>OX461810.1:67734270-68409989 GCA_949802685.1 Dicyrtomina minuta
GGTTTATAGAGAAAACTGTTGTGAGGACTGTCGAGAAGCCTGTAATTAAATATGTAGAAAAGCCTGTCATTCAGTACAAGTATGTTCAAATGAATAATCCTACACCGTCCCATTTGAAAAACTTCAACAGCGGTCCTCTTAACCCTTCCTATAACAATGGTTATCAATCCAACAGCATCAATGTTGGGAAGGAGGGTGAAGCATACGAATCCGATGATCAAATGCAATACACGGGAATGAAGACGGAAGGAGAAGGAGCGGAGATGGTAGACAGTTCAGAGTCAGGTGAAGAAGGATTCAAAGCACCAACAATTAAAATCATTCACCACTACCACACACAATCCATGGATTCCCCTCAAAATATGGAACCCCAGAAGGAAGTTCATCATCAAAACAGTCCCGGCAGCGCTGGGCCACATATCGGTTCAGGAGAAAATAAGGACAACAGTGAATTTTACAGTAGTGAGAAAATACTATGCTAAATATATTATATATTATATACAAATACGTAAACATTTTGGTAATACAAGTGACTAAATTCAAATGTGCTGTAAATATGTTTTGATTATCTGCAGCTTTATCTATTAAATTATAATCTCTCGATTTTTTTTCTATAAAGGTTACGGTGGCGCTTACTACAGGAAGAATGCAGTCAAGCCCCCAGCAAAAACTATCGGTCTCAAGGATGATGAGAAATTAGAAGCTAATTTTGATGACAATGCTTTTAAAACTCCATTAATTCACATTCCAAAGGAATTACCTGTCTATTCACCCCAGGGTGGCAAGTATGAAATTATTAAGACACACATATACGGCCCAAGTGTTAGCTCCCTTCACGGACAAAATCACCAAGGACATGGACAACAGGTCCATTTAGTCCAGTCGAATTCCTCACCCGTTGGACAGGTTCAGATGATGTCCACTTCAGCCTCTACTGCTAATACTGCCACGACGGTGGCAGTTCCACTCCCAGTGGAGGCAAGGGAGCAGTTTTTGGTCAATAAGTGAGATATGAATTTTTTTGTTTTAGAAGAATCATCATAAATGCATCTTCGAACAGCTCCATTATTTTTTGTGTCAGTGTTTGTGTGTGAGTGTGTGTGTCTTTTTGTTGTACTTAGTCATATATTTGATTTTGTTATGAGTGTTTTTTTATATTCTGTTTTGTTTTTGTAAAGTTTTATAATAGATTAGTTATACTTGGAGTTTGCAATTTTTATAATGTATATGCAATCGTAATCATGTACCGCATAACTGTTGTACTTATTATTATTATTTTTATAACGAATATATAACACACAATAATTGTTCCGCATAACTTAAATCCATAACTTGGAATTTATGTATACATTTTGAGTATGTATCATATGTATGTGGAGTTTGTGGTACAGAGGTTGTTATTTTATTATATTCTATTTTTCTCATCTCACTGTCTTCTTGGAACGACTGATTTATATTAATTTTGAGTGTTTGAACTACATTAGAAATATTTACACAAGACTGTCATTTAGATAAAACTGTTTTTGTGTGTCACAGTATAGCTCAAGTTTTAATTATAGAAATAAAGACGCATCGCAAGTTTTTTTAATTTTGCTAAAATGTTGTCGTTGAAAAGTTATTTTCATTTCATAATTGTGCATATTATTTTAAGTACCTATACATAAAAGTAGAAGACTTTCTTTCTGCATCCGCGTAAGTGTTTTTACAAATGGACTGTTAACTGTAGGCGTAGGCATTGCCGGCTTACGTATATATGTGTATGAACAATTCTTAACGTTGTTCCTTCATTCTGTAAGAGTACCGAATTTCTTTGAACTCTAATACCTCCCAGGGCTCTAATAACTCCAGGGTCTGTGCCTACGTTGGACGTAACTTCCGGTATCTCTTATAGCTCCCGGGCCCGGGGTCTATATGGATTTTTAATGTTTTTGATTAATTTAACTTGTATTTTTTCGATTACTTCCCGGTCTGTGAATAAGCTTGATCTAACTCCCGGGTCTACGGCTAAGTTTTTCGTAACTCTCTGGGGGAGTTATTAGAAGAAATACGGTAAGTATATAGGTACCTATATATTTTTGGGGCTTTGCTGGATGCCCCGAGTGATTGAAAATGATTGAAAATGACTGACGAGTGACTTGGAGTGAAGTAGTCAAGGACTACATGGTCTTCGTGCCGACGCCAACGAGCATAATTAGTCCACCGTCGATGTCTCAAAAATTACTTAAAATCCATAATAATATGATCAAATCAGAATTTTATGTTCGGCGATCAATTCGTTTTACACAAGAAATAGTTGCTAAGAATGCACGTAAAACTTGACCAATTTTGAAAGGTGGGTTTTAAGGCACTAATTAATCAATTATTACAAGTCGTTTAAGTAAGTTGAGATCTTACTCATTTTATATTATAGGTAAAGGTGATAATTATTACTGTTATAGGTCGGGGTTTTAACGTTCGAAATATCGAAATAATAATTAATAATTATTTATATCGTAGTAGCCTTGTAGAGTCCAACAGAACATGTGAGAACATCGGCTGACAAGTAAAGACCAAGTGGCACACTTTGGCGACATCAATGACAACTAAAAGATCCCTTTCCGTGGAGCGGAGCTGACTGTCTCGTATGGCATACAAATAACCAGAATGTATCTGTCTGTTGTCTGTGAAAGAATACATACTTACAAAAAGTTGTTGTGATCTGCATCTCTCTGGTAGACTGGTAGCCGCATCCGCATCTGAACACCTGATGATCTGCTTTCTGTTCTGCATGCATTCACTCAAGACTCAAGAGGATCATGTTACAAAAGCATAGAGAAAGTCGCGGGAATAAAAGCGGGAGATGGCTGGACGGAGGGAAACCAAGATAAAATGTATACGCAGAGCAGAAAGAAGAATATTTTTTATCACTTTGTGTGCTCCTGAATCCTGATCTGATGTCGAATGTCGATCAGCCCATCTCGTCGTTCTCTTTTCTCTTGTCCGCCGTTTTGTGCCTTGCTAATTTCTAATTGTTGTCAATTAATCAAGTATGAAGTAACTTTCTTATCTCTCCTATCATTAGATGGTGACAGAAATAATTCTCTGTAACCTCCCAACTTTAGAAAAGTTCCAACTTGGATCTTCATTTGCTCGGGTAAGAATTCATTTTTAATTAGAGTATGAGTTGTCAGTTGCTCTTTGTACACAAGCCCGTTTTTGTAAAGATTTATTTTTGTTGTAAATATCAACTCGGTGATTCATGATCATCAGATGTGTATCTGTCAATTTTACTTTTATATTGTATTTTTGTGTGTTAACTTGCAGTGTTTCTGTCAACAGCGTTTGGTGATAGTTGATAGTCTCATCACTTGACACTTGAGGAGATAACAGACAACGAAGGTTCGACAGTTTCATGGTAACAGTCAATTAATAGCCCTCAGTTTAGTTTGTTGATCATTGATTGTGATTTAGGAAATTAACTGTCAACTGTTGGTTGGTGAGACAAACTACAATCTACATACTTAATTCTGTGATGATCAGTTGTTGTTTTTAGAAATCTCTTAACTTTGTACTTCCAGCTTTAACGAAATAGTGGTAGATATAGTGTGAGTGTGTGGCATTTGACTTAAGCTCATAATTTGTTGTGGACGTCAGCTTCAGTTCAGTTGTTAATTGTCTACGATCTGATCTACCTGTCACCTGTTATCTGTCCTAAAATATCATGGAAGTTCAAGCGGCTGCTAGTGGCAGGGGTGGAGATATTGAAGCGATGGATATGGAGGAAATTGTGTCTACATCAGAAATAACTACAACTGGGGATGTGGTGTTGACTCCAGAGAATAATGAAGACAAATCTGTAAGCAAAATTACTGAAGTAGGGGATGATGACTGCATGGTGGTCAGCTCATCATCTGATCAAGCAACTGGAGAAAATCAAAGTTCTGAAAGTACCCTTCTCTCATTAACCTCGCTCCCTGCTCCGGTAATTAATATTTCGGAAGAAAGTACTCAAGTAATTCCTGTCAGCGAGACCCCCACCCCACCGTCTTCAGAGCAAATGATACGATATTTATTAGCAACAAGGAAACAGAGCTGCGAAGCTGTTGAAACAGCGGCGTTAGATTATGTGATGGGGGAAATTCATCATCCTGTGATTTCGTGCTTCCGAGAAATAAGTAGAGCTGATATTAACTCTATCTTTAGTCATGTAAGATATCATTTTGTATCAAACTATATGCGAACAACTTTTTGTATGAATTGGCACGTGCTCACATATGTACAGTTTTAAATACGCGTACCAGTATCACATTATAATATACCTAGCTTAGTTTTATGTCTGTATTGTTTCTTAATATAAGAACATGAACTTTTTTGAAGTATTATACTTTACAATTTGAATTCAGCGTCTAATAAATGCTTCAATTTTTTAATTTTTCAATACTTGTAGGCCCGATTTCGAAGTGAATCAAGTGAATTTGAACAAGGAATTACATGCATCACGCTCATGGATTATATAGCAGCAAGCATAAAAAATCCTCTATATTCTGAAACATTCTCAAAAAGTGAGATTTCGATCCGTCCGTCTGTGAAGAAAGTTTTCTGCGAATTGCGTAGAGTTTTAAGAGATTGGGCGGTTAAAGGTACATTATCAAATTGATTATCAAATACAAACTAAACTTTTTTTGATTGTGTAAAATATTATTGGCTATACCTAGCCCTAAATTCTTCGTTACTCATCATTCAGGTAGAGAGAGAAAAATTTTATTAAGTCAATGTTGCACAATTGCAATAGCCATACAGCTCAGTATACAAAAATACAAACCATAAACTTCTTAAATAACATGAATAAGGTTTTGAATATTATTGGTAAGTTTTTACAATTAAACTTAAGTATTTAAATGATGATTATAAATCTGAATTGATCCTCTTAGGGCGAACAATAAAATTTCGTCCAGGATTTTTTGTAATATGCCAACAGATTTAGCCCACGTCTTGAAAAAATTTGTTATCATGCCACGTGCACCTACATACGAACCAATGACTTTCACAATATACAGTTTTCACGGGAAAATATGATGTGAATGGTTGTTAGTTTAGTATCTATTAAGCCGTTTTTCTATTTTAATTTCATTTTGAAATTTGAAATTGATTTTGTGTTTTTTTTACCTTGACAGATTCCCTAACATTTTCTTCAGGAAAAAAGTTGATACTAAAATACCTTCGTGGCCTAACGCCTTTCTTTAAAAGTATTGAGTACGACAAAGCGTACAAGTCTGCCGTCGATCTTCTTGAAAAAGATGCTGCTCGTTCTCAACGAGCCGCTAAACCGAATCCTGGTAGTACCAGCATAAAGGACCGACTAGCCCTGACCGAAATTGTTTCAAATGCCCCAAATTCCAGTGGCGATGAAGAATCTAACAAAGACGTAAAAACCAAAGCCGATGAAGCCGAGCACGATCTGAGTGATGAAATTTTTGACATTCTCGATGAAGTTTCAGCCCCAGCCAAGAAAAAGCCAGTTTTAGTATTTGCAAAAGCAAAGCATTCGAGCACTTGCAAGCAAACAACTCTAAATTGGTTCAAACCCAAGCCAAAAGCATCGCTTCATAATTCAAATCCAGATCAAGTAGCTCCCGATTCTACAAATCCGGAACTCCCCTCACCCTCGTTGTCATCTCCAGTATCAGCTTCAGTGCAGGTCAAGTCTGTCAGTAAGACTGAAAAATTAGTAACTAAAAGATCAACCACCGACTCTGCAGCCCTGAAGCGACCACCCCCAGCTGACTGTGAAATTTTAGATTCTCCAACTGCATCCAAGAAGCTCTGTGTTGTGAATAGTAGTAACAGTAAAAATAATAGTAATAGCGTATCGTCGTCTCTTAAAGTCATTCCTTCCTCAGTCCCTAGTAATGATTCTGGTTCCAGTTCCGTTGTGGAAATATCTAGCGACAACGGCGAGCCCGATCCATCAAAACTAGAAAATCTGAAGGAGCCACAAAGTATAACAGAACCTACAAAACCAAAAATAAATGCATTTTCATTCCTCATGAATCGTAGTAAAGAACTTGCAAAAGAGAAAAAAGTTAAGAAGCAAGCAGCTGGGTTAGCACATGCTCAGAAAAACTCACCTTCAGTTGTGAAAGCTGTACATTAAATTATTTTAAATTAGTGCGACCAAAAGGATATTATTTCCAGAAGGATGCCATGACTAATGTACCTACGTATTACAAATAAATTGAGTAGGTATATAATTAATTATGCCTATAGTAATTTATGAAATTTTATTATGCATCAATTTCAAGTCATGATATCGGATTTTCTTATGTCGTAATCGTAATTTTTCAATTTTTAGATTAAATCATAATGTACTATGTGCCTCTAAAAGTATTTAAATAAAAACTAGAACTATTATATTTATAAATTATAAAGTTAAGTTGTATATTGTAAACATTTTCTCCCTTTTTGTGAATTTCATTTTTTGACTGCATGCAACTTTTTGAATGCTAAACGAAATACATGCAATACTGGTTTTTCTGTTAAATGTTTAATACAATAATAATATTATTATTATTATTGTTGTAGTGTATGTTATTGTCTTAATAAAAAATGAAAAAATATTTACTTTTCCCTAACTGTAAAATAATGATGTTGTTTTGCTCTAAAACTTTTTCGGTTTTTGCAAATTCTCTTCAATTATCATAGCACCTAAGATTTCAATTCGCAAGCGAGTCCATGCTTTAAAAGTTATCTCACGTCAACATTATCGGCTTTGTTTTAGTTTGTTACATGATATTCATGTGTCACGTCAAAATTCACAGTGTACTTCTAAAGCGAATGCCTAAGAAGTGTAAAACAACGAGTTATGACTATGACAATGATCCGCGTATTATAACAATTGAAATGAGGAGGAAGAAAAATAAATGGCATTGTACTTTTTACTTATGTTAGTAATACTTATAAGAGGAAACTAATAGCTGAAAAGTTGTGGGGAGACAGCGACTTTGACTCTTATTGCTGCCTCAACTTGTTCCGTTGTTTATTTATCCTGCAATTCTCGTTCAAGACCAAGTCAGTTTCCAGTATATACATGATATAGAAATGAAACTGTTTGGAGAGTTTGGACAGTTACTTCTCCTTCTAGATCATAATGCAGTATCTTAAAGCCAGCAACTGTTGGTAACTTTCACATCATATTTATATGCAAGCGTTAAGTTATATCATCTTTAAGGTTCAAACTACATTATCTGCGCTTCAAAAAATTTAAAACATCTACAATCTACATCAATGGAAAAGAATATACGGTTTAATTCTACGAATCATGAATCATAAAGAAAGCTACATATTATATATCGTCTATGAAGAACCAAAATGACCCATTTCCAATAAATGCTAGAATTAAAATGAGCTATGTCAAAATAAAACACAGTAAATAAGACACGTGCTTACAACGCTAATCACGAGTTTCTAATATTAGCAAATTGTTCTATTTACATGCATTTTGAGAAGGTCAAAATGTTCTATTTAAGTGTTTTTTAAAAGTGTAAAATATTCTATTTACATGCTTTTTGAAAAGTTCACAAGGTTCTATTTACATACTAGATGGTTTCATGAACATGTTATTTTAATTATTTCTGTAGATAATTCCATTTTGTTTGAAACTAAAAATGGATATAGGTCATTTTGGTTCTTCACAGACGATATGTAAATTCTGTTTGAAGGCTTTGAATTGAATATGTATACATAGTTCAAATGATTTATTAAAATCATATTTTTATTGAAATACGAAACAGACAAAAACATCAGAATGTCATACTTTAACAATTTCGAATTTGTCCAAAACATATATATTATTGACATGGACATGGAGGAAAACATTATATATTTTCCATTTTAATATGTTTTTGAAACTCTGCAGCTTCTAAATTGTCGTATTTTTGAAATAGCTCGTTTATGCTCAATGTTTATAAGCACCAATTATCATGTTTTCGAAAATTCCCAAATAGCTACATAATTTCATTTTTCATAATTTTAGAAATGCCCGAAACACAAAGCTAATGTTATTACAAATTTTCAAAACGCTTTAATTTCATTTTTTGAAAATGTGCAAATTGCTTTAAGTAATTAGCCAGGTTGTTAACGAACTTATGTATCGAAATATGTCCAAACAACATGTAGCAAAAATATCTGCAAAACAATCCTATAATAATGTTATCCTCTTATAAAAATCTGTTTAACAAGTCTTTCACAACCCAAGTAGTAAAGTTTAAAAAAAAGACGTTTCTATTGCATGTTTTAACTCTTCAAAATTCCAAATGTACGTTTCATACTTGGTAGACATTTTTTTGCACTACGACTTAACGTTATGAAACTGAAAGTAGATTTTGCATTTACTCAATTTCAGATTTTTTATCTTGTAAAAAGAAAAAAGCAACGACGGTGGTACATATATCTAATAACACTCATTGTCATCTCAATATCAATATCACAGTCAACTTTTCCTTCCTTTATTATGCGTTAGCCGCAGCCTCCCTATAGAAGTATTATAAAAAATTACGTTCATTGTTTTTCTGTTAGTAGTTAGACTGATGATGAGAGCTGCTTTCCCATCCCATCACGTACTTCATCAGTCTTATTCCTAATAATGAAAGCAATGCTTTTTTAAACAAGACTATATAGCAGACAGACAGGAAGGATCTACTGCGATTATGCGATATGTCTGTCTGTAAATCTACAAGAAACTGAACAAATATAATTAATGCCCAGCTAGACAGTCAACTACGTAAGTACAATCAAAATGATATCTCTTTTTGCATATTTCCATTAACTCCGTCTTGTCTGAACTACTCTGAACCGTCACTCCCCTCGATTGTGTTTGTGTGTGGCCAAGTTTTTTCCCCAGTTTTTCACCAGTTTTGTTTCTCACTTTAATAAGCTACGTCGTAGCGTCGTACCAGCACCTACCATTTTGAAATGATAATCGCAATATAATGAGCTACTAGTGTGACTTTAAATATATGTTCAAGTTTTTCCTTCTAAATTACACTCAAAAATTGAAAATTTGTGAATGATACGATATTTTTATTAAAATCATATTAAAATCCACAGTATAATGACTTACTATGATTATACAAACCTGAACCAGACCAGACGTCGTCGACGGGAGAGCTAGCAACTATATAGCCGTAAATTGTAATTATTATAAAAATATTACAATTTTCTGATCTGAATTACCTATCTCAACTAGTAAGTAAGTACAGCTGTTCACAACACGGCACTGCTGACTAGTGAGAATTTTCCCCATGCGTCTGCCGAGGGCAATGTTGTTGTTATTTAGATTCACAACATGAAGTCATGAAGCCGCAAATTCATCAAAGAGAGGAGAGAAAACCGCAATCGCATATACACAAAATGACACGATTATTAGTGAAATTATTCCAATCACAACCACAAACGGCAAACGAGATCGACACGAACAATAATCACAATTACAGCAGATCATACACATGTAATAACATGAGTCCATGTCAGTCAGATTTAAATTCAAGTTAGTAATAATACATATGTCCTTACTAGTTGGATTTGTGCCTACTATGTATAATTACATACTGGTACTGGTACTGGTCCGTTTGTACTTTTTTCTCGAATTTAAATTTTTTTCACAGGCATACAGATAGCCAGGGAGTAATTGGAATAATAATAAGATCTGTCTGCGGTCAGTGATGGGGTGATATATAGAGTTACTATAATTATGTTATTATCTTCATATGTAGGTAAGTATAGGTACTTGTACGTACAAAGGTATACAGTATTGAACTGGTACGCATAATTGGCTTTTCTTTTAACGTTTTTTTCGATGCACTGACTAAACTTGAAGTCTAAGAAGTGTTAACAAGGGGATTCAAGATTAATGATTAATGTATTATTCTCACTATGGCGTATGTATTTAGTGCTTAATTAGACAAGATATGAAGTGTTATTTGGCAAAACGGGATAAGTCTATCTAAAACATGTATTTCTGATTCAATTTGGTGTTTGAGTGTTTTCGCAGTTTGTAGAAGATAATTGCCTTGCGTAAATGTTTTTATGCAAGAAAGAGTTTAAAAGTTAAAAAAAGTTTGGTTTCTCTCAAAACGATTAAAATTTCATCTCACGGACTTTTTATTTTATGTAAAGTTACTGATTTTGAGGCAAAACGGAAAAAGTCCACAAATTCAAAATTTTAAAAATTTTCTTAAAAATTCCAGAGTCAGTCCAGATTTATGAAAATACTAGTAAGTAATAACGCTTCTTCCGTTACAGTTCTTGTAGAAAAAATGGAGTTCAAAAAAACAATTTTGTCACCTTTTAATCATTATTCGTCATTCCTGTAAAAATTTTCTTTGATGGACTTGGCCCGTTTTGCCAAAAAACTCTTCATATCCTGCTTTACTAACTTATTTACTTAATAATTTCTAAATCAAAGGTGTTATTATTTGATTTCTGTCGAGCGTGGTTTTACTGGGTGGGAATTTCAAAACCAACCATTAGTATATATAGCTGTGGACAATGTCAAACCAGCAACCAGTGTGTACTGGTTTGAAATCGGAATCGATTTCTTTATGTGAGCTGACTGAGAACTATGAACTTCCGATGTGTACAAACATCTGTACGTATTGTAATGAGTAATGGAAAGGAGCTGTATGCTGCTAATCAAATCAATTGTGAATATTACAATTAGTTACACCCCTATTTACAAAAGAACATCCGGAGCCTTAATTAATTCATTTAAAAATATAAATTGAAATACCTTGTTAAATTAATACCGATAGAAATTTCATAATTTCTATAACTTAGTAATAACCTCCTGATAAGGGAATTGCATTGTTGAGGGGTTTTATTATTAAAAAGAAAGAAAGGAAAAAGGAAGTATTTTTCTATGCATTTTTTATATCGTTTTCCTTACACTGCACTTTGTTGCAGTTATTTTCCTGTCCCAGAGAGGAAATACGTATGTATGAATTTTCATAATGTTTAAGTACTTCTTCGTTTTCCTTCATTAATTCAATTTTTAATTTTCACGACGTTCTTTTCTTCAAACTTGAGTGAAAGTTCAATTTCAAATTAAATATGGGATCGGTGATCAACATCGACATTGATATAATAAAGACGTTGAAAGTGGAAAAAAAATTATAAATTTTTTTTTATATATTTTTTTCTTTCCTTATGGCATATTTTTGTAAACCACATGATATAGGAGCTTTAATATGAGTAAAGGGGTAAAGCGTGTGTGTAGATTTATTAAATTTTCATGTTCATTTAAAATGATGATATATTATTTATTACTTTATATAATTTTGGTTCGTGTATGTTTTTTAACAGGAGCTTTTACAACAAAATTAAAGACCAAAATCATGTTGGCGTTATTAGTTTTACATATAGGTAGTTTTGGTATTGGTTGGTATACAATAGTATACACTATATGTATATAAAAAAGTATAAAAAATAAAAGATGTCTTTCTACTCTGGTGAACTCTGAGTGAAAAATCTGCCAAGTGCTGAACGGCAGACTAAGTCAAACGGAGCAGAGCAAAGTCAAATATTTCATACACCCACAAATATTCTATACGACACTATAGGCACAAATTACACACATGGCATGCAGAGTAAACAGTGAAAAGAAGTTAGTACGAAAGTGCAAGTACATTAGCACACTACATTAAGTACAGCTAGAGAATTACAGAAAGATAAATGTCCATTCACACACACACACACACACACACAATCCTTTTCTTTTTCTTCACACATAAAGTCATAAATTTCATATTGAAGATAATACTGTACATTGTACATAATATATAAAGACATAAGTATTATGTTTAAGCTTAAATGTGCTGTCATTCAACTGCCATAAATTCTCACACACACACACATACATAACCACACATAAAGTTCCTATGCCTACTTCCGTGCATACATTCCTAGTACTACTTATTTTTATTACATTTAATGCTTAAGTACATGTACTTTTGTTTTCATTTTTTCTCCAAAATGAAAACGAAAACGACTAGTTTGACACATTGTAAATTTTATATAATTATTAATTAAATTAATTATTATTACGAAACTTACACAAGCTTTCCAAATCCAAATAAATGAGCTTGTTGACATTCTTAACTAATTATTTTAGCGGCTTTTTTAGACTAAAGGAGTAAAAAAAACGAGGCAATAAAGCTGGGCATGAAGTATTAATAGGGGAATTTTGAGCGTTTTCGATTCCATCCACATAGTAAACTAAATAAATTTAAAATGTTACAAATTACTTGTTTAAAACATTATCGAATAATTTAATATGTAGTAGTGATCAAGCTTTATACAATTTTTTGAAAAGAATTTTACCAATAAGTTAGTTTTGCTATTTGAAAATTGCAAAAATGAGGCTGTTTAAGTGAATAATTTCTATTTAAGCTAATGTTTTGAAAGCTTCAAAAATGCGATTTTACAGATATAGTTTTTGAAGAGTTATTTCATTAAAATCCAATTTTTTGAAAAGTGCAAAACTCAGGTTTTTGGCACATTTTAAAAATGAGTTAGACTGAATCTTACGTATTTTAAAAGATAGTAATATTTTGCTTTATAGATTTTTGAAAAGTGTAAAATAAGGATTTCGTCCCTGCTAAACCATAGGCACGTTTTATTTTTGAAAAGCTATAAGTTTGCTTTGAAGTAGTTTGAAGTTTTGAAGAGCATTTTTTTGTACGTGTAAAACATGCAAATTTACACTTTTTTAAACATTTAAAATTTCAACATGTAGTATATTTAGAGAGAGTTGCCGCTGCTCATGGTGGCTAAAAACAAACCGCAAATAATTTGCAATTTGTTTACGAGTCATAATATCTGCCATCTTCGTCCTGCTCTTTTATTCTAAATCGAACACATCTATATGTAGAACAAACTTAAATTTCCAAAACCATATTTTAAACAATGCAAAATGTAGTAGGTACTTATTGTATATTATTGTACGCATTTTTTTAGTTTCCCCTGAGGTCCACATTTTATATGCATCACATTTTGCATTTTTGAAAATATTTTGTAAAATGTTAAATAACAATAAGATTTGTCAACGCCGGAAACGGATTATGATCATCATAATAATTAAACTTAATTAATTAACACATTTACACACGACTCTTTCATACAATCTAATAAGCAAAACTCAAACACACACACACACATACTCCACGCATACAGACACTCTTTTTAAAAAGACAGTGCACAATAAGGAAACAAAACAAAAGCGAATTTTTAAAAAGTGCATAATATTTTTTAGCAGTTTTTAAAATTTCGAATTATAAAAGATTTTTTGGTTTGATTTTTTTAGTATAATAATATTTTTGAATAATAATACTATTTTGAGCTTAATAATCCTTTTGTGGCTTGTAATAATTTTTATGTATTTTTAAAAATAAAACAAATTACTATTACTTAATATTCATGACCACCACCATGGCCAATATCTAAACCAAAGTCAAGTCCTACTCCACCACCACCGTGTCCGTGTCCATGTCCATGACCGTGACCGTGAGCGTGCCCATGACCGTGTCCATGACTATGTCCACGACTATGCCCATGTCCATGACCATGGTGATCAGGCTCGGCATGGTGGGACACAGAAATGATGGGAGCCTTTGCCACGGGATGGGGATGATGGATATTGTGTCCGTGGGCACTTGTGGATGGACCATATGTATGGGTTGGGACGAGCTTGTAGGAGTATCCGTAGGAGATGGACGGGACGATCTCATAGTCTGTTGGTTTGTAGTAATGGGGCTCCTTGTGGACGTGTTTTGCGACAACCACAGGGGCCTTCACCTTTATGATGGGCTTGAAAGCATTGTAGTCGTAATTGTGTGGAGACACTACTGGAACAATGGCTTTCTTCACAGCTACTGAAAATTTCAATTTCGAATTCAAATTTTTAAAAAATTAGCCTTTTCAATATTTAATTATTGTGATACTGAAAATATTATAAGAAATATCTATCAAAATTCATGCATAGTTTTGGTGCCTTTTACTAGTACAAGTTCATCTGTCATTATATTAGATTTTTAAAAATAATTTGAAATTCTTCACTGATACGTTACTTATTTCTTGATTTCTTTATTTAGAAGCTATCATTATCCAATTAATTACTAATTAATTAGGTATGCAAAATCTAAATTTTTCGTAGTGTTTGGCATCTAGAAGCTCTAAGTATACAAAACGTATATTAAGTTAATTATACAAAACGTTATTGTTTACTATTTTTAAAATTCTAATCACCCGTTTTTAATGCATATGCCATCAAAGTAAAACAAACTCCGGTTTTTCATTTTTAAACTAATTAAAATTGCTTATTTTTCAGAATCATTAGATCACAGTACATTCTGATTTTCTGGTTTTTGCACATTTTTATCAGTGCTAAATACAATTGCAGATGAAATTGCAAATCGTCGGTGTGCAAGAAAATCAGTTTTTTCAAAAAAATCTCTAAAAGTAAATCCGTACCTTGCACTGTAATAATCACTGCAATTATTAAGGAACGATCCGGTTTTGCTTTTAGAAATTTTTGAAAAGTTACGGATATGCTCCAAAAAATAACGGAAACATACTATAGGTTCTACACTGAAGGAATATGCATTTTTTTAAATTAAGCAAAAAATTCTATTTTTTCTGGACATTTAACTCCTAAATAATGACATCTTACTTCTTACAAGTATTCGCTATTTACAACAAAAAGAATTTATTTACCTCCTCCATAACCCCCATGTCCATGTCCATGCCCTCCATGCCCATGTCCTCCATGACCATGTCCTAGGGCGAAATCAGTGGCAAATCCAGCCCCGAAACCGGCCGCATGTGGAGACACGTAGGCATTTGCGTGAACCGCCGGAGTAAAAGCAATTCCGTGTCCGTGTCCGTGACCATGATGGAGACTCGGAGCAGCATGTCCGTGACCGTGTCCGTGCCCATGTCCAGCATATCCCGAATATCCATGAGAATGTCCGAGATAGATGGGACTTGGATTATGTCTATGCCCATGCGCATGTCCATGTCCAAGTGCAAGTCCGTGTCCATGTCCATGTCCATGCGCAGGAGCGGCGTAGACATGTCCTCCCACATCCACGACAGGATGTCCTCCAAGTCCTAAATTTAGACCCAAGTCAAGCTCACCACACAGCACTGTGCCAATCAAGGCTGATAGAACCTGTAATTTTGAATTAATTTCAATTTTAGTTTAATTTATAATGATCTCGAAAACTCGAAATCCGCACTTTTTTTATTTTATATATTTTTCAATAAAACTTGCAAATTTCAATCTGTCACAATCAGATAAATTTTGACATTTTAAAATTTGAAATTCGTAAAATTATTATTATTTACCAGTAGAGCTTTCATTGTATTCGAAATATGTATATTATTGCACTTCCGTTTATGTCAATTGATACAAAATTTAAAAGCACAGAACACACTATAAAAAACTTTCCTTCTCGTCGGACGAATGTGAAAATATGAAATGTGAAAAGTTGACTGTCTCACAATTGCTTTTATACTTTTTATTTTTATGATATTGTTCAACAGGACAGAAGAATTTGTATAGGGCAACGTCAGACACGTTGAACGTGGTGAATTGTAAATTGTATTGGGTGGGCAAATGTGGGAATAATTCTATTATCTCTAAGGTATGACGATCTCATTGAGCCTTTTTTTCTCTTATAGTGTTAAGTCACATATGGGAGATATTGTAGCAGTAATAATATTATGTGGATTGGATCATTGGATTGGGTTGGATTTGGACTGGGTGCGTATGTCAGTACGTGTTTGCAAAAAAGTCACTGAGGCAGTAGTTTAGTAGCGTATTGTTGTGTACCTCAAGATGCTAAAGTGTTGGAGTAGGAAAGAAAGACAGGTAGGAGACATATGGCCGCATTTCCACAGCATATATTATAAGTATATATCAGTAGTTTGTACAGTAATAGTAAAAGTAAAGACCGTAGAGTCAATAGTCATAAGAGTCAAAAGAAACAACAGTAGTGAGACAGGAAGTTAGCGGAAGAGAGTTGACTTACTACGAACTACATACTACGAGCTGCTCGCAAATTTTTTTGTCCACGCCTTTTAATCTCTGTTATCTTTTAAGGCACGTTGTGTATCAAGTATGAACATCTGTATCAGTATCAGTCATCAGCACACAATACACACACAGTCCAGTGTACAAAAACATTAGCATCACAACAGGTAGGTACATAGTAATATGTAATCGTATTATGTACCTACCTACCTGTAAGCTTGTAATAACGTGTGTGATCAATTATAGATATATGGTTCTGTATCTGGCAGTGCTTTATAGCCATATAGTAGAGTACGCTGTGAAATTTATCAAAAAGTTCTGAGTGACTTGTACTCATTTTAATTTTGCCTACATTTACTACTAGGTACGTCTTTCCGTATCAAAACATCGATCTGCTAGTGACATTAATACAGCATAGCATATTATGTAGTGTTCAATCGTAAAAAAATAATAAATAATAACAGTGGAGGCAACAAAAAAACGAGCGAGTGGAGTCATACGTCACAGCTGACCACCCTTTATGTCATAAATGTTATTATACTAAACTAAAACCATAATATAGCCTGTTATAAAATAACGCCTCACATATTATAGACTTTTTTTATGAATTTTTTGAATTTTGGCTTTGAGCTTTGGCTAGACTTACGTAGGTAGTTTTACACCTAACATACATATATGATTGTTATGCGAAGTTTTATGATTTCATTTCACATTAATTTTTTCAATTACACGTACGACTGACGACGTATAGTACAGAACAGTGTACATGGAAGTTGGAAGCTAGTAAGTTCAGAATACACAATACATACACATTATTATTATGTAGGAAGGTATAGGAAGCCGAAGCTGACGCTGATAGAACGCAGAACCGTTACCGTTAACTCTCCTATATAGCAAGGCAAGTAGAATAAGAATAAGTAGAATATATTCTACTTGCCTTGCTATATACATAGCAGCTTCCCTTTCTATATGACTTTAGCTTTGTGATTTTTTGGATATATTATGTATAGTTTTTTAAATATTCGTATTCAAACCAAGTAGTCGTGGTTATATTGGCTTTTCGACTTTGGTTACGGCTCATCAGCAGTTGACTACTGTGTGGTCGTCTGAGCTATGTGTACCATTTAGTCATTAGCATGAAATAAACACATGCATAATTTCTAGATATACCACATGCAATATACCTAGGTATGCTACATAATAAACTATTAAAAATTTTGTTAGATTTTTGCATTTTTTATTTTGCGGTTCCGGCGTTTGCTCAGTGTGCTGACTATGAGTGCTGATCGCAGTCAGTTAATATTTGAGTTTAAACAATAATTACATTTTTTGAATATTTAAGTAAATGGTTGAATGATTTGATTTGGGATTTTGGGTATACTATAGTGTATCCAAGTAGTAATCGAATATAGTAAGTGCCAAGATAGGAAAATTTCAATTTGTATTATATTTTTTGTTGGAAACTAACTAATTGCATAGTGGGACGGGACGGGGGAATGTTAATCGAAATCGAAATCAAAATCTAGATTTTTAGTTGGCAGCACATACTACATATATTATTAACATACAGATTAACGGTTTTATTATCTCTTCACACGCTTTTTTTTCACGCAGAATTCGTTCATTTGCATACGGAAGGGAAATACAACAAGCAGATATAGTGTCATGTAGTGAGTGTTGTGTTCAGGAATTTATTCATAAGTCAAAAACAGGTGGGCAAGTGTTTGGCGCGCGTACATATCATAATTAGAGTCGACCATTTACTTGTACAAGTTAATAGATGTAGGTACTTATTTTGATTTAAATTGCCATTTTAATTCCACACTGAAATATATTATTATCATGTTGGAAATTAGTTCAATGACTGACGGAGTGCGCCCAGAATTTATTACGGTGATAGTAGATGATTAATTTTAGTTGTGTGTACTAATATTCGTCGTAATAAATGGTACCTATATTTTACGTTAGTTGTATAACAACTTGCTATACTCTAACTAATAAAAAACTACTGTTACCTGTTGTTACCATTAAAATGTAATTAAAAACCTAGACCTGTATTAAAATGTTGACAGACGAAGAGACAACAACAAACAAGGAGCTGATGTCAATATTTGACATTCAACACTATTAGATATTGATACACAACAATATTATTATCACAATTTTAAAAATGAAAAACACGAGCTTTCATTTTCATTTAATTACTGTTGAATGTTGGCACGGTGGTGTTTGAATAATAATAATAATTGTATTAGTGCTTTATTATTAAATACCATTACGAATATGTTAAAAAATTATATTAAAAATTATAAAAAAATATATGCATATGCATATGAAAATTATATGCTTATATTTTCTTACCTTTAACTTTATTATCTATTATGTGTTAAGCAGAATAGAGATTTCATTTTTCATTGTTACGCATTGTTGCAAGGAAGGAAACGTCGGACCATGCCATTGATGTTATTTACATTGTACTTACTACTGTCTGTCAGCCAGTCAGTAGTATTTAACTATGTACATTCTGTGACATTACTACTACTACTGTACTACTACTGAGGGTATAATTAATGTGCATGTTTACGATACTTATAACTTATGACATGACATGACTTACCATTCATTCCTATACTCATTCTTGAAAAAATATAAAATGTTGATTTACCGGTACATTACTCTTCTTTCTACCCCACTATACACGATTCATGACATTGTTAAAAAGTAAAACTACAAACCTCCTGCAGTATAGTTGAGTCTAGTACAAAAACACAAATATCATATCACGATTTAAGTTGGTTGATACTTTGATACAGTAAGTATGTAATAATTATTATAGGTGCACGAATATTACGGAAATAAATTGAAAATGTAAAAATACAAAATCAAAAAATTCCCAATATCTTGAAAATTGAAAGTAGAGTAAAATAAATTCTTGAAATTGCGTGAGTGTCAGTAATTATCTATTTGGCACTGTGCTGTGTTGTGTAAACCAAGTCACAGTAATTAATTCTAACAACTATATAGTAGTGACTAGTGAAGTGCGTTTTTACACTTTTTACAGACCAAACAAAACTAATAATAAGATAATGCAGAAAAGGAAGGAGGAAGTTACTTAACTTTTAAATTAGAGGCGGGAAACCGATTAAAAATAATTGGAGATTTGGTTTGGAGTGGTAGGAAAATTGAAAATGTATGATTGTTAGCTAAAGTATAGGCGCGGACGGTGGACGGTCGGTATTTTCAATTTTGAGTTTTTCATTTTCCTCCTAGTTTAGTTTAGTTCCCATAATATTATTCTTACGAAAACTATCAAAAAAGTTTTCTGTTACTACGTTTGTGTTATGCATTTATTAATTTTATATTATGTCGCTTCCAGACCAGAGACCAGTAGACTGCAGACGGTTATTAAATTACTTAACGTTAGTTAGTTTTAAAAGTTTTACGTAGTAAAGTCATATATATACAAAATAAATGGACACCTTCCACGTTCCACGGACATGGTACGTGTGTCAATTAAAAATACATAGAATATATTACAGAATGTAAGTAAGTATACAGAGAGAGTATAACGTATTTGCAGAAGTGCCTACATGTAATAATTGTAATGAAAATGTGAATCACGGAATGGTTTCATTTTTTGTACACGCACGCTCAATATTAATCGGCGAAAATAGGAAAAATGAAATCATGTTCAACATTAAGTGAAAACGTTTTACATTGTATTCCTGTCTTTAGCCACAATTAAGTAAACATTGTGGCTGGTTTTTTGATTGATAGTATAAGTATGATGTAAGTATTTAAAAGCACAGGTGTATTTAATAAAATGGGAGAACCACTAATAAAACAACTAATGAGAGCAATTATGACGGCAGGACAAGGCATAGTTGAGTTGTTGAGTAGATATCTGTAGTTTTCTGTAAGAACTGGACTCAAAAGTTAAGTTGTAATATGCCTCAAATTTTGTCTTGATAATTACATTGTAAATGTTTGAATTTGTAGCAAGTTGGTTGGTGGTACTTTCGCTCTCCTTTGGCTTTGGTTTGCTCTAATTTTTTATACACGGTAGCACTTGTAGCACGTAACGACGTAACCGTGTTACAAGTACCATTAAAAATCAAAGTTAAAGGAATCCAATGCATGCTCTCAGTCAGTCAGAATCGGAAGGAACAGCATCAGAATTTAATACATAGAACAGCAACAGAGTGACATATTATTGTTAAAGTAGGTGATTATATTATGCTGAATGCTGAATCTTGTTTGGTCACTTTTTATTTTATTTTTTTAAATAAAAAATTCCCTTTTATAATTTATATGTAAGTATTAGGCTTGAAGCAAAAAAAATAAAGCATGAGTCTTTCATTTATATAATGTATCACGCTATATCAATGTTATCATGCATGTATTTGTTTGTGGATTGCCTCAGGGAGAAACTTGTCAGTGAGATAATTTAAGGTTTGAACATTTGGGCTTTTAAACAAATCATTATCATTTTATATTTCTTTATAGTCCATTTGTTTTGCTGTCTGTAAGTAATTACTCTCATGATTCCTTTCTGTATTACCTGTTATTACAGTTTTGTTTGTGGATATAGTTTCAAAGTCATGTTGCTTTTTTATGTACATTTAACTATATCGTTGCTCAGGGATTAAATCAAATGTGCTAAATAGAGTTGTCAATAGAGGTTTTGATGAAGGATTTGGTAGGTGTAAGAAGATTTAGATTGAGCTTTGTTTGTTTAAGACAGTCTATAAGTATGTTGGGTACGTTTTATTTAAAAATGTAGTTCGTACCGGTACCGGTACTGGTAAACCGTAAACTCGTATGCCTGGAGGAGCTAAAAAATTGGTTGACAAACATACAAATCCAAAACTACTAACTACGTTTACAATTTTTAATGTTCATATATTGGTTTAGGGTCTAGTCGAAATAGCGATTATAGCTTGTGACGAATGGGAAGGCAATGCAATGGTTTAGCTATAGTAAATAAGTAAATAATGCAATATAGTCTAGCGATGCATATAGCCCATCTAATAGGTGCATTCATTAATTCCGTATTTTTTCTGTTGATATTAATAATAATCATATGGAACTTTTGATACGTTTTTTATGCGTATGACAATCCTTAGGATTTCCTCACGCCTCCGAGCTTTCTTTTTTATGTGCACCGGCCACGGTAACGTCAACGGTACCGACACCGGACGGAATTAATATTCAGTACTCACACTCAGTAGTCACAGAAACTCAAGAGAACAAGAGCACTAATGAAAAGCAATCAAAACAAAGCAAAGAAAATCGTTAAAAAGGATATCCTACGAATACGAATTCTTTTAACGTTGAAGGAGTGAAGTTAAAGAAGGTGCGCAAGCAAGTCAAGCTACAGACTATAGATTTCAAGTCATAAAGGTTCTATCTCCACTGACTCTGAATTGTATATAACATACTTTGAACCATCAAAATTTCGATTTACATATATTTTAAATTTATAATTGCATACTACTTTTATTGTACGATGTAGGCCAAGCTGAAATTAATAGGGATATAGTGATGGTAGTACATAGTAATTAAATCAGAGTCAGAGACGACGATGGAAATTGACGTTAACCTGTTTTCTATGTATCTATTATGAATCTCACACTGTTTATTACTGACATGTGAGTGAGTATATGTAATTAAGTACTTGTATATCCCTTCAGTTTATTATTTCGTAATCTTATAACGACAAAGAGCTATATAGGTATTTTAACTTTGATAGTAAATTCTGCAGCGATTATTTAATCTATTCAACAAAATTCAACTTATACTTTATTTATTTTTTAATAGATATTTCGTGCTTTAATTTTATTTATCTGAATCGGAAGTGCAATAATGTGCAAATAATGTTGCCAATTTTTTTTTCAGTCGGTTGGACGACTGTAATTCACAATTTACGCATCACATTTTTTAAATGTTAAATACATATGCTATTTTTATTAATTCTATATCCAGATTTGCGGCTTGTGTTCAAAGAGAATTGAAGACGATCTGATAGTTCGTTAATTACTTACCTATACGTATACGTACGTGTACATCTGCATTTATGATTTTCGATTCATCACTGATTAATTTAATCACTACTTATACTTTGAGATTTAATATTTTTATTTGCTCCTTATTTTCATCAATCATTAATAATACAAAATTATTAAAAATTCAAATCTTTTAACTTTCTACTCTACTCACTTTTTGTTTTTGCCAAAGTTAGTGAAAATAACTGTGAGCTGAATGCTAAAAACGTAGCTAAATTTAAATGTTTTAATTAAACAAGATGACATCAACAGGGGTGGAAAACGGAAACGGAATTTGAATGTTTCTGAACTCATCTGATTGCTATATGTACATATTAGGTATATGTGTTCAAGCTGATATCCAATAATATTCAGTACACCTAGGTATAATGAAAATGTTATTTGCACTGCCAATGGTACATATACTATTAATGCATACTGTAGTGTTTAGGATTTATATCTTTTGTGACCGGATTTTGATTTATGCAGCGAACGTGATTTATGATTTATGATTTATACCTATTAATTGAATATGCGTGTGTGAACAGGAGAATATTAAATGGACTTCTCATTTCTTTATCATGGCAATATACGATGTACTCTGAATGTCGGAATTGCAATTTGCAATTCTAAAGACTTGAACCAAGAGACAGCAGAGATCAAGCCAAAAATCGATTCGTGCGCTTCAAACTGGATTTGTTCCACGTAGGTCCAAAGTAGATGTGGAGATTTTATTTTGTTTTACCAAACACCCGGGGGTATTATTAGAAGCTTTACGGTACCTTTGCTTGCAATAAGTAGTAACCTTTTGTGCATTGGCTTAAGCCGTAATGAATGATTATTGGTGCGTCGTTACAAGTGTAATGTATTGTGTTGTTTTTAAATTTTCAATTTGTCGGCATTTTTCTACCCAGTTAAATTTTATGGGAATAGGATTCGGGAACTGCTCAGCAAGTCTAGGATACAAAATGACTACTATTGTTCAATTGTACCGCTGGAATAAAATTTACAAATAAAAGCATAAATGTACTGGTACTGACAATGCACGGAATTTGTGGCAGCATAATATAACGCAATTTCTCCATTAATTATGAAGGCAAACTGAACCTAGGAAAAAACTTTGAAAATGATCATGTATTGCTCCATTATTTAAAAAATCAACCACTGCTAAACAATTATAACATTTCATAATTATTATTTCTCATTCAACTTGACTCATAGCTTCCCCATTAATTTATTTCAATTTAGGCTAGAACAATACTTATGCGACATCCTTATTACTTTATTCTTATTTTAACCTAGAATAATTTTAGCAATATCCTGTAATCAACTTTTTAATCTATAAGCTTGTATGCTCTTTACCAATCGCATATTATAACTCAAACAATATTTTAGTATTGTACCAATTTGTTTTTTTCTTGAGCATGTATCTCATATATTTTAATGAAAATATGGCGATTACAATTATTTAATTTGAAAATACAGTTATTACAGTCATACCCTGAAACCAAAAAATTCCCGGGGGGGGGGATCAGGGTGTACCCTTATGTAATGTATGTTAAATTTTTTAAATTTTCGAGAGGGGGGGGGTCTCCGATTTTTCTATGCTTGTAATGTTAAACAATTTCCAGGGGGGAGGGGGTCAGTGATTATTAAAGGTGTCGAGGTTTCAGGCTATTATGATTGCAGGAGTTTTATTGTAAGCATTTTCATGATAATCTCGATTTATATTTTTGGGATTTTTTGAAAGTGTGAATTCTTACTAATATATAAAAGATGCCTAAAAATAATCATCATTTTTTTCGTTGGTCCATTCAGCCGTTAATGGTGAAAACCTGGCTAGTGCGATCATAACTAAAAACAGTAACACTTTGGGGTCTCGCATTGGTGAGCTTTTTTAAATTTGAAGAAAATTGGTTAAAAACTGTGACCTGTAGAGTACACGGCCAACAGACGGACAGCCGTCAGTCGGACGGATAGACAGACATGACGATTACAACATAAGATGTTCAACGAGCTAAATTTCAGCATCTAAAAAAAGCAAAGGTTATCAATTAGTTCATCTCTGTATAATGGTTTGTAAACTTGTATAGAGCCTTACGCGCCTATACATTTTTTTCCATTGCCCTACAATTTTATTACAATTACTCTTACGTTTAAGATAACGGTTACTGATACGATTGACGGTTACAACTCAAGAAATGTTATGTGCTATCCGTACTTCCAACTGAAATTTAACCCATAAATTAAAGACTTTTGTTTATTTTGGAATCCACCCAAAACACTTTCATTCTTTCATACTGTTAAACACATATTTTTTAAAAATTAAAATATACAGCTTAACATAAGGATTTACTTCGTTGAATATGGAATCAGGGATAAAAATACATGTACGGAACAGAGCTGATACAATCATTACTTTTGAGTATTGAGTGAAAAAAAACGTGATGAAATGTTAAATGCTGTATACAGTATAAAGCCGAGGTAGAAATGAAGAAAAGTGCTACAAAAAAAAGAGTAAAAGACGGAAGGAAAGAAAGGAAACTGCCTCCTGGTTATTTCTACTGTTCATATTTGAGCATAATTGGTTTGGTTTTTTTATATTTTTTTGGTGGTCATTTTTTTAAATTTTATATAGCTATATCCTGAATCCTCAGCTATGCTCTCTGTTGTTTTTCTTCGTGGTTCCCATATGTATATAACAAAAGAAAATAGTACAAAAAGAACAGATTCAGAATTCAGATCTCTTGCAATATTGCATGTATGGAGACGGCCGACGGGAAAGGACTCGTTGAAGTTGAGATGCTGAGAATTAAAATTGAAGAGGGAAAAAAACATTGTTGGATGATCACAGTGTGATATGGTAATAATGATGATCCTAATGACAGCACTTGAGGAGAGTTTGATGGCTTTTAACTCCAAGTCACTTCTCGTTACACTTTTGAAACTTTCTTACGATGTCGATGAGTAAAAGGTTTGGCCCGCCCTATTATGGCCTATACTTATACTACTTAACTATACCTATACCTGTTCAGAAGAGTCTATAGTCAATATTCAATTTTATTCCAAAACAGGTTTTCCGCTTTGCTTTGGTTTTGTTTTAACGTTGATATACCTATACCTAAGTAAGTGCATCATTGTAAGTTCTTACAGTTTAATTTTTTTGAAGTAAATAGGTACGTTATATGAGTAAGGTTCTACTGTTCTCTATGTGTTTTTGATTTTTTGAACTTTTTACAAACCAGAAATAATGACTAACATCTTAACTATATAAAGACACTTTTTGTGTTTACGCTAAATATCGTCTGTGAAGAACCAAAATGACCCATATACATTTGTAGCTAAAAACAATATCCACTATCTACAAAAATATTGAAATATGTCTTGAAAGCATTTAAGTAGAATATTTTGCACTTTTCAAAAACATGTAAATAGAACATTTTACACTTTTCAAAAATATGCAAATAGAACATTTTGCACTTTTCAAAAACATGTAAATACAACCTTTAACACATTTAAAAAACATTTTGAACAATTTGAAATATTCAAAAATATGTAAATAGAAAATTTTGCACTTTTCAAAAACATGTAAGCAGAACAATTTACACTTTTCAAAACCTCCTAATTAACATTTTACGCATGTTTCTCATTTTGTTTTAATGACATAGCTCACTTTGATTGTAGCTTAAATTGGATATGGGTCATTTTGGTTCTTCGCAGACGATATGTCACTCTTTTGTAACTACACTGCTTCTGTTGTTTGATGTTCGACGTGTTGGATCATTGGATCTTATTTCTGGTTTTGTGGTATAGCTAACTTATTTGATTGCCACGTCCGCATGTGGGTGCATTCAGATTTCAAATTCAGGAGGTAGTATAGAAAGATGCATTTACAATTATTGTAATAATACAAAAAAAATTATATGAATTGATGTCATTTTGTTTAAAATTCAACATTATTATTGACGGTCGGAACTTCCTTCTTTTTTTCTAGTCATTATTTATTAAACATGGAGAGATACTATGTATACAGTATCATATTATCAAAAATGCATTTTGAATGAAAGCTGTATAGTATTCAAATACGTTATACTTAATTAACCATGCAAGACAAACTCTCAACACTATGCATTATTATTGCATAATTATTATATGTAATACATAATTTGATTTTTTAAGGTGAAAAATCGAAACACATTTATTTACATTTATTACTGATTTTCACTCTTTTCACAAATTATTAGGTAAGACCTAATTACCTTATTTCCTATAATAGTAGACCCGTCTACTGTTCAAACTCCGACATCCCAGTCCCGTCTGCTGTCTACTATTACCGACTGCTATAGGAAATACGGCCCAATTAACTTTATAATAAATTTTTACACTGTCACCAATTGTTTTTTGATTTGGGGTTTGGTTTGTCATAATGGTAACAGGATGGCGGATTACGCAATGTTGTAATCAATGAATAATACACAGGTTCTTTTTACTTACATGAGGTGTTGATGTTTATCGATTAGACTTTGTACTTGGTCGTTTCCTTGGTACATATAGATGTAACGTAATAATGAAACTGACACACATTCAAAAGAAAACCATGCTTTTTTACAATTTATTTCATTACATATTTCCGATGCCGATATCCGATCTTCTGTATACATGGCATTATTTTGCATAGGTAATTATTTAAGTGCAATGCCCCATCACCATCATCACCACATATTATATGGCACAAGCAGGGAAAATTATATTAACATTGTTCAAAAACATTGTATTCAAAATTCAATCATGCAAGAGACTGACAGTTGATGGATTAATAAAACTAATAAAATATAATAAGATTGAATATTTGATATTTAACTGGTTAACGGTATTTGATCTGAAATCAGAGATGCACGTGGACAGGGTGGATCCGCCAGAGAGACAAGATACGTGGCAAAACAACATCGCCCTTCGATCTCGATCTGTGTCACGTTTCATTCACTACTTACCAGAATCAAGAGCCAACTAATTTGTCTTTGTTTGTTTACTATAGCTTGCTCTGCTCATTTCCGTTGAAACCATAATATGACCATTATTAATTACATAAGATTGCCAGATAATTTATTCACTTGCAATTATTACACCCAGGTACTTATCATATGTATGACTATGAAATTTCGCACAAGAATTTTACTTGCGCAATTCTATGAATATTATAACAATGATATAATTGTATCAGGTTTCAGTTTTCAGTCTGTAATGCCATGTTAATGTAATATAACAGCCTTAGTCTTTACTTTTCAAAGGCGCAATGAGACACTGTAAGTGACAGGTAGGAATAGTAGAAGTCTTTGATGCCAGTAACACGGAAAAAAATAATAAAATTCAGTACAAAATGTGCTTCTGTCTCGTCAACACGTAAAAAATATAAAATGAAGAAAATGAAATGACACAGTAATAATATGCAAATTCAGAAGAAGTCCAAGAACCCGTCGCATCAACATGTCGCGTGTAAAATGTAAATACATACTTACACAGTCAGTGCGGACGCTCTTCTTTTTCTTGTACGGAAAAATGGTGTAGAATTAATTATTGATGTGAATGATTTTTTAGCCCTGTTGGAGATGTGTGACGGCAACCAGCTAATGCAATGGCGCAGGTTATAATAATTATTGTCAAGTTGTTTTTTCTTCGAAGTTGTAATCAATAAATAATACAATTGTCATTTGTTTGCCAGATAAAACGGAAACCATTGGGCAGGAAATGAGAGCGGGTTTTGGTTTCCTTCTTAATAAATGCTATAAAAAATGGACCGATCGATGTTGTTTTCAATGAACTAAAAAGAAAACTGCGAGTTAGCTCAAATTTTGCGTGCAATTAAATTAAAAGTAAAAGCCGACAAGTAATTATCTTTATTAGGTATAGTTGGCACTCTGTTAATGCGAAAAACATGCAATTATTAAACCCTGATGATAATGGTAGTCGTAACTATTGCATTCTCACTTGCACTTGGTGGATACATCTAATTAGTAGCTCAGTTTTACTATTAATGTTAACATATTAGTGGCCTCAGAGGCATTCCAAATACTCAATGTTACTGGATCTCCCTCAAATACAAATACAGATATAAATATACTGTCACTTTCATTTTTTCATGCGATTCATACTTCAAAATTGAAAGCTTTTAAAGACACATTTAATATTTATTAATTATTTCGTAAATTATTTGTCGCATCGGTCGATTATATTATCTAAATTCTAAAGCCTTAATAACTTCGACGGACACGCGCTTTAAATTTTAAGGTAAAAAATAATTTCTTTCTATACATACATTTTAAAATTTATTTTTCTGGCGTTTTTGAAAACTATAAAAAATGGAATAATATTCAGTTGTCACTATATTGTGTGCAAGTGTAGCAAGCTGCTAAAAGTCATTTTGAATTTGAAGCTATTGCCAAACAGCCTGGGCAATTCTTAGAAAATAAATGCAATAATTAATTATTACAATATATTCAAAATTGGTTTCAGAATATTACAATCTCAATGGTGGTCGAATCAAACTAAAATTAAAACTATATACCGCCCGCCTCCAATAGCCTTCCTCGAAAATACCAAATTATTGTTACTTCATCTAAAATTCTAAGTTATCGGGTTTACCTACATTGATTTTGCTTTAGAGATGTCGTCAAACTCAAGCCAGGAAGAAGGGAATGGAATGATTTACGTTTGGTTTGTCTGTGTTCTATTAATAATACTAGTATTTCTTCTCAACTGTTGTATTCGTTTCTGTAAATAGGAATCGTCCTATGAAAATAGGGCCGAAAATAATTAAATAATATTGGGAATGATATATCATATGACCATGATCGGTAGATGTAATAGTGATAAACTGGTGCTTGTAAATTCGTATATGTAACCCTATGTTCACATATACCTCTATACGGCTATACCTATTTACTATTTATGTACTTAAGATTGTTAGATGCCAATATTCTGATTTGCCACTGCATGAAGTCTCACTTTGAAAAGACTTTTCAAATCTGAGAAGTCAAAAGGAAAAAAAACTCAGAGATTGCGTAATACAATTATTATTGAAACAGGATTTGGAAGTGGAAGTAAAAGTTTTATTGAACTAATTGAACAAGGAAGACGGTCATCGGGTATCATCAAACCAACTGGTCTGGTCTAATAATTACATATCTACTATCTACATGGGACATTTACCTACCTAGTTTTGTATGCAATTACAATCAGTGGTTCAGTAATTTAAGTAATGAATAATAAAGGTGTGTACCCGCAGTACCTAATTAATATGTACCTTTACATTACTTTCCTTCTCAATTTTAGCAGTAACTGTGATCGTAATTACGTATGCATATGGGTTTTTTAGGTTCACTGAATATATCCTGTTAAAATTATTCAATTCTAGCTAATAATATTATTTAGCAAATGTGTGTGTACTTTTTTATGCTGCGTGTGCCATTTTCACATAATGAGTATGACAGTGGAAGCTATATAGGTGTAATTTTAGTTAATTATAATTAGCGAATTATGTACGAATATTCTCGGAAGTCCGAGTTGGAGGTGTGAGAGGGAATTAGTGTTTAATAGCTTTACAATCATGCGGAAGGTGCCTTGATTTAGTTATGAATAATTAAGGTGCTACATATATATCGTCTGTGAAGAAACAAAATGACCCATACCCATTTTTAGTTTCAAACAAAATGCATTATTTACAGAAAAAATTATAATAAGGTGTTCATGAAAGCATGTTAATAGAACCTTGTGTATTTTTCAAAAACCAAGTAAATAAAAGTTTTAGCACTTTTTAAAAACATGGAAATTGAACATTTTACACTTTTTTAAAACATAGAAATAGATTATTTTGCACTTTTGAAAAACATGTAAATAGGACATTTTACACTTTTAAAAAACACTTAAATAGGATATTTTGACCTTTTCAAAAGTATGTAAATAGGACATTGTTAACTTTTTTAAAACATGTATAAGTAGAACAATTTGCTTATTTTAGTAACTCGTGATTAGCATTGTAAGCATTTCTCATTTCTTATGTCTTGTTTTGACATAGCTCATTTTACTTCTTGCATAAATTGGAAATGGGTCATTTTAGTTCTTCATAGACGATGTATGCCAGGATCAAAATTATTATTTAATTGGTTGATATTTACTGGTATTTGATGATGTTTAGGTTTAGGCGATGACGATTGCTTGTAAGATAGAAGTTGTCTAACATATATATATAGTGATAGTAGACATTAATAATTTATTTACTTAACTGAAATTTATATGAATATGAGCCGGTAGACCTGAGCACGTGTTCAATCGCAAATTATACAAAGATGATTAATTTTAAATATGTTAGGGTGCAATGAGCTACAATTTGCACAAAATTTATTAAGTCGTTTTAATAATATTTATTTAAGTAATTTATAGAATCTCTCTAATTCATCATTTAATTACAGTGTGGCAAAGTAAACAATTTGTGCAATCTAGCGGTGCCCACACTATTGCATTTAATCCTCTCATAGTATCTATTAACCTTTTATTAGGCTGCATATTATAATGACATTAATAATTATATTAAATTATATAACGCGTCGATTTAATCAATAACCATTCCCATATGCCCATATCCAGTCCAGACTGTCCGTCGTCCGCATTCACTTTAATCACACCACAATTGTAAGGTAAACTACTATGCATACTACTTTCTGAAAAATGTTGAAAAAATGTACCTTTTAGCAATGTAGAAGTAATATATTATATTGTGCCAGTGCGGTCTGATATTGTTATATAAAATTGTAATTTCATACGCGCAGACCAATCAACATTTGGGAATAAAACTAATATAATATAACTTGGATACTTGACCTTGACAGTGTAGAACTGTGGAACAACTTTTTGTTTCAAGGGCATTTTCTGTTTTGTGTATAGTACAGTGTATCACTGGCAGACTTACTATACTGTATAGTTATTATAACAGTACAGCGTTCGTCTATCAACCATGTAGATATATATAAAAATATTATACAATTCCCGTGCCAGTATGACTTGAAATCTGAGTACTACTGCTGATCGTGAATTCTAGTTACTAGCTGACATTGCTTTTGCTAATGCCCTTTACCTTAACACTGACAAAGCTTTAAAATAAAAACACGCAAAATGACTATACTGACTACACATATCTACAGAAAAAAAAACAGCACAAGGCACAAGTACCAGCAGCCGAATGAGGCGATTGGATTATGTTATTATGTAACAGAATATTTAACATTATATCGAAGGTAATCATATTATAAACATCGTCTTTTCTGGCTTCGCTGATCTTGCCCTGGCCTGGCTCGTGACTTGGGACAATTGTAAATTCGTCGTCAGTCAGCTCCAGTCTCTGGCGTGGTTAGCAGTGAAAACAGGGATCTCTTTTTCCGAGTTTTGGCAGATCTTTTAAATTCACAAACTTACCAATTGCCAGACGCCAGAAGTGTGTTCTTTTCCTCGTTGTTTTTCCTTACTTACTTTTATTTTTAATCAGAATAAAAATTTCAGTTTCTACTTATAAAAATGTTTCGCTTCGCAAAAAATATCGTGCCAAAGCAGTTATCGCTGGTAACTGCGGCTCGGGCTGGTCAAGTCTCAATGTCAACGGCCGCACAGCCACAGCCGCAACCAAATCCTGACATTCAATACACCGGGGTGAGTTTAAGATTCAGTTGATACATTACACATTATTTGTGGAATTTATGGAATTCACTGCTAAAACACAGTACTAAGGTGCGTAAATGTGATCACCCCTTAAATGTGATCAGTGGCCGCCGTTCAAATATTACCGCCTTTAAAAATCTGTGCGACTAATATTCATTCAGCCTATAGTCTCAACTATCTTTACTACTGATTTCAGCTTCTTTCCTTAAAAACTCTGGCTATGTAAAATCATGGAAGTTTTGAGTACTTTTTTGAATTTGTCACATTTAAGACCCTACTTTACCATTAACTTTAAAGGTATTGATCACATTAAGAGCACTTGGGCCGTTGTAAGACTTTTCGTACAATGACCTGTATCTCTTGCAACTTTTAATTTACGACACCGAGTATTTTTGTGTACATAAAGGATTAAAGGAGAAGTATAATGATAACTTCTTCTTCATTGTGCGTTGGCTAGGTAAAAAGTTACAGATTTTCAAAGTTGAAAAAAAATGAACCCGATCACCTTTACGCGCATTAGTACTAATTATTTTGATTGTTTGTCGTTTGTATTGTCATGTCTATTAATATTTGTAAAGGCAGTCCGCTCTAAATATAGAAGTACTTAATAATCAGTAGTAGTTGGTAGTAATCATTATTTTAACATACATTATTTATTGTTTAGTGGTATCCTTAGGTTAACTTCAACTTGACTGAACCATAAGTAATCAAGAAACTATGAGCGAAAATTATATTTTTTAAATATGCAGTAGCAGTTATGTAATTAGAATATATAAATCATTGATTATTTATAAAATTCAAAGCGTAATTTGTACGGGTTCATGTGCTTGATATGTGGGTATTGTGTGTAAATAACTGTTGACTCAGTTGACTGTATCTGTCTATGCACTTTCAACACTACCGACGACTACTGAGACGTACCTACTGCGAGACGAGTTGACGTATCTACATAATTTGTAATATAGATAAATCGGTTTTCGGAGTGTATTCAACATTCAACACACTGCACTGGTTCGGTTTTTTCCCGTTTTCCGAGTTTCTAGTTCCGAATGACAATGTTCAGCCAACGTCAGTCGTACCACTGTATTTACTTACAAGTTTCAAGTGGATAGTGTATAGGTAGAACTACCGTACATTTTTGGGCTTTGAGTTTTGAGCTGTTCGTTCTTTCGTGCATTACAGGGCGAATGTCAATTTAAACATTTTACTTCGACGTTTATAACAATAATATTATACTTCCAGTTCCAACGGGAATTCAGTCAGTTCTTTTTTTACTGTTTACTGTCAGTTTGAAGTTTTAAATTACCTAGGTCATAAGTATGCATTTATCTCGGGACTCTGATGTCGGGAAGCCTTTAGGAAGGAAATTGCATTATTCCCTATTAATTACATTATTCATTTCTTTTCTTGTATTTTTAGTTGGCGTGAAAACTTATATTTTTTGGTTTATTCATTAACACAATAAAATGGATGTATAGGGTCTATGAATATTTTTTATGTAGCTAAAAACTGATATAAAAAATTCAGAAATAACAGTATTTGGTATTATCTATACTCAGAATAAATGTAGAAATTTATTACTATTAGTATGAAAGTGATTTCTGTTAGATAATATATTATAACTGGGCCCAATCTAAATAAAAAGCGAAAGCTTTATTAGTCAGTTAAGTAATTGAATTCGAATTACCTATATTAGAAATCTTGTAAAATCGAGATAATAGATGTATTTCTACTATTTTTAAAAATCATTAATTACTACCATTCTCGCCATTGGTCAGTATAATGTAAATATGTGTATATATAACGCGATTTAGTAGTAACTGCCAGATGTTTAAAGAATACATCATGGAACAAGAAATAGTGACCTTCTATTAACCTCTTTGAGTTTTGGTTTGATTTTGTGTGTGGAATTAATACATAAATATCTACTTACAAATAGTTCGTTATGAAGAGAATTTTGATATTGCAAGTGAAGGTAAGCGTAGACATTTGCAAAGACAAAAAAGTTGTACCGACTGAGTGATTAGCCAGTGCCTTGGTTTTTAATATTCCAAAAGTTCCAAGCTTTTATTTCAAGTGGATGGTGCATAGACATACCTAGTTAAGACCTTTTCAATTAATAAAATATATTTCATAATTCTTCTTCAGAGTTTCAATTTTTTAATGCAGTAAATTTGTTCTTTCAAACTTTTAACCCTTGATTGAATTAGGTATAAGCATTTTTGTAAATCTGTAATTAATTAGTTGTATTGGTTGTAATAATTCTAATCTATTTAATAATCATGGTTTAAAAAAATGAGCAGAAAAATTCAGACGTTAAAATGTTGATTGCTTTTGCTTTTATCACTGAAAGAATTTTATTGTACCGATCCTGTAGTAAGTATGCAAACGAGAGTTACATAGTTTAGTGAGAACGAATGCAATCCTCGTTTCTCGTTTACTCGTTTGGTTTGGTCTGGTTGGCCTTCACCTTACCTTGTCACTTGTCTCTGGATTCTGGATACTGAATAAAAACTTGATCAATAAGCAAGTAAACATTAAATTGACTTAATATGTAACAGAGCGGGTGGAGGAACCAATACCTGCTGCGCTGCTAGTTCTTCTTTCTAACAGTATTTTACATCCTAAAACTCCATAACTCCATTAAAATAAAATAAAATGTTATGCAAACAATAGCTAGGGACCAAGGGAGATGATGTAAGAGGAACGTGTGTACTCTTCGTTGACTTTGAAGTGCATAGATATTTGTCGTAGGAGGTAATTAGTTTCCCTTTTTCACAAACGAAAATCGAGCTTTAAGTATTTAGTGCTATCTGAATTTATCTGTACTACTACCACTTACGTACATCGTATGCCAAAGGTAGAAAATTGAAAAGTTAGAGCGTGTAAAATTTATTATTTTAGATGAATGTAGTTATTACGATTTTGTTTTTTAGCACGTAAGTATTAACGTTCTTTGTTCTTTTTACGAAGTTTGAAGTACTGATTGGTGGTATCCATGGAAATGTTTAATATTTAGGGTGATATTAACTTTTTGAATATTAATTCCGAATCGCTCGTCGTTGGCATTACAGAACCTGCTTTTGTAATAGAAATATTCATAGTCCTTAATTATTATTATTATTTATTTCCTTTTGACAGACTCAAGGTCCATAGGAGTAATATACACATACTTTTCAAATACAAAAATAAGAAATATAAGATATTGACATTTCAAAAAACACAAAGAAAGTACAATTACAATAGTTATGTTATAGAGTTATGTATAATAGTGATTTCCATTCTGCAAGAATCGGAGAATTTTCGTGGCATTCGGAGTGGAAGATATTCTTGATTATTGTATTCGGAGAGGCAAGAAGTCTAGTGTGCAGTGAGTAGGCAGAGAATCTACGTACCGCAGTAAAGTTATTAACTCGATTCTCTGTAAACATGATCGAAGCACTGCACGCCCTAGGGAGCCCCATAACTATACGAAACGAGTTGTTTAATGTGTTTTCTATAATGTCAATGACAAAATGACAACTCCTATAAGTGCCTGTGTATAATACCTATGCATAATTATTAGTAACCAATCCAAACCCTTGAAGTAGGTGCTTTAAACTAAACCTTCTCTTGTGTTATTCTGTTGTCCTGTTGCCTCTGTCTTGTTTAATATAAATACCTATGATTTGTTTTGTTGTGCGAAGCAGATGTGAAGGGAGTACTAACTATACAGATGGAAATATTCATTAGATTAAATAATAAAATAGTTACGTCTTTAATAATTTTAATTACTTGTCATTATTATTTGAATAATGGTTAAAGTTGATTTTCTTTTGACGTACAGATTTTTATCAACAATGAATGGAGAAAATCAGTATCGGGCAAAACTTTCAAAACCATCAACCCATCGACAGGAGAAGCAATTACAGAAGTTCAAGAAGGTGACTTAGCCGATGTCAATGCTGCTGTCACAGCAGCCCGGCAAGCCTTTGAGTTAGGCTCTCCTTGGAGAACTATGGATGCTTCCCAAAGGGGGGTACTCCTCTATCGATTGGCTGATCTGATGGAGAGGGATAGCGTATATTTGGCGGTGAGATACATTCGTGCTTAGCGATTTTGGAGAAGAACATATAATTAATCGTTATATAACTAACCATCAAATTAAAATGACATTGTTGAGAAGTAATGTGCAGATTTCAATTCCGTGCTGATTATTATTCTATCTTTGTAATTTCAATTTCAGAGCTTAGAATCATTGGACAATGGCAAGATTTTCCAAGAAGCTTTGTACGTCGACGTTATGGGATCAATCAATACCCTTCGTTACTACGCTGGCTTTGCTGACAAAATTCATGGGAAGACAATCCCTATGAATGGCGAGTTTTTCGGTTATACCCGTCATGAGCCAGTTGGTGTTTGTGGTCAAATTATTCCATGGAACTTCCCCATGATGATGATGGCATGGAAAATCGGGCCTGCACTTGCTACAGGTAATTCAAATGAGTACATCGGGACTAAAATGTTTAGTCTAATAAATGATAACAATGCCATTCCATTCATTTACTTTGAAAGAGCGTATATTTGTATGTGACTTAATCTTCGTTAATTTTGGTGAGTACAAATGCTAATTGTTAAATGGTGTAACGTAATATTTATTAATTCTTTCTTTCATGCAGGGAACGTTGTTGTACTTAAACCAGCTGAACAAACTCCACTCTCAGCTCTGTATATCGCTCAGCTGGTCAAAGAAGCTGGATTTCCAGAAGGCGTAGTTAATGTTGTTCCTGGCTTTGGACCTACAGCTGGGTCTGCTATCGTCAATCATATGGATGTGGACAAAGTCGCCTTCACGGGTTCAACGGAGGTGAATTCAATACACACACGATATAAAATATCAGCCTATATTTAAGTAACCCAAGTTGTGAAATTTTAAATGCAATATACATAGGTCGTACTGTACTCAACTTTCATAGTACAATAATCAGTGATTTAATTTTAAAATTAAGGTTGGCAAAATCATCCAACAAGGATCTGGAGCTTCAAACTTAAAGAGAGTCACTTTGGAATTAGGAGGAAAGTCACCAAACATTATTTTTAAGGATACAGACCTCGACACTGCTGTTTGCACTGCCTCCGACAGCGTCTTCTTTAATCAAGTAATTATCCAAGATACCCCTAGATATAGAAGCATATTAGACAGGAAATATTTATTCAGTATAGGCAGTCCTATATAATAAAATTGCGATATTGTCGATGATTTATTTAAAACAGTTTTCTACATTCTTAGTATTTAGATTATTTTTTATTTTTGAATCCAAACGAATACTTTCCTCCTCTTTCAAGGGCCAAGTATGCTGTGCTGGAACTCGTACATTTGTGGAAGAGGATATCTATGATGAATTTGTGGAAAGGAGCGTGGAAAGAGCAAAGAATCGCGTTGTTGGTGATCCATTTGATCCTAAAAGCCAACAAGGTCCACAAGTTGATAAAGAACAATTCCAAAAGGTTTTGGGCCTCATTGAAGCTGGTAGAAAGGAGGGTGCTAAGGTTTTGGTTGGAGGCAAAGCTGCGGCAGATAAGGGATATTTTGTTCAACCAACTGTTGTAGTTGATATTTCCGATGACAACCTCATCACGAAACAAGAAGTATGTATTTAATTATTAGTATTATAGATACATCGTTTATATTTTTGCACACATAGATTTGTGCAATTAGTTTTATTATGCATGAATATTGGAGTTACTAAATCACAGTAGATAAATTAGTTAATTTTTTGGGGAATAGGGTTTACAATTAAACAATACGTTTCAAGATTTTGAGCATTTGTGCAAAAAGGGCATGTATTTTGAATCATGAAAAGTGAGCGAATGTATTATGTACGTACACTTTTGTAAACTTAAAAAAGGAAATTCATTAACTGAGTAATTCTATTATCCAATTTTTCTAGATCTTTGGTCCGGTTCAACAAATTTACAAGTTTAAGAATGACAAAGAAATTATTGAAAGAGCTAACAGGTCAAATTATGGTCTTGCGGCTGCTGTTCAAACCAAAGACATTGATCGTGCTTTACGCTTTGCCTCTGGCCTCAGAGCTGGAACTGTCTGGTAAGTTTTAATTAGTGTTAATTATTATTTATTTACCATATATAACTAATTATTTAGTGATAACATGATAAATTTTTTAATTATTTTACTTTGCAAACATTATAATTATTTTGAATTGTACAGGGTTAACTGTTACAACGCTTTTGCTCCCCAAATGCCGTTCGGCGGGTATAAAATGTCAGGATTTGGACGTGAAAACAGTGAATATGCTCTGAATAATTACACTGAAGTTAAGGCTGTAATTATTAAAACGAGTGAGAAGAACAGTTAAACAGCTTGAGTACTCTTTTGTTGTTGTTTGAAAAAGACAGCGTTGGCTATCAAAAATACTGACAAACCAAAAAACTAAAATCATTACTTCCTTTATGTTGATTATCTCCTCTGGGGTATTTCTGTACGTTATTAATGTCTTAAAACTTCAGTTTTCTATAAATCTTTATACTTTACCCGGTGCAAAAAATACATTAAACAGAGAGTAAATCCTTAGATGATTCTGTATTCGTAAGAGAACTGTAATTATTTATAAATCCTAAAATATTTTATTTATTTTTATCTTCCACATTGGCAAACTGTCCATGTAATCATTGCATAACTAATTACAATTATGATTTTCTTCTTCAATCTCACTTTAAAATTTTACTTATGCTCTAATGAGTATGTACATAAATTACAATTAGAGAAAGATCGATTAAAGCAAGAAACATATGATTTTTACTTTTATAAAGCGCAAGCGATAAATTCAATATATTATACATACTCCATTCTGAAACTTTTAGTGAGCAGATGCGACTCAATGAACCTTTAAAAACTTAAAATTCAATCAACCTTAACAGTTTTTCCGAGTTTTTCGTACATTTTGAAAAACCCTTTAAACGTAGAGCTTTTTTTAAATAAGACAATGTCTACTACTCATTACCTTCCAAATGATGCATATTAAATACCGATACATATTTAAAATGTGCACCTATGAAATATTTTAAGATTTGGGTTTGGCGGGAAATTTAAATATTCTAGACTACTGACGGCCAAACATCACAAGGCTCATCCTTTTTTTGATGCCATTTGCATAGGTTTCGTTTTCGTATAACAAGCCGTATACCCATGCCCCTTCCCTTTTATGACCCCCCTGTCTCAGCCTTACCATTGCAAAAATGGCTATCGTTAACATGGGATGCCATCAGTCCAAAGAGAACCACTAGCTCTGCACATGACGTCCTTCATGGTCGACCTCTTATTATCCGTATTTCTTCATCTCTACGCTATACCATACTCTTGCAGAAGCAGGCGCTTTAATGGCGTCGTGCACATATTGCGTATACACTTTTTCGACTTTTTTGTACTCCCCCTCCCCCCTTAGTATACAATAGTGTTCAGCGCCACTACACACCCCCCCCCCTATTCGTATACAGTTTACAAACTATTGTCTATTGTACCGTATGCCAAGCAAAATAAATTTATTAAACGAATAAAACAGCCAAAAAAATGTATAGAATTTGAAATTGTAATAGATTGAAAAGTTGTTGCGAAAATTAACAATTAATTAAATTGATCAGATGTCCTACTTGTCAAGCGACATGCGACCCTTCCCGTCAATATTCGATATATCGTAGAAAAATTAACGCCTAACAACTTTTCTAAACGAACTTTTATAAAATATTAGAACTTGACCCCAAAATTTCGGGTCACATGTCAAATATAGAATCGCATTTTACCCCACAAAATAATTTCATACCACGTAGAATTTGCTGCTGATTAACACGGTGATGTTTGTTCTGGCAAAAAATTAATTTTTGACCCTACTGTGGGCCAAAGGTGAAAAATAATAGTAATTACTAATTTATGTAAGTTAATTTTTATAATGCAAAATTTAACCTTAAAAAGCAGTTAAGAAACGTTAATTAGCAGCAAATTATACACCACTCAAGTGAATTTCACATAAATCCATTGTAGTTCAATGTTTGAACTTTGACTCAAAGTTTGGGGGTCAAGGTCTAATATTTGAACAAAGGTCCTTTACAAAAGTTGTTAGGCGCTAAATTCTCGAAAGTTGATGTGATTTTTAGGATAATCTAACAAGGGTATAATTTTCCACACTATCTTAACTGTGCCATGTTTTTAAAAAAGAAATAATGTAGAGAAAGCGATTTTTTATACCAGCATAAAAATATATAATTCACTTATAAACTAAAATTTTATTTTGCACTTTTTAATGAAATAAAATCAAAGAAAATAAATATAAATTAACTAAATTCTTTGGAAATTGAGTATTTTGTGTTGTATTCGTGATCAAGGGCTCAAACCCTCCCCCCCCTCCGTTTTATAGTATACAAAAGTATCAGGCACTGGGACTCCCTCCCCCCCCCCCTATTTTTTATACGCAATATGTGCACGACGCCAAGCCTTTCTTAATCAATTGAAATTTTGCCTTTCATTTATGATTTTTTATTTTTACGCATGTTTCATCTATTAGTGCTTATTTTCTGGACTAACAAATTCCGTCCATGTCCGCCACCGTGTGGAATTCTTCTTCAGCAGTGACGGGAGATGCGGATGACGATCGATGGCTGGTTGGCTAAAAGGGTTCATATGACTAGAATAATGCTGTAGTTTGGGTAGTCATAATACTTCAACAAGCCTCAATCTTAGTGGGGAAGGTAACGACAATGAAAATCATGCTGATGATGGAAGTAAAAAATTATGCTAAAAAAATTGGATCCTCGTCACAGCTACTATTTTCCTCAGTTAGCTATAGTTTTGAAAATGTTACTAAGATTGTGAGCACAGGAAATAAAGCAAGAAATGACAAAGTGAATGAAAATAAATATTACCTACCTAAATAGAATCTGCCGTGGTAATTTTATGTCAATTGAATAGTTAATACAACCGAAAACGACAATGTCATTTAATTATTTTATTAAAGATTAAGACTAAATTATCATAAAAGTTATTCCTGTCAACAGGAGTTAATGTACACAACAAACTTAGTTATTTTAGTGAGCATGTAAGTTTTAAAAATAAGTAGGTACCTAACTCCAGACGATCTCAAAAGAGGCTGAGACTCCCACTGAAGCCGAGGGTTAAAAAAAGTAATAAAACTATATTAGGCATATATATTATAATTTTGTAGTTTAGTTAAAATACGAATTTGAACATTAAAAGGAAGATGGAAAAAATATTTCTTCATTATTTGAGACAAACATAATTACACTGAAAAATAAAAATGTACAACACAACTAACTGAATAGATGCCTTTATTAATTTTCTTTCCTTTCTTTTCCTCCATCCACTCCAGCACAAGCTCGCAAACAAACTGTTTTTCTAGATCATAATCATCACCCATCTCATAGAATTTATGGAAGTCAGAGTAATGATTTTAGTTTTCTTTGATTTTCCTGGACCCACTTCTCACCGTTGCAGTAATGTCTTAAATTGTCACTTCTAAAAGCCAAAGCACCTCTCCTGATTCCTGATTCCCGATCTTGGTCCAGTATCCAAAACCACAACAGTTCAGTGTATAGTTTATTAGATTGAATAATCACAGATTTTATCGCAGATCACAGATCAATTCCTCGGATGGATATCAACATAGCTGCACCCATATTCTTCAACGTTGGACTTCGGGATATAGTTAAAGAATATTAATCTCTGCTGAAGTACCTTAAGGTTCTGTCTAGTACTACCTACCCAACAGTCCGTTAGCAAATGAAGGATCAGCCCAATTATGAAATGTTGAATCTTTGTCTTCGGGCTCAATCTAAAAGTGCACCTAGGCTTCGTAATTGTTATTAAAATTACTTAAGTATTCAAATAAACAAGACGTCGTCACAAGAATCACCCTGACCTTCTTAATATTTTATTTGTAAATGTAGGTACATCATCGGTTGAAACTGCAAACTTATAACGGAGGAGGCCGAAACATATGAAAATTCAGGGAGTATTTATAGTTTATATGTTAATATATGTCATTGTATTTACTGTCCTAATGGGTGACATACATTCAAATAATTATTACTAAATCCTTGATTCAATATGTATATTCAAATCTGCATTACGAATTTGGGAAGCAATCTGCTTTTGTGTCATTAGTTGGTGGTTGTAGTCAAATTGGTTGTAGGACATTTGCTACCCGGACATTGCTACCCGGACATTTGCTACCCGGACATTAGCTACCCGGACATTTGCTACCCAAACCCCAACCTAGGACATTTGCTACCCATAACCTAGGACATTTGCTACCCACGGCCAAATGTAGGACATTTGCTACCCATGGCTAATGTAGAAATAAATTGCATAGACAATATTTATGAATGCACCACATGGCATCGTTGAAATAGTTTATTAATGCTATTATTGTTAATGATAAAACATGGTATAATTGCAGATGGTCGTTCAAAAATGATATTTAAAAGTTATATAGATATTATCTTTACAATTAATTGGTCTAATTAATATACCCTGCATATAGAAACTGATTGCTGTATAAATGTTAGAACCCAAGGCATAATTATAAAATCCGGCAAAAGGTTTTTAGAGCATTCATATCTACCAAAGAAAAGTATTTACGGAATAATACTAACCTGCTTACGGTAGCTTTAATAAAACTGCCTGTCAATAATCAGTTTCTAGTCTTCAGCTTCTAATATAATATATGTACATATTATTGTAAGCTCACTTTTCCTGACATTTCAAGTGGCGAAGTAGCATTCAGCATCTGCATCTACCAATTATGTATTTTACCAATATGTTTGATTGATAGGTTTGTCCTGTAGCTTGATTCTGATAGCGTCGCTAATTAAATTTTTTTCACTCCTGATACTGATACAGCAATAAACATTATTTTAAAGCACAATCATAACACTCTCAAGAGACTTGTTTTCCATTGAATGTAGAAAATAATTGAAGAGCCTGCTCTCATTTACAGTACCCATGTAAATAATTCGCTCTAATTTTCTGGACAGAGGCACACAGTTTGTCAAGACAAGTTTTCATATTTCTATACATCAAAAATTATAATTTAATTCGAATTTCTCTCAAAAATGACACGGATTATATTCATTAGTTTTCTCATTGTCGCTGTGGCATTGACTCCCCTGATCTCTGCATCTCCGTGTAAGTACATTATTTCCTAATTAGATAATGCAACAACAATATATTGGCTTCGACTCAGTTCATAGTAGGATATTAATGTTACAGAAAAAAACTATTTGAATAATTATTTTCCTTCCAGACCAAGTGCAGCCTGGGCATAAATCAAAACACCAACTCAGCTTTGGGGAAGCATTCGGAGTCAGTGAGGTAGACTCGCATAAAATTAAATTAACACGTGAATTCCATTCTTTGATTGTAATCATAAGTAATACGTTTTTTTCTTCTATTTATGGGTGCATTAATTAGGCCACAACAGGGCCACCGGAGGAGCTCCCCCAATGTCCATTATGGTGCCTAACGCAGGAGGAGTGCACGGGTTGTCAGTGTGCATGGGGTCGTGACGGGCGATCGAATACATGTTCGTGTCAATCTGGACCCGTGGGTCTACCAAACCCATGGTGTAAACCCAAATTGTAGTAATCCAATAAAATTGTCATACTGACTACTGACTGCAGGCGCGGATCCAGGGGGTGGGCAACAGGGCACGTGCCCACCCCAGAATGAAATTTTTAACATATGCTAACATAGGGGCATTTAAACCAAGATGGCCGACATGTATGTAGTGCCCACCCCAGAATGATTTACTGGATCCGCCACTGACTGACTGTGCTAAATAACTAGTTCAACAATAATAATTTTTGTTTTGAGTGTTCTGTATATGTACATGTTGCCAAATATTATGTAATTTCTATGATAATAATATACCTGTGGCAATATATTAAGGAATCCCATGGAAGTTAAGTATTTGTTTCATTTGCATTTTATAAGATTTAAGGTAACAAATGGTTTAAAAGTTAAAGGTTGAATATAATTAGTAAGCTTAACTCGCTATATATTCTCCCACTGCCTCGCAGAAAGAAACTTATCATCACGTCTGTCATTCCTACGTTGATATTCAGGGGACGAGGGGACAAATGACTGACGACTGACGTACTATGCGCGAGCGAGCACCTTGGACTTTAATAGTGCATGACTATGAGTATAATAAACATACAAATTACAATGGTGACTAGTGAAGTATTGAATGCCTATTTCTGGCTTGCGGACGTGAACGGCATTAAATAATAATTACTAATACTGTATTATATTGGGCTCCTATCTTACAAAATATTTAAACATTTTGAAGAGACAACTCAAGTGCAGCATTTTTGTATATTTACATGCTATATGAAAAATTTCAGGTTTTCAAATGGTTTTGCCTAAACTACAGTTTTGCATATCACGCTCTGCATATATTATTTGATAAACTAAAATACCACCATTTATTTTTCCCTTGTCTCCAGTCTCTAGCCACTTGCTTAGCAATGATCATAACTTGTTTATCGTTTTCGTTATTATGATAGTTTCAAAAATGGGTTCAATAAGGTCATCCTTTGACAGTTTTAATTAATGCTAATTTAGCAGAAACAGTATTGAGAAAGAAATTTCAACTAAAATCAAATTCAATCCGTCAAAGCTGAATTTTGAATTCACTCGCCCAACCGAGAACGAAAAACAGGACGCGGAAATAAGAAATTAATTTCAAAGTGGAAAAATACAACTATTTGGAGCAGCTTAGTAGCTACCAAATGTCAACGTAATGGAAATGTTCATAATATTCATATATGGCTATGATTATATGAGGTTTATATATTATGTATCATATGTATGTTTATATGTAGCATATAAGCAGCTTGATGCTCATTTTCATATACCTACTTGATTTTATTTTTATTTTTGGTCGACGAGCCAAAACGAGAACACGAAGCGGGTTCAGCACCGGTATAGCGGCCCTACTATTCCTGTTAAGTAATTATTATTATTGCAGACATGCTAATAATTATACAGGGGGGAAGAGTTTTAAAAACTTATTATCCATAGAGGCAAAGACATAGCAATCTTAGTTTATTGGCAAGTATTTAAACGCTTGAGTAAATTAGACTGCCACGATTCCTGTTGATAGTTTGGTAATTTTAAATTACCATATTGGTAGATAATACAATGTGGGAATGAATGTTGTTGTCATGAATTATGACCAGTATGTTTCCTTGCAATTTAAAGTTAATGGAAGGTTTAACATTTAAGTGTTGGTACGTCCTAAGCGTCAACTATCACGGTTAAAAATTCCCCCAAGTACATAAAAATAATAGTTAATGGTTTTGCTTTAACTAAACTTAAAAGAAAGCAAAAAACGTGCTGATTAAATCCACTGCGCTTCTAATGAACGACTTTCCATATGTATAATGTATAGGCTGGATAAATCCTGTTTATTGTTTGGGAGCAGAACATAGAATGTGATCGCTTCCTGTTTCCACTCAAAGGCTTGTGAGTAGCATAATAATTATGCTTATAAATATTGGTATAATCGTAAGGGTTTTCGAAGGAACTGAAAGTTGCCAGCTATCAATGAACCGGCATGAAAGTTATTTTCAGATTTCGAATTATTAGATGTAGATATTCGAATTCAGCATGCTTTAAATACTCTTAACACCTATGAGCCAAATGAATGCATACCCCTTTTCATTTAAAAAAATAACAATAGCTTAAAACTACCTCGAAATTAGTATAAAATTAATTTTTCTTATGGGATTTATCATGGACATTTTTAAAAACCATCGCCATCGCTATGTTATGTTTTTTATCGTTTTTTTAGTACGCGGATCCCCCATGTTAATCCCTCACTCAATTTTCTTCTCTACTCTGCAGAGAGCCATAAAAACTTTGTCACGTTTTCGCTTCTGTTAATTCCTTGTAGAATTTTGTATTAAACTTTTTTGGGCAGTCAATTCAATGTTTGGAGTGCTTCTTTATATGCTATTTACAGTGAATATTGATTCCCAAATTCAGACTTTAATTCAGAGGGTCGAATTATGTAATATATGGGATGCAGAAAGATAGAATTGTCAATTAACTATTTCAACCTGAGTAGTACTTCGTATATCATTGTTACCTTAAAAAATGTATTCATCTCAGTATTCATGATTGGTTTTGTCCATTTCATCAAATTTCCAACGGTTGATGTAGCACTAGCCAATTGGGAAGATGGACATTTGCTACCGCCGAGCAAATCTGGGGCAAATGGCTTTTTCTTTTCTTCCTTTTCATTTAGTTAATCGTTTCCTTTTGCCTTTACACTGAATGCAAAAATGACACCTTTGCATATATATAAAATCTCACAGGCAAAAGATATGCAGGCTTTCACTTCATTGACTTCATTCATAGCGCACATCGGCAAATCACTATTAAAAACGTAAAATTACTTGCCTACTATCAACTACAACCCTAAAAAAACTATCTGCCATGCAGTTAATGCAGTAGTCATGTTCTAGCCTAACTTCTAGCAGGCCTACTGAATATATATTCAGTAGACCTTGCTACTAGTAAGTGCATATTAATATTGTAGTAAGATTAATTTGCCTGATATTTGAAGTGACGAAATGACAGCATTACACATGTTTTATTTTCAGATCTTCTACCTACCAATAACACGTTTGATTAATAGCTTTGTCACGTAGTTTGTAGCTGATAACTAGCTAATTGACAGCTCTGCTCTCCCACTACTGATATGTATAATTTCAACCCACTAGCACTAGCCACTAACACAGCCTCAAGTGTCTGTTTTCCACTGAATGCAGAAAATAATTATTGAAGAGCCTCTTACTGATCACTGATCATACTACGTACTAGTTTAATTAGCACAGTAACTAATTTGCTCTGCATTTCTGTATTGTGTATAGAGGCACGCAGTTTAGTCAAGATATTTAATAAGTTTTCACATTCCAATTTCCCATTTCCCATTCATTTAAAATTACAAATTATTTCGAATTTCGCACAAAAATGACAAGAATCACATGCATTAGTTTCATCATTGTCGCTGTGGCGCTGACTCCCCTAAGCTCTGCGTCTCCTTGTAAGTACATTAATTTCTAATTGTAATGTGTAAGTAGATATTAAAACAAAATATTGAATTTAGTTCGGTATAGGACATTACAGAGAAAAAAATAAATGTAAAAATTTTGCTTCCAGACCAGGGCCAGGGAGTTGAAACGAATAATGGGGGGAAGCCTGCAGATAATTCAGAACACCAACTCAGTTTTGGGGACGTATTCAGAGTGAGAGAGGTAAAGTACCTATACTCGAATAAAATAAAATAACATGTGAGTTGCAGTGACTTTAATTCTCTATATTATAATCGTAAGCTATACGCTTTTTTCTATTTATTGTTTTATTAATTAGTCCACAACTGGGCCACCGGAGGAACTCCCGGAATGTCCACGATGGTGCCTCACGCAGGAAGTGTGCATGGATTGTCAGTGTGGATGGGGTCGTGACGGGCGATCGAATACATGTTCGTGTCAAGCTGGACCCGTAGGTGCACCTTCCGCATGGTGTAGACCCAAACCGTTGTAGTTAATCCAATAAAATTGTCATTCTGAACTACTGACTGAGCTAAATGAATAATACAACAATAATAGTTTAATTATTATTGTTTTGAAATATAGTTGTGCTGGTCGTATTTGCCCAAATTATGTAATTTCTTTGATAATTAAATACCTAGAATATAAAAATTCAGAAAAGAAATTAAGCGAATAAAACAAAAATAATTTTGAATTTATTATTCTTAAGAGATTATTTAAGACATTATAGCGAATTGTTTTTAGTTAACTAACTTCTAGAATGTCCACAAACCCGATTACAATTTCCTTGTGCATCGAAAAGTGTATTTTAAACTTTACAGCGAAAATATCTATACAGCCACTACTTACACAAGTCCAGAACTTCTAGTACCTAATTACCAATTGATTTAGTCCATAAGTATAGTGTAGTTTCAAATTAACTGCAATAATATTATGCACATAAATAAAGTAGGGACCTCTAACCTGGAATTACACCGACGCCAGTGAATTATGCTCAAATGCCTATAATATAATCTACCAAGCAAACGGAAGCAATTCCTGTTCTAGCTTTTTTAAAGACCAGTGTAAGAAGCGTAATCTTACAAGAGCTACTCCAGCACGGACTCTAAATACAATTATCTCACACACAAATACGACGCAACTTCCCAATAATCCAAAACCCCCAAATGCAAACACAACTTGAACCGTATCCAAATTCAAGGGCTCAATGGGATGGTTAACTTGGAACTGTTCTGGAAGCCACTCATGAATGATCTTGTCATGGAGTCCGAAACAGCTCACTTCCAAAAATATTTTGTCGAAATAGGATTCAAGGAGGAAGTCCATATCGTCTCGAATCACCCAGCCTGACGCACTAATAAAAAAAGATCCTTCGGACACGTACAACAACTGCCGCCTATTCCTGTCCCTTGTCTTGACAGTAAATTGAGATCCAATGTAGAATTTTGCTCGGTATTCCTCAGTCACCGCGCAGTTCCCAGTCGCATTCACTTAGCTGTAAACTGAGGAATTTAATAATTAATTCCGTGTGTATAGCATGCAATATAGCAAAAGATTACAAAATGACATTTTGAATAAACCTTGTATGTCAGAAGGCAAGTTTTTGTATTCTGGTAAATCTGTTATTGACTTGGATCCTTTCATCAAATTTACCTCTGATGGTATGGTAGTGCTTTCAATTGCCTAAGAAGTTGAAAAAATACAAAATAAAATAATCGTTTATATTGTTTCCTTTTCGATTTAATAGCTGTGTAGTAATGTTGTAAAAAGTCCCACTTTTGTCAGTCCCAGTCCCAAAAAGTCTTTCAAACCTTTTGAATCAGTCAGTCAGTCAGTCCCGAGCCGGCATCAGATGAGTCCCAGTCAGTCTTAAGTCATCAAAAGTCTTTGGCTATCAGTCCAGTCAGTTCCATGTGGGGGTCGTCTATATATTACGTATACGAAGGGGGGGGGGTAAGCTTTACTCAAATTAACAATTTGTTTCTATTTAAAACCCCCTATCACATCCGATTTTAATTTTGGTAATTGATGTCTTATTAAAATTTGAAATCTAAACATTTTAAATTTAGTGAACTTCTTAAAACGTTAAGTTTGGACTGCATTATTATGGCTAGCATTCGTTAGTATAGGTTGGTATACGATCGACCTATTTTCATCCTAGAACGAGCCAGTTTTTTTCTGGGTGGATTTTTCCCCTTACTATTGTGCCTGTGCACAATCCAGTTGTCGTAAAAAATTTTAGTTTTGAAAGAACAAACAACGAGAACAACTATATTGTTCGTAGTTAACGTATTATAACAGAAGTAGCAAGCAGCAAGGTTAATAAATTTTGCACTGAGTTTCAAAGATTTAGCCATAAATAGTAGTTACATCAACTTAATGACCAGGCCGCGTCAAATTTCCGGATTTTTGACTTCAAATTTCCGGATTTTGACTTCTCAAATTTCCTGGTATTTCCTGATTTTGCCTTGAAAAATTCCGGATTATTTCCGGATTTTTTCCAGGTTTTATCCGGATTTTACGTAACAAAACTATGTAATTTCATGTTTAAATAATGTTTATTTAAAAAATTAACTAGCTGTTGTAATAAAATTGTAAAAACTCTACAATTAGTAATATAAAACAAAATTCATTGTATGTTATTACACGGGTTCTGTTTGGAGCAGCTAGTTCTCCTTCATCAGCCCAGTTTGTGAAAAATACAAACGCACTAGAATTCAAAGAGGAGTTTCCAGACGCTTGTGAGGCTATATTGAGTCATACCTACATGGACGATTGGCTTGACAGTACAGATACTAAAGACCAAGCAGTACAACTAATTAGAGACGTTATTCATGTATACAAACAAGGCAATTTTGAAATTTGCAATTTTATTTGTAACTCAAAACAAGTAATGGAAACTATTCCCGTAAATTTACGCAAGGAAGATCTTGCAGAAATTAGTATTGATACTGAGCTTCCAACGGAACGCGTACTTGGACTATGGTGGAATTCAGAGACTGACAATTTTACGTTCAAGTTAAATTTTCACAAAGTTAACCCAGAGATTGTTCAAGGCTTGGCTACTCCAACCAAACGAGACGTGTTGAGGCTTATTATGTCCGTATTTGATTCACTTGGAATAATAGCTCATTTTATGATAAAAGCAAGAATCTTACTTCAAGACGTATGGCGATCAAATCTAGGGTGGGACGACAAGCTGACTGAAGAACTAGATTTGAAGTGGAAATTATGGATTGCAGATCTTCATAAGATACCTTCCATTGAAATTCCTCGTTGTTACGGTCATGATTTATCCACAGCTAACTTTATCGAACTTCACGTATTTGCCGACGCGAGTGAAAAAGCATATGCTGCTGTAGCCTACTTCCGATATCTGAAAAACGGTAAAGCTGACACAGCATTCATTACAGCTAAAGCTAGGGTAGCTCCTTTAAAACCACTATCAATCCCACGCATGGAATTGCAAGCTGCTCTATTAGCCAGTAGAATGGCATCATCCATTAAGAAGGAACATTGCAGAGAAGGATTGATGCAAGAAATGTTCTATGTTGGCTTAGATCAGATGCTCGACAGTTTAAACAATTTGTGGGGCATAGAATTGGTGAAATAGAGGAGTTATCAGATGTAAAGGATTGGCGATGGGTCAATACACATGACAACGTAGCTGACGATGCGACAAGAGACAATCTCGAAACTGACTTCTCAAGTAGTAATCGTTGGTGGAAGGGACCTAAATTTCTTCAGTTAGATCCCAAATTATGGCCAATCGAACCAGAAAACTTTACATCTGGAACAAAACCTGAAGATTTGGAAATCAAGACTGAACACTGTCATAATACCATAGAAACGAAATCACATCTTCCTGACATCAACAGATTCTCATCGTGGAGGAAGCTAATTCGAAGCACTGTGATGTTTTTTCGTGCGATTAAGAAATTCTTAAGTAAAATTGATAAAACTAAAGTCAAGTTTTCTAAGGCGTTAACCGTGTTCGAGATTGAAGAAGCTGAAACAGCATGGATTAAAAAAGTACAGACTTGTCATTTCTCCACTGAAATATCTCAACTTAAGAGTACAAAGTCAATCAATTAAACTAGTCCTATTCTTACATTGACTCCTCACTTGGTTGGTAATGTATTGAGAATTCAAGGAAGACTTGAAAATTTGTCAATGTCATTAAATGTAAGACAGCCTGTGATACTTCATCCGAATCATACTTACACTAAACTACTCATTAAATAGTACCATGAGAGATTTAACCATCATGGAACTGACACAATTATGAATGAGATTTGCCAGCAATATTGGGTGCTTACTCTGAGAAGTGCTGTCAAGTCCGTTATCTTCAGGTGCAAGGTTTGCCTACGAAAGAAAGCCCATCCTGAACAACCATTAATGGGTCAGCTGCCAGCTTGTAGAGTTACTCCTCAAGTGCGATGTTTCATATTTGTAGGAATTGATTACTTTGGCCCTATGAAAGTTAAAGTTAAGAAATCGACAGAAAAGCGATACGGTGTCATCTTTGTTTGTATGACAACTCGTGCGATTCATATGGAACTTGTGGACTCTTTATCTACGGACTCATGCATTTTAGCACTCAGACGGTTTGTTAGTAGAAGAGGTAGTCCAAAGGAAATATTTTCTGATAATGGAAGAAATCTACGAGGAGCAGAACGCAAATTGCGTGAGGCAATAAATCAAATAGATTATACCAAAATACAACAACATCAGATTATGGAGAGAATTCACTGGCACTTTAATCCTCCGGAAGCACCCCATATGGGCGGTAGTTGGGAGAGACTAATACAGTGTGTCAAAGTATCTTTGCGGGCAACTTTAACAGAGCAGGCTCCGAGAGAACAAGTCTTACTGATGTTATTGACAGAAGCAGAGAACATAGTTAACTCAAGACCATTGACTTTAGTGTCCAGCGATAGCAATGAACCTGAAAGTCTCAGTCCTAACTGCTTTTTGATTGGTACGTCGAGCTCTGCCTTAAGTCCTGGAGTGTTTCTAGACAAGGATGTAAAACTCAGACAGCAATGGCAAATGGCACAGCGACTATCAGATTACTTCTGGGCTCGATTTGTCAAGGAATATGTCCCTACGTTGAACCAGAGAACCAAATGGCATGTTGAATCATCTAACCTTCGAGTTGGAACATTGGTGATTCTAGCGGATGGGAACGGACCACGTAATTACTGGCCTTTGGGACGTATTGAAAATGTGTATCCTGGGAAAGATGGCGTAGTTCGTGTAGTAGATGTTCAAACCCAAGATGGAGTCTATCGGAGACCGGTGACAAAATTATGTGTACTAAAAGTAGATGAAGAAACTTTATCGGGGTGAAGAATGAGCCGTGATTTGACCCGAAAATTCGCTCCAGCCAAAATTGATAATTTTGCGCCCTCCTACCGCCGCACTCACCCGTGATCCAGAAGTTATTTGTGCTGCAGTTTAAGTTCTCTTGATGTTCGCCACATCAAGGGGTGAAGACCTACAGTGAAGAATCTTCTAGTGTGGTTGCGTTGTTGCCTTATTCTGTCGTTGCGACAGTTCGACTACCGAGTGTCTGCGTGGCTCTTGCTCCGGCAAGTCGTTTCGTTCGGTACTCGCGTGTTCACAGTTGTAGCGTGCAGAATTTTTGGCTCAGCTCCACACTCTTCGAAATTCATGCTTTTGAACCTATCAGACACGGACTATCGCCAATTTTTTCAGCTTTCAACGACTCTGCGCATGAAGAATCGGATTGCTGCATCCGCGCATGCGCAACGACTGTTTTTGTCGCTTTGCGCTTGAGAAGCTCAGATTGCTCATTTCACGCATGCGCAACGACGGTTAGTGTCTTTGTGTTTTATTTGCCGCGTGACTTTGAATTCAAGCTCAAGATTAATATCCCGGACAACAAGTTTTAACTCCTACACATATTGTTACCACACTCATCGAACAAAATCCATCTTTAAATTTCTTGATGTCATCAACATCAAGGGGTGAAGACCGGGGCTGAACCGATTTTGTTGCTTATGCGACTACGGTCATCAATTTACGCGCTGTGACCTTTTGACATTTTGACCTTAACTTGACCTTTCCGTAATTTAACTAGTTTTTTAGGAATTATCGCTCAGATTGTTGGCATATCAACTTCTGTTACCTAAATTACGATTCGACACTGTTCAGTGACCTTTGACCTAACTAAACTTTATAGTATTTAGCAGGCAAATTCTATTAAATTTCGACAATTATCTGCAGAGTATATCCATAAAGTCATGTAAAAAGTTTATTTATCAACGTCATCAGAATAACGAAATTTTGAAAAGATTTTAAACTTATTGCCTAGGGTTGCCAGATCAGTTTGAGTTGATTAAGTTTAGATTTGTTGTGAGACTATTACGCTTAAGTAATAAAAGTTATTGGAAAAGTTGGACAGTACACAGTTAAATATTGGCAAATTAAAGGGTTTAGGGTTAGCGTATCTTAAAATAATATTTTTGAATTTAACTTTTATCAAACGAATGTTATTTAAAAACGACAAAAAAACTAAATTTAAATACTTAGAAATATAATCACTTATTTCTTCATTCAAGCAAATTAAGTTATTCTCAGAACTTGACTAGATATATAAATTGCGTAAACTTCTGTAAACAAGACTAAACCTTAGTAAAAGTACCACCATAGTAAGAAGTCTTTAAAGATCGAAACAATAGAGACTCAGAGTAAAACTTATTAGGGTTAGCAGACTCAGAGTTTTGGAAAGCAAAGTTTCTGGAAATTGTATAAAAGGGAATATTATTTGACTTAATACGATTACGAGAATTATTTCAACGAAGAAATAATATACCATATGACATGGAACATTCAATTACCGACCTCATCAATGGTTTACAAACCAACAGTACGTTAAAACTTCTATTTTCTGACTTCAAAGACACCGACTGGGAAGAAATATCGTCCAATATCGCAACAGAGATACTTGAAGGATGTTATTCACAACAACTAGCGGAATTCATAGTTTTGAAACAATGTACGATGAAGAAACTTAATGAAGTGGAGAGGAAAATAGAAGAGCATACGTTACGTATAGCCGAATACAATACAGAAGATGAAGACGAACTAGCCTTTATACGACATCAATGGGTTGAGCCCGCAAATATTGAGAAGGCTAATCTTCTTCGAGTCTTAGAGTCCTTAGAAAAACAACGACTACAACTAAGGCAACATCCTAATCGCCACGTACTCGTACCAATGCAGCTAAACGAAGTTGCTGTTGATGACCGAGATACAATTTCCAATCGTGTTCCAGAAACAATTCATGAAATTCCTGTAATTACTGTTAGTTCCAAGATGGGTGAAGCTTGTGCTCAAATCTGTACTCATGCTACTATTGACAACTCATCAAATGCTTCTACATCAGCAACAACATTAAAAACTACGACTGCTAACGAAGAGTTTTTAAAAGCTTACAAAGCAGGGGAAATTTTACGACAAGAACACGAGAACAAACTTACCGAAAGAGAAGTTAAACGTCAACAACGATTAAGAGAAATAGACGCAGAAGAAGAAAGTTTGAAGACTATACAACAGTCCTTGCTTATTAAACTTCAACGTTCTACTCTCAAAACCGACATTGAACTAAGTACCACTGCAACAGAAGACGCAAACAATGCTGAACCAGTCACTGTTATAAATTTCGTTGCTATGAATTCACACAAGGTACAAATAGAGTCATGTTCCACCCAAAGTGTCCAAGATTTAAGTATACTGAACGACATGAGTCAACGAAAAGATTTTGAATTGAAGAAACCTTTTGAGGTGAAGAACAACTACGACGACATAAAACCTATCCACAAAGAACAGAAATCCGTACAACTTGACAAGGCTAGAGTTCAAATTACACGCCAAACCAAGGCTGTAATTCTCAACGAATTACATCCGAAGGTGAATGTGGAAACGTATAAATTTGTCAACTTCAAGTCTGGCAAGACTAATGGGAATACAGATCCATCGGAGACTGTCAACGGTCCTAGAGATAAGGAATATGGTCCATCTATAAACAACGAATATGGTCAACCTACAATCAAAGAATATGGTCAACCTCCAAACGAAGAATATGGGCAACCTTTAATTTCTACGGACGACAATCTCAATAAATCTGACAGCAAAAGTCTAAACAATCGTAAACTTGCTGCAATCAAAACATCTGACAAACGAAAGAACAAACTGACTTGTAACTTGAGTGCAATTCAGAATTTTAACGCTACAGTCAAAAATAAATCAAACAAAACGGAAAATGAGAAGAACGATGCTCAAAGTATAAGACCATCTACTCTTCAATACATCGAAGGTTTGACAACCCTACTTCAAACACGGACAACAAAATCTTACTCAATGCAAGCAACCAGACGCCTAGAAGCTCAGCTATTTCGTGGTGCTCGAGTTAAGATCAAAGGTTCAAGATTTAGTCAAGGTCAAGTATGCCGCCTCTGGAAATACCGAAAGAAATTTACTTATCGCCATCACCGATCGCTTATCGAATTCTATTAGATGATGATGGAACATCATCGGGGTGAAGTATGTTACGGATCGCCATAGCTCTTTTTTACGACTATTTCTGACTGTTTGGAAACTAATACGAAGAACTTATATTATTTTATAAACAATAAAACTAATCATTTTAATAATAATTTAATAACAAATCTCTTCAACATTTATAGCCAATAGGCTGAACAGTGCTAATTTACACTGTAGTAATTAGCTGAACAGTGACCGCTGTCACTGTTCAGATTACTAAATTGTCATAAAATTGAGGAGCAACTTTCAATGTAATTTTATCATTCAACAAGAAAAGACGTATAATCATATTATTCCTGAAATCCAAGTTATTCATTGAATCGGGTTTCAACATTGTATTTGCGTGTATTCTTCAACTAGTAATTAAATTGTGTTTGAGTATATTTGTGAATAAATATTGTTTATCTTTAACTCTCCACTGTCTATTACTTCGCATAATAAATCCACGAAACATTTATTATAAAATCGAACTATATTTTAATTACTGGTCATTCGTGCTCGTAATATAAATGCTGCAGATAATTTTCGAAATTTAATAGAATTTGCCTGCTAAATACTATAAAGTTTAGTTAGGTCAAAGGTCACTGAACAGTGTCGAATCGTAATTTAGGTAACAGAAGTTGATATGCCAACAATCTGAGCGATAATTCCTAAAAAACTAGTTAAATTACGGAAAGGTCAAGTTAAGGTCAAAAGGTCAAAAGGTCACATTCCTAAAAAACTAGTTAAATTACGGAAAGGTCAAGTTAAGGTCAAAAGGTCAAAAGGTCACAGCGCGTAAATTGATGACCGTAGTCGCATAAGCAACAAAATCGGTTCAGCCCCGTGGCTCAGTCAGTCTCAGTCTTCAGTCAGTCCCACCTCAGGACTGAGTCCCGAAAGACTTTTGAAGACTTTTTACAACATTACTGTGTAGTAGTAGTAGTGTGACACTATTGCGTTTCGGGTATATACCCATACACAGTGTATTTGTTCTATGATTCGACAGGCAAGTGAGACGGCACATTGAAAGTACCGCTCGCTGAGCCAGAAATCAATCCTGAACTGTACTATTTGGTCTTTTTGCTGACCTTGCTATGGATATAATACGAAATTCCTGTATGTACTCTATGCAGTGCGGGATTATACTGGCGCCAACCAGATATAGTTTAACTGTTTAAGGTCGGCGAGGCTTTACATCATCTAGCAGCTCCGCCAGTACCAATAGACGGAGCCTTTAGAGCTGTATACCTCGTTCACCATTCCTATATGGAGAGCCTATCCTTATGACGAGGGCCTTATCGTGCATGCTGGGGAGCGTCAGGTTTAGAGGCGAGAGAACGCACGTGGTCCGCATTTGATAGAGAGAGAATGGAGACAGATGGCATTCCACCCCTAGAAGCACACGGCCTGAGGAGAGTCAGCAGATTACGTCCGCTGATCGTCACTCATCGCTGCCCCCATTCCCCCATCAACCCTCTACCGACCACACGCCCTCCCTCGCCTCCCCCCCTCCACTCCCAACCTCAGCTACGGGACCACACAGTAGGATGCCTCCCCGTGAGAGCAAGGTATTAGGGAGATCTCACTACAACATGCAAGCAAGTGTAATCGATCCTTGACCCCCCCCCTATCTCTTTGCCGTCCATTGGCACACGAGACTACCTTGCCCCCCTCAGAATAGCTGTGTATGTACTATGGCAGTACTGACCCTGACCTGATTGACTATAGACGAAACAGCCCACTCCGTCTTGGAGTTAACGAGGTCGGCTGGCGACCGAACGTAAGGTTCCCTCGGCGGAACAGACAAAGAACTGATGAGTAAAGTAACGTAAAAATCCCCCGTGATGAAAGTGAACAAAAGCCAAACAGAAAATAAACCCAGAATTGCCCATCGACTGGGCAGCATATTTACAGAGATGCTTCTTTGAAATATTGTGCCTATTGACTGGATCCACGGTAGTTTTGACTGACAGGCTTTTCCAAATTTTGACCTCTTTTGTCTCCTCCATGTCTTGGGTGGTACGAGAATCTGGATCGACATCGGCATCGGCATGAGGTGGATGGCAACTCTTTGCAAAACTTCTATAATGCCCACTGACACGACGAAAGAAATTAAAAGGCATATCCAAGTAGTGGTTTCAAATGGATGTGCCAATATTTGGTAGCGCGGTAGCAATTTAGGAATGGGACAGACAGCAACGGCATTCAAAGTGGCTACTAACGGTGAAAACTTGAGTCCCTTTAATATTAATACTGGTTTTTAAGAATCTGATGTGTTGTAATATCATTACAAAATGCTCACGTAACAGAATTAGTTAAAAGTTCAATTAATAGTAATTTATTATTGTTCACTCACTGAGACTTTTTTGTCGTGTGTGAGTGTCACCTGCCCCATACTAATGTCAGCCTCCTTTCTAACAACAAACCCAATTGGTCCAGACCAATTACCATTTTTATCCTTCACACTATATGATTTGTCTCGGGGCTCAAAAAATTCTGCGCTTATCTCCAAATAGCGACGAAATAGCTGAGATATATTAATACAGTAATAGTGCAGTAAATTATTTCGAACGGATTAAACAATATCAATAATTTACAAATGGAACAAAAAATATGAACGAACATGTACAACTTCTGCATCGAACCCGAGAATTGTTCCATCGTTTGCCACGTCAATGAATGGCAAAAGATTTCTATTCGGAATGCAAAATCTCACAACTCCACCAGGTTTAATTTCGGAAAGATCCAGCGAGGGAAGGTGTGGTAAGGTGAAACCTCGTTTGCTGGACCATAGATTCGGGACAAGGGGTGTACCTCCAGGAATCCAATTCGGAGAAAATGTTAATGTCTGCCATACGTTAAAAAAACTTCACAAGTTACACAGTATACCCACTTAACTCTAGCATAAATTCAGGTTATTAGTTTAATATAGGTATTATAATATTAAAATAGCAATTACTTCATAAATAATGTCGTTATGAAAATCGGGAACTCGGTCAAGATTTGTAGTGGTGTTTCCAAAATAGCGTCGCATTTTTTGTCCGTTTAACTTTCCAGTCATATCACGAATAATTGTTATGTGACTCATTAACTCGGATAGAATGTGCTTTGCTTTGTTCATCACGGACAAACTGTAAGCCTCTCCAAATGGGTCCTCATGTGTTATTGTCCATTTATGATGGGGGTTTGAAAAGCTGTAGGGTAAGTCATCTGTTATTGAAATGTAAGATTTGGTTAGTTGACTATCAAATAAGTAATTTTACCTTTAGGTAGATTAATTTAACCTATTATTTTTAAATGCGCAGTCAGATCTTAAACACACTTCAGCCATATGACCAAAAGTCAATAGTTGAAATTACCTTTGTCTGAATATCTGTCAATGTACAGTATGGCCCGTCGCTCCTTGAGTAAAATGCCATTCGCAGAAAGCATCTTAAATAGTGTTGGTGAATCGGAATTTCTGCAAGATTCGAATGTAGTACAGACGGCGACAATTGTAGAGCAGAGAAACCCTGTCGTCTTTGTTATTTTCTGCCATGTTGTGTAGTCCGGGAATCTTTTTCCATCCAGAGTGATGGAGTAGTATGGAAATGGTATGTGTCGCACCCAAGCATTCATATTTTCAGTGAAGTAGTTGTCCTGCAGTAAAATGATGTCGCACTGAGGGAAATAATTGTAAAGTATATCATCAAGAATGCTCTGCACTGATTGTCTCCATCCTATAATTAAATAGTGAAATATCGTAATTAATACAGTATATATTACGTAATGAATTTACCTAAAAATGTATTACGATACTTATTAAATCAAAAATGGTGAAGCTTTAAACTTATAATTTCAGTTAAACTTCCCTACACGCTTAGAAAAGATCTTGACACGATTGTAGTTAGGCCGTGGCAACAGGTTAAACTGTTAACTTTGACAGGTTTAGTAGTAAATTTTCAAATTTTTGAGGGTCGGGTGGGGAAAACTGTTAACCACATGTAACAAGACTGGTGTTGCAAAACCCAACACTAAACTTGTTGAATCAACACTAAACCTGTTGAAGCATTTATATCACTGTATATGTATGCTAAATTAGTAATCCTTAGTTAATGTGTTGTGGCAGTCCAGTGGTTAAGGAGCCAGGATCGTATTCTCAAGGGTGTGGGTTCAAATCCTGGGGTACGATCCCAGTTTTTGGTGTTATTTTTTAATTAATAAAATCGTTCAACAGGATTAGTGTTGCGTGATCCAACACCGTTCTAGTATACTCAGTCTAACAGTTTTCACTGTAAATCACTAACCATAATCCTGTTGTGGTTAACAGGATTCACTGTGGATGTCGGAGTAACAAGAAAGTAGTTAGAAATTAACAGTAAAGTAGTCAATTCACTCCTATTTTTCTAAGCGTGTACGCTACGTAAACGTACTGTAGAGCAACCGAAAGTGAAGGCTAGCAAGGATAAAGCTGCCATTTGTTTGCATGCAAAATTTATCCTTGCCAGCCTTCACTTTCGGTTGCCTCTGCTATAAGTTATAATCTGCTGTATGTTTAAAGTTTGAAATCATTACATATATAGGTACGTATTTATGGTGCTTACGTCTTCCAGTGAAAACTGGAGCGCCCATTGTAGATGCTACCAAAAAAATTAGCGAAAATAATAAAATTACAGACCCACGCGTTAAAGTTGACATGTTTTAACTGGTGGTACAGGAACCAAGTGAATATCAATACACTGGAGATCCCAGTGTATCTAGTTACAAAATACGATCGGAGTGCCACACACTTTCCAATTCAGATCTAATTTTAATTTTGAATTGAATTCACACAAGTCCTATAGCTAGGGATTGTCCATAAATGACGTCATCGGTGTGGTCAGTGTGTCTAGTCAGGCATTGATGACATGGCATATTAAAGGCAGTCGTTATTACGCGTTAAAGTGATGACACGGCATGGGGGTGGCTGGGCCCTAAAAGAGTGACAATTTGGGTGACGTCACTTTTGTACCACCCCTTATGTAATTAATAAATTGTACATTGCTTCAGTGTCTATATTATGGTGTTGGTGTTGTATTATTTTAGCTGCTAAAATCTGAAATATCTATATAGACGCTAGCGTTACGGAATAGCTAAGTGCGCTTAGGAGCGGCAGCCCGTAATAAGAAAATAACCACTAAAACGCAACTTGTGGCATCGCAATAATAATTACATATATAGAGAATCTACTGACAGAAAAATTTAGGTGCAATTCTACAATCCTACAGCAAACCACAACATTTAAAATGCCACGAGAAAGAAATTCTCCGGCTTCTGTGAAACTATCATATACCTGGGTTTAACTCTATGAGTAGAAGCTACCACCACCAAATCGAAATCGAAATCGTACCCTACCTACAGACAGATTCACAGCTAGTATATGGCAGTAGAAAGGTATTTAATAGTGGACGGGTGTGAGAGGTCGGAATCAGACCAAGAAGGAACCAGGAACCATTGAACCTATCGACGACCAAAATGTGGCTCAAATTATATGTACAATGACAATGTGTTCCATTGAAACAGATTTAAGCTTTTATGACGACTAAAAGTATGTACAGTAATTATTACATTTATTACTACCTATCTACATAATTTACCGGAATTTTCAAACTTTTGAAATATTTGACCAATTTCGACGTGAGACATACCATTCGAAAGGTCATGACTAGTGCATTCCAAATAACGGAATGCCTTTCAGTTTATCGATAAACACATTGCACTTTTTTTCAAAAAACCGTTAGTTTTTTTGAAAATTTCGCATAAAATTTGTTTTAGGGGCCAGAAGCTTAAAACAAAATATCCGTTTTCTTAGTTATTTAAGAGCCTCAAAATGATATATCATGCGTTAACATCGGTCATGTTTGACAAAAAATTATTTACGTTTTTTAATTACAATTAAAAATTAGGGATGATCTGAGCTTCCACACCAAGTTAATTAGATTTGCCTACTCATTTCCGTTTGAACGGTATATAGATTATGTGCACTCTCGTTTAGTAACCTAACCATTCGGAATTTTGATTTTTATATATTCAAAATCATATTTTTTTTATACATTATTTCACTTAAATTACCATTCTTTCACAACCATGCTATCAATTGAAATCAATTTGCCTAACGTTGCTGTTAAGGCTGCCAATAAACAAGGGCTTATAACAAGGGCCAATAAACAAGGGCCCTTGTTTTTACTATTAATGATTAAGATCTCAATATTTTCCCTACTGACCTGAAGGACTGACTACAGAGGAAACGGCCCATTCTTTCGTAGTGCGGACAGCTGGTGAGGTCAGCTGGTGAGCGAACGTAAGCTTCCCTCGGCGGAACGGAAAAGCCCCGATGAGTAGAGTAACATACGTAGCAGCAGTTATGATAGTGAACAAAAGCCAAACAGAAAATAAACCCAGAACTGCCCATCGACGGGGCAAAGGATTGACAGTGACGTTTCTTAGAAATATTGGGCCTAGTATCCAGGATAGTTTTGAATTACAGACTATTTCTAATTCCGGCCTTAATATAATAATCCCCTCATAAAATGAGCGAGAAACGAAACAAGCAAGATTTCCTAGTTTAGAAAAAACCATAATAAATAATTTGCCTAATTTAGTGACGTTACAGTTAGGGTGAGAGTGCCTAATTGTGGCCGGCGGATTAAATTCGTATTAGTTGAACACTTTTGAAACTCAAAGTTGAAGAATCAGTAGATGGAAAGCCGAACTTTACAAACAAAAATGCAATCTTGTGATACATCGACTCGTACCAGATATACAGCCGGTGGCCACAATTAGGGCACCGGACAGAATTAGGTACCCTAATAAATAATTATTTATTAAGAGTAGCGACTATGGGATTCGTTTGGCAGACCTTTTTTTTCTGAAAATACCGATATAGAATAATATTATCAACAATTTTATTGTTACTTTAAATTAATTATTTTAATGAAGTTAATACTGACTTGAGATTATAGAAACTGTTGTGCTATAGCAGACGTAGTGTTTTATGATTTTTTTTAATGATTAATGATATTAACGTTTTTATTTGTACTTTAATTTAAATAATTTAATACTTGAGAATACAAACTATCCCTACATAATAACTGCACATAAATAACTTTTATTTTCTATCCGCAACGTACTTACAAATCAATTAATAAGCGCCGGGTCTCGAATAAGCGGCGGGCTGAAGGTTCGAAATATTTAATAAGCGCCCGGGCGCTTAATCGAACATTTACGGTATATATATCCTACATGATATGCCACAGATCACAGATAAACGTACCTGCTACACTACGTAAGAAATAAGATAATAGAGTCGCGCCGAGCAGACACTGACCAACAGTGGTTATGGACACTACACTAACATATTGTCTGGATACAAAGTCGAGATAGCTCGATAGCTGCGCAAGGCGTCCAAACAATTTCATATCCATGCAATCAAATGGACACGGCAGGGTTTGGACACCTTGCCCAGCTATCTCGACTTTGTATCCCGACAACAGATCTACATTGGTAGGTAATAAAGAAACGTAGCATAATACATAGTAAGTTCATACAGTTGGGTTAGAGTATAGCTGAAAGTCGAAATACACACCTGCGTTAAATCTTGGTTAATTGAGATTCGGAAATTATTTAAAACGTTCACTATCCTTGGCCCTCAGCAAGCCAGTCCCCTGTACAGTCAGTGACGTGAAGCAAGAAGCAAAACAACGCACTGTCACACTCCGTAGTCCACACAGCTACAATAATAATAAAAGATAATGATTTTGATTTATCATAATTAATCAGAAATCAGAGGAAGTCGGAGTCGGAAAGAAAGTCGACAGTCTGTCCAGTTTCCAGTAAAGGATGACATTTGAGAAGTAATAATGATTTCTTTTATTTACAGTGAAAAGAACAATGCTATTTTGTGCAGATCACAGATCGTTGAGGAAACGTTTTAAAACTACGTATGCGATCCGACCCCGATCCCGGGCGAGTTTTAGATAGTAATGCCCGTGGCTTGGTGAAGTTACACTTGAGTAGCCAAATTGGGAATATGTTTTTCCTTTTCATTATAGATTTTAGTCCTCGGGATTTCCAAAAGGCCGGACATGGTAGATCAGAAAATACATTTCACGCATTTTGTATGGCGTAACTTCATGGAAAGAAATAGCTCGATTTGAACAGCACTCTGCCCCCTTGTTAATTGATTAAATTGTAGTATTAATCATTAGCTGTTTTTCGTTTCAGTGTAAATTGTGAGTACCGTGTAACATACTGTTCTAATTAGCTACCTTACCGTTAGTCTATGACTATCAGTGAGACTACTACTAACGGTAAGACAACTTTATTTATTTAATTACAGCATATAAGTTCATAGTCTTTATTTCTATACGATGATAACAATTTGATAGTTAAATAACTGTATAGCATAGCAATCACTATTAAAATGGATCTGTCGTTGTCGTTACTTGCTGTATTATCAACCGTGATTAATGCAACTATTTATCATTGCCTTGACCTTGAACCTAACCTTTTTTTGAGGATAAAAATAGGCTGAGACTGTGTAGTTCCAGTGCTCATCATTGTCACTCATATTGACATGGGTTCCTGGGTCACATCTCAGGAAACGATGTCGTCCCATCTTATCGCGTGTATCAACTCCCTCCACTCCAACAGAATCAAGACATTTTCCTGCAAGTGTTATGGAGACTCAATTCAGTCAATGAACTGCGTCTACGTTCTACATGAAAAATGAAAGCTATTCATAAAAAGTAAGACCCTAATTTACAGCTGCAACCAAACCAGCTGCTATTAAATACCAAACCAACCTAATTCTACATCTTCATCGCCCTGGTCCCTGTGGCTACATATGTCATCATTCGTTTCATTTGGAAGGGCCTCTTCAACGAATCGACGAAGAGCTTCTTTACTCAGAACGTATCCTATTCCAAATTTAAAAAAAATTAGGACTGAAAGAGATTCAAAATCCTCAAAACCAATTTTGATTATAAACTATTGAGAAAAAATTAATTCAGGTCACAAGCCAAAATACTCTGACTGATGCTTCGGAAAAGGACTTCAAAATAAATTGTGATACACTTTTAGAATTTTTAATTTATAGTAATGTATTTTAATTTAATACATAGTAATACATACGAGCAGAATATATGTAGTTTCTATGTATTCTATTACCTGATCCACCAGACATATAGCCTCCTGCAGTTCTGTTCGACCCATCTTTAAAGTACCTCAGCTTGGAACCAAGCCAAATGGGGTCATTAGCCTTGTAGTGCTCCTCATGGATCATGAGACGTAGATTCTCCACAATCACAAAAGTATCATCATCTGCTTTGAGAAACCAATCTGCATCATTCCTATGATGCTCCCAAATATATTTGAAAGCCTCCCTTGTCTTGCTCCATAAAAAATCGTATCCCTCCACGCTATTTTGTAATGCTATCGTTTTCGGATTTGTATCTGTTTAGCAGTGCGACTAATGATTAAACTTTTAAATATATTAAAATTAAAATGAAACTTTTGAATAGTTAATACCGTTAGCTGAGCTCATGAGAAGAAAAGTATCGCAACGTTTTCCCCATGTACTTCGGACAACAACTCCTTTTCCGGCATAAGTTTTTGGCGATGTTAAAACCCAACAGAGAATTTTGATATTTTTAATGGAGTCACGTTGGTCAGTGTTAAATTCCAAACTGGATTCAAAACAATGGATGTAAGTATAAGTTAATCCCAGCCCTGCTACTCCTATGACTACTATAAACCATTTAGCTGGTATTTTCTGCATGACCAACTAAGTACAAGGATGATGGCTCATAAATGTGTATACAGTTTCGGTAATGATTTTTACAAAAATATTTGTCTATTTTCAACCTAAGTACTGCTGCAATTGTAATAAGGTGTTTCAATCGTCGATGTCTTTAGCTACAAAACGTATAACCTCATTTATGAAAGTATTTAGCAGTCAATCATAAATCATGTAATCATGGCGTAAGCGCATGATGAATTTTTCTCTGTTTATGACAGTCTGAATTTGAACTATTACATACCTCCTTGATAAAAAACTGTAAATTCCATGCAGTTGACAGCTCACAGTGTGTGTACATTAAAGCATTAAATTGTGTGCAATTATCTCGCGTTTCTTAGGCTAATATTTATTTGTATTAAACTTTCATTACACTGAAATACCACACATTGCGTGTTGTGTAAAACAAAGCCCGTAGTAAATGGAAACCATGAAGTCTGTGTTATGTGTCAACGTCAACACAAGTACCTATTTAAATTAAATACATAGGTATACTTATAATTAGCGTTATAAAAGGTTGGAACGTTGGGAGTGAACAGACAAATGACGGTATGCACGCTTTTCCTGCGGCAATACAATCCGATGGCGATGGTGAATTACAGTAAGGTCTGTCCCTATCCATTGTTTTTTGAAGTTACACTTGAGTAACCAAATTGGGAATAATATGTCCTTTTCTTTATAGATTTTGGTCCGCCTGCTGATTTCCATACGGTGCGACGTGGTACTGCAGAAAATACATTTCGCGCATTTAGTATGTTGAAACTTCATGGAAAGAAATGGCTCGATTGGAACAGCAATCCAACCTCTTGTTAATTTTAAAATAAAATTGTATATATTAGTATACTTATTTATTTTAGTATTTTTATTGTGTGTACCTTCCATTTCAACGATATTGTTCTAATCAATACCATGTTATCGTTAGCCAATGTATGTCAATAATAAATAAGACTAACAACAAAGATATAATTATACTTCTATAGTTATTTCGTTTCCTTGATATTTAATTTAAAAATAATTTAAAAATAAATATTAGATATTTTTATGACAAATGTATACGTATACAGGGGGGGGGGTAGTTCATCAATGATCAAGACTGTATACTTATGGGGGCGGGGGTAAGCAAAGTTTTAAAAAAGTGTATGCGAGATATATAGGGGTGACGCCTAACTGCTTCAGTATCGGATTTTAGATTGACACGCTGCCAATAAATTACAAATTGTTCTATTTACATACTTTCGAAAAGTGTAAAATATTGTATTTACTTTTTTTTGAAAAGTGTCAAATATTCATCCATTCCCATGCTTTTGATAAATGCAAACTATTCTATTTTTTTTAAACGCTATAAATAATCTATTTACACGCTTTCAAGATAAATTCAATCAAAGATATCGGTCTATCGATATGGACAATTTTGACTATTTACAGACGATATTAATGTATATAATAGAAATTTTTAATTTAAGGATTAGAATTTGCGAGTGAGTAAATAAAATTATTCGACTGGGTCACCAAATGGATGTAATATCTACCTAATATTGTAATATAAAATAAATATCTGCATATTATAATGTGACTTATTTTCAACAAAATTAATACTTCCAGTATAGCTTAAATTACGGAGAATTTCCAGAAAGCAGATTAGAAGTTTACTGCGGCAGTGATTCATCAGAATTTTAACTTACAATGTTACAATGTGTTTCAGAGTTATAATTATGGGATGATAAATAAACTAACGATAAGTAACATTTGTGCATGTAACGTTCAACTTGTCAACTGTGTCCTGTGTCTCGCCGCAGACCATGAACTAATGATACTCGAGAACAGACAGCACATAACCCATCAACTAACACAGCGTATTAGCGTTGCATTTAAAATCCAGTACTGCTTAATCTTTCACACGATATGATTCATTACAACACTGTGTGACATATGAATTACTAGTTAGCAAAATCAATATAAGTGGGGGTGGGCACTAGTGGTCCCAATGGTCTGGTCTGGTCCCAATTTCATGGTCTGGTCTGGTCCAACTTCCTCGGACCAGACCAGTGGTCTGGTCCGGATTTTTGGACCAGACCAGACCAGACCAGACCATTTGAACCACATTACTGAAAAAAAAATAATTAAACTTAATTATACGAAATACGCAGCTATAATTTTGAGTTTAAATGGATTTTTGAAACAACTTAGTACTTGGACATATTAACATTCACAAAAAAGCAAATAATCTAAAAAAAATTAGGTTGTTTTAAGTTGATATGTTGTATTTTCAAAAGGTCAAATTTTTAATTTTCGGACCACAAGATAGTGGTCTGGTCTGGTCTGGTCCGAAAAATTCTGGTCTGGTCCAAAATCCTCGGACCAGACCAGACCAGACCAGACCAGACCAGGACCAGACCATATTTTGTGGTCCGGACCAGACCATTGGGACCACTAGTGGGCACAGAGCATGGCTAAGTGAATTTGCACATAATTAAGCTAACATTTAAGCACTATACTACACTGCAAAATAAAAGAAGTTTTTCTATACTTTTATTTCCGTTGGGCAAATTACTGAGAATTTACTATTGGTCACCAAAAGAGCTGTGCGGTGTGCGATCATGCATAACGATGAACCACATAAGGAAATGTTGAATACATACTGAGATAAGATGAGTAGCAGTCGTCATGTACAGTTGTACTCCTAATACTACGACCCTCCGTTTTTTTCTTACAAAATACAAATTTTTAAATGGGCCATAAAATAAGGTACGAAATCTCGGTCACTGATAACCGCTTATCATCATCCCTTAAATAGGCCAGCTTATATCCAGTAAATTATAACATTGCTATATAGCATAGCTGGTCAACCTTTTTTATATTCCTCGCTCTTTACCGGATTCAACCAAAAGACTCGTCATACACGAAGTACACTGTATCTTCTTTTTTATAGAGATATACATAGTACATTTATGTAAGTACTTCCGATTTAGTCGGGACGTCCAGAAATTTGCATCATCATCATCACATAATATTCTGGTGAACTTAGGAACTTGGGATTGTCGTTGACATTGATATGTGGCCTCTATTAAAGACTAACCAGAACTGAACAATTAAGGTTCTTAATAACTGATCACTAATACATAGGTTAGGAGCTATGTACATTCGAATTTTTTGAATAATGGAAAAACTTTTGAATAGACAATTTGTCTATTTCAAAACTGCGATTTTCATTACTACATTAATTTTGGTTTTAACAATCCTGAACATTTCCTATTCATTCTTTTCGATTAAAATAGATACTTTTAATTATATTAGTTTTTCATCTACTAAATCGAAAACCAATTTTAGTGAGGATGGTGCCCACAGGTTCAGTACGAGTCAACATGAATTTAGTCCTGCCAATCATAATTCTACAAACGGTTCCACAAAGGTAAAGGACTTCCAGCATAAGCAAAAACGAATTTTACTGTGGACACCCTTTTATACTCACGACGGAGAAGATGCGTACTGCATTGGAAACAACAAAGCGTTAAAAAGGCAGAAGGAAATGTGTGGCTATCAGTGCGAGTTTACGGCGAACCGGAGTTTAATTAAATCCAGTCATGCTGTGGTGTTTCATGGACGAGATCTAAATACGAAAACTGAGGATAAAATTAGGTTATAATTAATTTTATAATATGCTTACTAAATTATTTGACGTCGTTGATATGCTGATTTTAATCTACATGAAAAATTATGAAATATTTTTTGAACCAGCATCAGTAAAAACAAATTAGCAATAATAATGTTATACACAGATATTTCCCAACAGACCTTCCACAAGAAAGGGATTTATCGCAACACTGGATCTTTTTCATGATCGAGTCTCCTTCAAACACCTGGACTAGTCTTTTACCATTTCAAAATATGTTTAATTGGACAATGTCGTACAGAAGCGACTCGGATATCTTTATTCCTTATGGAAAGGTCGTAGATATAGGCAAGGAACGTAACCAATTAGGATATCCGCATTCTGGGATAGCCAAGTGAGTCCGGTATAAAATACACACAGTTACCATTATTTTTGTAATTAATCACGATTTTAAAAAGTTGATCACCTATAAAAATGTATTTTGTACTATACAATAGTAAAACAAAATTGGTCGCCTGGATTAATTCAAACTTTGCTTTCCAACCAAGTCAGAGGAATGAATTAGTGACCCAGTTAAAAAAGCATATCAAAGTCGATGTTTACGGGATATGTGGAAACTTGAAATGTTCAAAAACTAACACTAATTTCTGCGAAGACCTCCTCAGTTGCTACGAGGAAATTGGGAAAGATTACAAATTTTATTTGGCATTTGAAAATTCGCTGTGTGAGGACTACGTGACGGAGAAAGCCTTCAATGCTCTGAGAACGGGAATGGTGCCGGTCCTCTACGGACATGCCAACTACTCCCGCTATCTCCCGAATAACTCTTACATCAATGTAATGGACTTCTCCAGCACGGAGACCCTGGCCAAATATTTGCTCCACCTGGACAAAACCCCGGAAGAGTACCTTCAGTATTTTGAGTGGAGAAGGAGTCACAAGGTCGTGGAAGACGACGTTTATTTAGAACGAGCTTGGTGTTCCTTATGTGAACGAGTATCCCGTCGTAGTCAGTCTGATTCTCTTCAAGCTTCTGCAATCTCTGATTTAAATGAATGGTGGAATTTTAGAAATGGTTCCGATGTTTGTGTTCCACCTCCTTCAAAATTTAAATTAGTGTCATCTAAAGGATAGTTGCCATAATGTTATTGTGGATAACTAATACCGTCAATATCGTTGTTACTGTATAGTATGTAATGTTAGCATAATTTTAAGATAAGGGGCCGTCCATAAATGAAGTCATCAGTAGGGTTAATTGGTCTACTTGGCAACTGATGGAATGTCATATGCTAAAGATATAGCCTTTGACACAATAGTTAAGCTGATTACAGTGGGGCCTTAGGGTTCTAGAATTGATAATTTTTGAACGTTAAAAAAGTATTTACTTCGATTTATAAATATCCTAGGTCCAAATATTAATTGTTGCTTATGATTATTTTTGATAACTGTAAACTCTGATCCTAAGTAAAATCTTGAATGAAATTCCTCTATCACCGTACAATTCCAATAGCATCTACGTAGCTGTAAGCTAAATCATGTAAACGTGCTAAACGAAACTGATACTGTCAAACTATATATCACAGTAGAAGCTACTATAACTATAATATATAACTATAATATAAATTGTCAAACTAAGGATTAGAATTAGTGAGTAAATTATACACTTTTTTAGTAATAGTCATCACAATGCTATGAAAATACAATATACCCCATACTTGCTTTTTCGGCTGGGTCAACAAATGGATGTAATATCTGCATATTATAATGTAATTCATTTTCAACAAAATTAATATTATTAATCCTTCGAGTATAGTTTAAATTCCGGAGAATATCAAGAAAGTAGATTAGTAGTTTACTGCTGCAGTGATTCATCAGTATTTTCCTCGCAGTGCGAGCCAGAGTTGTGATTATGTGATGAAGTGATGATAAATAATATTTATGCTTGAAACGTTTATCTTGTCAACTGTGCGAGATCACTGACCATTCACTGTGTGAAATGAAACTTGCTAACAGCACATAATACAGCGTAATAATTGAAAATCCAATATAAACTAATCACACGATACGATTCATTATAACACTGTATGACTAACCAAAATCAATAGAAGTGTACATCGAGCATGGCTAAGTGATTTATTAGCACATAATTATTATTAAGCTAAAAAAATCCCTTTCACAGCCAACAGTGCCTTAAAAGTAAATGTATATAAGTACTATCAACTATAGCACACCGCAAACTGCAATAAGCGGATTGTATTTTTTTTTGTTATAGGTACAGCTAAAGTTTTTATTTTTTTAAATTAAAGTCAAGATGCAAGATAATTACAGCAGTCGTGTCCATTAATAGATGATTGACAGATTTAGACAAGTATTTAGATTAAAACAAAAAGAAAAGTCAGTTGTGTTTTCTGCGTTTATTAAATCTGACTGTGAGCCACATGTAAAGCGTATTGTGTTGTTGGGATTAGAAAATGCACTGTTTTACCCGCACTAAAAAATATACTCATCATGTTTCTGCAATATCATTTCCAATGCTTCAGAAAGATGCTGTTACTGTTGAGTCAGAAATGAATTTCTTTTTCGAGCTTCCTTCTTTTTCGCATTTTGAATTGAATGAAAAGCAGTTGGTTGATGATAACCTACTGATTTGATGGACTGATAAACTGAAAAAACTCCAAATTACTGAGAATTTACCATCAGTCACCGTCACCAAAAGAGTTGTGGGATGCATAACGATATGACTTTCATAAGTAAATGCATTTAAATATTGAGATAAAAGATTACTTAGTAGCTGTAGCAGTCGTCAAGAACAGTTGTGTTCCTACTACCACGGTCCTCTGTTTTTCTTTGTACAAAATCCCAATTTTCAAATAGACCATAATTAAAAGCGAGCCCTCAAAATAAGGTACGACATCTCGGTCCCTTATAACCGCTTATTATCATCCCTTAAATCGGCCGGCTTATATCCGGTAAATTAATAACATTGCTCGCATAGCTGACCAATCTTTTCTATATTCCTCGCTCTTTTCTATACGAGCTATGTACATTCGAATTTTGAATAATGGCAAAACTATTAAAAGAACTATTTCCAAATTTTAAAACTGTGATTTACATTAGTATATTTATTTTGCTTTTAACAATCCTGAACATTTCCTATTCATTCTTTTCGAATAAAATAGATAATTTTAATTATATTAGTTTTTCATCTACTAAATCGAAAACCAATTTTAGTGACGACGGTGCCCACAGGTCTAGTACGAGTCAACATGAATTTAGCCCTGGCAATCATAATTCTACAAACGGTTCCACAAAGGTAAAGGACTTCCAGCATAAGCAAAAACGAATTTTACTGTGGACACGCTTTTATACTCACGACGGAGAAGATGCCTACTGCATTGGAAACAACAAAGCGTTAAAAAGGCAGAAGGAAATGTGTGGATATCAGTGCGAGTTTACGGCGAACCGGAGTTTAATTAATTCCAGTCATGCTGTGGTGTTTCACGGACGAGATCTAAATACGAAAACTGAGGATAAAATTAGGTTATAATTAATTTTATAATATGCTTACTAAATTATTTGACGTCGTTGATATGCTGATTTTAATCTACATGAAAAATTAGGAAATATTTTTTGAACCAGCATCAGTAAAAACAAATTAGCAATGATAATTTTATACACAGATATTTCCCAACAGACCTACCACAAGAAAGAGATTTATCGCAACACTGGATCTTTTTCATGATCGAGTCTCCTTCAAACACGTGGACTAGTCTTTCACCTTTTCAAAATATTTTCAATTGGACAATGTCGTACAGAAGCGACTCGGATATCTTTATTCCTTATGGAAAGGTCGTAGATATAGACAAGGAACATAACCAATTAGGATATCCGCCTCCTGGGATAGCAAAGTGAGTCCGGTTTAAAATACACATAGTTACCATTATTTTTGTAATTAATCACGATTTTAAAAAGTTGATCAACTATAACAATGTATTTTGTACTATACAATAGTAAAACAAAATTGGTCGCCTGGATTAATTCAAACTTTGCTTTCCAACCAAGTCAGAGGAATGAATTAGTGACCCAGTTAAAAAAGCATATCAAAGTCGATGTTTACGGGATATGTGGAAACTTGAAATGTTCAAAAACTAACACTAATTTCTGCGAAGATCTCCTCAGTTGCTACGAGGAAATTGGGAAAGACTACAAATTTTATTTGGCATTTGAAAATTCGCTTTGTGAGGACTACGTGACGGAGAAAGCCTTCAATGCTCTGAGAACGGGAATGGTGCCGGTCCTCTACGGCCATGCCAACTACTCCCGCTACCTCCCGAATAACTCTTACATCAATGTCATGGACTTCTCCAGCACGGAGACCCTGGCCAAGTATTTGCTCCACCTGGACCAAACCCCGGAAGAGTACCTTCAGTATTTTGAGTGGAGAAGGAGTCACAAGGTCGTGGAAGACGACGTTTATTTAGAACGAGCTTGGTGTTCCTTATGTGAACGAGTATCCCGTCGTAGTCAGTCTGATTCTCTTCAAGCTTCTGCAATCTCTGACTTAAATGAATGGTGGAATTTTCGAAATGGTTCCGATGTTTGTGTTCCACCTCCCTCAAAATTTAAATTAGTGTCATCTAAAGGATAGTTGCCATAATGTTATTGTGGATAGCTAATACCGTCAATATCGTTGTTACTGTATAGTATGTAATTTTAGCATAATTTTAAGATAAGGGACCGTCCATAAATGAAGTCATCAGTAGGGTTAATTGGTCTACTTGGCAACTGATGGAATGTCATATGCTAAAGATATAGCCTTTTACACAATAGTTAAGCTGATTACAGTGGGGCCTTAGGGTTCTAGAATTGATAATTTTTTAACGTTAAAAAAGTATTTACTTCGATTTATAAATATCCTAGGACCAAATATTAATTGTTGCTTATGATTATTTTTGATAACTGTAAACTCTGATCCTATGTTAAATCTTGAATGAAATTCCTCTATCACCTTACAATTCCAATAGCATCTACGTAGCTGTAAGCTAAATCATGTAAACGTGCTAAACGAAACTGATACTGTCAAACTATATATCACAGTAGAAGCTACTATAACTATAATATATAACTATAATATAAATTGTCAAACTAAGGATTAGAATTAGTGAGTAAATTATACACTTTTTTAGTAATAGTCATCACAATGCTATGAAAATACAATATACCCCATACTTGCTTTTTCGGCTGGGTCAACAAATGGATGTAATATCTGCATATTATAATGTAATTCATTTTCAACAAAATTAATATTATTAATCCTTCGAGTATAGTTTAAATTCCGGAGAATATCAAGAAAGTAGATTAGTAGTTTACTGCTGCAGTGATTCATCAGTATTTTCCTCGCAGTGCGAGCCAGAGTTGTGATTATGTGATGAAGTGATGATAAATAATATTTATGCTTGAAACGTTTATCTTGTCAACTGTGCGAGATCACTGACCATTCACTGTGTGAAATGAAACTTGCTAACAGCACATGATACAGCGTAATAATTGAAAATCCAATATAAACTAATCACACGATATGATTCATTATAACACTGTATGACTAACGAAAATCAATAGAAGTGTACATCGAGCATGGCTAAGTGATTTATTAGCACATAATTATTATTAAGCTAAAAAAATCCCTTTCACAGCCAACAGTGCCTTAAAAGTAAATGTATATAAGTACTATCAACTATAGCACACCGCAAACTGCAATAAGTGGATTGTATTTTTGTTATAGGTACAGCTAAAGTTTTTATTTTTTTAAATTAAAGTCAAGATGCAAGATAATTACAGCAGTCGTGTCCATTAATAGATGATTGACAGATTTAGACAAGTATTTAGATTAAAACAAAAAGAAAAGTCAGTTGTGTTTTCTGCGTTTATTAAATCTGACTGTGAGCCACATGTAAAGCGTATTGTGTTGTTGGGATTAGAAAATGCACTGTTTTACCCGCACTAAAAAATATACTCATCATGTTTCTGCAATATCATTTCCAATGCTTCAGAAAGATGCTGTTACTGTTGAGTCAGAAATGAATTTCTTTTTCGAGCTTCCTTCTTTTTCGCATTTTGAATTGAATGAAAAGCAGTTGGTTGATGATAACCTACTGATTTGATGGACTGATAAACTGAAAAAACTCCAAATTACTGAGAATTTACCATCAGTCACTAAAACGAGTATGGTATTCTCCTCCCCATAAATAGTGAGGGTGGGAGGCCATATCCGAGTTTACCACATCCCTTCACCTTTATGCATCTATGAAACCCCTTGAAAATGGGGATAATTTTAATCCCCAATAAATTTAGATAATTTAATAAATATAATTATGAGGGTGTGAAAGATGGTAGGGGTCAGATGGTAGTATTTTATCTAATTACGGGGGTGTTCCACCACTCCGGAGGAGGCCGGAGACCTATGAAGAAGGGGGAGGGAGGCTCAACTGAAACTCCAGCCGAGGCTCTCCAGCATAGCTACAGATGGTAAGAATGCTAATTTTATTTATTATAATTTTAAATGCATAATTTATTTTAGCTAGGATTTATGCCTTATTTTCATGCGTAAGAATTCCAAGAGCAATGTAGCTCGGTGGCTGAGGTCAAGGCTGTGAATAATGTCATCCACAGCCCTGGCTTCGCCACCACGAGCTCCCGACTTCCTGAGGGATTACGGCACCACATCGACCGTTGACGGCAAACGGAGCGTGTTCACGGTCGAATGGTGCCAGGTCCCACCAATGGAAATTCGGTCTGCTCGGGAAATTTTGCCAATTATATTTTTGTTGCCAATAATGGTGAGGAGTGGAGGGAGAAGACTCACTAATTTTGCTTCTCATTTCAGGAGGACAAGCCGGCGTGAAGGTCGGAGGCCTGGAGGATTGACACCATCCTCCGGCGGCCCTTAGCTCCAACGCCACTGGACGGGACGGACAAGGGACGGAGACGGACGTTTGCGTTGCTGAGCGTTCCAATTGACAAACGTCCACCGTCCCCGTCACTCCAGTTCAGCAGCAACGACTTGTCCTGAATTTTGTGCCAATGAAGGTAAGTTTTATTTTATTTAGGTTAATTAGTTTTTATTTATTTTGCAGGGGGATCGTTGGGAAAGTGGTGCTGGCTCCGTGCCCAGCAACCACATCCAGCCCAGAAAGGACGGAGAGGCGCGGTGGAGAGTGTCCGGGCCACAGAGGACGGTATGCCACGGACACACACCGCACCATTACCACCAGTCCAGGCCGACCAACGATCCTGAATTTTGGATGCCAATCAGGTAAACTTTTACATTTTATTTTAATTAGTTTTAGTTTTATTCTAGTTAGTTTATTTTTCCAATTAGGTTAGTCGGGGAGGTTGGGCGGACGATGGCAAAGTCGCGTTGCAGGGAATGGCGAATAGCGTCCACGCTCCACCGACCACTCCAACCTGGAGGACAAACCCGCAAAACACAGCCTGAGCTGCGGGTTCGCCTCTACCTGTCTCCCCTTAATTTTGGATTCATTTTTATTGATTTTTGCCTGTTTTGCCGTATGAACCGAAGTCCCTAAATTACGTCGAGCGGGTTCAGAGAACCACTGCTGACGACTAATGAATGAGCCAATTATTTTACGATGCAAATTATGTTAACTTAGTTTTATATTTCTTATTTTTAGATTTAACGATGGAAGATATGAGAATCAACGGAAAGTTTTGCCAATATAAATGAGAACACTCAACGAACGAAGATGAGAAGGTAAGTTTAAATTGATAAATTTATATTAATCATTAAATCAAGAAGGAAAAGATAAGTTCGAACTCAAAAGCAATATTTCCCATTCGACATAAGGTCGAGGGCCACAACTGAATGATAATTATTAATTTATGTTTTTGTTTCGTTTTTCAGATTTCGTCCAATGGTTTACAATATAATAGATTTACAATATAAAGATTTATAACTGATACGCTTACGGATGCCACGGGCGTGGCATCTTAGATTTTCAATTCCAGGTCCGGGTTGATTACAGGTAATTCACAATATATAATTCGATATTTTATAATTCATATAATTTGGTCCAATTGACCTCAATAATTTAGTTACAATAAACTTAGGAAGAACTCGTAGAGAGGAATCGCGAACACAGTGAACACCATGAACAGGAATAAGAAGATGTAAAAATTATCAGATTTTCTCTCTTTCTTAATTTTAGGTTCTTTTTGATGGCACCAACAGGAACCATGGGGACATTCCCCTTTTGCCGTTCTTATTCCCTTCGGAGTCTCCATGTTCCTCGATTCCTTTCTAGTCATTTTCCTACCAATTTTCCAGAAGGGAAAATGGAAAAAGAAATTAAAGATTCTGAAGGATTTGGAAGAATTCCTGACGGAGACCCTCTCTTCTTCGCGGCGTGATTGTTTCTGCCTTAGCTAGTTCGCCTCCGCTCCTTCCTCGCTTCGTCTCCTGTCGCCTCGGGAAGCATCAATTAATTTCTTTTGTGGCTCATAGACGCTGTGTGGTGGAGGGCTGCGAGTTGTATTTGTTTTATTATCTCCTTCCATGGATCTTCCTCACTCTCTGTCAGATGGCCGATGCTGTCTGGAGAACCTGAGGAGAATCTGTGGGAGGATGTGTTGTGATTTCGATTCCTTTCTTATCATACCCTGGTAGGGCTCCGTGTCCTCACGGAGGGTGGTGTCTGAAAAGATTGGAATAGAGAACACAACACACAATTACATTTAACCTTTTTATTATTTTTGAATAGACCTTGGAATTGTGTTTCTGAAGGAATAAAATTTTGCAACCTTGGACCTGTAAAATTTTGATTAATTCATTTTAACCTTTTATTTAGTCAATTGGGAAAAATTCATTACTTTCACAAATTCGCATGTATAAAATTTTACTGGACTTGGAATGGAAGTTATAAGAAAATCTGATGAGCTTCCTATGGCTTAACTCTAATGCACAGTGAAGTTCTTCCTAACGAAAATAATATTTTTAGTGATTAAACAATAACTTGGCAAATTTTCTAAAGATCCTATGACTTATCTAGGAATGCATAGCGATCTGATTCTCTTTCGAGTTGATTCATATATCATTTAAAAACGCAAAAATCAATTTCAATTAGTCAGATAAATTGTGTTTTGTAAGCTATTCTACATATGCCTAAGAAATATCCTACGGCTGACTTTCTAATGCGTAGAGATACTGCTATTCTGGGCATCTACTTCTAAGTTATCGAAAATTAAAAGAGATAATGGGAAAACAAATGAAAAACTTGGTTATAACTATTTCTCTAAATAATTCACGTAGAGATTCTAGATTCATACAAATGCCACCCAAAACAAAGACATAAATTTTTGTTGAGATCATAATATAATAAGCTTTTAACGTAGAGATTATTTTTATAAGTCCTATATTTACTAACGGAGGTAAATTTTTAATTCTTAAAGTAAACACCGCGGGTCTTGAGACTATTTATTTTCACCGGGTATTTTTGTTTAATCCATTATTTTCCCGAAGTTATTTTCTTTAGGGGGAAAATTAATTGGGTCTTAGGGCTCTCATCAGGGGATGTATGTCTTCTTCGTCGACTTGTGGATCTTCCTGATTTGGAGCTGGGTCCGCTACTGCTGGTTCTTGGGGCTCTTGGGGGTCGGGAATTGGTTCTCCATATTGATCTTCGGTATGAATCAGCGGGAGGACATGCTGGATTGGAGCTTCCGGTGATGCTTGGGGCATGGGTAGATGTAAGTTTCCCTGTATCGCAGCTAATCGTAAAGGTGCATACCACTCAGTCTCTTCGTTAGCCAATAATCGCACTGGCGGAATGATGGCTGGTACAAATACGATTAGAGTTTCCTGCGGAAGTATAGGCGCAAAGCTTCCGGGTCCTGATTGAAATTCGTACTCTAGGCGCACGTTGAGATTATTGACATGCATGGCTAGGAGATCTCTGAGTCCGTATGGATTATTTGGTCTTAAAATTGCATTTATTTTTCCGGGTCCCAACCATAATTCGAATTCCGGAATGATTTCGAATAAGACTCGATACGGGAAATTGGACCTGGGATCTCTAACCAGTGTCTGAAAGCGATGCTGTAGGTAGACTTGGTACACTATTGCGAGTGCCAGAGTCCTGACTGATTTCGCCTGCATCTGGACATGGGGCATGATGCGCCTTGGGTTGTCTGCGAATGCAGGGACCGTGATTGTAGTGGGATTAGGGTTTTGGACGTTTAATCCCTCGTGTCCTATCTGAGTGGATTTATCCTGCTTATTCATATTTACCCGTAAGACTGCTACGTCTGCGGCGGTTGGTAATTTGTAGCTGGTAGAGACGGGTGGATTGATTGTTGGCCCTGGTTGAGAAATCGTCAGTCGACGTGTGGATTGATCGTTGGCAGAGGTAGAAGGCATGGGGGCAGGGCGTTGAATGCGCTCTCCCCGTGAAGGAAAAGGAATTCCTGCTCTTTCATATTGTTGGCGAATTTCATCAATGTCCCTCCTCCGTCGGTCTGCCCAGGACATCGTCTTTCTCCCTCGAGGGAAAGGAGAGTATCTGCTTTGCTCCGAATAATTTATAGGTGGCCGCCCGCCCAATGCTGCAATGCCTCTGGGTTGTCGGCTTGATTCGATGGAGGCTTCCGGCGTTTTCTTTGGCGTCAGAGTACGACCTCCCGTCGAAGTCAAGTCATATCTTCGGCCAACAACCTTAGGCTTTCCTCCTGACGTGGATGGTTTTGATGCAAAGACAGGAAGCGGCTGTGGAGCTTTTGAGCCTGATTTTAGAAGGTGAGGGCTGGAGCTTGAAGGAATAGCGGATTTTGCTGCTGCGATAGCGGTTCTGGCCAATTCAGCGGTAATCTTTTGAGCACTGATCACGGGGTGGGGCGGTGGAGGTGAGGCGGATCTTCGTACACTGGAGGGACCTCCCATCTGTATGACAGTGTTGTTAGGAGATTTCGGTACGTACTGCCATTGATACCCGGGCCGCCCCTGGTTTTTGGCTCGGTAGCCCGGTTGCCTTTTTCTCATACGGGCATGTTTGTTCCGGAGCAAGCGCTTTTCCTCCGAATTTTTCTTTCTAGGTTGCACCGGGATCCATTCCATATTGGGATCCTTGCTGACGGGGCGATTTTTGTTTGTCCGCCAGCGCTCACGCCTATCGCGTTTTGATGGAGTTTTCGAAGGAAGAGGACGCGGTGGCGGAGCTTTAGATGAGGTTGAGGGCACCGGGACTCTCGGACCCATTGAGACTCTTAATGATTTCCGCTGTGGGCTTTGTTTGGGCGGACCATAGCCTTCTTTATTACTTTTTCGATTTTTCACTTTTCTTCATCAGTATCATCAGCAGTTGATTCCGCGGAAGAGGATGATGATGACAATGGAGTCAACTTCCGCGGTTTGTTGGGGTTGTATGATTGTTTTATTTCGAGCTTTAATCGTTGCCTTTTTGTTTCTTCGGAGTCGCTAGACGATGAGGAAGATGAAGACGAGGATGAAGACGAACGTGAAGATGATGAAGACATCTAATTATAGAAAGAAAATGGAAGAGAAACTGGAAATGATTAAATTGTTCACTTTTTGAAAGTCAATGTTTTCTCCTCTCCCGAAGCACTGATTATATTGGTGTTAAAATGAGTTCAAACGTCGGTGTTCTACCGGTGTTTGCATTTTAATTAATGTTTTTCACTTTTGATTTTAATTAGTTTTAAACTGAATTTCTGATCCTGAAGGGGTCAGAAGGGAAAATCTTATAAATTATTTATATTGATCTCTTATTTAATTTTATGATCTCTGTTTTGGAGGTTCCCCCTTGAACCGGCAAAATTTGTAGCGGTGGCCACCACCGCAGTGGCTACAACGTCTAACTCTTTTCTTTTTAAGCGGCTTAAAAAGGGGGCAATCTCTAAAGATGTGCCGAATGTCCCCTTTTATTGACTGGTCCCTACAATTCGGACATTCCCTAAGTTTCGAGCTGAATTTACTTTTAATGACCACATTATTAAAATTATTTGGTCGCTCGTGGGCTTGGCCTTCGGCGACTAAGTTATTTTCTTTTTGTGCGGAGGCGGAGGCTGGGGGAGCTTCCGAGTCTGCATTAACTTTTGTAGGGAAATCCGGATCGGGGTCCCAATTTACGGTGTTAGTAGGGCTCTGTGGTGAGATTCTGAGCTCCTGAGGATCTGGTCCTAACCAGAAATCTTCTTGATCAGAGGGAACATTTTCCTCGTCACTTTCGCTGAGTGATATCTCCATTCATTTACTGCAATATAGGATTTTCATTCAATTAATCTTACATCCTACCCAATTATAGAGATATCGTTTTAAATTTTTATATACTTTAATATTTGTAATTTCTTTATGATAATCAAGTATGGAGGTTCAGGAGTGGGATTCCGCATGTGAGCATTAGTTTCCCAGTGAAATACTTTACCCATTACGCGCTGCGCTGGAAATAATTAGGGATCCAATGCTCATATGGAAATCGCAATCCTGAATCCCCTCGTAATTTTATACTAAGGGTTCGAATTGTTTGGAAAGAAAATTTTATTTGGAAAGTTTTTGCGCTTTTAAGTTTTTATTTTGAATCTGATGGTGATGGGAGGAAAGGAGAAATGTTGTCATGCATTCTTCCCATACACTTCATCATACTGTTGATTAACCGAATTGATTTTGTATTTTCCTTCCGGGTGGTGGGAGAGGAACTTAATTCCTTATCCCTATTTTTACGGGGTTTAGGAGGGGGATCTCTTCCTTGAGTAGCAGAGCTAGTACCTTGTTCAGGGGCTTTTGAAAGTGCTCTTCTCGATCGAGTAGCCACTCCAGGTCGACGATCACTGTCCGTTAGGGTGCGAGGGGTAACCTTGCAATTTTTTTGCCGAGTTCTCTTTTTCTTACGGCTTACAGATTCTTCATCTGTGTATGAACTGGGATCCTCGGTCGTTTCTACCTGAGATTCAATTGTTTCACTCTCGGATACCTGTTGAGCCTCATCCCTCTTTGGAGATCCAGTTCGAGATTTCCTCTGAGTGGGGGTTGTATTAACCCAAAAACTTTCACTATTTCGCTTCTTTTTAGGAGATTTATTTGGGCGAAAGTTTGACTGAGGTTCCCTGCTTGGGGCAGAATTGATATTTTCCCTTCTGCGCTGCGTATTCCGTGGCGGAGTGTAATTTCTAGCTTCACCAAATTGTGAAACTGGGTTGTTAGGAGGGGATGGGGTTCTTTCTCCGCTGACTCTAGTAGGTGGGGAGTTTTTGGATGAAGAAGTCCTGTCCCTGCTCCAATTTGGATTACTACGAAAGTAATCTCTATGAGATAAATTTATGTTTAAATTAATATCTTGTCTCGGAGAAGGTTGAGTGGAAATCTGATTTTCCTGGAAACTAGCTCTAGGAGTTTGACTACTTAAATGAGTCTGACTTCTACTTTCCCTGACCTGCGAATGTGAGGGGCCAACGTGAGAAGGTGAAGTTATATTCGCGCTTCCGTGATTGCAAGAATCTTCGGCGCTCTGAGGCGGAAGTGGAATATTTTGAGTTTCCCCAGTCCACGAATATTCGGGACACCTGGGAAACTGGTTTTGATCTTCCCTGAAGCTAGCTTGATTCTGAGCCGTAGGGCTCAAGATTTCTTCAGCAAGACTAAGATTTTGCGGGGTACGATTAAGGTTTGGTCGGACTGAATTTTGAGGTGAGGGGTTGTTTCTAACTTCCGGCGAGGTTATTGCTCTTGGTTCTCTGCCTTGAATTTGATGGGAAACCTCCCCTCTATTTGAGCGTGGATTCGAATTTTGACTACTCCCAGTACTCCACGGGATTAATTGATTTTCAATTTCAATATTATTTTGCATGCGTTCAAATCTTTCTCTAATATTTTGAACTGTGTTTTTATTAAACGGATAATTTAAATTTAATTTCGTTGGTTGTATTATTGAACTGTGAGGCGTTCCAAGTGGTTCGTTCCTCGAAAAATTTTGGGGGCTGATATTTCTTTCCACACCGGCGAAGGAGCAAGTGCCCTCCATGCGAGTGAAGGAAGGAATTTCAGCGGAATAAGGAGGTTCGAAGTCGCCTTCGGAGATCCTTTGTGTGGGAATGTCCTGATGGTTGGAGCCTGCAAGAATATTGTGGCTGCTCATCTCACCCTCGAGGACCTGAATTTCCTGTCTATTATTTTGAGTCGAGCCTGCAAGAATATTGTGGCTGCTCATCTCATTGCTATGATTGACAAGTGCGCTTTTGCTGCCGGAGCTTTTGGAACTGCTCAAGCCACTAACAGCGCCGGGAAGTCTTATTGGACCAGTGGAGCTCGAAGCATCGCTTTGTGGAGCTCTCTCTGGTTGTACAATTTTCTCCAGATCTGATGGAGATTCTAAAGAAGATGTTGAAGATTTGTCTGAAGTTTGGACCCGATTTGTACATCCATCTGGGTCTTGAGAATTATTATTCAGACCATCCCCGACATCACCCCCAGGCGTTTCACTAAACGCCGACATATTAACAAAGGATGGACGTGAGGGTCCATGTTGAGGAGGGTGTATGTCAGGATTGAGTGTTGTAGGTGGAGGAGCACGGACATTCCAAGAGGAATGAGAACCATCCGTACTTCTCAAACTCTGTTGGTGGGGATGTGACGCATCTGTGTCGTCACATCTCGGTGGTAATTCTGAAGGCGGAAGATGTTCCACCGGGGTTTCGACAGGGGGATCTGCCGAATAATTGAAATCCCCTCGGGGTAGTACATCTACGATAGGGGTTCCATTTATTTGAGGTGGATCCTCGGTGGGATCGAGACGGGGCTCCGCGAGGAAGACCTCTTCCGCTGGGACAGGCCGTAAGTCATTCAACCAGTCGGGGTCAACGGCGGATTCCTCCGGAGCGGGCAGGGGTTCCCCTGTAACATATTTACGTAAGTTGTGGCCATGGGTCAGACGTAGCTGACGTTCCGGCAAGAAAACATTTATGTCGACGTTGTGTGGACATAGGAAGTAAGAATGTATATTTTCATTCACACTATAAACTTTATAAGGCCCCGTGTATTTCATAATAAATTTTGATTTGGTCCCGGCTGGCCGCGTGTAGTTGCGCTTCCAGACCAAGTCACCGATTTGAAATCTTACAGCGGGATGCCTTTTATCAAACGCTAATTTTCTCTTTAATTGACTCTCGCAAGAGTTTTGAAAGGCTTGCATACGGACGCGAAACATTTCGCCTATGCGTACCTGTTGCTGTTCCAAATCCCACTCGGGATTCAGATGATCATCTAGTAAATTTAAATTACGATTAGGAAGGCTTATGCCATGAAGGAGAAAGTAAGGAGTGAATTTAGTACTAAAATGAGGTGCGCTATTATAAGCATCTTGAACTGCTGGAAGTTTTTCATCAAAGTACCGCTTGTCTTCAAATTGCAACTTCTTGAGTATGCTGCCGAAGGTGGAATTAACACGTTCACAGAATGCGTTGGATGAAGCATGATATGGAGCTATAGTGATGCGCGTGATGTTATTTTCTAGACAAAATTTTAAGTATTCTTTAGCTATGAAGGCACCTCCATTGTCAGAGACAATGCTCTTTGGATGATGTTGTTGAACGAAGGGTGTGAGATGCTTGGCGAAATCTTCCCAACTAGTGGAACGACAAGAAAAGAGCCAAAGAAAACGAGTGCATTGATCGATGATGGCAAGAATATATCTATGTTGTCTAAAGGTTTTGTCTAGGGGACCCATATGGTCCACCGATATTCTATGAAATGGAACTTGAGGTGTTATCATCACATGCAATGGTCCCTTATTCTTTCGATTGATCTTCGCGAAACTTTGGCGAGTTTCGCAGGCGCGGCATACGTTGAGAATTATGCGATGCATATTAAAGAACCAGAATTTATTCTTCATGATTTTTAGAATCTTGTCATTACCTAGATGAGATTGTTTATGGAAATCCTGGGCTGCTTCCTCCGACAAAGGATATGGAAGTACTGTTAGCCACATCGGACCTAAGAGATCGTAGTTTATATGTTGTAGAAGCCCTTCTTCCGTGAGCTGATAATCCTTCCTATATTTATTATCGCCTTCGTAATTATTTGCTCTATCTTTTTCTAATGAATTTATGATCTTGAGGCATCGGGGATCGAGCTTCTGACTAGCGACGATCTCGTGATCTAAGTCGAGGGTAGCGAGGTTCGGATGAACGATCTCAGCATCCCGAAGACTACGGAGGTGAACGGTGGTTTCGGGCTCTTCCGGATTTTTCCATTCCTGAGTAGGGATATCTCTTGGTGGTCTGCTTAAACCATCAGCCATTTCATTATTCTTGCCTTTGATGTGGTAAATCTTGATGTCGTAGGAGCTCAATTTGAGACTCCAACGGATGAGTCTTGAGTTAACTTCTGATGTCTTAAGGATGGATGTCAACGCAGAATAGTCGGTGTAGACATGGATTGTTCTGCCCAACACCAAGCTGTGTTGTTTGGCGAGACCATGGATGATCGCGTAGCACTCCTTTTCTGGAGTGGACCATTTTAGCTGTGGACCGGTGAGTAGATGTGAATGGAAGGCAAGTGGCCTTCTAAAACCATCAATGTTTTGTACGAGGCAAGAGCCAATGCAAAATTCACTGGCGTCCGACCATAGTTCAAGTTGACCATGGGGGACTGGGAAAGCTAATAGCGGAGCTCCAATTATGAGCTGTTTAAGCGTGTCGATGGCATTGCGACAAGAATCATCAAAGTTGAACGGAGCATTTTTCATAAGCAGTTTAAAAAGCGGACGAGCCACATGAGAATATCCATTTATCATACGACGGAAAAAGTTAGAGATCCCTATAAACCTCCTAATCTCGGTAGTGTTCCTGGGATACGGATACTCAACGATAGCCTTAACTCTCTCACCGTCGATCCCTATGCCGTCTGCACTAACCCGATGACCAAGGAAAATAATGGAGGGGAAGCCAAAGAAGCATTTGGTCGGCTTCAACTTAATATTGGCTCTTAAGCAAGTAAAGAGAACCTGTTCTAACGTCTCAAGCATCTGGCTAAAGCTAGAGCCGCCGAAGCTTGTGTCATCGACATAAGAGGCTAAAAAGTCACAAAGAAGTGGAAACCAAATTTTATTCATTATTTGCTGGAACAAGGTTCCAGAATTTAAAAATCCAAATGGAAGACTAAGGGGTCTAAATACTCCCATATGGTTTATATAGGCGAGAAGATTTTGAGAAGCTTTATCGAGCCCAATCTGTTGATATGAATTGGCCATATCAACATTGCAGAAGTGAGTGCAACCGAAAAATTTTGCGAATAGACTCATTAAGTTAGGTATGGGAGCTGCAATGGGTTTTACCCTTTTATTGATGTCCCGATAATTTATTACCGGGCGCCAATCATTTACACCTTTCTTTACTACTAACATCCTAGATACTGTAGAGCTTTGACATGGCTCAATGCTTTTGCGTGCGATCCCTGCCAAAGTTTCGTGTTCGACTACCTCCATGAATTTCTGAGACATGACTGTTGGATTATGAATCATCGGAGATTTGTCTAACATTTCAATACTAGCTTCTAAGATTTGACCTGTTAAGGGATCCTTTACGGTTTCATGAAAATCTTCAGGTTGCCACCCGAAGACCTTATGAAATTTGCTGAGGAGATCCCTAAGTTGGTCTTTCTCCCTAGGTGCCAATTTCCTGTAAATTTTGAATTGCTGAAATTCTTCGTCGGTGAGTGATTTGCTCCCTTCGACGGAGAATGGCACTGGGATTATTTTCGGAGTGCTTGGGAACTGCTGTTGATCAGTGTTTAAGTGAAGCATGCGTAATTTATGGTGATCAAGTGGAATAACTCGATAGGTAGTCAGTGTAGGCTGAATCGGGAGAATGATATCTTTAGGATCAGAATTAATGAGGTGGCATATGCCGTGACCGTTTTCTATTCGTAATGCGGGTTCTACGATTTGAAGCCCGAATTTTTGAAATAAAAGATTATTGGGTTCCAAGAGGATGTCCCCACTAAAATGCCTATCTTCCACATACACGTTGATGGGGTTAGGACGGTACGCCTCAATGGAAAGCGGGGTAACTGCACACAAACGCAATTTAAATTGAGGTAAGAGACGCTCTGCACGAGATGACATACTGGTAGTTGATATGGTTTGGACATCATCGTCGGAGGAGCTGTCTGAGCCATGTGAAGGGCGGATGGTGTGGACCACGGATTCCGTGTCCGATCCATCCCCATCCATAGGGGTAATTTCTGTTTTAATAATTAAATTATAAAAAGGGTCATCAATTAAAGGATTGAAAGCGAATTGAAGATCAGCGTTCACATTGGATTCAGGATCTATACTATCTGTTCGAGTTATTTCGTCCGTTACCCTTACTTTCTTAACATTAGTTTTTCTGAGATGAAGGCAGGTTCCAGCTGCACGTTTTAAGCTTTTTCGTGGAGGTGGTTTATTTTCGTCATGTTCAGGGGGCAGGAAAGTCAAGAGGCCTTCGTGACACAAGACATATGCATGATTTTCCCGAAGGAGGTCCATGCCAAATACCAAGTGGTCATTTGCTTTGTCCATGACGAAAAATCCCCACTTGATCCACTTATGAAATTCCTCAATGTAAAGGATGAGGAATACGAATTTCTTTATGATGTGCTCCTTGCCATCATTAATGAATAAGATGGCCCTGATAGGGGCACATGGTTGAACTCGTTTCTGGAGTTTTAATCTAATTAATGTACGAAGACTAATGGTGCTAATAGTGGCTCCGGTATCAATGAGGGCTTCGACTGTGATTTCTCCGCCGTATTTATTTTTAACAGGAAAAGAACGTCGAATCTCCATTTCGACGCGTGAAAATGTTCTAACATGTTGAAGAGATCCCGCATCGGGAACTTTGAAGATGTCATCGTTAGTGATGATGTCGTCGGAGTTTTCTATATTGAAATCAAAGGCGGAGTCAGTATCGGAGCCGTCATTGACAGGAGATGTGGGTGCTGAATTATATGGTGAGACTTGAATAGACTCAGCTACCTCAGGTAAAAGATAAGGAAGTGAAGGAATGTTGAGGAAAGGCACTAATTTTACTGATTTATTTAGGATATAGCTTGGAGGTTCAGGTTCTAAGGCAATGTCGGTGAGAGGCGATTGGGGGGGTTCAGAGGAATCTACGCCCCCCTTTCGAGTTTAAAGAATTCTGATTTGAAGTGTAACCGAAAGATGCCGAAGTGCCCTGACGTTCAGGTGGAGGTTGATCACCGGGAGTTCCTGAGGAGCCTCCACGGGTGTTTAAACCTCTGAGAGGTGCTCCACTGGAAGGATGATACTCATCTGGTGGAGGATTTTGATTATATTCCCTAAAAGGTGGTTGCATAGGATATGCCTGTTGATACATAGGTTGTTGTTGAGGCGCTAGATATTGTAAAGGAGCTGGTGCATACTGCATTGGTTGAATCGGCTGTTGTTTCAATTGTTGAACGGACTGAGCTAAATCCTGCAGAAGCTGTACCATAGTAGGATCGGTGGTGGTCGGAGCCGAAGGAGGATTATTACTGTTAGATTTATTTCCCCCTGAAGAAGAATTTCCATTCGTCGCTTTGTTAGGGGCTGCACGTGGTTTCGGAGGAGGAGCGATGCGACCTTGTTCCTTCAAAAGGATCAGGCATTTGCGAGCTCCATGATTCTCCTTACCACACTCCATGCAATTCATTCGACCTTTGGAATTCTTAGCTGCTTCACGTTGCGCAGATGTAAATTTGGAAGTATCAGCAGTTTGATATTCCAAACCATCCCAGGCCACATAGTAATCTCGGTGAAGGACATCGGTGGGTTTCTTTTGATAAGGATGTTGGACTTCGGCTTCGAGTCCTCTAATATAGGCTTTAGGGATGGATGCCGACGCCGAGTTACTCTGTGTACTGGGTTGGTTTAGCTTTGCTTCTTGTTGTTCCGCAATATAACGTTGCAAGACAATGCGGAGGCTCTTTTCAGTCGTACACTGTTTAGCTTTGTCTCTGATTTCAGCCGGTATGCCTTTGATTAATTCGCGCATCCGTTTCTCGGGATCCATGTGAGGATCAATAAGATCTAAACATTCCCCACGAATGGCTAAATAATCGCGAGCACTTTGATCAGTTTTATAGACGGTGCTAGGAAGGTTAGCTTCAGCACGGTCTGCAACATAATTTTGATCAAAATAACGAACAAGGGATTTCGTAATGTCATCCCATTTGTCAGCGCAATGATCAAAGTTATCATAATCCATGCGGGATGTAAATCGATTTTTATTATTGCGCCACCATTGAGCCGCTTGATGGGTAAAGACCCGGTCAAGTCTAGTGATTATGGCAGATAGTGGCAGGCCATACAGACATACTAAAGAGTTGGTATCGCTTACCCATTTTCGAGCTAACATTTCTCTATTAAATTTTGGTAATAAATCAACATATTTAGTCAGCTTATAATGATCATACCCGGCGGGGTTCAGGTGTCTGTCTGCGCTTCTCCCTCTTGGCGGAGGTATCGCGGGGGGTGAAGGCATACGCCTTCGACCTGGGCGTCCCCAAGGGGATGATGGGAGTTCTTCATCAGAACGATAAGATTCATCACCACTATGAGGGGATCGGTTTGATCTATGACTACTACTGCTACGACTTGTTCGTCGTGGCGGCGAAGAATCATCGTCATGAGATCTACTATCCCTGTTGGAACGTCGAGGAGATGGCGAAAAATCCCTATGGGATCTACTGCTACGACTCGAGTGTCGTTGCGATTGTGAATGATCCCTATGGGGTCTATGATCTTCCTAATCCCTTGTAGGTTCTCGTTCCCTACGTGCCGAACCATGTCTCGATGTTGAATGTGATTGTCGTCCTTCATCACGATATTGACTCCTACGCGATGGCTCCTGTCCTGCCTTGGACGAAATGCGAGTGGTGGAGTTGGAGTTCTATCATTCTGATGACGACGAGGTGGACTATCTGGCTGTCTGGAACGAGAAGTTCGAGGTGGAGTGGACCTTCTATCATCACGATGATGAACAGGTGGGCTCTCAGCTCGATGAGATCGAGAAGATCTTGGTGGAGTGTCCCTCCTCGCGCTGTGTTGGCGATTGGGAGGACTCTCCGGTCTCCTGGATTGAGAATGCCTAGGCGGTGTAGGCTGTTGAGATGATCTAGAATTATGAGATGGAACAGGACCTGACCTAGGTTGTGTGGGATTTGATCGCTCCCGATGGGTTTGACTTGTTGAAGAGGGAAATGGATCCCTTGATAAATATTGGCGCGGAGAAGCATCAGTTACTTGATGTCTTCGCAAGTCAATTTGTGGATATACATTATCGAAGTTCACATGAGTTGCACGTTGAGGTATGTTAGGAAGAGGATCTACCCATGGGGTAGGTTCTCTTGATCGATCAAATCTTCCTTCGTAGGTAAGAGGTACAATGGTACTACCCACTATTGGACGTTGCTGTGGTCTGTTTGATGGGCGAGCTTCCCGTGTCGGAGCATGTGCCAAATATACCTTCAGGTCAGCTCCAGGAGGAACAGGTGGTAAAGAACCAAGACCAGAGGTTGGAGTTTGGACTGTGTAGTGAGTCAGATTGACATCACGGCTCTGCACCAAGGCGGTGACAGGAGGTGGCACGAGAAGATTGCCCGTAGGATTAATCTGAGGAGGCTGCTCCAAGCTACGATATGGAGGATGTTGGAAGTGAGATGGTCTATTATTTTTAGACTTAGGAATTTGTTCTCCATCTAAATGAATAGACGCAAGTGCGGCTCGAAGCTGCTGTTGCGTGACAGGAGGAGTGGGAGAAGGAGCCGGAATGAGGCGCCGATTTCCCCCTCCTTGGGTCAACTGTTGATTAGATGTTTGAGCATCCGTATTGTGTACCGGAAATGGAGAACGTGACCGATTTGATGTTGGAGGATTGCTCCTTGATCTTTCTTTAGGTTGAAAATTGTAAGCTTCCCCAGTTGATGGGGTTTCCACCAAAGGAGTTTCTCCGTGTGAAAAGCTCATGAAGGACCATAGAGCAATCTCCAACGTGGTATTATTTTCTCTAGCAATATCCACTATTCCTTTGTAGAAATCTTCATCTAATGCGCGAATCATATGCTCACTATGAGACAGCGGGACCTGACGGTCGTCGTACCATCGTTGCATATGTAAGTTTATTTGTTCTCTTATGCGAGAGGTGACCACGGTGGGAAGTACTGAATTTCCCTCCGGATCGTCGGCATATTTCAAGATGGGTAATGGACGTGTGGTCGAAGATGAGGTTTGGGGACGCTTCATTTGCAAATGATTTAAGCCACTGGCTTTTGGTGGAGGACCCTCCTCAATGGATCTTCTATAAAAGAATGGATCGAGTTCTGTAATGTCCTCATGATCGAGAAGAACTCGAATAGTTGGATCAATTATAGAGTGAGATCTATTTACTTCGATTATGTAGCCTACAGTTACGCCATCGCGCAAAAGAATCCGCTTAGGATTCATGGGAATAGAGATTCGTCTGCTATTGAAAATTAAGTAATTTTCATGTGGACCATATGCCTCTAAGGCGTAGTGAGTAATATTATTACAATATTGATCAATATGAGCGTCTAATTCAGATTGGTTTGGATCGTCAAAATCAGAATCTCTGGGATTCTGATCTGTTTGGACCGAACCTTGATCATCCCCAGAGGGTAATGTTTGATATAAAGATGTTTCACCATCCTGATCCTGCTCAACCCCTGGAATCTTCTTTTTCTTTGTCAACCTCGATTTGGAAGTCGAACGTGACTTAGAATGTGAAGAAGTTTCAGCTTTATGGGTTTTGCTGCTATGTGTAGAAGGAGATTTACCGGAAGTTCCCTTCTTCTTGTTTGCATTGCTAGGAGGTTTACCGCTGGGGCCAGGTGTTTTCGGTACCACGGTATTATCCATATCGGATGGACCGCTGGAGGTACCACAGGCGTCGGTATCCTCGATATTTACTACAGGAATATTTTCTTCGCCTTGTTGGCTCATTTTCGAGATTTGATTGAAGGAAATGTAAGAGAAAACTTTAATAATTCTAATAATAAAAAATTAGAATGTTTGCACTACTTTAATGAACTCCTCGGAGTTTTTGAGAAACTTTAAACCTATCTATCTACTACTATAAAACTTAACTATTGATAAAAATTGGTGAAAGCAAGCTTTCTCCGCTTTTCTATTTTTCCCCACGATTCTTATCCTTAAATAATGGTAGATATTCTAAATCATACCAAATAATGATAAACTATTGAAAAGGAAATTATATTCTTAACTTTAACTAGCTATCTTTAATTTTGGTCAAAGACCTCGGAGATTTTAATTCTTTATTAGGGATAGAAGTATGGGAGAATCAGTCCGTTAGTGTCGGATTTCAGAAGAGTATATCCGTGCGCTTCGGGCTGTTTTCTCCGGGTAAATCTTGTGAAGTAAACTTTCTTTAATTTCACTTTTAATCTCGAGAACGGTTTTAAATTGTAGGTGGGTGAAACTTCTGAGAGAACTCGCTGGCTTGTGTAGAGGTCGGAGACGGCTTTTCAGCTTTACGCAGACCACCACCTGTTCTCAAGATTGTAAGAGTGAGATTAGTGAAAAGTTCGATTTACAAAATGTGGGAATTCTTTATATTTTATTATATATATATCTTTATGTTTGTTCTCCTGTAGGGATGCGGGAATACCTGTGCAAATCTTTGGTGTCTCGGTGGTGAGTAAATGAAGCGCGAAGCTCTCCTTAAATTAATACCAAAGTCCGAGGTAAGCCAAAGATTTGTTCAGTTCCTGTTGTTCCAATTCCGGGAAGAATAAATTGATGGTTTCAAATGCGTAGAGGGCAAATATGATGAGGAAACACAGTTGATCAAAATGGATTGTAGAATGACCTCCAGAGAAGAACCAAGTGAATGCGTCTTTCGTGAAGGCGTAGAATTGTTCTTGTGGAACAATTGACATGGATTTCTAAATAAGTGTGACTCAGAAATAAATTTTGATATTAGACCTCAATTAAACAAATTTGATTTTATTTGCGTAGATAATTTTTACTTTATTTTCTTTGTATGACCACTAGTATGTTTTTAAGGAATTCGAGTCACGGTTTGCGTCCCGAATTCGTGCTAAATGATCTCTACGAAGATTTTGTGTAGTTGTAGATCGAGAAGCTGTTCGTCTCCCAATCCACCAAGTCTGCAACTACAAGATTCACAATTAATAAGTAATGAAGTCAATTTTATGGGAGGGACGCCTTTTTCAACGAAGTTGACGGCGTAATGGTCTAAGACCTAAGGATTTTGTGCTTAATACGATTCAAAATTACTTTCCAATGAGTTTTAATAAAAAGATTGGATCGTGCCCTGCCGATGCAGAATTCTCTTATGTGATTCAGTACTATTATTATGAAACCTAGAAGTTGTACTTTTGTCAAATGCCTATGACCTATACGTCTATGCCAGATGACGACTGAAGCTACAAACTTACGAGGAAAATTCAATTCTCTAATTGAGTTGATTCGCTGCATTCACTCTTGGGTCACTACAACCGTAGTTATCATATGCCATACACAATTGAAAGAATTTACGAGCTTGTGCGTAAGACAAACTTGGACGATTTATAGCTATAAAATATATAAATACAGCTTCTTTAAGCTTAGGAAACCAATTTTCTGCTGTAAGGTGTGGTATTGACGTAGCTATGGGGCCAGTCAAACCAGTTCGAAGTTTTAATTTATGGAAAACGAAATTAATAAAAGAAGTTAACTGGGCTTCAGAAATGATGTGTTTTCCCCCCTGTGCAAACCAGAATCTTATGGCGTTTTCGGTGCGAGTGACCAATTCCACAGGAGTGGGATCACTCATTCAATGATGTTAACTGTTTCTATTATTGAAAAGAAAAGTTGTTGTTGACAACAAACAATGGGGATAGGATCTAAATTAAGAAACCAGTGAAATACCGCTGCTTGGTATTTCCTATTAAAAGATTGGGAATTAAACCTGGGAAGAGTAATGGGAGAATTTTTATTTTCGCGAAGTCCCAAATAATTTAAGACGAAATCGCGAAAGTTCTCAGTGCTAATCGCTGAGAAATGTTTATGGCCTTCGATGATGTGCCAGTAAATAATTTCAGTCTCTATTCTTTTAATTATTTTATGGGGATTATTTAAGCTCATTAACGAACATACAATATCTTTTTCGGTTTCTATAGGCTAATAAATTCACAATGTTTGATCGTGACCAGCGGCAATAAAAAGATATTAATATGTACGGTGTGTTGCTTCGGGATCTTCACAACGAGTACGGAACCAAGTATACACGGATTCGGCGTAAAAACGGATGTAATTTTGCGGAGTCAAACGTGTATGGGTGGTTGCTACTGGAGAATCCCTGTCTTCCTGGATTTCCAATCGGGCAAGGACAAATTCGAGGAATATATTCTTCGAAAACTGGGTATGGGTTTGGAAACCTACGTGGGTATACCAATAATTGATGTGTGCTACGATTTGGGTTTTAAACTCAGTCGGTGTGCCAAAGTACATTTATTTAATTATTAATGAAAGAGGCAAGATAATTATTTAAAGATCCACCGTGTTCGTCAAAGAAATTGACGGTGGTATGGAATTCTTCTAATTGATCGAAAGTCAAATGGTGATGACCAATGCTGCAATACCAAGTGAAAACGGCGTTTCTGAATTTTGCCTGTAAAGTTGCGGCTGTGAGATGAGAAATATCAGTTTCGATCGGGCAAGTGGGATGATATTGAATACCTAAGTAATTTAGGACGAATATAATTAAGAAGCGGAGTTCGGATAAAGGGAGAAATTGGTACCCGATAGTGGTATGCCAGTATTTGAGTGTAAATTATATAATTTTACAAGTTAATGCCTCCGTATTTATCATATGCAGTGACTATGGATATGAAATCGTCTAACTGAATAGTTGATAAGTAATTATAACCACCTCCAAAATACCAAAGGAATACCGCCTTCAAGAATTCTTGAAAGAAATTAGTATGTTGAAGGAGCGGGTTTTCCTGGATTGCGGCGGTAGGAGAGGTTTGAAGGTTTAATTGCTTAAGGATGAATTCAATGAATAAATCTAATTCGGATTCAGGGAGATATTTATGGGCAATAATCAAATGCCAGTATATGATTGAATCGTTAATACGTTGGACTAGGACAATGGGGTCAAGGAAGGGCATTCAAGGATATGTTATTGTGGGAAAAGGAAATCAATGTAACAACTTAAGAAAGTAATGAAACCCCTGAGTTGTTGATCTTCTAGAAAAAGGAAACCTTCCTCTTCGTGCCAAAGGAGAATTGAATGAATGAGTAAGGTTCGTAAGTCGGGATGTGGGATATGATTCATAGGATTCATACAATCAAGGAAAGGTAAATTAAATTATGAGGAATTGGTAGGATTCTCTAAATTAATTGAATTTAAATTGTCGTAACTAAGGACAACACTGATGAGAACCTTGGTCTGGTCTCCTGAAAGATGCTTATGACCGATGACAAAGTACCAATCCACGAGGGCAAATTTTATCTTATAGTTGAAATTTATTAAGTTTAAATGAGGAATTTCCTCGTTGAATAAAGTACCTAATCCCTGTGGGATATCTAATTTATTGATTACAAACACAATAAGATCCTTAAGTTGTGCTTTCGTACTTTGAAACTGGCCAAGAATTTTATACCAACGACGAATGCTTTTGTCTATTCGTTCGATTGCCCAATATGGGCTGAGGTTTGACATAAGAAAATTTATTATTTAATATTTGACTTTTGATTAACATACAAATGGGGTTGTGTTGAGATACTGATTGGTGACAGCCAATAATATTTCCAGCTGATGTGGAGTAATGAGATGTCGACCCAATGTAGTATACCAACACTGAATACCTTGATTAAATACAACTACAAAATCAGAAGAAGGTTGATATGTGGTTGGGCTAACAATAGGAGAAGTGGAAGTCTCTCTCAAACCTAAATGATGATGAATGAAAGCTATGAGAGTACCTAGTTGTTCAGAAGTGATGACTTGGTAATTGACAAATCGGTGCCAATACTGCAAGGCTTGTTCACTTCGGGCAATTAAGATTACAGGTATGACCAAAGACATATATTATTATTACTTTAATATGAATGGTCAGAAGTTGCAGCGGCGTAATCGACACTACCTTGATCGTAAATGGCTATTATGGCAAGAAGTTGACTGACCTCGTGGTCGGTAAGATATTGAAAGCCGAATACGTAATACCAACTCAAAATTGAATATCTTAGTTTTTCTGGGAAATTAGATAAAGTTAGATGGGGAATAAATGCTGCAATTGAATTTGTGACGGGTGACCGAAGGCCTAAATATTCAGTCACAAATTCAATTAGATGATTAGTTTGGTCTTGGGATAAATATTGATATCCTGTGAGCGCAAACCAATAACGAACTGAAGTGACTATACGGTGAACCAAAATAGTAGGTAAAAGAAATGACATACGGAATTAAATTAATTTGAATCAGTATTAAATACTCGAATAGCGTTATAAATTATTGAATTGAGTTCGTCGAACTCTAGCACCTCTACAAAGAATTGTTCCAATTGATCAGTGGACAAATGGAGATGTCCAATCTCTTGGTACCAACTCGTTACGGAGATGTGGAAACGATCTATAAAATTGAGGTAAGTATAGGGAGATGAAAAATCACTAATCGGTGGATTAGGTAATCCAGTAATGCCTAATTTAACAAAGAGGAAATTAATTAAATCGTCTACCTGCTGTAGGTTTAGGTATTGATGACCGTATAGACTTTCCTAGTTGGTTATGGCAGCTTTTATTCGAAAATTTAATTCAATGTTTTCGACAAATGACATTCACAAAAATTTAAGTAACTATGAAGGATTTAAATTATGACAAGGGTGAATTTAAAGTAAATCTTAACGATCGAGGTCGTGGCGAAATGCCCTTTGCACGTTAAATTTAGACGATTCGTAATCGTCCCTCGCAAAAACAGTGACAAATAATTCCTGAACTTGAGCTGGGGTCATATACTGAAACCCTATTTCGTTATGCCACCCCCACACTGCGGCTCTAAATCTTTGAGCAAAATTTTCAAAGGTATGGGGAGTTGGATAATGGATTGGTATAGCTTGAGGAATGTCTACAAGACCTAAAATTTGACAAATATGAGTTTGGAGTATCCTGGCTTGAGGAACTGTTAGGTATTGTAATCCGATGGTATCGTACCAACCACCGATTTCTAACTTGATGCGGAAAATTAAGGCTGAGGTTGAAATAAACTGACTCATGAATTTAATATTTTTCCTGATATTGTTGACCAAGAAATTCAGTTGTATCATTAACAATCATTAACACGTCATGCATTAAATTATGTAAGCGAATCTCGTTGATATAACCAAATTCAGACCACCAACCAAGAAAACTTGTCAGTAACTTGTCAGTGAATTCTGGTGTACCAGGAAGTAATAACTCGGTATTGGAAGTTGATGTGGCCTGGTCAAGGCTCAATGCCTTTAGTAAATACTCGATAAGTTGATTGACTTGGCTTTCGTTAATAAGTTGATAACCTTCTACTCCGTGCCAACGTCGAACAGCCTGGGTCACGTTTGAAATAATAAGATTTCTTACAATATTAGACATCAATTTCCAATGACGAATTTGATAAGTTTGTAAAGGAAGAAAATAGGAAAGAAAATTGTTTTACTAAAAATGAGCAAACTCGGGATAATTCTGATCCTTGAAGAATTTCAAGGTGATGCGAATTACACCGAAGACTTGAGGTTTCGAGATGTATGCTTTTCCAACGTCGTTATGCCAACTAATTATGCCATTAACGAAATGTCGCAAAAGTTCAGCAGTGATGGGTTGATATTTGAGATTTTCAGGTAGAATATTCAAAGTTAAACAAATGTCGTTAATAACAAAATTAATGAATGAAACTAATTGAGGTTTTGTGAGATGCGCTCTACCTTCAGCACGGTGCCAAAGCCTGAGAGCTTGGTTAACTTTATTAAAGAAGTTATATGCTTCAATATTAGGCATAAACTCACTAAAATAAGTTAAATTTTGCATCAACGTATAAACTTTTCAACTGAAAATTGAATGCAAATTGAATAATTATTTATGATTCTAATGCCCGATGAAAACTGATAATTGTCTCCACAAAAGCCTTAAGTTGAGATGCGGATAAATAGAGATATCCAATCTCTGTATGCCAATTAATAGCAATGTGATGAATTCTTTCTTCAAAATGGGGAAGAATAATTTTTATTTCAGGTAAATTCGGTGGGAATTTGGTCACTGGAGTGAGACCCAAACCGTCGCACACAAAATTAATTAAGACGGCTACCTGTAATTCAGATAGGTATTTGTGTCCTGTGACTTGATACCAATATCTGATTGATCTATCGACGTTATTTACTATTATAGCCTGACCGTGATCAGACATACACTATTTTAACTTTTTGAGTTCAAAGAACCTGGGAAATCACTGAGATCCCTGAGCTTTTTTAAAATTTTCCTTCTGAAGGAAATTAAAGAATTGGGAATTGAAAGGAGAACTGAGATTGGGTTTGAAGGAAGGTCTTGGACCTTGCAACTTCAACTTTCTCTTAAAGAAAAATATTAATGGGAAAATAAAGATTTTAACGGGGTGATATGAGCTTATTATTACTTATGCTCTACTTAATTTTTAACAAGCCAACTTACAATTTTTCCGGCGATGTGGTTCATCAACCCGGGTTGGTGTGAAGTTGCTTGTTTTCCTTAATTTCTTCTTTCTCCTGATTTGAGGATTAATGTGCTGAGGTCCTCCACGACAGCACCGAAGAAATATTCACGGGATCCGGCAATGTCCTATCGTCTTTCCGGTTCCTTTTTATTGGAATGGAGTCCTTTGAGGATTCACCCTGATTTTGACTAAGGTTCAAATCAAGTACTGAAAAGTTTTCGGTAAGCACATTGATTAGAATTTTAATCAATAAAATTTATTCCCAATGATCAACCATACCAATGCAATGCCCATGCATTTGCATCCATGTTCCCTTTCAGCATGCGCTACTATGATCAGGGAAGCATGGCCTGGGTCAGTGAACCCACCCGGCGTGCTAATACTGGTATGTAGATTCCCAACCTTCCCCACTTACGTGCGAATCACCCGGGAAGTTTACCCCTGTTTTATAAGAAGTGATTTGGCACTGTGGGTTTTTCAGGGAATGCAAAAATGAAAAGGAAGATGTATTTACCTTTTGCAAGTCGGCAGCTCTTGGTAGGTCGAAATTTTGGGAATCTGGGATGTCCCCGGATGGAATTTGAGCTCGCGATTCCACCAGCTACTAATGAGGTCAAAACTTGATGATATTTGATTTGATATTATGACCCTTTTGGCTTTTCGATGAGTAGCTGCCTGCTTTTAACAAGACTAGGCGTTTGAGCCTAAGATACAAATTTTCACTTTCCTCGGAAATTCTTGCGCGATTTTTCCGAGGTGAAATTTAAATAATAATCACTTAAAACAGTGACAAAAATGAAGAGAAACTTTTTCTTAAAAAGATGTTAAAACTTTTTTAAAATGAAAAGGAAATTTTTCGAAAATGATGAAAGATTTCGAAAGAAAATTCGGATGAATTTTAGGAAGCTCAGAATCGCATAAAGGCACACTGAATAATGAGTGATGCTAGCGAATGTACTATGAGCTGATGAAATGCACTTGGCTGTGGCATGGTCATGGTAAGCGATGTTGCCAAGTTTATACGGGCGGACGGAGACGGCGCCTTGGTTGCCTCTCGTTCGCTCTCCGGCATAGAAAATACATGGCCCAGCTCAAGATAGTGCTGATGGCGTATGTATTTCCGGGGAGTTCAGCCGCAAAGGAGATGCTGATGTTACCGTTCGTAAGAACGGCAACGTGGCGGACTTGGCCGAGCCCACCGCAGTATCCCGGCAGATAGCGGTCTTCAATTATGGTCGACTTGCTGTTTTGGACGGAGCATAAATATTGAGATGATATTCATGCACTATTTAAGAAGCCAAAGGGCGACTTATTCGAAATTCGGATAGGCGGCGTAGGATACGAGTTTGCAACCTCGAATCCAGCCATTATTTAAGATGTTTATTTTTCAGGCAATAGCTGCTGGTATATCCCTACAATTACCTATGTGATTGATATTTTCATGCGGGAATGGTATCTAATAATTTCCCTATAGGTACATAATAATTTATATTTTCGTGCGATAATGGCGTATTTTTCTTCCCTGACGTACATATTAATTTTTCTAATTTTTATTTCTTTTAGATGAAAATGGTTCCGGAACAGAATTTTACGGGATTTTTGGTGCGTTTGGTAAAGGGGGGGTAGGGCTAAGCCTCTACCCCGCACCTTGTAAAACGAGTATGGTATTCTCCTCCCCATAAATAGTGAGGGTGGGAGGCCATATCCGAGTTTACCACATCCCTTCACCTTTATGCATCTATGAAACCCCTTGAAAATGGGGATAATTTTAATCCCCAATAAATTTAGATAATTTAATAAATATAATTATGAGGGTGTGAAAGATGGTAGGGGTCAGATGGTAGTATTTTATCTAATTACGGGGGTGTTCCACCACTCCGGAGGAGGCCGGAGACCTATGAAGAAGGGGGAGGGAGGCTCAACTGAAACTCCAGCCGAGGCTCTCCAGCATAGCTACAGATGGTAAGAATGCTAATTTTATTTATTATAATTTTAAATGCATAATTTATTTTAGCTAGGATTTATGCCTTATTTTCATGCGTAAGAATTCCAAGAGCAATGTAGCTCGGTGGCTGAGGTCAAGGCTGTGAATAATGTCATCCACAGCCCTGGCTTCGCCACCACGAGCTCCCGACTTCCTGAGGGATTACGGCACCACATCGACCGTTGACGGCAAACGGAGCGTGTTCACGGTCGAATGGTGCCAGGTCCCACCAATGGAAATTCGGTCTGCTCGGGAAATTTTGCCAATTATATTTTTGTTGCCAATAATGGTGAGGAGTGGAGGGAGAAGACTCACTAATTTTGCTTCTCATTTCAGGAGGACAAGCCGGCGTGAAGGTCGGAGGCCTGGAGGATTGACACCATCCTCCGGCGGCCCTCAGCTCCAACGCCACTGGACGGGACGGACAAGGGACGGAGACGGACGTTTGCGTTGCTGAGCGTTCCAATTGACAAACGTCCACCGTCCCCGTCACTCCAGTTCAGCAGCAACGACTTGTCCTGAATTTTGTGCCAATGAAGGTAAGTTTTATTTTATTTAGGTTAATTAGTTTTTATTTATTTTGCAGGGGGATCGTTGGGAAAGTGGTGCTGGCTCCGTGCCCAGCAACCACATCCAGCCCAGAAAGGACGGAGAGGCGCGGTGGAGAGTGTCCGGGCCACAGAGGACGGTATGCCACGGACACACACCGCACCATTACCACCAGTCCAGGCCGACCAACGATCCTGAATTTTGAATGCCAATCAGGTAAACTTTTACATTTTATTTTAATTAGTTTTAGTTTTATTCTAGTTAGTTTATTTTTCCAATTAGGTTAGTCGGGGAGGTTGGGCGGACGATGGCAAAGTCGCGTTGCAGGGAATGGCGAATAGCGTCCACGCTCAACCGACCACTCCAACCTGGAGGACAAACCCGCAAAACACAGCCTGAGCTGCGGGTTCGCCTCTACCTGTCTCCCCTTAATTTTGGATTCATTTTTATTGATTTTTGCCTGTTTTGCCGTATGAACCGAAGTCCCTAAATTACGTCGAGCGGGTTCAGAGAACCACTGCTGACGACTAATGAATGAGCCAATTATTTTACGATGCAAATTATGTTAACTTAGTTTTATATTTCTTATTTTTAGATTTAACGATGGAAGATATGAGAATCAACGGAAAGTTTTGCCAATATAAATGAGAACACTCAACGAACGAAGATGAGAAGGTAAGTTTAAATTGATAAATTTATATTAATCATTAAATCAAGAAGGAAAAGATAAGTTCGAACTCAAAAGCAATATTTCCCATTCGACATAAGGTCGAGGGCCACAACTGAATGATAATTATTAATTTATGTTTTTGTTTCGTTTTTCAGATTTCGTCCAATGGTTTACAATATAATAGATTTACAATATAAAGATTTATAACTGATACGCTTACGGATGCCACGGGCGTGGCATCTTAGATTTTCAATTCCAGGTCCGGGTTGATTACAGGTAATTCACAATATATAATTCGATATTTTATAATTCATATAATTTGGTCCAATTGACCTCAATAATTTAGTTACAATAAACTTAGGAAGAACTCGTAGAGAGAAATCGCGAACACAGTGAACACCATGAACAGGAATAAGAAGATGTAAAAATTATCAGATTTTCTCTCTTTCTTAATTTTAGGTTCTTTTTGATGGCACCAACAGGAACCATGGGGACATTCCCCTTTTGCCGTTCTTATTTCCTTCGGAGTCTCCATGTTCCTCGATTCCTTTCTAGTCATTTTCCTACCAATTTTCCAGAAGGGAAAATGGAAAAAGAAATTAAAGATTCTGAAGGATTTGGAAGAATTCCTGACGGAGACCCTCTCTTCTTCGCGGCGTGATTGTTTCTGCCTTAGCTAGTTCGCCTCCGCTCCTTCCTCGCTTCGTCTCCTGTCGCCTCGGGAAGCATCAATTAATTTCTTTTGTGGCTCATAGACGCTGTGTGGTGGAGGGCTGCGAGTTGTATTTGTTTTATTATCTCCTTCCATGGATCTTCCTCACTCTCTGTCAGATGGCCGATGCTGTCTGGAGAACCTGAGGAGAATCTGTGGGAGGATGTGTTGTGATTTCGATTCCTTTCTCATCACCGTCACCAAAAGAGTTGTGGGATGCATAACGATATGACTTTCATAAGTAAATGCATTTAAATATTGAGATAAAAGATTACTTAGTAGCTGTAGCAGTCGTCAAGAACAGTTGTGTTCCTACTACCACGGTCCTCTGTTTTTCTTTGTACAAAATCCCAATTTTCAAATAGACCATAATTAAAAGCGAGCCCTCAAAATAAGGTACGACATCTCGGTCCCTTATAACCGCTTATTATCATCCCTTAAATCGGCCGGCTTATATCCGGTAAATTAATAACATTGCTCGCATAGCTGACCAATCTTTTCTATATTCCTCGCTCTTTTCTATACGAGCTATGTACATTCGAATTTTGAATAATGGCAAAACTATTAAAAGAACTATTTCCAAATTTCAAAACTGTGATTTACATTAGTATATTTATTTTGCTTTTAACAATCCTGAACATTTCCTATTCATTCTTTTCGAATAAAATAGATAATTTTAATTATATTAGTTTTTCATCTACTAAATCGAAAACCAATTTTAGTGACGACGGTGCCCACAGGTCTAGTACGAGTCAACATGAATTTAGCCCTGGCAATCATAGTTCTACAAACGGTTCCACAAAGGTAAAGGACTTCCAGCATAAGCAAAAACGAATTTTACTGTGGACACCCTTTTATACTCACGACGGAGAAGATGCGTACTGCATTGGAAACAAAGCGTTAAAAAGGCAGAAGGATATGTGTGGCTATCAGTGCGAGTTTACGGCAAACCGGAGTTTAATTAATTCCAGTCATGCTGTGGTGTTTCACGGACGAGATCTAAATACGAAAACTGAGGATAAAATTAGGTTATAATTAATTTTATAATATGCTTACTAAATTATTTGACGTCGTTGATATGCTGATTTTAATCTACATGAAAAATTAGGAAATATTTTTTGAACCAGCATCAGTAAAAACAAATTAGCAATGATAATTTTATACGCAGATATTTCCCAACAGACCTACCACAAGAAAGAGATTTATCGCAACACTGGATCTTTTTCATGATCAAGTCTCCTTCAAACACGTGGACTAGTCTTTCACCTTTTCAAAATATTTTCAATTGGACAATGTCGTACAGAAGCGACTCGGATATCTTTATTCCTTATGGAAAGGTCGTAGATATAGACAAGGAACATAACCAATTAGGATATCCGCCTCCTGGGATAGCAAAGTGAGTCCGGTTTAAAATACACATAGTTACCATTATTTTTGTAATTAATCACGATTTTAAAAAGTTGATCAACTATAACAATGTATTTTGTACTATACAATAGTAAAACAAAATTGGTCGCCTGGATTAATTCAAACTTTGCTTTCCAACCAAGTCAGAGGAATGAATTAGTGACCCAGTTAAAAAAGCATATCAAAGTCGATGTTTACGGGATATGTGGAAACTTGAAATGTTCAAAAACTAACACTAATTTCTGCGAAGATCTCCTCAGTTGCTACGAGGAAATTGGGAAAGACTACAAATTTTATTTGGCATTTGAAAATTCGCTTTGTGAGGACTACGTGACGGAGAAAGCCTTCAATGCTCTGAGAACGGGAATGGTGCCGGTCCTCTACGGCCATGCCAACTACTCCCGCTACCTCCCGAATAACTCTTACATCAATGTCATGGACTTCTCCAGCACGGAGACCCTGGCCAAGTATTTGCTCCACCTGGACCAAACCCCGGAAGAGTACCTTCAGTATTTTGAGTGGAGAAGGAGTCACAAGGTCGTGGAAGACGACGTTTATTTAGAACGAGCTTGGTGTTCCTTATGTGAACGAGTATCCCGTCGTAGTCAGTCTGATTCTCTTCAAGCTTCTGCAATCTCTGACTTAAATGAATGGTGGAATTTTCGAAATGGTTCCGATGTTTGTGTTCCACCTCCCTCAAAATTTAAATTAGTGTCATCTAAAGGATAGTTGCCATAATGTTATTGTGGATAGCTAATACCGTCAATATCGTTGTTACTGTATAGTATGTAATTTTAGCATAATTTTAAGATAAGGGACCGTCCATAAATGAAGTCATCAGTAGGGTTAATTGGTCTACTTGGCAACTGATGGAATGTCATATGCTAAAGATATAGCCTTTTACACAATAGTTAAGCTGATTACAGTGGGGCCTTAGGGTTCTAGAATTGATAATTTTTTAACGTTAAAAAAGTATTTACTTCGATTTATAAATATCCTAGGACCAAATATTAATTGTTGCTTATGATTATTTTTGATAACTGTAAACTCTGATCCTATGTTAAATCTTGAATGAAATTCCTCTATCACCTTACAATTCCAGTAGCATCTACGTAGCTGTAAGCTAAATCATGTAAACGTGCTAAACGAAACTGATACTGTCAAACTATATATCACAGTAGAAGCTACTATAACTATAATATATAACTATAATATAAATTGTCAAACTAAGGATTAGAATTAGTGAGTAAATTATACACTTTTTTAGAAATAGTCATCACAATGCTATGAAAATACAATATACCCCATTATTATTATTATTAAATGACAGGGGTTCGGTCCCAAAGAGACCAACGCCGCCGAGGCCTTTATAATTATGGCCTATTGCAGACTCCCCCTCGAAGAATAGCAGAAGAAACAAGATCAGATCGCAAGCCTGCCAGTAGAGCGCGAAAACGCCACTAACTGAGCCACCGACGCCTGACCCAACATATCCAATGATATAAGACACCCCCCAAGATAGAGGTTTCTCACAAGTACAAAGGCTGGGCACACAGTCAAATAGTGAATTGGTGTATCATCCTCCTCCCCGCAGTGCACGCACGTAGGGGAGTCCAACACTCCAATCCTCTAACCATGAGCTCCCCAAGCCCCATGCCCCGTCACTAGCCCAATCAACCATCTTAATTGATCCCTAGGATAACGCACCAACGACGCATTGCCGTAAAGCGGTGCCGATATCCAGAGTTTGGCCTGTCTACAGTTGCGTAGTCCAGTCCATTGTCTTTCATGCTCACGTCTAGCCCAATGCGCAATTGCGCAGTGGACAGCGGAGAGTGGGACTGGAACGATTGGTCTCGGACCAAACTGCCTAACGCAACTCCCATCATGCGAAGCCTTTGCCAGCCTATCCGCCTCTTCATTGCCCCTGAAACCCGAGTGCGCAGGAATCCATACTAACACAACCTCACAACCCCTCTCAGCGAGTCTGTTGAGGTTAGTGTAACAGTCCCACACGACACTCGAGACAGTGTAAGGCCTGGACAGTGCTCGCAAGGAACTCTAACTATCACTGAATACTCTAACCGGGAGATCCTCAGTGTCATTCTCCAGCAGCCAGTGGGCCGCCAAGGAGATACCAAGGATCTCACACTGGAATACAGAGGCGTCAGCACCAAGATACACAGACGAAGCCATAAGAGTTACTCCCTGGTTTCTATCCTCAATAACTACTCCACAGCCAGCATTATCACCATCACGTGAGCCGTCAGTGAAGCAAACCACCCCACCCCCCATAAGAGATAGATCAGAAACCCAATCCACCCGCGACCCAAGTTCAACAGTGAACCTCCGATTCTCCAGGCTCTTATACATCCAGTCAACTGGCATCTGAAGAACGGGAACAAGGGAGCCCCATCTCTCACAAATCACAGTATGGCTGGTTGAGCCCCCAAACCAAGGATTTTTTGTCCACAAATCCCTCGTTTTCAGCCTATGCATAGACCTGACAGCCACCGCCTTTAGACAAATGTCCAGAGGCGTGAGGCCAATAAGACACTCCATCGCCGCCCTAGGCGTCGATCGTAGCCCACCCGTAATCATAAGGCACGCTTGATGCTGTACCCTACCCAACAAACTCACATAAGAGTTTTTCTCCAATGCAGGAGCCCAGGCCACAACCCCATATTCCATTACTGGACGTACAAGGGCAGTATAAGTCCATCTAGCCACAGTGGGAGATAGACCCCATTTCCTTCCAACCATACGTTTGCATCTAGCCAAGGTCACCTGCGACCTGCTCTCCACTGACTTGCAGTGTGGCATCCAGGTTAAGTGCTTGTCCAGTACAACGCCCAAGTAACTAACTGTTCGCCGGATTTCCAGGCTCACACCCCTGTACCTAACAGAGGCAGGAAAGTGCCTGGTGTTCCTGGTGAACAGAATCAACTCAGTCTTCCCAGCATTAAGGTTCAAGCCCACCTTCACGCACCAGTCATTGATGATATCTAGACCATCAGTGACCCGATGAGTGAGTGTGCGAAGCACCTTGCCGCTTTGAAGCACCCCAGTGTCATCAGCATACCCTTGTGATAGAGTAGACGACGCCCTTATCCTAAGCCTAGTTAACAGACCATCCATTACCAAGTTCCACAGGAGGGGTGAGATTACCCCACCTTGCGGACACCCTCTCTCCACCTTCCGTTCCCTAGAGCAACCACTAATCTCAGACACCACCCGTCTGTGTCTGAGACTAAAGTCGATCCACCTCTTCACCAAAGAGCAAATACCAAACCTATCCAGTGCTGAAGTTATAGCGCTGAATAACACATTGTTAAAGGCCCTTTCAATGTCGGCAAAGGCACCAAGAACCATTATTCCCGACTCAAGGGCCCTCTCCACATACGCTACTATTCTATGAATAGCCGCGTCCGTGGAAAGGCCCCTCAAGTACGCAAACTGATGATTAGCCCTGAGCCTGCTCTCCAGCTCAGGTGTCCTGATGTGCCCGTCCACCAGTCTTTCCAGGACCTTCAACAAAACAGGAGCTAGCTGTATGGGCCTCCACGAAGATGCCTTACAGTAGTCCCCCCTTCCCGGCTTGGGTAGAAATACTACCCTCGCCACCCTCCAACACCGCGGTACGGTTCCCAATGCCAGGCAAGCCTGATAGAGAGCAACCAGCCGCCCAAGAATCAACGGTAAACTCCTTTGCAATAGAACAGGTTGAATACCATCCGCCCCCGCAGACTTGTATGGACTAAAGCTCCAAACAGCATTCTGCACCTTCCTCTCAGTGACAATCCCTGCGCAGCCCTGCAATTCCAGGGAGCACATACCATGCTCCATGATATGTAGCTCCCCACTACCTAGCCCAGGAAAATGATGCCGAAGGAGTACATCAAGAGTCTCATCCATTGACGTCGTAGCCCGATCCGCCACAGCATCATGAATTGACCCCGGTATCCTGGTCACATTTCCCTCCAAACTTCTTAGACACTTCACAGCATCACCATACTTACTTACCCCACCACAAAATTCAGTCCATGACCTTCGTTTTGCACATCGAACAGCAGACAAATAAACATTGCGAGCTTCCTTATACTCCATCCAAATGACAGGATTACGTCCGTGACGACCCACTCTCTTAAAGATGGTGGTTACACCCGCTCGAAGAGCTGTAAGTTCATTGGTCCACCACGGCGCCACCCTGTCCCTTCGTCTATATGTCCTCAAAGGACATACCTCATCAAGAGAGTCCATCATTGCCTTCCCAATGGCGGCCGCCTCAGCATCAACATCATCAACACTGTGCAGCTGCCCATTGGGTGCCATCTGAACTTTCTCCCTCAAACAAGTAGAATATCTGCTCCATTCCACTTTTCTGATATTTCTACTACGAACAGCAACTGGCAAGCCAGCTGAGACACGGAACCGAATGTACCTATGATCAGACCCCGATTCATCATCTGACACAGCCCAACCATCGATTCATGCCTCAGCCAGGCTATTGGCCAGTGTGATGTCTAACACCTCACTCCTGTTTGCGACTACAAACGTAGGAGCTCTACCCTGATTCACAACTGAGAGATCAGTTGTCAAAACATAGTCAAACAGTACCCTACCTCTGGAATTAGTGTCGGAGCTGCCCCATACCATGTTATGTGCATTGGCATCAGTACCCATGATAAGAGGCAGCTTGTTGACATGACAATAGTCAACCAGCTTGCGCACAATATTCGCGGGAGGATCCACTGTGTCCCCCGGCATATACACAGAGGCAAAGACCATTGGGCCCTTACCCCACCATGTTAAAACAGAGACTAAGTCCCTGTCCGTAAACTCTACCAGCAATTGAGCTTTCACATTCCTGGAAATCATAACACATGCACGCGGTATAGCATGCAAATCAGAAACAAAGAGTTTGTCAACCTTACCTAAACCCCTCACGGCTCCTCTGTAGCAATACTGTTCCTGAATAAGACATATGTGTGAGCAGATCGGACGGTTACGGGGAGCAGTGCCATTCAGGTGATGTTCGTGTCGCATCACTCTGTCGCGAAGACCGCATAAGCTCATGGCCCCCGCTTTTGAGTGATGCATGTTAATTTGGGTCAGGTCAATAGTGGCTAGGGACATAGAAAAGACCCCACCAGATTGTTGACCTGACCCGATGTTAGGGGTCATCACCCTTAACCACCGCCACCCGCAACACCCGACCTGCCCTCAACCTCAAACAGAACCATACCCAAGCCAAAGTGAAGCCTGAACCCAAGAGTGGACAGGAACCTTTCAGACTCTACATCCATGCGTAGATGCCAAACCTGAAAGGGCTGTCCACCCTTGGTGATCAGCCTCCAAGACACTGGCAACCAAAATCCCGTAGTCAACCCACGATTACGATCCTTAAGAAGAATTAGGAAATCCGAGAAAGCATCCGGCATGCTCTTCCTAGATCCCTGTCCCTCCACTTCTACCCTATACTTGGGCTTCCACACCTTCACCACAGGTAGCGCCTTGGAACAGAACTTCTTACCTCTTCCGACACTCCCCCAAACAATGCATTCACACGCCTCACTCGCCCATTTACAGGCCTCCGGATTTTCGCCATCCATACGAATCCGCCCTTGCATACCCCATACTTGCTTTTTCGGCTGGGTCAACAAATGGATGTAATATCTGCATATTATAATGTAATTCATTTTCAACAAAATTAATATTATTAATCCTTCCAGTATAGTTTAAATTCCGGAGAATATCAAGAAAGTAGATTAGTAGTTTACTGCTGCAGTGATTCATCAGTATTTTCCTCGCAGTGCGAGCCAGAGTTGTGATTATGTGATGAAGTGATGATAAATAATATTTATGCTTGAAACGTTTATCTTGTCAACTGTGCGAGATCACTGACCATTCACTGTGTGAAATGAAACTTGCTAACAGCACATGATACAGCGTAATAATTGAAAATCCAATATAAACTAATCACACGATATGATTCATTATAACACTGTATGACTAACCAAAATCAATAGAAGTGTACATCGAGCATGGCTAAGTGATTTATTAGCACATAATTATTATTAAGCTAAAAAAATCCCTTTCAGAGCCAACAGTGCCTTAAAAGTAAATGTATATAAGTACTATCAACTATAGCACACCGCAAACTGCAATAAGTGGATTGTATTTTTGTTATAGGTACAGCTAAAGTTTTTATTTTTTTAAATTAAAGTCAAGATGCAAGATAATTACAGCAGTCGTGTCCATTAATAGATGATTGACAGATTTAGACAAGTATTTAGATTAAAACAAAAAGAAAAGTCAGTTGTGTTTTCTGCGTTTATTAAATATGACTGTGAGCCACATGTAAAGCTTATTGTCTATTGTGTTGTGGGGATTGGAAAATGCACTGTTTTACCCGCGCTTAAAAATATACATATCGTTTCTCCATCATTTCCATTTCCAATGCTTGAGAAAGATACTGTTGAGGAAATGAATTTCTTTTTCAAGCTTCCTTCTTTTTCGCATTTTGAATATAATGAAAAGCAGTTGGTTGATGATAACTGATAGCCTACTGATATGATGGACCGATAAACTGAGAAAACTCCAAATTACTGAGAATTTACTATCAGTCACCAAAAGTGTTGTGGGATCTATGCATAACGATGACTTTCATAAGGAAATGTACTTAAATATTGAGATAAAAGATATAATTAATAAAAAAAAAATATAAAGCTTTGGAGACAAACGGGTACACAACCCATACTGAATTGCCATGCATTCAAGAGGACGGGACACTACGAAGAGCAGATATACTAGCATACAACGAAAAAATAAGAAAAGGCTGCATAATCGACCCAACCGTTCGCTTTGAAACCAATGCGGATCAGTCAGAAGAAGTGGACAGTGAAAAGAAAAGAATATACGAGCCCTGTATTCCCGACCTCATGTTAAAATGTAACCTCAAAGAAATAGAAGTAATTGGTCTATTTATCGGAGCAAGAGGAACGATTTCAAAATTCTTCGAAGCGTTCCAGAACCAATTACGACTCTCGGTACTAGTCATGGAAGACGTACTGATTGAAGCAATAGGCGGAAGCCACAGAATCTACCACAACCACATATACGATCCCGGTGCCAGCATTAAAAAATAAAATAAAACAAATCTGTATCTAATTAAATATTAACATCAATGTCAATATCTTAATTCGTAATAAGCATAAAAATCCAATACACAAAAATTGTATCCAGTATACTGTGTCCAAAAGGGCAAAAATGAATGCATGTCAGTGATTTTGTTAATAAATAAATTTATTTCTCTCTCTAGTAGCAGTCGTCAAGTACAGTTGTGTTTCTAATACCACGACCCTCTGTTTTTCTTTTTACATAATCCCAATTTTTAAATGGACCATAAAATAAGGTACTGATAACCTCGGTCACTGATAACCGCTTATCATCATCCCTTAAATCGGCCGGATTATATCCGGTAAATTAATTGCTTGCACAGCTGGCCAAACTTTTCTATATTGCTCGCTCTTTCCCTTTGTCCCCCAAAAAGACTCGTTATAAACGAAGTACACTGTATCTTCTAATACACGCTAAGAAAAATAGTGACGAATTAGCAGCAGCTCTGTTATTTTCTAGCAGCTACTCTGTTAAAACAGCCGGTGCAGCAGCTGCTGCTGAATCGGTAGTAGAGAAATTGGATAGGAGTTAGCAGAGTGAAACGGCTGAGTTGCGTACAGTTGCTGCTGCCGTGCATAATCGAACTGCTGCTGCATGCTAAGGGGCCGCACACACAAGTGGCGCCACACAACTTTACCGAATTTATAGACTCACCCACTTAAGCATTACGCAAGAGGCTATTTATTACATAGGGTGTCATCTTTCTTCAAGTGACCCACCCTCGACGAAAGTGGCCTTACTGTGTCTGACCCCTAACCGATGTGCTGCGGCCTACCAAATAATCATGCACAATAGTTTAAGTGCATGTGAATACGCAAGAATTATTTCAGCAGATCCCGATGACTTGCAAACGGCCCGCAACCTTATCCAATGTGGTAGGGCAAGTTTATAACCCACGGTCATGACCGTGACCTTTTGTATAAATCGCTTTTAAAATTTGGCTTAACTAAAGTAACTAAAAATGTCATGGGATGCACCTAGTAGTTTAAATTGAATAACTTAATTTATTTACTATACTTAACAGCACAATTGATTTTGTATATCTTTATCGTCAGCAATAATACCTGTATTAATATATTTTCTTTATTTCGCCGGTGCACTACGTCGAATTGAAATATGCGATCGCATACTTCAATTGGCTTTTTACGATAGAATAACTATTGCCAGTAATATATAATGTATAATTATATATAGTAATGCATAAACAAATAATTGTTTGTATGTATCATTTTTTAACATAAAGGTGGATAATACAAACAAGTATTTAAGGCTTTGAGATCAGCTTGCGCTGAGTATTTGTAATTGCATGTTTAAAACTGTAATTACAATATTTTACCTCGAGTTATGTTTTTACTCTAAATTCTAAACAACCCATGCGAATCCTAATTCAATTTCAGCCCAGTCACTATATTATTTACTTAGAGGTGAGTTGCTGAGTAACGTTCAATAAAAATCAGCTGCATTTGCTTCATATAATGTTCTCCACTTACTGTGTATTATCATTTTTTTAATTTTAGATAATTTCGTTTGTAGACATTTCAATATAAATATATTGATTGCTTTTAATTTGCCTATATGCACTACGTTGAATTGAAATATGCGATCGCATATTTCAATTGCCTTTTACAACAGGATAACTTTTGTCGGTATCATATAATTATATATAATGCATCATCATAACGATAATTATCATTGGTCAACATTTTCGCTAACTCAGTAGATACACGGGATGAGTAAACTCTAGCAGCAGTATCTGCTACTTTAGTATTTGTGTTTAGGTTAGGTAAAATAAACTCGCGCCACGGGCGCCACCATTATTGGCTTTCAAAATTACAAGCTACTAAAAATTGTCTCTCAGCAATGGGAGGCAGGTCGGTTGAGTGGGCTTCGTTTCTGACCGGCAATCAGAATAATCGGGTTCGATTCCCGATATCCTTCCTTTGTTTTTAGTAGCTTTTTTAAAAAATAAATAGGTATGTAAATCCTATACAGCGTGAAATCACAACTTGTGACTCGCTACCAGACAAGCACACCCTGGCTTGATCTATACTATATTATTCGTATATTATTGGCTTTCAAAATTGACGAGATATTTACTCTTTACTCATTTCTCTCTGCTACTTTAGTAGACTAGGTACTCTATTACAAAAATTAGCATTAGTTAAAATCTCTGCTGCCTCAGTAGATACATCGGCTAAGTAAACTCTAGCAGCAGTAGCTGCTAGTTTAGTAGACTACTCTACTACAATAATTAGCATTAGTCGAAATTTCTGCTGACTCAGTGGATACATCGGCTAAGTACACTCTAGCAGCAGTGACTGCTAGTTTAGTAGATTACTCTAGTACAAAAGTCAGCAGATTTTCCCACACTCGAAAAAATAAAAGTCAGCAGATAAATCGACTAAAAATAGCAGCGACTGCTAGTAACTATTCCAGCAGATAATCTGCTAACATTTTTTCTTAGCGTGTATACTTCCGTGTTCCGATATAATGGGGAAGTTGAGAAACTTGCATTATCATCACATAATATTATAGTAAAAAACTACCCGTAGGATTGTCAGTGATATATATGATACCTCTATTATAATATTTATACATTTGCAAAGATTAACCTGAACGGAACAAGCTTCTCAATAATTGATCACCAGTATAGAAGCTATGTACATTCGAATTTTAAATAATGGCAAAACTATTAAGTGAACTATTTCCCAATTTCAAAACTGTGATTTACATTAGTATCTTCATTTTGCTTTTAACAATTGTCAACATTTCCTATTCATTCTTTTCGATTAAAATAGATACTTTTAATTATATTAGTTTTTCATCTACTAATTCGAAAACCAATTTTAGTTACGACCGTGTCCACAGGTCCAGTGCGAGCCAAATTGAATTTAGTCCTGGCAATAATAGTTCTACAAACGGTTCCACAAAGATAAAGGACTTCCAGCATAAGCAAAAACGAATTTTACTGTGGACACGCTGTTATACTCACGACGGAGAAGATGCCTACTGCATTGGAAACAACAAAGCGTTAAAAAGGCAGAAGGAAATGTGTGGATATCAGTGCGAGTTTACGGCGAACCGGAGTTTAATTAATTCCAGTCATGCTGTGGTGTTTCACGGACGAGATCTACATACGAAAACTAAAATAGGTATAAAATTAGGTTATAATTTCATAATAGACTTGGTAAATTATATGTTGTCGTTGATATACGGATATTATTCTATAGATTATGACCCATATTTTGTAAATCAACAGTAAAAACAAATTATCAATACCTGTCAATACCAACAGACCTTCCAAAACTAAGAGATTTATCGCAATACTGGATCTTTTTCATGCTCGAGTCTCCTTCAAACACCTGGACTAGTCTTTCGCCTTTTCAAAATATTTTTAATTGGACAATGTCTTACAGAACCGACTCGGATATTTTTATTCCTTATGGAAAGGTCGTAGATATAGACAAGGAACCTAACCAATTAGGATATCCGCATCCTGGGATAGCCAAGTGAGTCCGCTATAAAATATACATATGTAGTGGCCATTATTTTTGTAATTAATTATGATTTAAAAACTTGCACCTTCAACTATAAAACTTTATTTCTACCTATTTTTTTGAACCATATAATAGCAAAACAAAGTTGGTCGCCTGGGTCAATACAAACTGTGTAGTCCAACCAAGTAAGAGGAATGAATTAGTGGCCCAGTTGAAAAAGTTCATGAACGTCGATATTTACGGGAAATGTGGAAACTTGAAATGTTCCAAAACTAACACTAATTTCTGCGAAGACCTCCTCAGTTGCTACGAGGAAATTGGGAAAGACTACAAATTTTATTTGGCATTTGAAAATTCGCTTTGTGAGGACTACGTGACGGAGAAAGCCTTCAATGCTCTGAGAACGGGAATGGTGCCGGTCCTCTACGGACATGCCAACTACTCCCGCTACCTTCCGAATAACTCTTACATCAATGTCATGGACTTCTCCAGCACTGAGACACTGGCCAAGTATTTGCTATACCTGGACCAAGCCCCGGAAGAGTACTTTCAGTATTTTGAGTGGAGAAAGACTCAAAAGATCGTGGAAGACGACGTTTATTTAGAACGAGCTTGGTGTTCCTTATGTGAGCGATTATCCTGTCGTAGTCAGTCTGATTCCCTTCAAGCTTCTGCAATCTCTGATTTAAATGCATGGTGGAATTTTCGAAATGGTTCCGATGTTTGTATTTCACCTCCGTCAAAATTTAAATTAGTGTCATCTAAAGGATAGTTGCCATAATGTTATTGTGGATAGCTAATACGATATACCATTAATATCGTTGATACTGTATAGTGTGTAATTTTAGTATAATTTTAAGATAAGGGATGGTCCATAAATGACGTCAATGGGTTATAAACTGCCCGCAAAAAAAATTAAATAGAATTTTCGATGTTTTGCATATTTAAATGTGACTACGATGCAATTTCCAACTGAAACAGCAGCAACTAAAATCATTGAAGAACTTTCTTTAAAATTGGTTTAATTCCATTGCTATGCTGAATAAGCCACCATTTAAGCACATCAGTAACAATCACCCTGACCTGCTTATTAAATTATGACCAATGGGACCGAAGCATATGAAAATTTACAGAATTTAATTCAGTAAATTTTGTTGCATGGTTCTAATGGCTGCTTAGTACAAACTTCTTGATTCAATCTGTACTGATATTTTGTGCATTTAGTTGTTGTTGTATCCAGTAGTGCATTTATTGTAAGTGCTGGAAAATTGCAAATTGTTCTTATTTGCATGCTTGTGAAAAGTGTAAAAATGTTGTGTTTACTTTTTTTGAAAAGTGCCAAATACTCTAATCGCATGTTTTTGATAAGTGAAAACTGTTCTATTTACATACATTTGAAAATGCAAAATCAGTTATATATTTACACTAGCTTTCGACATAATAATTCTTTTTTGTAGATATAGCGCATTCTGTTTTTAGTTAAAAATCGATATGGATCATTTTGATTTTATGGATGTAATATCTGCATAATACATAGTAATAAAAAAAATATCTGCATAAATTAGGTTAGATTTAACAAGAACAGTAAAATATATTCATAAATTTCACTTATCACTTTCTTGCTCATCCCAGTACGTCATTCTGGAATGGCACCTCAATCACAACAATCTTTAATATTCGTATCGCTGTTGCAGAATTCATCACTACTTTCCCTCAGTTTCCTAGAATTTCTGCTTATTTATAAAATATAAAGATAAAGTAATAATACTTGCAGCTAAAAACAGCTGTTTTCAGCTTAAGCCATAGAATAATAATAGAAATAATTTACTCAGGTGTCAAGTCAAAACAATACGGTTCTTTTCATTACACTATTCCTAAAACTATAAAGACAAAGAGAGGTCAAAAATAGCATTAAACCATCATCACAATTTGATGCAGGCCCTCTGTTTCTTTTTTACAAAATCCCAATTTTTAAATGGACCGTAATAAGCGAGTCCTCAAAATAAGGTACAAAATCTCGGTCCCTTAATTATAACCGCTTATATCATCATCCCTTAAATCAGCCAGCTTATATCCCGTAAATTATAACATTGCTATAGCATAGCAACCTTTTCTATAATTACTCGCACTTTAGCTCATTTGGGGTTGTCATTGATATGTGGCCTCTATTAAAGATTAACCTGAACATGGTTCTAAATAATTGATCACCAATACGAACTGTGTACATTCGAATTTTGAACAATGGAAAAACTTTTAAATGCACTATTTGTCTATTTAAAAACTGTGATTTACATTACTACGTTTATTTTGCTTTTAACAATCCTGAACAATTCCTACTCATTCTTTTCGATTAAAATACATACTTTTAATTATGTTAGCTTTTCATCCACTGAATCGAAAACCAATTTTATTCACGACGGTGTCCGCAGGTCCAGTTCGAGTCACAATGAATTTAGACCTGGAAATAATAATTCTACAGGCGGTTCCACAAAGGTGAGAATGATAATAATTAGTTTTTTAGTTAATTAAAGAAACGGCAGCAGCAGAAAACAAAGTAGCAAATTTTCTATGTATTCCTAATTTTAAGATTCCCGGAAACATTCCAGAAATATTCCCATTAAGAAAATTATGTAATATTAAAAAGCAATTAAAAATGAAACGAATACTACACCTACATGCAGATATTAAGAACTCAGCAAATTACATAATATATAGTAATTAATTCAATTCAATCAGCAGCACAAGACGAACAAAAATAATCCTAAGGAACAGCGAGATCTCTTTAGCAGGGAGGACCTCCAGCATAAGCAAACACGAATTTTACTGTGGACACGTTTTTATGATCACGACGGAGATGCAGAAGATCTCTACTGCATTGGAAAGAAAGGCTTAGCCAGGCAGAAGGAAATGTGTGGATATCAGTGCGAGTTTACGGCGAACCGGAATTTAATTACTTCCAGTCATGCTGTTGTGTTTCATGGACGAGATCTAAAAACAAAAACTAACTTGTAAGGATAAAATTAGGATATAATTTTATAATAAGCTTACTAAACTATCTGTTGTACAAGACATACTGTTTGTAATCTATATGATACATGTTTTTTAAATCAACAGTAAACACAACTTAGCAATACCAACAGACATTCCCAAAAAGAGAGTGTTATCGCAATACTGGATCTTTTTTATGCTCGAGTCTCCTCCAAACACATGGGCCAGTCTTTCACCTTTTCAAAACATTTTTAATTGGACAATGTCGTACAGAAGCGACTCGGATATTTTTATTCCGTATGGAAAGGTCGTAGATATAGATGAGGAACCTAACCAATTAGAAAATCCGTATCCTGGGATAGCCAAGTGAGTCATACATATAGTTACCATTATTTTTGTAACTAATAATGATTTTAAAAATTTGATCAACTATAAAAATGTATTTTGTACCACACAATAGTAAAACAAAGTTGGTCGCCTGGATTAATTCAAACTTTGCTCTCCAACCAAGTCAGAGGAACGAATTAGTGACCCAGTTAAAAAAGTATATCAAAGTCGATGTTTACGGGAAATGTGGGAACTTGAAGTGTTCCAAAACTAACAGTAATTTCTGCGAAGACCTGCTCAGCTGCTACGAGGAAATTGGGAAAGATTACAAATTTTATTTGGCATTTGAAAATTCGCTTTGTGAGGACTACGTGACGGAGAAAGCCTTCAATGCTCTGAGAACGGGAATGGTGCCGATCCTCTACGGCCATGCCAACTACTCCCGCTACCTCCCGAATAACTCTTACATCAATGTAATGGATTTCTCCAGCACCGAGGCACTGGCCAAGTATTTGCTCCACCTGGACCAAACCCCGGAAGAGTACCTTCAGTATTTTGAGTGGAGAAGGGCTCAAAAGGTCGTGGAAGACGACGTTTATTTAGAACGAGCCTGGTGTTCCTTATGTGAGCGAGTGTCCCGTCGTAATGAGTCTGATTCTCGTAGAGTTTCCACAGTCTCTGATTTAAATGCATGGTGGAATTTTCGAAATGGTTCCAATGTTTGCGTTTCACCTCCCTCAAAATTTAAATTAGCGTCATCTAGGAGCGGATAATTACCTTATTGTTATTGTGAATAGATGGATTTAAACTTTCGCGTTCCTTCGTACTTCCTTTACTTTTTTAAGGAAAGTATCCTTTTTCATGTTTATACTAAAAAGTATCCCTAGCGCTTCCTTTTCCAAATCCTTTCCTCTTCACTTCCCTTTGCGCTATAACCTGCGCTAATGTATACTTTTGCGATTGCGCAAAGATTTCCTCTTTTTCTTCCTTTCTGCAAAGTTGAATCATTTCAACTTTTGGAGGCAGGAAAGCCGAAGGAAATCGAGGCGGACTGACATCACAGTTGTTTTAGTTTTAAAGTTTCATTAACTAAAGTTCGTAATTATTATAAACCTAGTTGGAACTTATACGGATCTTTTTCAACAACATTTAAGGATTAATTTGGTCTCAACATACTGACTTAATTGTAGTTAGAAACAGTTGGATTAGAATTTATTACTGACTCAGCCATCAACTTTTGACTTTCGTATCTGATGGCAGCTTATTATTAGAGTGTTGTGTGAAATTCAGTTTGTAATCATCTTAACACTTAATAATAACTGTAGTAATTAGCTATATCGGGTGATTTAAGTGCCCGTCTCTCACACAGTACATCCATTAAATAATAAAGTTATTTTGATATCACACGTTTATGATTTATTTATATAGATTCGTATACTGTTTATGCTGCATACCTACGTACATAATATACTGTTGACTGTGACTGTGATGGTTAATATTTATTTGGTTGGAATTTATTAATTTATGCTTCTAAATGCTGAATATAGGGAAAAAAATGCAGACAAAATTGATATCTACCTGGAAAATTATTAAAGGACATAAATAGGAAATCTCTGGACGTTAAAATAGTAAATTTTTTGCAAAGAAGCAGGTGTTTTGTATTGTGACATTAATAATAAGGATATTGTACTATTTATACTGGTTTGTTTTATACATGATATTACACATCTAATAGTGATAAATAGTTTTTCGTTCGACTTTTATAACTGATCACTTGGTTGCAGCGGAGCATTAGTTTTAGCAATTGATGGTATTATGAACATGTTTGATCATAATTTATCATGTAGGTATCATACCTAGTTGCAATGAAATATTAAAACGAACTTTGACTTTGAATCATTATTTTCGTTATGTCCTTTATGTAGAGTTTACTTTCTAACTTGATTATGATTTCGTTTTGATTTATCAGAATCTGAATCATAATCAATAGTTATAACTATTTTATATTCTGTCTCTTCAAGTGTTAGCTTTTAATATTCGATAATATTGTTGAAATCGTATGTTACGAACTACTACTGAAAATTTTCAAACTTAATAACTTTAACTCAATTTAATCATTTTAGATAGATAGATGCTTGAGGGGTTGAATGCCGTGAACCATTAACTTTTTTACCGGACCTTGTCACTCATGAAGATCTAAAATTCCTAATAATTGCGGTTATTACATACCTCAAATAAATATATAATGATAGTAATTTTGAATTTTCATTAAAGTCTTCTGAAGATTAATCTAGTGATGCTTCCTTCAGTAAATTAGGCCTATTATAGCAGTTTAATATACACATAATAAGTAATAACGATATGTATTTTTAAATTGAATGAACAAAGACGATTGTCCTCAAAATTTCGGATCGAACCACAATTTTGAATAATACTTTGTAAAACTATTTTGCGAAATGTTGCGTTCATATTTATACTTTCGTTCGAAAGGAAAGACCAAACGCGAAGTAAGCGTTAAAGTTTAAGGAAAGGAAATTCATAAAGTAAAGTTTAAACATGTAAAATTATCTCTGCACGAAAAGGAAGTGACGAAGAAAAGCAAAGGGACAAAAACGCGAAAGTTTAAATCCACAATAGAGCTAATACGAACAATATCGTTGCTACTGTACAGTGTGTAATTTTAGTATAATTTTAAGAAAAGAGATCGTCCTCAAATGACGTCATCGGTAGGGTCAATGGGTCTACTAGGCTACTGATGACATCCCACGCAAAAGATAGCGTGCACACAATAGTTAATCTGCTTACAGGAGGGTAATAGGGTCCTAGAAATGGTGATTCTTGGATGACCTTGTTTCGTCTAGCCCGCATTTAAAAAGTTTTAAAAAAATACGTTCTCCACACGTTTCTTTCTCTTTTAGCTTTCTAGAGGTTCAAGAAGCTCTGTAGTTTTATTATTAAGTACAGCAAAATTGCCTCTAAAACATTACCTCGAACTTCGAACCAAAAAGTGCTATGTATTCACTGTGTAGGGCGTAGGGTTTGGATAGAATTTTCCTTTACCAAATGTATGTAAGGTACATATTATACTCATATGTGGGACTATGTGATAGATTAATTTAACTAAAACCTGTGGACTTCATATTTCCACACACTACCTAATACGCCGATATTTCAAATTCAAACTGTGTGCTTGAACTGAATTAAGAATAATGCACTCAGCCAAATGGATCGCCTTCTTATTTCTTTGTCGAAAATAGGCGAAACTTAATATTAATATATTATGTTATTTAGTGAGTCTTTGTATAATGTGCTCAAATATGCACAGAATGTTTCATAACGCAAACTGTTAAAACATAATATAAACCCCGAAGTACCTAGGGAACCGTCTGAAGTTGCTGTATGTTCTGTGTAGCTCGGACGAGAAGTACAGTAGCACCTGGTGAAGGTCCGGGCATGGCATGGGCGTACAAAGTTAAGCGACGGATGAAAATCAAAATAAAAAAAGGCAGCACTCTGATAAAGCATGTAATACTATAAATCCCACATGAAAAAAATTTAAAAAAAATTTAAATCTGAATGATCATGTTTGTAAGTACCTATAAGCCTGTTGATTTCAGTTCATTATTTAGTTAAAATAATTATGGTTTATGAGTTTTGCGCTATTATTAAGTGGCTGCAGGGGAATTGGCGGTACAAGGGGAGCGAATAGGTAATTAATTATCGAATATTTGTATCGGAAGCCAAGGTTTTAACTTTTGCAGCAATCGGCAGCATGAACTTTATGTATGCTACAAATACAGTAGGCACAGGTTTGAATTTTATTTTCGTTTTTTTTTAAATTCGTAATTGTAAATGTTGAGCCAAAGTAAAAAAAAAATATGTCACAATTTTCTACAGTAAAATATAGTAAAGTTAAATTATTTCCTTCAAATACTGAATATTTCATATTTTGTCTATATTTAGTTCATTCGTTTATATTAGAAAGCGACTCTTTATTCAGAAAGGCATTTATCTAAATTGCACTAACTTCTAGCAATGAAAAATAAAATACATAACCCAGCAGAAGCACTACACAAAGCGTCCTAGTATATGTGTGGAGTTTGAACACGAAACTGGTCAAGTCTTTAGCTACACAAATCCCCAATACGACTCCTCCAGTTTTATTCGGAAATGATGGAGAAAAAAAGGGGCAGACGAGAGACTAAAAAGAAGAAGATTTCAGAGAATAGGAACGAAGGGAAACTCTTCACGCCTATTATGAGAGAATACATGTATTCGAAAGGGGTTGCAAATGGGCCAGCTCTTTCAAATGCATCCCTTTGTTTGGACTTTTGCGAACCAAAACGACGACCAAGGCGTCCTCCGGCATATCACTGATCCCCAAAATGGGATTAAATACTCAAAATTTCGTTTGCATCTCTGGCACTTCAACATGCTCTTTACATTTGTATATTCTACATTCGTTGGAGTTCGATGCTACCAAACAATAAAAGATGAGACCAAGACGGACTCTGAAAAAGTGTACATGCAGTTTGCTTTTGTCTATTTCCTCTGGCCATCTGCATTTCAGCTCGCTACCTACATGATTGGACCCATTGTGCCACCATTTGCTCGAGGATACATACTGCTTCTTGATGAATTTAAAAGCAAGTGGAGCATTTTGCAAAATCACTTTGCAATAAATAATAATACAGTTACCTAAAATACCTTATAAATAAAGTTGCCTTTAATTAGGCGTCTGAATTATCTAACAATTAGTGGTTTCTTAAACCTTTACGTAATTTAACGTAATTTATATAACTTAATTTGCTCAAAACCAAGAGCAGGGTTTGAACAACCCTAATCAGCTATCTCAATATTTTATTTTAAAAACGTAGCAGCAGCACAAGAAATTGGTGCGAGGAATTATTAAAATAAAATTGGGTCAATTTTAGGAGAGTATTTCAATGAATTGTCAGCCGGAAGAACACCCCGTCACTTGCTACGACTGAATGCACAATGATTTTGGTCTCTTTACAGTGACGGAATACAATGCTCGAAAGAAATAAAAACTTTCCTAACTTATCAAAGGGTACTGCACATGTACAAAGCAGTCACAGTCCTGATGATATCCTTCGATGAAATATATTCCCCGCTGAACCTCCCGGCGGCGAAGGCAATTATGATAACGATTGTAGTTTTGTGCACCTTCTGCGGTATTCAAATGGAGGGTTTCGTGAGCATCACTCTCAGCGTTCTAGGAGTCTACGCCTTCATCGCTCTTCTTCTCGTCTTCACCATGCTCAGTGAGTTTCACACGCGGTCATCCTCCGTCCTCAACTCAATGAAGATAGCTGACTTTTCTTTCAAGAATCAACGGCCGGAGGAAGTTCATGCTCAGAAAATGTATCTCAAAAGAGCTTTTGATATGTTTACGTTCAGCGAAGGCCACAGTCAGTTCTTGCTACTACGTCGATAAAAAAATGGTTTTCACAATGGTGGACGGGGTGGTTCACGAAACTGTCTCTTTTCTCTTGGCTAATTAATTATCAAATCATTTTCACAAATTCTGAGCAGTCACCAAAATAGAGCACTTCATAGGAATCAATTACAAGTCAAATAGTTTTTGAAGTGTTTGAAAATTCCGTGCTTGAAGTACATAGTATATATTTCTTGCATTATTTTCAAAAAAACGTTTTGAATTTTGAAAAAATCCGGAAATCACTTTTCAGAAAACAGCAGCCTATAAGGATTCTTAAACCTCAAATTAAAACAAATTCGGATAAGAAATCTAGGAGTTACAGGTCGACAAACTTTCAAAACTTTTATCTTTTTAAGCGTTTTCGGGCCATTGTAATGTGACCAAACAAAACAACGCAAAATTTAAAATGGTGATTTTTTGGTGCCGTCATTTGTAGAGGATCCCTATTAAAGAAGGTATGTACTATTGCTTCTAGCCTGCATTTAAAACGTTAAAAAAGTATTTACTTTGATTTATAAATCTCCCATGCCCGAATACTATAGCAGATCAGCATACAATTTCAGAACCGTGTGCATTATTATAGAATATACGATACATAAATTAAATCAGATTTTATTCGCAATTTTCTTAAAAATGTGGTAAAATTTTATTATTTCATAAAATATAGCAGATTCCGGGGATTAAATTACACCGTATTAATATTTTAACAAGCTTTGCATATCTCGACACGCCCTGGCCACTGGCCAGTTTCTTATACAGATTATTATTAGCATTAATTTATTATGGAACGTTCTTGTTTTACTTAGTATAGCATCAGTCAGTATTTCAATAAATGTTGGTTGACTACATGACTATTTTATCTGTATAATCTTAAGTAGTCATGTCAGTGACGGAGGAATGAGCTCTATTCCTCATTTTACACGAGTCATCAATGAATGAAGGTGGAAGTCGAAGGCCATAGTCGGATATTGCTGGAACTTCGTAGTACTCATTAATGTCTCGAATTTGCATATTTTTGACCACGACCTTTTCATCGTCTACCCTCTGAAGGACTACATCCGTGTAGTTGGTACTCAGGATTTCCTCCTCATACAAAAGTTTCAAAATATTCCAGCTGTCTACTCCAAAATGATTACCCCACATGTAGAGGGCTCTCACCCGTGTTGAGGGCAATGTGGCAAGTAGTGGGTCTATCTCTCGGTACGTAATCCCATTATTAGAAATATCCAAAGAAACTAGTGCTGACTGAGGGATCCCCTTGTTCAGCTGTGCCATCCCAGCATCTCGAATCCGATTATTACTTAAATTTAAATGTTTCAGATTTGTATTACCCGTGAGATAGCGCCCAAGTAAAGCCATCCCATCAGCCCCAAGCTGATTGCAGCCCAAATCCAGGGTGATCAACGTGTTGTTTGGCATGAAAAACTCCATAAATTTGACCATACCATCCTCATTTAAATTCCACTTCTGAACGTGGAGCTCCTTCACTGACGAGTTCTGTCCCATGTAGTCCCCTAGTTTGGTCCCCATAATTTCTGAATGTGGACCGAACATGGGACGATTAAGGACGAGGCGGGTGGGTCGGGAGACATGGGCATAGGTGACCGGACCACCGCCTTTGCTATTTTCATTCTCCATCTCGATCACTTTCTGTTTAATGTCCGTCTCCACAACCATTTTATTGACATTCTCGAATAAATCGATGACGAAACTGTCAGCGGCAGATTTGAAATCAAAATTTGTATCTTCGATTTTTTCTGCTTTGACTTTGGTCACGGCTGCGAATGCACCCGCTGCACTCATAAAAGAGTCTAAGGTGTCCTGTATTTTCAGCTCTGTTCCAGCCAAGTCATTTTCACTAGTATCTTCAACTTCGACTCCGAAAGGCTTAGCTACTCCAACAACCCGAGCTGCCTCCAAGAATATCCCCTGAAGATAGCTGATGGCAATTCGTCGGATTTGTTGCTCCGACATGGCTCCGTGTTGTTGTTGCATTTTCATATTCGTGTCATCTTTCATTAATTTGACCTTCTCATCGTGTTCCTTGATGCAAGCGGAATTCCCCGTCTCCATCAGAGCTTGAGCAAAGAATGAGTTTTCAAACAGTTGAAAGAAAGTTCCTTGAGAAATTCGGAAAAGGATTTTGAAAAAGCAGGAGACATCGTCAGGTTTGAGAGTGCAGTTGGGTGACATTTTCGGGAATATAAATCGACAAGTTTTCTCAACGGCATCCTCTAGGATTCTATCACAGTCGTCTTCGGTTAGATTATCAGTATTACGAATTGTTTCCATGGTTTCCAGAACTGCTGTAAGAATGAGCTGTGTAATGTCAGAACCATCTTTGTAATCACTCCCTCCGACTTGTTTCGATGCGGTGAAGATTACATCTCGAACAATGTGTGTGGCCGCAGCTTCAGCAGTGTAGGAATCTGGAGGGCGAGACATTTCATCTAATTGTTGTTCCAAATCTAATGCTAAATTTTCTTCAAACTCCGATTCAGGATTGTCAGTCGGTAGGGGTTGAGTTGTTAAGGAGAACTTTGGGCCTAGGAATTCTTCGTCAACAATTTCTAAAGCGTACAGGCTGGGATGGACTAGTTCAGCTGCTTTGATTGATATCGATTTTGAAATTGAAGGTGATCCTAATGTTGGGTCGACCTCAGCATCAACATTCGTGTCAATATCCTCATCAGCCAGCTCGTTATTTAAATTTTCATCTGTTTGACCCGCACCGATACGTAACTTATTGAAGTTCTCAATCATATTATCTACATTTGTGAGCACCATATCTGCGGACTCCTTGAGTGTGTAATACGGGTCATTTAGAGCTGAGGCTGAGGCGATGTTTGTATGCTGAGGACTGAAATCATCTTCACTGAAGCGATGACGAAGGTCGAATAAACCTTGAAGTATTGTTGCAGAAAATGTTTCAAACAGTTCCTCCAAACCATTCTGTTTTGCCAGCGTACAATTTGCTGTGGGTGGGTATAAACTGTGTCGATTGTGACTGTGATACTCCGGCTGATCCCCTCGTCCACCACCGCCACCACCGACTCGAACAAATGTCGGTTGACTTATTTTTCGATTGAGTGCTGTTATGTGAGCCACTTCTTCATTGTACAAAGCTTTGGACTCTTTAAGTCCAACTAATTCCATGGGCAAGTGATTCTTTAGGAGTAGAAAGCTTGGGTAGTCGATATCATGATCCATGGCATGAAGTGCTGAGCAGATTGTTTGAAAACCCTCAACTGTCAAGTCACATTCACCAATGTCGAGGTCATAAGGTCCTCGTCCAGTGAGGATTAAGCATGTCAAGGCCGTCATCCCCTTATCTCCGAATTTCATCCCAGTTAATTTGAGCGAGTGGAGCGGAGAGCGATGCATGAGAGCCCGGCATAAACTCAGGATACCATCAGCAGTAATATTATTGTGCATTAAGTTCACTTCGGTAATGTTAGCGCATTCTTGAAGGGCTGGCGCAAGGATCTGGATCCCTTTGTCAGTAATGTCGTTGTAGCACAAATTAACTATAGTTATCCCACGAACCTCAAGGAGAACGTTGATTATGGTGGGAATATCTTCATCGTTGATTCGATGCTCAAGAAATCCTGGATAGATTTGATTCCCAGGAAGGATCATTTCAAAATCTCCATATGGATTCTTAATGAGTGCCCCCACAAGTACATCCTCCGTGAGGGGAACACCCAGATTTTGAGGGAAGCGATTGCGACAGTAGTTCCTCCGAAGAGTATTCAAATTGTCAAACATATGATCGGATGGGATGGGGGTGGGTGGGAGGGTGAAGCGTCTTGGATTTCGACGTAGCTCGAGTACATCGTAGTTGCAGAGATCATATGGAAACGCGTCTGAGGAGTCGCTGTCTTGGGTTTCTTTTAGTTTTTTAGCGGATTCTTTGAGGGAGGAACCCTCGCCAGCATCTTCAAATTGAGCAGATTCCCCAGCGTTGACTGTATTACTTAATTCAAATCTCATGGTCTCCGGAATAGAGCTTTGCTGCAAGCCATCAGTTTCTGACAGAAATTCCTCATTGTTGTGCTCGCTACTTTCATAAACTTCCCCTGGATATTCATTACGCTCCATTTTGTCAACCAGATCGTTAGCTTAGGGAAACGTAAAACAGCGGGTACCTAATTATATTTAGGATTTAAAGTGCAATTCAGATTACTGAGATTACTAGGTTATAGTCTATAGTCTATAGTCTTTTCCCTACACACAAAATTAAAATATTTCTTAATAGATTACGTTTTAAATTTCCAACGAAGAGTCTGACGAGTCTGGTCCTGCTGGTTCGGGCTCTCTTAATTATTCCATGAATTCAAAATTTCAAATATTTTGATTACTTTCAACCAAAGCATTATTGCATTATCGCATACTAAAATAAATTATTATGAGAGCCTAGCCTAGGCTTTATAATAAAAATTGTAGAATAATTGGAGCAATAAATAATTAAATAATACAAAAAATGAATATTGAATTCCCACCCCAACAACTTTCTCTCTCTCTCTCTCTGTCATCTCGCTGTCCCGTGGTTTAATTTGTCACCTCTTGTATCGCAGATTTCGCCAACAGTAAATAATTGTATGGTGCTTTTTTTTCTCGTCAGGAATATTAATTGTCGTGATGTCTTAAAAGTTAGAAAGAGAATTAACCGGAAGTAAATATAAATTCCTTAAACAAAACTACGTTTTCCAAATGATGATACATATTCCTGTCACAATTTTGTGTTTTACTTTGAATTAGCTTAGAAACATATGTATATGAATCAATGCTATTCTTCACAGAAGATATTATACTAAAATTACTTCTAAAATTAATGAAATAAAAATCATAATTTGGCGAAATTTTGCATTAAAGCGATACTTCTAAATGAAGAATGAAGAATTCCGTACAGAATTCTTCTATATCGAAATGAATATTTCAGAGAATAAATTATAAATACGCCTGTGTTCATAAATCATATAATGTAAATCGTAAACATAACAGAAATTGACATGAAGTCAAACACCAATAATTATTTTAATTGACAGTGTAAAACTGACTGTATAGAGAGACTGTGTATTGTGAGCCGTGAACGAAACGGGAGCACAAACGAAGAACGGCTGCACAAAAAAAAACAATTAAAAAAGCAACGTTTGAGGATAAATAAAACCCGTAATACAAGAAGTTTAATCTAATTGTCAGTCCATGTAAACTTAAATTGTTAGTAAAATAATAGCCCTATCAGTTCCGAGTGCAAATTAGTAAATAACTCATTGAGTTGTAAATTGTAAAGTTGATGTTGCTGAGGAACGTAGCTGATGAGGGCGAGTAAACACGGAAAAGATGAGATCAGAAAAATGTATGTACTGTGCTGGGATGAAAGGAGATAATTATGTTTATTTTTTTATCACACCGAGTTGCTCACTTAAAAACCTCTAATCAGTCAATACTGAGAGTGACAAACTGACAACTGGGAAATGGCAAGTGGCTGTTGAAAGAGAGAACGGAAAACGAGTATGTATATAGATATTGTCTGGGAAGAACCAAAATGACCCATCTCCAATTTAAGCTAGAATCAAATGAAGTTATGTCATAAATACAGAATGAGAAACATGCGTAAATGTTAATTAAGAGTTTTTTAAAAGGTGTAAAATGTTCTATTTGCATGACTTTGAAAAGTGCAAAATTTTATGTTTGCATGACTTTGAAAAGTGCAAAATGTTTTATTTGCACGACTTTGAAAAGTGTAAAATGTTGTATTTTCATGTCTTCGAAAAGTGCAAAATGTTCCATTTAAATGATTTCGAGACATTTTTCAATATTTTTGTAGATAGTGGAAATTGTTTTTAGCTACAAATGGATATCGATCATTTGGTTCTTCACAGACGATATACAATATCTTTATCCACACTACAGCTCACTTGTAAATTGATATATGTATATATGTGGTAGTCCAGAAGCGGTTTAGTCCACAAGCTCCAATGACTTGCTGTGGACTAGACCACAAGACCCAAAATAACAATAGTGGTATCTCATTATGAATATATAGGATAATGTATGGGTGCAATGTAGCTGATCGAGTTTTCCTATCAACAGTTCCACCTTAACACACTGATTTAAATTTAGTTTTGGGTAGAATTCCTTTATATGGAGCCCGAATTGGTCATACGCAATGATTCCACATAAAACGTCTTCTGGACTAGTCCAGAAGCATCTGCGGCTTGTGGACTAAACTTCTTCTGGACTACGACATATATACCCTTTACAGAAAAATGTTATTGACATAAACTGGAAGTGAACTCAATCAAGTCTAAAAAAGCTATCTGTAAAAGCCATAATGCCAACAGGCAGTTAAATATACAACTGTCAAGTCAAGAAAGGCAGCAAGTCAAAGGACGCTACGAGTGCAAATGTACTTAAAGTAAACAATATTTGTTATTGCTTTATCCCATGTGAGATATGACGCAATTCCTTTTGTACTGACTAGTCAGCAGTAATCCTATATATATATGTATGCACCCAAATACTATATCTTATCTTATAGCGTCCTCAAAGAGGCAAAGCGGCCTATGTGCGCCGTCTGCATTCAAATTTTACAAATTAAAAGTGAGAAACGCTCTAATTGTCTCTTACTTAATGTAACTATTACTAGTTCGATAGACCATTTTACATCATTCTAAAAATTAATTTTTTAAACAAATCCTTTGCATGCATGGTTAGTGCGAAAAATATTTTCACCAAAACAATTTTGCACTGACTAATTATTTTTAACATTGCTGTGTTAGCACATGCTGCACCGTATCCTGCTGTGCTGTTCTTCGTGTAAATGAAAGTTGTTGCTCCCCAATGATTTTTAAATGTGCTATATAGTTATATGTAGTAATTATATGGATTCCATTCGCATACCAAGTTATTGCAACGTCAGACTCTAACAAAAAATAATCTTTATTTTTGTGAGTGCTAGAGTGCTTGGTAGTTGGTAGGTTCTATTGACATAAACTTGTGCGAAAACATTACACTGCACTGAAAGCATTGTTTGAAGAGAAGACGGACTTCAAACTTTAGTTTCTATTTAAAGGTGTTTGTTTGGTATTATAAATATTACTCATACAACTCACAAATACCAATACCCCAAAAAAATTAGTTGAAGCTTTAAATTCCAACCAAAATTATAACGATAGCAATCACTGCTGCAGTCTGCAGTAGTAGCTAGTTTTATCTGCTGGTGGCTGGTGCTGTACTTCCTTCTGTCAGTTGATTTTATTGTAACGTTCATTATTTAAACTGCTTACACACACTGCACTTCCTCGTGCTCTTTCAACCAAATCTTGAGCCATTATAGGAAGGATTAAATATAAAATTACTCATATCTCTACAAGAAATAGTTTCAGCTTCAAGACCCGTGAATTCTGGTTTAATTGTGAATTTGTATTGATTTCAAAAGCATTGCAAGTCAGTTCAGTAGTGTTCATCAGTATCAGTACTTTCTACATGTTGCATTACATCACATCTGTGTTCAAAGTTAATAAATTGTTACTATTGATTTGAGTCTTGAGTTGAACGATTTTTTACTCTGTGCTTCCTGATTAAACTACGCCTCTAGATTCTAGAGTTTGGCTCATCGCATCGCTCACGTCAGCAAAACAACGTCAAGGTAAATGTCACGAACACAATTTTTTATTGTAAATATATTCTAACGATATAATAAGATCGCACCTTACAATAATGATCCATTGTTATTGATAATAAGTTGCGTAGGTAGTAAGTACCGTAAAGCTCCAAATAGAGTCCCGAAAATTAGGCTTCTGGTTAGAATACAAAGTTTGAGCTGAAATTGGATGCATTACTGCATTATTGAAAATTAAGGCATCAAAAATGCAAAACTATTTTGCGCTTTTCAAAAACAAGTAAATGGGAAACTTTACACTTTTCAAAAAACATGTAAATGGAACATTTTACACTTTTCAAAAACATGTAGCTAGAACATTTTACACTTTTCAAAAACATGTAACTAGAACATTTTACTCTTTTCAAAAACATGTAACTAGAACATTTTACACTTTTCAAAAACATGTAGCTAGAACATTTTACACTTTTCAAAAACATGTAACTAGAACATTTTACACTTTTCAAAAACATGTAACTAGAACATTTTACACTTTTCAAAAACATGTAACTAGAACATTTTACACTTTTCAAAAACATGCAACTAGAATATTTTACACTTTTCAAAAACATGTAAATACAACATTTTACACTTTTCAAAAGCATGTAAATAGAACATTTTACACTTTTCAAAAACATGTAAATAGAACATTTTACGCTTTTCAAAAACATGTAAATAGAACATTTTACACTTTTCAAAAACATGTAACTGGAACATTTTACACTTTTCAAAAACATGTAACTAGAACATTTTACACTTTTCCAAAAAACGTGTAAATAGAACATTTTACACGTTTTTAAAACTCATAATTAAAATATGACCCATAACATCCTATCTCACTATTTAGTTTATTTTTGACATGTCTCATTTTAGTTCTAGCCTGTGCTGGATATTTTGATTCTTCACACAGGACGATATATTAAATTTATCAAGCATTGCTCGCATTGAAGCCCAAACGAAAATTACAATAAGTTAAACCTTGAGCTGAGAATTTGCGAAGAATTTTCCTCTTGCAGATATTTTAGTATAATTGATTTTGATTGATATAAGTAGACTATTTAAACATAATTTAAACTAGCTATGCTAGAACTTGCTAAAAATCTAGAGTCCAGCCAGAAGCTGGATTGACGTGTGCAAATAAGGGCTGAAGGGAAAAAGAATGGTGACGGTGACTGGTGAATTTGTGACGATACAGTCAAGCCCGATTAAGTCAACAGCATTGTGTTATATTTTATGGCTGTATTATGCAATTCAAAAATGGATGCATAATTTATTTAAATTTAAATTCAGGCCATGTGTTTGTGCATTTAGTACATCCTCATTAAGATCAATAGTTATTTCATGGCGGTGGGGCAGTGCATTTGGTTGGTGCGGTGGCTGTAATAATAAAATCAACAAAAAGAAGGTAACATTAACACATGTACTTAGCGAAGGACCTCAGATCAGACATGGTTGGGCTCAATCATAATAGAGAATAGGTTGTGTAAATGCTATAAACAGCCAAGGTTGAGATCTGCTTATCAGAAATTTTATATAGCTACTGTATGTAATAATGCAATTTCTATCTATTTATATGTATAGTAATTAATTACGTCGTACCTCCCTACGTCTTTTTAAAACGCGTCTTAATTCTTACTAAGATCAAAATAGCCTATCAAATAAATATATTAGTTATGGTTATGCATGTACTCTACTAGAAGTACAGATGAAAAAGTGTTGCAAAATGTAAAGTGCAAAACATTTTAATTACAGAAATGCTTAAAAATTTCAAAACATATTCTGAATAGGAGCGCTATTAAGCATTTGGATTAAATTCCATAACGTGATACTTTAGAAGGTGTAAAAACTTATATATTTTTATTTTCCAATCTTTCATGCCTTGCAATAATTTAAATGGAATCTGACTAATTTTGCATTTAACCAAATATTCTGACTGAAGAAAGAATAATATTAAAGCGCATAATGTGGCATTTATGCCTAATCCGAATCTACTCCCACAACTACACCTTCAAATACCAAATATATGTACTAGTCGAAGGTACTTATCTATAGTCAATTTTACATCTAGTTACATTATAATAGTCTCTAATCTCCTTATGTATATGAAGAGTTGTTTGGCAAAACGGGACAATCCTATTTTTTTCAACAGTGAAATTATTTGCGTTACGTGTACTATTTAATTAGATACGTTACTGTGTTGAATGGTGAAGATCAAAGCTCAACCAAAGTTATTTTTTTAAATTGCAAAAATTTTGTTTTGTGGCAAAACGGGATAAGCCCACCTAAAACATGTATTTCTGATTTAAATTTGGTTTTCCAGTGTTTTCATAGTTTGTAGAAGACAATTGCCGTGCGTAAATGTTTTATGCACGAAAAAGTTTAAAAGTAAAAAAAAGTTTGGTTTCACTCAAAACGATTAAAATTTCTTCCCACGGACTTTTTCCTCCATGTTAAGTTACTGATTTTGAGGCAAAACGGAAAAACTCCACAAATTAAAATTTTTGAAAATTTCCTAAAATATTCCAGAGTCAGTCTCGATTCATGAAACTACTTGTAGTAACGCTTCGTCAGTTACAGTGCCTGTAGAAAAAATTGTTAAAAAAAAAATAAGCCTGTCACACCTTTTATTCATTATTCGTCGTTCCTGTAAAATTTGATTTAATGGTCTTCACCCGTTAATGGTCTTCGCCAAAAAACTCTTCATAAGCAGATACTGCAAATTTGTAGTTGTTCCTTTTGGTTTTTGGCTTTTGTACTTTGTACGGCGGTTGTGACTGTGATTGTATATTGCGATTGTAAGACTTAAAATTTGTAGCACGAGGATGGGAATGGAATGAAAATGAAATGTTGCTCGTACATGGTAGGTAATAATATAGCAATGCCAATATACGCCAACGTAAAGAGATGAATGAATAAAGGGAAAGAATGCCTTCATGTTAACTACAGATATTGAATTCTTCTTGCAGATTGAGCCCAAGGCAATTTAAATATTATTCTCATTCTACACGCACTACCACTACCACTACGAGTACGACTACGACTATACGAGCGACACGACTCTATACTGTATACGAGTGCAAAATAAAGCAAGAAGTGCAACCACAAAACATCAAGAGCTAAACAGAGTCTCATCGTCGGTCATAGTCATCGTCCAAGTCCAAATCTAAATGACGAAGTCCAAGTCGTCGAAACTACTACGATATAATAGGGAACGTCAACAACAACAAGTGCAAAGCAAAGTGTAGAGACATTCACATTTTGAACGAACCAACAACGAGCATTTTCCATTATTATTATCATTGTATAAAGGGAAGGATTTTAGGCAGAGACATTCAGGATTTTGCCATTTTGCAATCCCACAAGGCAAATAGAAAAAGAGCAAACCAAAAAATTCAGAGACCAGAGCTATTGAAGAAGCAAAATTGTCTATCTCCATTTTTTACTGCATTTAATTGTGCATAATTTTTTCCCGCAAAAAAAAGCAAGTACCTAGTTATTTCGTATTGCTTACTGTGCCGAAAAACCAAATTATGCGCTATTTAAGTCAAACAATGGACATGTGCAATTTTGTCATTAGTGAGAATTGAAGATGGAAGAATTTTGCTTCTTCAGTCAGTATAGCGATATAGGCATATCCACAGTGGGACTGGGGTTTAGCTTCAAGTTGAAGTCAGTTTAACTAAACGGTAATAAGTAATAAGGGAAGGCAATGCGAATGTCGATGTCGATGTCGACGTTGACTTCGACTTCAAAGCTCTTTGTTATCTCAGACAATACACAAAAAATGGTTTTAACCGTGCCCATAACCATAACCATAACTCTATAACCATACATATACCTCTACAACAGTGTAGCTACTATTACTATATGTACCTTATTTTTGCACTGACTAGTGAGTAAAATTAGATAGGTTCTGGTTCTATAGTTTTGTTGGTGCTGGTGCTGGTTCTGCGGTGCTGGGGATGATGATATTATGTAACGATACCAAACAGAAAAGAACATCTGATCGTAATCCTAATCGTGAACGTAAGTCAACCCTGCTTTTGCGAACTGAAGAACACTGTTTCATACAGTTGAGTTGTAGTGTAGTGAAGACTTATACTACGTAAACCGTAGTTTAATTTCCTGCTGGTTTATTTCATAGTTTCAAATTGTGTAGAGTTCACAACACTCTGTAAGAAACATCAGCAATCAATAATCAAGAGAAGATCATTAGTGAATAATATTGTGTCGTGGAAACCACTGCAAAAAAAGTTAAATTAGAAAATTCCTACGACAGACTTAGTAACTGTGGCCATGTAGGTTTATCATTTCATTACATACCTATACATAACAAGGTCAACGTTTTGGGATTTGGTTTTGCATTATTTTAAGTTGCACTGAGTTTTTCTGTTAAATATTTAGTTTCGAATTGTGAATTAAATTGAGATGGGCTCAAAACTGAAACTGTGAATAAACTTGTGAAGTTTTCAATTATTTTAGTTACTTTATTTATTGACATTGACAGTGTGTGTAGCTGGTACTGGTGACAGTCGTGACAGACCTAGTGAATTTATCTATCTGTATTATCAGTGTTAGCAGTTTAAAGTGTAACAGAACGACGGAACTTTAATTGTTTTAACAGCTGAACGGAAGTACACTCATTTTCAATTTTGAGTGCGTCATTCATTACTGGTCCTGGTCCTGGTGTTTTGATAGTTAAATTTAAATACATGTATTATATAAAGCTATGAATTTTAATGCACATTAAATAGTATTTTCTTGTTCGAATTTATAATAATTCATAAAAGTGAATTTGAAATAGTGCCTATACCTATACCTATACTTAAGTATTGTTAAGTACTGTCCCTATCATGCGTTTTAAAATAATAATAAGATTTGTAATTTAATTATTGTTCCAGGACTGTTCACTCCACATTTTAACTGTTGGTATTGGTATTGGCCGAATTAAAGAGGGGAATTAAAATCAAACTTTTAATCAGGCTTTTGGAGGACTCAGGATAAACGATAAGGATGCTGCATCCGTTCTGTAATAAAATTTCCTCCCGCCTTGGGGCATTTGCAGTGGGCACTATTGATGTGGTGAGTATATCTTTCGTCTATCTTTAAGTATGTTACATATTATATCGCTACTGAAGAAGCAAAAGCACCCATCAACAGTTCACACAATAAGAAGTGCCGGTTTGCTTATTTTGCCGAAAAATAATAATTATACGCAATTAAATACATTAAAAAATTAAGAGATTGGCAAATTTACTTTTAGTGTGAGTCGGAGAAGGATAATTTTTGCCATTAGTGAGAACCGGAGATGGGTAGTTTTGCTTCTTCAACAGCGATATGTGTTCTATGTTATACATAGTACGTAGTATCAACTATCAAGTAGGTACATAATACTGTAGGGTATTAAATGTATACAGTACAGTAAAAGTGTATACTCGCTATTATTCTTCATCTGTGTTCCTTGAAAAAGCATTGCAAAATGCAACGCTATGCATACTGTTCTAAAAATGGATGTTATAAAGTACCTAACGTAATATAATTACATTCATTGACCTTGTAGTAAATCTATTCTATATTGCACTTTTCCCAGAAACTTGCAATTACGAAATTTTGTATTTTTTCATGGAAAAACAGATGGAACTACCATGTTTAAAAAAGTAAGTTATTAAGTGACATGTAGTAGCAGTAAACATTTGCTAAAAAATGGCAGATATTTTAATGGGTGAATAAGTTGTTCATGCAAAAAATGGTCTCATTACATATATCTCAACAGTGCAAAACAGTCTGTTTTTTAATTAATCTGTTGTACAAAAAATGTACACTCTATTTACTCAATATTATCGCCCCATAATTCCATTATGGCAGATACTTATTTTTTAAACTAAAATATTTGAGGCAGAAATCGAAATTTGTTAAAGTACTGTATACCCATATAGCTATAAAGTATACCTGAGTCTGATAGGAAGCATTATTGTTTGTGGATGCAATGCAACACGTTGTATGTATTTTAATTATTTAAATTACTATTCGTATATGCATACAATGTAATTAGTAATTATGTATCGTAGGAGGTATGTTATACATAGGCTAGGCAAATAATTAATTTTTACTATTTCCACGTGTACTTAATGACTTTGAATTTAAATTGTAAATTTTATTTTGACGTATGAAAATGCAGGTCCTGGGATTAACTGGAATACTACTCGTCCTCTTGGAACCAGATGATCGTCATTTAATTTTGAATCCTATGAGACCTACAAATGAGCCCAAATATTTGACACAAACACACACACATGATATTCAAAAGGATTCTTTTCAGTTTTTTATTGGTAATTCCATTATATTTAAAGTTAATGCTACTTTGCTGTACGTATTAAAAAGATATCAACTGTAGCAGTAAAAATACGTATATACATGCATTAGTTAACCTGAACATAATTTAATTGCAATTTTCTAAATTAATTTTCCAGAGTACTGGATGCCATCATTATCACTGCTTTTGGTTGGGATACTCGTCATTATCACAGCGATGACCGTAAGGCGTTCAAATAATTATTTTTAAACACAATATTATTAATAATGTGACCAATCTTTCACATATCAATAGCTCATTTGTTTTAAATTAGTGATTAGTGTAATAACCAGTAGTACATTGAATGTAAATGCCAAGTTCAGGCACCTTTTTCTATGTACCGCTGACGGGCATACCGAAAAAATCTTTTTTGCTCAATTTTTTGTAGTATGTACAATATTTTAACCTTTCAAAGTACATTGTTAAAACCCAAACCCAAGTGCATTATAATTTGCACAATAAAAAAATCTGCGTATAAGGGATCGTCCACAAATGACGCCATCGAAAAATCCCAATTTTTATAGGACTCTCTGCCATCACTTTAACCTTTGTGTAAATGGCCATCTTTAACATTAGATGTCATGAGTGACCCAGTATGTAGACAAATTGACCCTACGTTATTTGACGTTAGTTGTGGACGAACCCTTAATATTACTGTTTACTCTGAAATGTAGTAATTATTACCTACTATACCTACTATAGTTAAATTCATTCGTTCATATGCAACAATGAATTCTACTATACTTTCGTATTGTAATTATGTTTAAATTGGAATAATTGAAAATGACGCAGGTACTTATTACTTTAAGATAAAATAGTCTCACAAATATTTGGAAATATCTAAATGCTAATGTACTAGATACGCAGGTTCTCTGTCAGATTCTGAGCGTACATTTACCTCTGTCGTTTGTACTTGGCTAGAATCTGCACGTGCCTACGCAATATTCTATATTATAGTATTTCACAATGGCAATTAGCATAAGTACTTAATTCTTTAAGTATCTAGTCAAATAATATACTATTTTGTTCTGTGGTTTTGATTTTGCACTTTAACTTTTAATTGATTTGGTAATTCCAAAAATTCAATTACGTCTTCGTAAACCACAGAATTGGCACTCTGTTCAGTTAATTGAGTTATTAAATTGGTCCAATAATCTCACGATTTTCGAAAATAATTACACAACTCTGCTTAAATCTTTTGTAAATTAGACTGTATATTTTTTAATGGAGCACGACATCAGTTAGTTGAACTTTGCAGTTGGGGTTAAGGGCATTTATTGCCTATTCTAATTTAAGTACTAATTGTAAGAAACTCGACTGTTCTAAAATTTTTATTTCATTCAATAATTTTGTGTGAATTATTATCTTTACAGAAAAGGAATCTATTGGCAACTTTGACATTTGTCCTGAGCACCGTTCAAATGGCAGGATTCGTGGCTGGTCTATTTGCCCTTTTACTCTCAGGCGTGAATCGTGTTGGAATCCTACCATTCTTCATCGTCACTCTCTTTCAATTCTACTTTCATTACGTCATTGCCCACTTTACGCATTTTGCATGGGGCTTCGAATTTAGCTCCGACACACAAGATCTAATTGATCCACGAATGAGGAAAAGGGACGAGTCTCTACCAACTCTTAATTATGCCACTTGAAATTTTTTCTTTAATTTTATTATTTATTTTTTATTGTTATATTCGAGAGGACGTTTAATTTCATATTATTAAGTACTATCAATACAAAATATTGGTAGAAGTAAGAGTAATTAGTATAGTTTGATTATACTGGTCCTTTATATACCGTGCGAATGTCGGTACTGGATTTAGGCGGCACTAACGATAAGTGTACCACACTAAAATACAAGAAAACGAAGACGAAACGAGAACGAATATAATTACGAATGTACTGAAAATTGTAGAGTACGCAGCAACAAGTGTATAACGAAAACGAGGACGTGTACCTATATATATAACAACCCCAATTTCAGTTTTATAAAACTCTTAAAAAATAAATATTGAATGTAAGCAGGCTAATTAAAATATAACTGCAGTGATCTTTCTCGTTGATAAAATGTAACTATATAATTATTCTTAAGCTAGTGAATATAATAATACCTTTAAAGTTATTAAAGTACCTTTAGGTAATTTATACATTCATAAAAAAATTACTTAATGAAATTTTATTGTAAGCCTATATGCATACCTGTATGTCAATGTACCATTTATATAGGCATGCTTCGCACTGTAAAATTGATAATTACGTGAATATTTAATAATTATTTTATTTTATGATATCGTTAAATACATTTGTATTTTTGTACTGCGTCAATATTTCATTTCGTGTTTAAAGCATTTAAATAAAGCTTTTATCGTTGGTACTGATAACTGATAACTATAAACTCACTGCATCAAAAATGAATGAAAAAATATCTAAAATATAATGAAGATGAAGAGAAGCACTTTAAATATTGCTGTTTGCTGTCAGTTTTTGTCTAATTGCAAAATTTAATTTCTATCAATACTTGTAAATATCTGTTTTAAGAGGAAAGAAGCTCAGCATCTTCCTCGAGCCCGGAGATGACAATTCCAGTGAGAAGCGCCAGTTTTAAAATGCTGTGCTGTCGAGCTATATAGCTCTTTTAAAGCATCCAATAAAATGTTTTGCCAGCTTTTATATACTTCTTCAAACTAAGTCGTAAGCACCTTTAAAACTTTTCAAATGCAAGCGCAAAAATCCCTCAGTTGACTCATCAGCTCAATAATTTTTTTCCATCATATTGCGTATTTCATTTGTTACTTTTTATTTGCATCCTTTTCGTGGAAGTTCACCATGAGGTTACGAGGTCAATTAGCAAAATTACGAATTAATTATTACAAAAATTGTAAATTCTGCTTTACGAGCAGTTAACAGATTACCGGTTTTAGTTCAGTCTCCAGTCTACATACAATAATTATCTGCAATGCAAGTTCCAGATATGTAACTTTACTTCGCAGTAGACTGTGTGTAAAATGTAAACCACTTTATTTTTTAGCAACATCCAGACGCCAGTTGCTGGATTGTATTCAGTGAATGGAATGTAATAATCCGCCATGCAAAAAGCATTTCTTTATCATTCTAAATCTAAAAGCTTAAGATTGTGGAAACTACATTCAACTTTCAATAGTGTGGGAAAACTTTTTTTTTTAAAAACAAAAATTTCAATGAAGTTCCTTAAATGTGAATCACCAATCACATAATAAGAGTCACAATAAGGCAAAAAAATAAGCAGAATGGTAATAAATTTATGGAATAACATAACTATCAACTATACCTATACGATATTTGTATGTATCTTCAGGAACTTATTTTAATATGCTAGCGTTATGCGTTAAGATTACATAGTTTTCAATGTATTGACAGCATAACATAAATTGACATAATTTTTGTAAATTAACTATGTATGTATATTAAATACATATTTTTAATCAGTTTTACGCAATAATAAAATTTTTGTTTGTTCGAAATTCTATAGACTTATACAAATTAATCGGCAATGAGTAATTAATGTGATCATGATGATCATGAAATAATAGTGATAGTGATTAAACCAAAACTTGATAGCATCACATGTCAGTGTCTTCCTCATTTTCACAACAATTGTAAGTAATTGTTTTGTTGCTATATTATTTCGTGTTAAATATTTCCAGAAGGAAATAACATACCTAGGTAGGCAGGTAAAATGTTTTTTTTAAAGTCAAGTCAAAAACTAACTAAAAACTATTGTATTTTCTATAGCTATACAACAGCTTCAATTGTAAGGACGTTAATATAGTAGATTTTGATACAATAATTGCATATATGTAAGTATAATTTTTCTCATAATAACAGGACTCGAAAATGCATATTATATAGGCATAAAAGATTCACTTTAGCTTTAACGTGTGCATAATTTATTATAGCAGCGGACACATTACAGAAGATCTACATAAGTACCTGCAATACATGAAATTACTCACTAGTCGCAGACTGTGAGAAAATGTAATTGCAAGGTTGCACGGTATCAACATTAAACGATGTAATAAAGCTCTATATAAAACTAAGCTGTAGTTAAAAGTTAGAAATTATTATAATATATATCATATACCTACATTCTGTTGTGCGTCATGCAAAAATAAAAGTCAAGATACTTTATAATTGCCAAGTACCTTCTTTACGATTTGTGATTAATCAGTTGATGGAAAAAGTGCAACTATATAATATTATATTAAGTACAAATTCTCTCGTTGCTGAAGGTTAAGAGTAGGTCTTCGTTTTTTGAGTTTTGAAAAATCTTGTGGCAGAATAAAATGGGGCGCTGACAACCTGACTGACAATAGTAGGGAGGTAACATTGTAACATTGATTGTTTAAGGCGCTTCTTTCTATAACATGAACTTTTACTTCACAAAAAAGTATCCATAATGTTGGAAACGAGTCTACAAACACCCTCTGTACATTTATATATGATTAGTTTAGGCATTAGGTACTTCCACGCCTCACGCACATGTTTAAACAGTTTTAAGAATATCGAAATCTTTTAAAAAAATACAACTCCCATAGAGCAATCTATATACCGTATATCTTCTAATATACCGCGGGTCTCTAATATAACGCGGGGGTAAACCTCTAATTGTAAGTGAGTTTTAATACAACGATCCGCGTTGTATTAGAAGATATACGATACCTCCATAATATTTCATAAAATGTTATAATACTGTACCACACCAGTAGCCAGTAGTCACAGTAAGTCAATAACGTATGATTTATGAAGAGTTTTTTTGGAAAAACGGGTCAAGTCAATTTTTTTGAAAAAATATTTTGTTTGAATTGCAAAAATTTCCTTTTTTGACAAAACGGGGTAAGTCTATTAAACGATTTGTGATAAAATGGAATATCGTCTGTGAAGAACCAAAATGACCCATGTCCAATTTAAGCTGGAATCAAAATGAGCTATGTCATAAAACAAAACGAGAAACATGCGTAAAATGTTAATATGGAGTATTTGAAAAGTGTAAAATGTTCTATTTACATGTTTTTGAAAAGTGTAAAATGGTCTATTTGCATGTTTTAAAAAAATGTAAAATGTTCTAATTGCATGTTTTTGAAAAGTATAAAATGTTCTATTTACATTTTTAAAAAAGTGTTCTATTTACATGTTTTTGAAAATTGTATAGTGATCTATTTAAATGCTTGCAAAATATGTTTCAGTATTGGTGTAGATAGTGGGTATTGCTTTTAGCTAAAAATGGATGTGGGTCATTTTGGTTCTTCACCGACGATATGTTGACCTTAGCATGCATTTCTGATATAAAGATTAAATAGTGTTTTCGTAGTTTGTACAAGATAGACGTCGATGGACTTGTCCTGTTTTGCCACAAAACTCTTCATATTATAATGATAGATAGAAAAATATGAATTTAAAAATTTACTAGTAATATTTAATATTGGATAGTAAATATTATCGTACACAGTGAGTGATACTGTTAGCTGTCAAAATTGTAACAATTTTGCTGAGAAACAGTGAATACAGATAGAGTACCTTTTATCGTTGATTTTCAAAGTTGCGAGTGATATAAAAATGAAAATAAGTTATGGACATTGTTCATTTCATACCTCATAATTTAATTGCTAGTTTATTCAAGGATTTATATCTAATGAAAAAAAGGAAGAAGTTTATGTTATGCAATCGCAATGTACAAACTATAGGAACTATTTGGTTTCCATCCGTCTACAGGTTTTTATGTTTTTTCCTGCCCCGTATGTATAAAGACTTCCTATCCAGAATATTAGAAACGTTGTGCAATATCAGAAACTACAGCATATACATAGCAAAAACTAACATTTCCAAGTCAAACATCCTATTACGTGTAACCATGAAATCAGTAATTAAAATCATGTTTGCTTTTTTGCTTATACAATTTACTATAAGACTTTGCCGGCATACCTAGACAAATTTTGAAATTAAAATTGACCAATAATTATTGTCATTGATATTTTTAAATATTTTATCTGGAATATTATAAAAATAATTTCATAACTCGTACCGTGTGGCTTAAACAATTTAAAAAATACAACATCTGGAAGAATACGGGTTGAAAGCTAATCAATGATAGATGTAGTTATACAAAATAGCGTTAAATCAAATAATTCACTATCAATGAAGCACATTATCTAGAAACAGGGCCGGACAATGCGCAGGTAGCCCCCGCGACCCCGTTGTTTGAATTTTTAAAAAACATGTAAATGGAAGATTTTGGAATTTTCAAAAATATGTAAATAAATTATTTTGTATATTTCAAAAACATGGAAATAAAACATTTAACACTTTTCTGAAAACATTTAAATAGAAAATTTTGTACTTTTCCGAATCAAGTAATAAGAGCATTTTAAAGTTTTCTAAAACAAGTTAATACAATATTTTGGTTTATCAAAGAAACTCTTCAATAAAATCAAAATGGTGGGTATTGTATGGAAACAAATTGCTGCCTAAATGAAATTCCTTCGTCCGGCCCTGTCTAGAAAGTAAAAGTTTAAACTAGGTCTGCCTCTGAATTTTCCTCCTTTCGCTAATATAGGTGGCCAATTTCATAGTCTCCAATTGGTTTCTCTACTATTTTATTAAGAGACACTATATTTGACTATTAACCATTCTAAGTTCCGAACTTCCTTTAAAAAAAATCTTACCTCGATTTGCAATTTAGTAATGTAAACTCAGCCTTACAGTAGTTGGTAGTGTAGTGTTTGTTCCTGTTTGATTTCGTTTGCTTTGCTCACATATGATTGGTGTTTATAGCAAGTAATGCAAAAAATAGGAGAAAAAAACCAACGAGAAGAAGGATATTTCATTGTTGGTTAGCAGGTAATTGACTTTGCTTGGCCATTTGCTTCTGTTTGTATATCATTCAAAATTAGATTGGCAAATGAAAAAAAAACTGCTTAAAGGCAAACTGTCAACTATGGCTGTCCTAAGAAGGCTGTGGAATAATGCTTCATATGCGTAATTCTTCGACACCGAAATTTATTATGTTGCCTAATACTGGCAACTGCCGACATCAATACTGAAATTGAAAGTATATTAGGGAATCGTCCATAAATAACTTCATGCACATGATCAAAGGGTCTATGCTTGGATAATTATTGATGAAATCGCATGTTAAAGATAATTAACCATTTACGCAATGATTTAGCTGATGACTGGCAGGGGGGTCATGTGGTCTTAGAGATGATAGGGATATTTGGATGCGATTATTTATGGACGATTCCTAGTTTGAGGTTACAGAGAGCACGTGGTGTGTGGGTAATAAGTAATAAGCACTGCTACCGCTGTTTGATTATATAAACTACATAAAATTATGTTACAAAAGTTTCAAGGTGTTTATATAGTCTTATCGTAGTTGTAAGTTTACGTGTAACATGTTCTGCTTAAACATAATTTTATGATTTACATTCCCACATTTGACATTAATTAATAATGGCATTCAATGGAAGTGGAACTAGAATAGTGAATAGTGGCTTGCGAAATTCATTTTTGTTTTTTGATCAGTCAAATGCGCAGGTAGGTAGCTAGCAATCCAAACAAATTATTTTAATTATTACAAATTTCATAACATTTATAATTTGTTGCTTCTATTGAAATCACTGAAAACGTTTTTGCTGTATTGTGCAAGTAAATGTTTAAAAATGCAAACAAGGGATCTAGTGAATTTGAGAATAGATCGAAGAAATTTTCAGTTCTCCACGTTTCCACGTATGCCACGCAAAAGTTTTCTTGTACACTGACACTGACAAGTCAGGATTATCGTAAAATCTTACGGAGAAGACACTTCAAACTTGAAAAGTGAAGCAATAATTATGATTTTTTAATATTTATATTTAAGAAGCAAAATGGCTGGAGCAACTTTTTACTTCTAGTTTGTACGTCTAACTAGTGATTATAATAATATGTTGTACCATCAATACTCATAATTGAGGAAATACCCCAACATAACGTATTACAGACACAGAGTAGGATTACTAATGATACAGTATGCATCCGTGTAACGTGTAAACCAAAGAATCAACATTTTTTTTTGGTTCTTGCGTCTCTTGTCTTTCACAATAATTTTCTTCCTGCGTCAGTCCAGCTTACCAAGATTACCAACACCAGTACCAGTCCAGTAAGTTTTATGTACAGTAAAGATGTGATCAACATGATAATAATAATAACCTCATGAACTTTCTAGGTAAACATTAAATATTGCAGATTCAGGAGTTTCAACATAGTTCATAGAGTTGTTGTAACTAAATTCGCATCAGCGTCTTATTTGGTTAATTCCTTTTGGTCTGTCAGGTCCGCGATGATGCTGATACCGAAGTCTTTATCAGAACATAGCTACTACTATCAAGTTCCACTGAACCATCATCATCTGCATAATACTGCATCAACATCAACACAATCAGCCCCCAACCAACCTGTTCCGTAAGTTCACATTCTCAGAATAAACAGAACAAATTAATTAACAACTGAAATCAAAACCAAGGGTGTGTTGCTCAGTAGCAGCCGCGTACGGCATAAACCCACGTTTCTCGCTTGGTCATTCTCTGTATTCTCTTTGCACAGCGTGGCATTGATTGTCCTATCCTTTTTGTCTCTTAAGATATTAGCATAATAAAATAATCCAAGTTTTTTCTCCTTCTGTGGGATTTCAAGCCAGTGATCAGACATCATATCAAAGTCAGAGTCCGCAGAGTACACCACATAATATGTATAATATGGTCTTTCGTAGGATCGTACTTAGGACGAAGTTGAAACTGAAGTGGAAAACCCCTCGAATTGCTCAAGCAGTGATTCCCATGCCGTAGCTTACTATGAATAATTAATGAATACTAATGATAAATCATGATAGTGCGAATTGTATGTGAGAAAGGAGCTAGTGTTAAAAAAAAGATGCTTTGCAAAATTAAAGTTGAAAAGTGCCTCCAGCAAGACACAGGAAACTACTGCAAAATCTAACTAACCACTACCACGACCATTCCATTCATAAGTTGCAATTTCATGCATAAATGGTCATACATTTCTTTATTCCTTTAAATAGACTGTCGGATTTTAGTTGACGTATATGTACTTTTGTACTCATGTGAACCATGAAGACCACAAAAAAATAAGACTGAATAACAATATGAGCCAAGGATAGAGATATAGACAAACATAATCTATCTGCATAAGTTATCTACCAAAGATTTTTTTTAAGGTAAAAAGAAACATTGCACTTAATATCTTTTCCTCCCCGCCTTATACAATTAAAGCATGAAATCTCATGTTCTGCAATGTGCTTAAGTACTTACCTTCCAACATTTCGAATGTGCTTTTGCATCGACTACCGATGTCGAAGTCAACATTCCTTCATCCTACGTTTTAGCCACTCAGAATGTAATCGATCTAATGACTATTAGTGATTTTATTTTAATGTATGTTTACTTACTGGTTTTTTGACTTTATTTAAATTAAGTTTCTGTTTAGACTAAACTGATGAGGTAAAGAGCTTGTGATAACTTTTACTTGCAAGGCATAATAAAAAATGAACAGGAAAACTAATCAGAATCAATAACAGAGCGTCTATAACGATAAGAATCAATTCAAGTGCATCAATAACAATATATTTATGTAACTTGATGCCACATGGTTGGTTAATACAGTACATAAATTATAACTTATGTAATCGCGTAATCGTAATATTGTTTTTGTTTGAGTGTCTGATTTATTTGGGAAATTTGGAGTGAGGAACTGACGATTCAGTAAAATTGCACCTTGGTTGTTTATCCTGCGTGATCATAAAATTTGCATACGCTTAACATTTTTTATTGGGGTTTTCACTTCACAGGCAGCAGCTGGTGCTGGTAGCAGCATCGCGTGATGGTGGTAGCGTTAGAAAATGATGGCTGGATGCCACAAAACAATAAGAAACAAAGCCTTAACCAATCATCCTATCCATCAACACTACTTTTTAACAAGGTCGGCACAGAAGCTGACGCCAATAAAATGGAAAACAATAATTATTATTATATTGCAATCAACAATCAAGTGCGTCTAATCTACTTCTTGGAATGTCCAGAACTAGATCTACCTTGTTCCAGAGAAAGCTTACCGACCAACAATCAAGGCAAATCAATTTTACAAGGTTTGGAAAAAAACGGTCAAATATCAGATACTGTATAAATTATATCATGATATAAGCAATAATTACTTATAAAAATTCTAGTTTATTTTGCTGTCTAGTCTTTCGTTTCTTTCCTACAGTTTTGATTTCAATTCATTTTGATTCCTTTTATTATGAAGATTCACATAATTTATTTTAAAAGTATTTTTATATCATCTTGAAACTAAATTGAAGGAACAAGGTATTCCAGGCTTAAAAACCTCTGCTGTCTGCTTTTGTACTTCTCTTTGTATTTAACTTTGTATTCGTTATTTCCACCCCTCTTCAAGCCACATTATATCACCAAGTACTTTCCTACTCCTGAAGGTATAAGTAAGACGTATGTGTCTTGTGTTCCTTTTTTTTTCTACCTCATTGCAGTCTTGTGTATGTACGATGCATCTAAAGTCAGCTAAAGCACAGTGATGCGACTCTCCTGCTGGTCTGCTGTTGATAATTGAAGACGAAGTAAAGGCATTTTTTCCCATTCAGTTTTGACTATCAATTTACCTTGTTTTCATTTTCATGTGATTGTAGATTGGATTGGTGGATGCATATGAAGTTTTTCATTTTGTGCATAGATTGCCGTGTGAGCTGAGCTGATTTGTGATTGTGAGTGGAGCTCTACTGCCTCTACTAGCTGATATTTTGGCTTTTTCTTTTTTTTTTCCTATCTCAATAACCATTACCATTACCATACCATATAATTCCAAATTCCATTCAAATTCTAACTGCCAGCTCTTTTATTATTACTTCATAATATCTGTAATTCCTAGGTCTTGATTTGGTTTTGCGTTATTTTGAAATATTCTAAACTGTAAAAATGTAAATTGTCATAATTGCAGAGATAAATCGCCGTCGTCGTAATCGTGTTCGTGATCCTGCCTTTTGATGATCCTGACTCTGTGCTCACTAGTCAGTTTCAATAACTAAATTCATTCAGTGCGCGGTTTCTGTTCAGGCATCGTCGACAACGACAACCTGTGCCTTGTTGCGGTCATCTGCCTGTCTACACTTTATGTGTGCCTGTACTACTACCAAAAAAACTACCACAGAAGCAGTGATGGACCTACCCAATCATTATTACAATTTAATGTTTCGATTTCAATAATATGAAGTAAACTAGCCAATAGTCACTGCCAACAACAACAACACCAGTAACAAAACGTAAAACCTCATCCATACTTCGACTTTAGGTACTTTGACTTTGTGTTTATGTGTGTGTCCAGTCCTTAATGTCATAACATGGTGGTGCTGTCGTAATCGTAAAATAGTGATCATATCCAGTTAGAAGTTATATAGCAGGAGCTCTGGTAGACCAGTAAAATACTGGCTTCACCCAGCTAAAAGCTAAAAATCAAAACTGAGCTCCCTCATTAAAATAATCATCATTTGTGTTTCCGCTAGCTCCAGCTCTTTGAATTTTAAGCAGGTGAAAATAGGAGCACAGAGGCTTTGTTAGTGACGAACGAGAACCACAAGGAAAACGACTACGGCTCGGACTCATCTATATAATTAATCTTCTGTTCCGTCTATATACTCTGTATGGATACAGGTAGTCTCGTCAGTCATCCAGAATTATAATAGTGATCATTCATGTTAATGGAAATCAGTGTTTGCATCAACTATTGGAACTTTTGACTTTTATTGTTGAATAGAAATAATGGAAAATTGAACTAACATCAACTATTGTCAACCTATTGTGAGGATTAAGGAACAATAACTGAAGGAAAAAGGAACAAAATCAACGACAAAGAGTAATTATTATCATTACCGTAACTTCATTGATACCCAGTTTGCATAATACTGCATGCTATTTTAAATATTTTAATTGTCCTCAAAAATTCCTAATGTTTGCTTTGTAGCCTTAAATTATTGTCATTATTTTCCTGATATTTTTGTATAGAATTTTGATTGTTTTTTTAATTCATGGTATTTTTGGTGACATTCCATTATATAATGGAATTTGTGTAACATTACTGAATTTTTCCTTCTGTTTCTAAAGGCTTGACGAGACCGACTGAGTTGGAGAGAAGCAGATAATTATAATATAATTATACTACTGAGCAACTGACTACACAGTACAAAAATTCCATGTTAGTTTTTCATTGCTGACACTGGCGACCGACTATGAATTTTGTTTTGATTTTGGATCATTGTGTGGTGTGAACAATGCATGGCTGGTCCACTGTCTCTATTACATAGATTTTGATCATTCTCTGTGATCTGTTATCTGTTACTCTGCGGTCTCTAATGTGATCTGATGGTGTGGTGGCGTGTGTTGTGATTTAACAGCGTGTATAGTAGGATATACTGATATTACAGACTTTAGACTTGAAGACGCATTTATCTTTGTGTGCACTGAGCTCTGCCTGTATCTGCATTGTTAGTAGAATTTAGCAACTTGACTTAACTCAGTTGTTAGTCAGTCAGTGTCTGTCAGTGTAAATCCAGTCTCAACGTGGTAGTCTCCCTGTGGTCTTCTCCTGAAGACATATTATATATAGTGTAGTATGGATACTATTGATAGTTGTACGATTCAACGATACTACAGGTGAATGCATTGAAATTTATATGAGACGAGACTGGAAACTCCGTGTTTGAAGTTTTAAATATGAATTCGTGGACATTTTTTGTGCTGCAGTGATATTAAATTTATTGTGTGATTACTCAGCTGTGTCTTCTGTGATATTATTACACATAACTAATTTTTTTAAATAACTACTGTGATTTTAACACTAATTTTAATATTAAATTTTTTTAACTCAATTTTTAATCCATTCTTCTCACTGCCTATATCATAACTTGACTGTTCATGTCTAAAGTTTATTTTAATTTTGTGATAATCAAGTGCCCTGTGATTTAAATTTAAGTAAAGTCGACATTGGTAATAGCAAATTAATGAAGAATTTAATCATGCATCCTTCAAAATGTGTGATTTTGTCAGTGATGGTCGTATTTGTCAGTTTGACAGGGCCTACCAAGGTAATTTCATTTTTATTTTTTAACATTATGTACTACATAATATTATGTGGAAATTATCCAGTATTTCACTTAAGTAAAGCAAACAGTGGAAAACGGACCGAAACCGAAACCGAATCATGTGCCTGGAGAGTAATTAGTAATAGTCATTGGTTTAGTAGGTAAAATATTATATGAGCAGTACAATAAGTACAATTTTAAACTCGGTATCAGTTGCTCATAGTAAATATTTCTAAGAAAGTTATACAATTATATTTTGTACTGCGGCATTTTCTTAGTAACTGATTCACTTAATAACTAATCAGCATACCTACATGCAATCAAAAGTCATCGAAGGTTATATGACAAGATAAACAAGGTAGAACTTACGTTGCCTGTAGCTACTTGCTACACAATTGACAATGTCAGAATTATTTCATAGTACTTACACCGACATGAGCATTACAAATCTAAAAATAGTAAAATAATATCCGGGATGAAATAAGTAATTCATAATTAGTGGAAAATTCTAACTATAAATACCGCTGAACTAAATCACCATTCGAATTCTTGAGCAAATGGCAAATAGTGGAAATACCTAGAGTTTGACCATCGAATAGTAGATTACATTCAAATTTAAATCTTGTCACAATACAATCTTACTGCAATTTGGATAAGTATTGTTTAGTTTTGAGCAAGACCGAAGTAGCCATGTAATTATATGTGAAATCAAAGCAATGCGTGCAGCTGCTTGTAAAATCGAATTGTTGCAATCGTAGTCACTATTTAAATCTGTATTGGAGCTCACAGATATATATTGCGTTTGAAATTGGAATGGGGTGTAAACCTACCTAATTATAGAGTTTCTGGATATGGAATTTTTATCACGTGTATGTGTAACAAAAGTGTCGTCAACCCAAAATATAGGTATACCTACCTACATAATATTATAGAAATGGAACATTCCAGCAGAACAATAAGGAATTGTACTATTAATTATTAACAATTAAACTTGTGACTATTGATTAAATTTAGGTTTTTACTTTACTTACACTTGCCAACTATTTCCACTTGCCACGAGTAAATAGAGGATTAAAACTATATAATAATTATTCCTTCATAGTTATTGAAGATTCCCTGATTGATATGTAATTTTCCCTGTGATGTCGTGTGCACGTGCTAGATTAGTTTGATTTTAGATTGTAATTCTTATATGCTATAGGCAGAGAGGGCAACTTAATTGTATATTTCTTCTAGCTAATTAGCACGTTCTGAAGTCACATAATTTATATAATCGTAACATAGAATATAATTACTGGTATCTGTTATATAGGGAGCCCATACAAACTCAAATATCGTCTGCGAAGGACCAAAATGACCCATATCCTTTTTTAGCTAAAAACGATATTAACTGGCTACAAAAATATTGAAACATGTCTTGAAAGCATTATAAAATATTTCACAATTTTCAAAAATATGTAAATAGAGCATTTTACACTTTTCAAAAAATTGTAAATAGAACATTTTACACTTTTCAAAAACATGTAAATAGAAAATTTCAAGCTTTTCAAAAACTCTTAATTAACATTGTAAGCCTGTTTCATATTTGTTTTTATGACATAGCTCATTTTGATTGTAGCTTAAATTAGATATGGTTCATTTTGGTTCTCCACAGACGATATGTAAGTAGTAAGTAGTATACTTTCATACAATGGTCAATGCAATGGTGTTAGAGGAGTAAGGAGATAGGTATATCTAGCTGCTACTATATAGTTACATTCTTGTTGAAAGTGAATCCCAACGTTTGCTGTGCATCTGGGGCGTTGTGGAATTTTTGAATGAAATTTTTTAGTAAAAATGGACCGTATTTTGTATATGCCAAATTTAGTGATTGCTTCTATATAGTGTGTAATCATACGTATATATAAGTTACATAAGTTACCTATAGGTGCTATAAATATGCAAAACAATTATGCATACTTAAGTATCTAATATGCCATAGAGCTTGAATTCACAATGTGTTATTAACACTGTGTTTAAAACACAACCAGGTTTTCGTATGGTTGAAGAAAATATTATTACAACTTTTAATTATTACGTAATAATTATTGAAATATATTTAATAATGGCACTTATGCCATTATATGTCACTAAAATAGTAATTAATTAATGAATTATGTCTTGCATTGTAACTCACACAATGTGTAATTATCCCTGCTACTGCACTTGCACTTCTTCGCACCACTGAAATGACAATGACAGTTAAATTTTCATTGACATTGTTTGATTGTTGACACGCACGTCTGCGTCTTACACACATTCTTGTCTTAAGTTCCGCACTCTGCATGTCAGTTTGGTATAAAAATAATGTTACCGTTTAGGTGTTTACGTCACGATTTTTAAGATTTTGATTTTAATTTATATTATAAAGGGTTAAAGCTATTAACCTATTAGAAATGGCTACAATTAAATATATAGATATAAAAATACATAGAGGTAACTTATTACTGGTTACAGCATAGTGTCACCATTGAATGTGTGATCAAAATTTACGCCATTAAAATTATCTCAATACCGCTACAACGCTTCTTTGTAGTTTAAGTTCCAATGAAAGAGCAGTATAGGCATATTACGTCAATGCCTACTTAAGTATATGCCTAATTTATTATAAAATTATATAGATTATTCAATATTCAGTGTGCTATGTAATATGAGGCAGCCTGGCCGGCTCATAACCTTGAAGACTTCTGGTCGCTACGTGGACTGGTGAAATTGAAATTGAAATTGAGTGCGTACTACTAGACTACTAGTCCACTTCCACACTTTATTACTCTCAAAGAAACTGAAAGTCAATAATTCCAATTTCTAGTTAATAGTCGTAATTAACTACTACATTTTTATGCTCAAGATTTACAATAAAAAAATAATTCATGGCGTGTTTGGTAAATTTGTAATTGACTTTTGATTTTCGAGGCTGTTTTACTGTAAGTCTATTTTTTTTAAAAGAAATTTGTTAACATACTCATGAATGCGGTTGTATCGTACTGAAAGATACCCCTGTTAAATATCGTACTTAGTAAAATACAAAAGGAGCTATCTGAAATACGACTTGAAAAAAGTGTGGAGACAGGTGATTAGGTACATACTTACAAATCAACTTAGCATTCGTTCTTCTTCTCTGTCTTGCTAGTGTGCTCAAAAAACAAAAATCCGGAAGACGCTCCTGTAGTCAACTTGTTTCGATTTAAATTGAAACTATTCATAAGAAGTTAGTTGTTTTTGTTTACTCAGTTGAGTAGTTGCATCACGGCTCTTGTTTGCCTTGTGTCTGCAGTCTGCACTCTGTCTCACAGGTAGATTCTGCAGTACGTTCAATTATATTACACTGCGATATATTGAGGATGCGACGAGGAAGGAGGAAAGAGGAAATTGAGGTGTTAATTGTTTCAATGCTTCACCTATATTTTTCTCCGTCATCACAATATCTGTATGCCAAAATGTCAAATCAACCGCTACTATATGCCAAGTACGTGGCATACAATATGCATTAGTGATTCAAAGTCCAGTTCGACTTGAAATAAATAGGATGATAGTGCAATTACGTAATACGTATTGTAATAGATGCGATAACGCGATGCGTTCCCAGGTGCCGATGCCGATGCCGATGCCGGTGCGTGACTATGCAGTAGTGTGACAGCGTAATTATTATGTAGTGATATTTGGTATAGTGTATAGCTGTATATACTCGTAGTAATGCAGAATAAATGATCATCATTTTTGTTATTGTTATGTATGTGCAGTTCGTTTCGTTTACATTTCACACTCAGCATTACAACCATATAGAACCAGAACTTACCTTCACTTTTTTTTACATTTGAAGAGTTTATCAGTATCTGTATTGGAAGAGCACTGGTGTGTAGTTAGGTATTTTGTATTTTTATCAGGAAGGAAAAGAAGAAATGCAGGTATATCTGTACTGTACTATATGGTTATATTGCCCTTTTTTACTTGTTCGTCTTGTAATTATTTATTTCTTGCATTTGTATTCTTGCCCCTCTTCAGTTTTCGACTTCGAATTGGATTTGTGGACAGGGCCGGTTAATGCGGCCAGCGCAGGCAGCCCCCGCTGCTCGAATTTTCAAAAAACATGCAAATAGAACATTTTGCAGTTTTTCAAAATATGCAAAAAGAATATTTGGACTTTTCAAAAACATGCAAATAAAAAGTTTTGCACATTTCAAAAACATGCAAATAAAACATGTTTAACTTTTCTCAAAACATGTAAATAGAGCATTTTGCACTTTTCTAAAAACATGTAAATACAACATTTTGGTTTACCGAAGAAAACCATCAATACAATCAAAATGGTGGTTTTTGTATGGAAACAAATTGCTGCCTGAAAGTAATTCCTTCGTCCGGCCCTGTTTGAGGATACTATAGGCTACAGCACTGGCAGTCAAATTCATCTTCTTTATTTCTTATGCAAAGTATATCGTTATAGTTTGTTGTATATCTACCAATTTATAGTGTCAAATGACAAGCGAAATTTTTGCTTCCCCTTATTTGGTTTTTGGCTTTGATTTTTGTGAATTCATGACATGTCTGTCGTCGCTGTTGTCGTTGAGTATGTAAAGAAATGACTGTCACAGCTACTATGTGACAACAACAAATGTTAGAGTCCTAGGAAGGTAATTTGTAAGTATATAGTGTAGCGTTTTTTACGATTACGATTACGATTATTATACGTCCCCGAACAGATTTGTATGTTTTTAGTTGGGACGACAGACAGGGCAAGCTGTGTACTAATAAGTTGTTGACAATTTATAAAGATTTCCGTTTATTTTTTATTTTGTCTTGAAAATATGTGTGAGTATAGTTGAATGGAGGGATGGAGGGACGCAGTATTGTAAATCACGTCAAATCATGATCATAATTTATCAAGTGCGTGAAATAAAAGTGTAAACCTCATTAATATAATAAGTAAAAATTAATATGTTAGGCGTTAATATGATGAATTATAAATTAGGCAAGTAAATACATATCGTCTGTGATTAATCAAAATGACCCATTTCCAATTTAAGCTAGAATCAAATCGAGCTATGTCATAAAAACAAAATGAGAAACATGCGTAAAATGTTAATTGGAAGTTTTTGAAAAACGTAAAATGTTCTAATTCCATGTTTTAGAAAAGGTGCAAAAATATCTAATTTCACGATTTTGAAAAGGTGCAAAATGTTCTAATTTCATGTGTTTGAAAAGTGTAAAATGTTGTATTTACATATTTTTGAAAAGTGCAAAATGTTCTATTAAAATGCTTTCAAGTTATATTTCAATATTTTTGTAGAAAGTACATATTGTTTTTAGCTAAAAATGGAAATGGGTCATTTTGGTTCGTCACAGACGATATGACGATGACCATTTATTAAGTACTAAGTACGTAGGTACCTGCGCTTTTAGTGTAGTAACTGCTATATTTTAAACGAAATCAGGCTCATGGTTTTAAGCAGTTTAAAAACTTTCAAGAAAAATATGTATTACAACACACACCTATAGGTAGGTAGGTACTTAGAAAATATTTGCCATGTGTCTTACTTATACGATGATTAGTTTTTTTTTGTTAATAATAATTATTATTGAGAAGAAAAATAAAAGATAACACTATTATTGTGACAATGTAAAAGTACGTAGAAAATCGGACAAATTGAATTTCTTTTTTCTTTGCCTGGAGCAAAATCCATTATTTATTTTGTGTAAATTATTCATCCGTCTATTTAAGTAGTTGGGTAGGTACATACGAATGGCGAGTAAATTAGTGGCTTCGTAATAGAATATTGTTTTCCATAATTACGTGCGTTTAAGTACAATGTACAAACATACATATAGGTATACCTCGTTTCGTAGGTCGTTGAGGCTGTTATATATGTGGTGTAACTTTAGCACAAGATCAAATGTAAACGTTGTTGTAATTGCGAGAGCGAGTGAGTGCTGTCTTTAACTGTGAACCACAATATTTTTTTTATTACCCATCAAATTTTATGCTGTATTTAAATGAGTATAGTATATTTTATTTTACCAATGCTTGTAAAAGAGAAAAATAAAAAATAAAAGGAACCAATAATAAATAATAGTAGATCTTGTTGAAAGAGTCCAGAACCAGAACCAGGCAGACATTATTATAAAATAACGGCGTATTTACGGTTATAGTATTCGTATTCGCAGTCTAGGGCCGGATAATGCTGCGAGCGCAGGCAGCCCCCGCTGCTTGAATTTTCAAAAAACATGTAAATGGAACATTTTGCAATTTTCAAAAATATGTAAAAAGAATATTTTAACTTTTAAAAAACATGCAAAATAAAAACATTTCTACATTTCAAAAACATGCAAATAAAATATTTAATACTTTTCTCAAAACATGTAAATAGAAAATTTTGCACTTTCCTGAATCAAGTAAAAAGAACATTTTTTTTCACTTTTCTAAAACATGTAAATACAAAATTTTGCTTTACCAAAGAAAATCATTAATAAAATCAAAATGAAGGGTTTTTTGTATGAAGACAAATTGCTGCCTGAAAGCAATTCCTTCGCCCGGCCCTATCGCAGTCCCCGAGTCACTCTAACAATAATGTGCGATCATAATGTCCGGTGCCGGTCGGTCACTGATCAGAATGTCAAGCATGTTAAAGGCATAATATAAATTTTTAATAATAGTCATTATTATGATTTTCAATGAGTAAATTGTATTCAGTATTCAGATTCTTCCGTTATTGTAAAGCATTATAATATGTACAAAACAGTTCAACGCACAATAATAACAAGGTACTTACGATTATACGATTACAACGATGGACAGTTTGGCATTTTTAGCTCAACAAAGATCACGTCTAAAAGTCACAAGTCAATGTACACTCCACTCAAACACTAAACAGATCATATCATATAATGTTAAAAGTCAAATAGAGTCAACAATATAAATGAAAAAGCTACAAATCTGCGAGAGTCTTGACTCTGCTCAGAGTAAGAATTACAAATTACATACAATTTTCGACTCTTATATCTTTATAACTTTGGAATTTGGAAAATAAAAAAAGGCACGGCTCAGACGACGCGTCAGCATTGTGAAAAATTGGTTGACGGGGTTAAAGTTGAAGAAAGTGAAATTTGTTCCTCGCACTCTCTTCTTCATCTCCGCATTATTCAACATTCTCTGTTGTTGTTGTTGTTGTTGTTGTTGTATTTTCATTTTTCTGTTTGACACTTTGTCTACGTATTTTGTGTGTGCGTGTGTGTGTATTTTGCATAAATTGTAAAAATTTTTGATTTATTATCCGTATATTCACGTCGCCATATTATCTACACAGACAATGTTTTACGTGGAAAGTCTGCGGAATAAGGAAAACATAACAAAATAGATGTAAAAGACGTAACACAATCCAAGAGAATGAAAGCTGGAACTAAATGCATGTTGTATAAATAATAAAAGCAAATGGATATGATTACCTTATATTTTATGTATATGTATAGCAATTATAATATCCATTAAAATATTATTAAATTTATCTGTATTGGGGGAGAAGAATTAGATTGCTCTGAAAATACATTTTAATAGTGGATTCGAGGAAGTTTTTGAGATGTTATTAAATCGCTTAAGTGGCGAAAACCAAACTAACTAAAAAATCGTAAGAAATTAATTCCGAAAATATACATCATGTTTGATTAAAATTATGCCTGTGAGTATGGTTGTCCGTTAATTGAGTGTTTTTTAAGAAAAAAATAGTGTAAACATGTTTATAGTACGTGTCACGTGTTCCTAATGAATGTGTAACTATGTTAAATTTTCAATTATTAATTACTTAATTAGTGTAACTAATGATAATCATGTCAATGCATACACATACTGTCGGGTCATCGAGGTCGAAAATAAAACAATGTTTCACGTCCCCCATTAATTACTACTAATTTACTAATTACCAAACATTGCGCATTATGAGTAATGCCGTCATTTTTGATGGGTAATTAACTGTCAAATTGTTGTCGTTTTCATCTCTATACTAAATTAAACACAAAATAATGTGTAGCCGTGGTGGCAATTATTGCATTTAAGTAAAAGTATAGCAATAAGTCTTGTGTACAGTATAGAATAATTGGTCCATCTATTTTAAAGAATTGATTACCTAGAAATTTTTCCTATTGCAAATAAACGTCAAATTTCTATCTGTTTTTGCACAATATATTTTGGCAGAAATCATCTCTGAACATAAATTTCATAGAACGTTAAATGTACTTTTTAAAAAATTACAAAATATGGTGCAAAACCATAACACTATATGAATTTAATGTTTATAAAAATGTGGTAAATATCACATTTTCACTTTTTTCACATATGTTATTTTTTAAAGTGTCATAAACTGACTAGTGAGACAGAACAGTATAAAACAGTATGAATGGGTTGGTTGTTTATTTTAAAGCTGTGATAAACTTATGGTTAGCCTGCTGATATCTATTCTAATAATAATTATTATGTACCAGGTACTTATATAATTACATTTTTCTATAAAGAAATGACTTCATACGTGTCAAATCTGTAATAGCTAATAATGCATATCGTCTATGAAGAACCAAAATGACCCATTTCACATTTATGCTAGAATTAAAGTTATCTGTGGCAAAAAATGCATTAAATAATATACATATGCTTACAATGCTAATGATGAGTATCTAAAATGAGCAAATTGTTCTATTTACAAGTTTTTAAAAAGGTAACAATGTCCTATTTTTTAAAAGGTCAAAATGTTCTATTGAAGTGATTTTTAAAAGTGTAAAAATTTCTATTTACATGTTTTTGAAAATTGTAAAAATGTCTATATACATGTTTTTGAAAAGTGCAAAATATTCTATTCACATGTTTTTTGAAAATTGCAAAATATTCTATTTACTTGTTTTTTGAAAAATACACAAGGTTCTATTTACATGCTTTCATGAACATATTTTAATTTTTTCTGTAGATAGTGCATTTTGTTTGAATTTGAAACTAAATAAGGATATGGGTCATTTTGGTTCTTCACAGACGATATGGCGTATGTATCGGTAGGTTTATATATCACGGTTGGTACGGTGCTTGAGATACACTTAAATAATCTATCTATATAGAAACATGCTCTGCGTGTTAAAAATGTTAATGTTGAAGAGAGAGAGAGCAATTAGGAAGCTTGTTACATTCAAATGCATGTAATTATAGGAACTCTGTCTCCAAGCTATACCCTGCCTACAGCCTACTGAGTGCGTGACATTGGATGTCCACGCATTGTACGCAGGCAGAAGCAAAAACACAAACAACAAAATTGCAAATTCCAAAAGCCTAAAATTTCTTGCTTACAGATTTTACAGATAGAATGCCATTAATAAGATTGAGATTGCGAGCCGTTGTGCTTTTCTGTATACTGTGATTTTATAGGACACGTTTACGCACATACGTATAGACACAGACACTCGATGTGGATGTTCTATAAGTATTTTTCATATGGTGTGTAGTTTATGGCTATCGTTAAATAGATGTACGCATAATTTTTGCAAAGGTAAAAGCCTAACGACATACAGAGACAGGAGTCGAGGAGACAGTAACCTGAAATGAAACTGCGTATGCATAGGCTGCATGCATAAATTTAATAAATTATATAAACTGGTTCCGCGTCGCCGGAAATTCCTATATTGGATCGATGCTGGGGCCTGTCTGTGGGCCATACAAAATATGCTATCTAGCCATTAGTTCTCTAGCACTTACTTGTTTATTGTTTATCAATTTTACAGTTTCTGCTAAGGTAATCCAAGATTTTATTTGTTGTAATAATTTTTAAATATATGCAAATTTGCTCTTGATTGACAGGGTGCAGACAAAGTTGTAGGAGGAAATACTGGAGCTGAAACTGAACCAGACAAGAAATTTATCGGCCACTGTGTCAAGTATGGCCAGTGTGAGACGGATGACGGCGGGGTCATTGACTGTGCGACGGAGTCCCGCCCCAAGAAAATGGCTCCAGACTCCCTGGAAGACCTCCGGGAGTTCTGTGGAGAGGTCATTGACAAGTATGGGGATCATCTCTGCTGCTCAGAAGACCAGGTCATTGACATCACGACCAACTTTGGACTTTTGTCCGGGGTCCTGGGACGCTGCCCAAGTTGCTTCTACAATCTTCGAAATAGTTTCTGTGAAATGACTTGCAGTCCGAATCAGTACCAATTCGTGAACGTGACCAAGAGTGTGAAGAGTAAGAAAGGGATGGACTTGGTGGATCAGATGGAGGTATATGTGAAGACGAGCTACATCCAAGAAACATTTGAGAGCTGTAAGAATGTTCTCATGTCGAGCACGAACGGGCCGGCGATGGAGTTTCTCTGTGGACCCTGGGGCTCGTATCGGTGTACACCTCAGAGATGGTTCACGTACATGGGCTCCACTTCCAATGGCTACTCTCCCTATGATATCCATTTCAAGTATATTGACGACCATAAAAATGTAGGGGACACTTTCACGATTGGATTTCAAGACACGAAAGGGAATGTAGTTGAGACGACGGAAGTTCCCGTCCAAGTTTTTAATCCAAAAACGTACAAGTGCTCCGAACCGTTGGGCGTAAGCTGTTAGATTTTGATGTTGTTTTTACCAGTTAGTTAAAGCCTAGATTTAGATTGTCGATTATTTTGAAGCATTGTGGAAATTTGAATTGATGAAATTTTGCAGTATTTTAGTAATAAATTAGAACATTAATTTATACTTTTTTAAGCGATGTATTTGCAACATTCTACACTTTTTTAAAAGACTCATTTATTTTTTTGCCCCTTTTAAAAAAGACATATTTGCAATATTTTACAATTTAAAAAAAGACGCATTTGCAACATTTTGCACTTTTTAAAACGACGTATTTAAAACATTTTGCACTTTTAAAAAGACGCGTTTGCAACATTTTGAACTTTTTAAAACGACGCATTTGCAACATTTTGCACTTTTTAAAACGACGTATTTGCAACATTTTGCACTTTTTAAAACGACGTATTTGCAATATTTTGCACTTTTAAAAAAGACGCATTTTCAACATTTTGCACTTTTTAAAAAGACGCATTTGCAACATTTTAAACCTTTTGAAAAGACGCATTTGCAATACTTTACATTTTTTTAAAAGACGCATTTGCAATATTTTGCACTTTTAAAAAATACGCATTTGCAACATTTTGCACTTTTTAAAACGACGCATTTGCAATATTTTGCACTTTTAAAAAAGACACATTTGCAACATTTTGCACTTTTTAAAACGACATAGTTGCAGCATTTTACATTTTTTTAAAACGACGTATTCGTAAAATTTTGTACTTTTTAAAAGCACATAAATTAAACCGTTAAAAAAGGTAGTTAGGTTATTTATTATTTTAAAAAACTGTAATAGGTTGAGGATAACATTGTGTGTTTGGTATTGCAACATCTATTTCAGAATGCTACAAAAGGTTGCAAGTGCATTGACTGTCATGAAGCTTGCCCAGCTCCCCCTCCACCCCCACCAGTAGTAGAGCCATGGACCATTATTGGCTACGATGCAATGTACGTTCTCATGACAGCCGTCTTTGGAATTGCTCTCATTGTCATTTTTCTTCTAGGTTGCGCTGAACCTTCCAGTGATAAAGAAGGTGAATAGCATAATAATCAACTTTTTTTTAAGCTTCCATAGAATTTGAACGATGTACTTACTATCTTAATCTTTATATGGACAAGATAGTAGAGAAAATCACAAGCTTAATTTGGAAACAAATTCCAGTTCTTTATCTTAATTCCAATTCCATGCCTCCAAAGTATTTTATTTGTATATGCAAATCTTAATAGATTTCACAAATTTATTTTTATTGAATTTATTTATCTGTACTTCCTTTTTTTGTGTAGGTCTAGAAGGTGAAGATGATGAACTTAGCTGCCTTGAGTCTATGGGAGCTGCGTGGGACAAAGCGATTCAGGATTTCTTCACGTGTGTTGGAACCGGTAATTAAAACAAATGAGAATATAAAATTACTAATCATTAATTAGTTGTAATATTATTGATGAAATCTGTTGGAAGTGAATTATTCTACTACAACTACTACTAAATAGGCTGTTTCCAAATAAAATCGCTAATCAGTTAAAATATTATGAATTTTCCTTGTCTCGTTTAAGTGTGTGCATCAAACCCGTACAAAGTTCTAGTTTTGGGTCTTCTCCTGGTCTTTGGTCTCAGTTCAGGGATTCGGCACTTAAAAATCACGACGAATCCTGTTGAGCTGTGGGCAGGACCCTCATCGCAATCCCGAGCTGAAAAAGAATATTTTGATAGACACTTTGAGCCGTTCTACAGATCCCAGCAAGTTATTGTCACAGCCAAAAATATGAATAATATTTATAATACTGGCTCAGATGGGAAGGTGGAAGTTTTTGGACCCATTTTTAATAAAACATTCATGTATGAATTACTCAAGCTTCAAGACCATATTTTACACAAGGTGAGACAGGAATTAATCCCACAGGCATTTTTACTGGTTACATAATATATCGTCTGTGAAGAACCAAAATGATCCATATCCATTTTTAGCTAAAAACAATATCAGCTATCTGCAAAAAATATTTAAATATTTTATGATCTTGAAAGCGTTTAAATAGAACATTTTGCACTTTTCAAACATTGACTTAAAACATTTTGGACCTTATACAAAATATGTAAATACACAATTTTGCAGCTTTTAAAAAACATGGAATTAGAAAATTTTGCACCTTTTCGAAAACATGGAATTAGAACATTTTGCACCTTTTCAAAAACATGGAATTAGAACATTTTGCAACTTTTCAAGCACATGGAATTAGAACATTTTGCACACTTTCAAAAACTCCTAATTAACATTTTAAGCATGTTTCTCATTTTGTTTGTATGACGTAGCTCATTTTGATTGTAGCTTAAATTGGATATGGGTCGTTTTGGTTCTTCACAGACAATACATATATTGACTTAGGTACATACAGCTATATCGCTATCGCTAGTCCTTCCTAGTCCTACTTGGGTTATCACTTAAAAGAGTATTAAACTATAAATATGTTATTTATTTCCAGGTACGTGGAGAAAACAATGAGACTTTGCAGGACAGTTGTTTCATGCCGCTCTTCCCCAAAAATAAGAATTGTTTCTACTTTTCACTCTGGGGCTACTGGCAGAGTAATGCTTCGGAATTGGAGAAAACTGCAGGTGGTGATAATTATTTGGATCACTTCAAGTATTGCTCCAGCAGTCCACTCTCTCCCAAAGATGCTACCAAACTTCACCAAAGTTGTTTGAGCGACTACGGTGGTCCTGTAATTCCTTCGATCATTGTTGGAGGTTACTTACCGGACGGAGAGTCCATTGGACCCAATCCACCATATCAAAATGCAACGGCTGCTATCATTACGCTCCTCCTCAATAATAAATATGACAAGACTAAAGTTCAAAAAGCGTTAGCATGGGAAAAAGCATTTTTAGAATTTATGGATCATTGGGACAAGAAAGAGAGACCGGAATTCATGGAGGTTGCTTACTACTCTGAGAGATCCATTGAAGATGAATTGGATCGCTCCTCTAAGAATGAAGTCTCCACCATCGTCATTTCATACCTGGTCATGTTTTTGTACCTACGGAGCAGTTTGGGAAGTTGGAAAGCTAGTTGTTCCACTATTTTGGTAAGGATTTTCGGTATTTAATTTGAATTTTTCGAAAATATTTGAAACTATATGCATTAGTAAGTAATTTGAATACTTATCCTTGTTATGCTTATGTTTATTTGCAAGCTCATCCGGTAGCGTTAATTCCAGGAGTTGAGCGTTATTATACATTTTTATTATAATTGTATGACTGTAATCATCAAAAAGATAATAATATTAGATAATAATATCGCAATTTGCGGTATTTCGGCATTTTAAATATTTTTTCTCTAAATAATGCAGTTAGTGTATTTTGCCTCTTTTCAAAAGCGTGTAGTTAGGTTGTTTTTGCGTCTTTTCAAAATAGCGTGTAGTTAGCGTATTTTACTTCTTTTCGAACTTATGTAATTAAGACATTTTGAATCTTTTCGAAATTATTCAATTCGTACATTTTGATCTTTTCAAAAGCATTCAATTAGAGCATTTTGCATCTTTTCGAAATTATTTAACTATCACATCTTTTTAAAAACATATAATTAGCGTATTTTGCATCGTTTAAAAATCCTTTAAAAGGCGCATTTTGCTATTTTCAAAAACAAGTAATTAGAGCATTTTGCATCTTTTCGAAATTATTTAATTAGCGCATTTTCATCTTTTCAAAACATGTAATTAGCGTATTTTGCATCTTTTCGAAATCCTTTAAAAGACGCATTTTGCTATTTTCAAAAACAAGTAATTAGACCATTTTTCATCTTTTCGAAATTATTTAAGTAGCGCATTTTGATCTTTTCAAAACATGTAATTAGCGTATTTTGCATCTTTTCGAAATCCTTTAAAAGACGCATTTTGCTATTTTCAAAAACAAGTAATTAGACCATTTTGCATCTTTTCGAAATTATTTAAGTATCGAATTTTGATCTTTTTAAAAACATGTAATTAGCGTATTTTACATTTATTCGAAATCCTTTAAAATGCGTATTTTGCTATTATCAAAATCATGTAATTAGCGCATTTTCTTCTTCTTTCTTGCCCCTTTTTTAAAACGTCGTAAAACGCTTGCTTCCTTCATTTATTATTTTACAGTTAATGTTAATACTGTTCAAGTTGAATAATTTTGAAGTTCACATAATACCTAACCTACATATAGCAATTAATACATACATCATTAAATAGTATCCTGAAAATGGAAATTAATTTGAAACTGAAAATAAACTATCAAATCGTCAAACCAATGAAATCATATAAACACCATAAGTTTAATTGTATATAAATGTTTAATATTTTTAGATCGACAGTAAGCTGACGCTTGGAATAGCTGGTGAGATGATTGTCGTGGGTGCAGTTTCTTCTTCCTACGGTCTCTTTGGCTATCTTGGAGTCCCTGCAACACTAATCATTATAGAAGTCATACCCTTCCTCGTCCTAGCTGTCGGAGTAGATAATATTTTCATCCTTGTTCAAACACTTGACCGAACCCCACGACTTCCCACAGAAACTCGGGCAGAGCATATCGGACGTGTGGTTGGTCACGTCGCCCCCTCAATTCTTCTCTCCGGGATTGCCGAGGCCGCTTGTTTCTTTATTGGGGCTCTCTCAGAGATGCCCGCTGTTCGTGCGTTTGCCTTCTACGCGGGTGTGGCACTTCTCTTAGACTTCTCCATGCAGCTCACCTGCTTTGTGGCCCTTCTCTCCATCGATGTACACCGTCAGGACTCACATCGATACGATGTCCTCTGTTGTTTGAAATCCAAGAAAGCCGCTAAAAAATCATACGATGAAGAAGGCTTCCTCTACAGAATGGTCAAGAATTTCTACGCTCCAAACTTGCTCAAATTCCCCTCCCGCATTGTGGTGTTGATTGTTTTCTGTGCCATGTTCTGTACTTCCATTGCTGTCTGGCCTAAACTGACTGTGGGATTAGACCAGGACTTGGCAGTTCCTCAAGATTCTTATCTAGGTCATTATTTCCGGGCCATGTTCAAATACTTAAGTGTGGGTCCTCCCGTCTACTTTATTGTCAAGGATACTGGCTTCGACTACACAAAATTAGATAGTCAAGAAAAAATAAGGGCAGGGGACAATGCTTTGAGTTTGGCTGGACAGATCTTCTCTGCTAGTTTAGCGAGTAATCAGACATACATTGCGAAGCCTACCAGCTCCTGGCTGGATGATTACATGGACTGGGCAAATAATCCGGGTTGTTGCAAAATCAATAAAACTACAGGGGGTCATTGTCCCAGTGATGTGATAGAGGCTCTCAAGACTCAGTGTAAACCCTGTAATATCGTACTTGATGATGATGGGAAAATGTCTAAAGAGGATTTCAATAAATATTTACATTATTTCCTGGAAGATAATCCCGGGGAAGATTGTCCCAAGGGAGGTCATGCCTCATATGCAAATGCTGTCATGATTTCTAAAAATGGGACGGGCTATGAAACGGCGGGTGCCTCTTATTTCATGACATATCACAAGATTTTGAAGACTAGTGCGGATTTCACTAATGCTCTGAGGGAAGCAAGGAAGTTGGCAGCAAATATTACTAAAGCTTTGAATGCGGGTATGTTCGTATAAAATTAATTTGTATTTTCATTTAGAACTTTGAGTTAATAACAGTTATAAAAAAATTAATTTTCACGTACATATTTGAATTTTTAGGCTCAAATTCAACGCGACATGAAGTGATTCCATACAGCTTCTTCTATGTTTTCTATGAACAATACTTGACAATGTGGGAGGATACAATTCGATCTCTTGGGATTTCTACGGGAGCCATTTTCGTCGTCACATTTTTACTCACAGGATTTAATTTTAGGGAATCTCTCATTATTCTAGCCACGATTATTATGATCGTGACTAATCTTGGGGGACTGTGCTACTTCTGGGGAATCTCCTTGAATGCAATTAGTTTAGTCAATATGGTTGTGGTGAGTCCTATATATTACTTATTTTTTATTATGTACACAAATAATAGTTGAATATACATATCGTCTGTGAAGAACCAGAATGACCTATGTCATTAAACAAAATGAGAAACATGCGTAAAATGTTAATTAGGAGCTTTTCAAAAGCGTAAAATGTTCTATTTTCATGTTTTTCAACAATGTAAAATATCCTATTTACATGTTTTTGAAAAGGTGCAAAATGTTCTAATTCCATGTTTTTGAAAAGGTGCAAAATGTTCTAATTCCATAGTTTTGAAAAGGTGCAAAATGATCTGATTCTATATTTTTGAAAAGGTGCAAAATGTTCTAATTGCATGTTTTTGAAAAGGTGCAAAATTGTCTGATTCCATGTTTTTGAAAAGGTGCAAAATGTTACATTTTTTTGAAAAGTACAAAATGTTCTATTTAAATGCTCTCAAGACTTATTTGAATATTTGTGTAGGTAGTTGGTATTGTTTTTAGCTAAAAATGGATATGGGTGGTCATTTTGGTTCTTCACAGACGAATATGCAGTTATAACATATTATATGTAGTTTGAATCCACGATATAACTCATTAGCTGAATGAAATTTTAATTTGTGTTTGACAGGGCGTTGGAATTGCAGTTGAGTTCTGTACTCATATCTCACACGCTTTCATGCACTCTCAGAAAACAACCCGACTGGATCGTGCTCGGGACTCTCTGTCCACCATGGGCTCCTCTGTACTGAGTGGTATTACTCTCACGAAATTTGGTGGGATCATCGTTCTGGCATTCGCCAAGTCACAAATCTTTAGAGTATTTTATTTTAGAATGTATTTAGGCATTGTTCTTATTGGGGCTGCTCATGGACTCATCTTTCTTCCAGTTCTTTTAAGTTTTCTTGGACCCACGTCAAAAGTTTTAAGTAGAAATAAGAAGAGTAATCATTAATCAGTTAATTAATTAATAAAATCCCTGAAATTAGAGTTAATTAAGTAATTGTAATTTAATTGTAATGTAATATTGTATATAGCACATTTCCTTGTAGTGGGAACTAATCGTTTACAGTATATCAATATCCATTCAGAATCAGATTGAGGCTTCGTAAAACTTTCGTACCTGTTCCTGTATTCCTGTTCGTTGTATAATATTAGCATGCCGTATAATTTAATCATTAATGACACATGTAATATAATAGTAATTGTTAAAATTAAGTGTTGTAACCAAGTACTTATTCTGCAGATTTAATAATCTTAATAATTAATTGTTGTGGGAAGGCTACTTGAACCACCTGTTATTGGTTGTTGCACTACAATATGTATATGTAGGTAATTAGGTATGCTCAAGTTCTACCTTATAACTTGTCTCATAATTAATAGTTATTTTGTTAAATTTAGCAAGGTTTAGCTATACTTATCATTGTATACAATTAGCACATTAAATAATTATTATACTTGTACTGCTGAATCTGCCCCATCGAATATTGGGTCGCATCTTCAGTTCTTTTTTGGTTTCGAAACCTATAAAATTTACTGTGAAACCCGTTAGCTACAATACTAGGTATTTAAATATTTCAACATGTTTTAGTATTAGAAAAATCGTATTAAAAGACCAAAGCAAAATACTAAAATTTTAAAATGTCATGTGTCAGCACTCAATATAAGGTACACAGAAACTCACTTTAGAATTCCGTGAAAGAGTATTAATTTTGAATATGAATTAAAAGTAGAAAACACATTTTTGTAAACTACTTATTAAATCGTAAGGCTGGTGATTTTTAAAAAATTACATTTCATGTAATGTGACTATGTGGCGGCATCATTTATTATATTATAACTTTTTTTTAAATTCAGCTGTGTTCTTTTCTTTATTTTCTGACAGCTTGTTTACAAAATACTGCGATGATCAATAATAATGGTAAAATAGTGATAATGTGTAAAATATAAAATAAAATATATATGCAAGATATGCAAGACTTGTGTGTAAATGTGTCAAATCTGTTTAAACATTGAAATATTTGAAATATATTGCATTGCAAGTGAACAAAGTGAAATTCAAATATATATCATCAAGTATGTGTACTTATTTAGTACTGACATTATTCAAATGTACTAAGTAAATGATGTGATAATAATAATTTTAGTAATCATGTTAAATAGGTACATAAATATTCGATAATTTACGTATTAGGTTATTGATATAGCCAAGAATAAAAAAAAATACATATATGTAATAGCAGTAACCATAACTGTATTATCCTTTAACAACTTCCATTCTAATAAGGGAGCTCTCAAAAATAACGTTATGCAAAAATCTGGTTTGGGCCCCACCCCTCCCCCTGTACGTCACTATTTTTGGTATGTACGCACATGTAAAGGATAGGGCGGTTGGCGGTTGGACCCCTCCCCCCAAAAAAACGTTCAACGTTATTTTTGAGAGCTCCCTAAGCCGTATGTTCCTAGGCTATACCAGCCATATAGCCACCTTTTAAGAACTGTGAAATAAAAATGATTTTGAGAAAATTCTAATTTTCAGAATAATTTAATTACGCTCGCAGTATACTGTGTTTAGAACTCGTTTTTTTAAATTTTATTTTAAAATCAATTACCGTTTAATACAACTATTACATTTACGTACATACATGGGAATTCTGAACAATAGAAAAACTTGCATTATAAACAGATTTCTAACGTGCCGTATAAAGAGTGAGTAAAGGCTAATGCTACTGTTGAAAAGAATGAATTTCCAATGAATTTGATACTATGCATTGAGTTTCTTACCTTCAAAATTTGACACTGTAACACCTGAGACTATTTTGTGCAAATTCCTAATTATATCAGACACTTCTTAAATCAAAATTAATATTTTATTTTCAAATGAAATAATTACTAATTTATTACCCCCCACTCCCTTTCCTCCCGCGTTGGTTAGAGTAATCAGAGAATATAGCCGCGGTGGCCCGATCTCTAACACCACCAAACGGGACTTGTGGTAGATCCACAGGAAGGGAACGTAACCTCTTGCTTTGACGCCGTGGTTCCGGATTATGTTTTGGATGTCGTTTCCGTTTCCGGCTCGGAGTGAAATTATTAGTCTCTGCGTGGGGCAATGCAGTCTCGTTTACTTCGTCTTGGTTACGAAGAATGCTTAACCTTCTAGACGATCGTCGAGATCCAGGTGGAATAGGTGAATTTGGGGATTCAACAGGGTTGTTGTCGTCAAAGTCATCACCTTGGTAACGCAGGCTTTCTATTCCAGCAGATTGCCTTCGTCCTCCAACTCCACTCGGAGTTTCTCTCCATCCGATCCCCATTCTTTGGCACGTTGACTGAGTCATTGAGGCATTAATGTTAAACGTGCTTTCAGGTGATGACATGACTGAAAAGGCATCCGAAAGGTGCGAACCTCCGACAAGCGAAACCGAGGCCCTACTAGATGTTCTACCACCGAAACCAGAACTGGCACGAGTTACACTCCTGTTAGTGTCAACCCGCTCAGGAATAGCTGCAGTCACGGCTCCTTCATGACCCCGCCTTTCAGCCACCCTTCTCGCAATTTCCTGAAACTCAGTATTGTCCCGTATGCTTTCATTGATATCAAAATTGGACGAATCCGTCGACGAGAAACTCGCAGTGTATTCACTTTGGTTCATTATTTTGCTACTAAAAATATACAATTTACTGATTAAGTAATTTACGAAAATAAAAACCGATCTCGCACCACTACTATTGAAAATACCGTAAATGTTCGAATAAGCACCCAAGTGACAATGACGCTTATTTGAGCCCGGCGCTTACTTAATTTTTGAAAGTTTACGGTCAAAAAAAGAAAATAATTCATACAAATCTATTCTTAAAACCACAGACCACAGTTTTTGTGTTCTTTCATTAAATTTGACCAAATAATATTTGAGATTAGACCAAGACCAAATTGGAATCCCAATATCATAAGCTACATTAAATAGGCAATAACATGCGTCCTATTATCTAATGTGCCGAGCTGCCGGGGGTTATTTTAGCTTCGGCGCTTTAATTACTGCATTTTTTGAGTGGCAGCCCTGCGCTTACTTAAGACCAGGCGCTTAATTGAACATTGATGGTATATAAGATTGGATTATTCTACAAAATCTTACTAAAATCCAAGACTTTAATTTCAACTATTATCACCACCTTGCTCGACCGTGACTGTGAGAAAGACTAAAATTAATTTCACAAAAAAGATTAAAGATTTTTAGTCCTAAGAAAATGCAGGATGATGGAAAACTTTCAGCGCCACTGAAAACGAAAATTAGAACTACTACAAGAGCACTAAACTGTAAATGAATGACGGTACAGACGGGACGGGGGCAGGTGAAACAAATAAAAGTAGTACAATCACCGTGCAGTTTGCACTGATGTCAAATTTTGGTTGAAATTAATACCTGAAGTAACCAATCAAATATTGACTAAATTCATAATAATAACAATTAATGTATACATACTTACGTTCTTCTAGCTCTAGTTACCCTGGCAGCCATGATTTTGACATACTCATGTGCCCATGACAACCAACTTCTTTGAATTTAAACGCACAATTAAAAATCAAATTGAGTTATGCCTTAATAGATTTTGTAAATAGGTACCTAATACAAAAGCATTATTGTAAAGTATTGACTAGGGACTTGTAATAATTATTATTACCTACTTCATTAAAAATACTACTCTCAAATTAAGTTCAAAAGACATTCAGGACGGATTTCCCGTCCATTTTATGTTCACACCTACTCAGTTCATAATTGGACTTTGTGGGCGGTGAAGCTAGAGTGGGAAATCCTTCTTGAATTTCTTTTGAACTTAATTCAAGAGTGGTTACACAGGACACTTTTTGCACCTTGCTTCAGCCAAAATCAGTAAAAATACTATTTTCAAAAGGATGAACAAATTGTACTAATCAACTACCAGTCCTTATGCAAAATCGTTTTTGGCTTAATTTTCAACCAATATTATTTTATTGAAAACACAACAGGAAGATACATACATAGAAATATAATGGAACTTACTTGACACACATGTTCCTATATTGAAATTTTATTTTCGAGAGTCGAGAAAAATTCTTGTTGTTATTAAAAGATTTTTTTACTTTAAATTGCTATACATAATTTAATTAATTTATAAATATAGCATGCATTATCAAATGTATAATGAATAATTATTATCAAGTTTAATTGACAGGAGTGTTAGATTGGGTAATTGGGTTATATGTTATATTTTCTTAAGATAGGGGCGAAGAATTTTTTTAGTATTCTTATTCAGAACAATATTACCATCCATTTAGTAAATTTAATGAACCTAACTACAGAATAGAAAATCAATTCAGTATTATCATCAACATTATTTTCTTAATAAATTGTTTTTAGTACTACAATATTAACTCGGAAGAGAAAATTGTCAAGTTGTTTAATTTTGTGTATGTCACACAAACATAATTCAATAATGGATGATAACACCAACGGTCGAATAACATGTTTATTGAAATTTACTATAATTAACGAAATAATTCATTCAACTCATAAATAACCGTACCGTAGATTAGATTACGTTTCTTAGAGGCAGTGATACTTACAAGAGTCCCAGCATCACGCCATGGACTTTGGGAGTTACCTAATGATGCTTAACTTTAACAACCTGATAAGGCTATGTAATTATGTGTACTACAACACTGAAGTCGCTAACCAGGCAATATTAGAAATTTAGAGAGGGTCCACTAACCAATACATGTTTTACACAATCATTAACAATTCTTAATTTCTATAGTACTTGCTTAACATTTCAATCGGATTGGAAAAAATATATACTTAGTTGCATGACAGCAACAATATTTACAATATCATTAATAATAATCAATTAAATCATTAAAATAGCAGTGTGTGGGCTTCCGTAGTGTTTCATCGGATTATTTTATACTAGCTTCACAGTGTTCACAGTTCTGGTAATTTTAATTTCCATTCCCGTTTCATAGTTATAAAACATAGGGTGCTATTTTAATAGTAAGCCCTCCTTGGGTTGTTCTGAAAACAAATGACAGTAAAATTTGGAATTAAATTATGCATTTAGCACCAGAAATGACATCTTGGAGTCAATAAAACGTACGTACCTATAATTATGTTCATTTTAATGACTAAATTAAACTACGGACCCGTAAGCCAGTTAGATCTTAAAGAGCAAGCAGAGGTGGGCGCGCGCTTCGTAGAATTATAATTTAATTCGAAAATAATGTCCAACAGAAATTATTACTATATAGTTTGTAACTGAAAATAGCTTACCAAAGGGTTGGGTCGAAAACGATAGGCTAACATCATTCTTTTCCTGTAGGCTGTGTACTCATCATCTTCTTCAGTCAAATCATCTGGCTTCTCTTGACCCAAACCTTGTTTGTCGCTTACAGCGTTGCCTCTAAAAACAACATTAAAATCACAAAATATAGCTTTATAGAATACAATACCATTTAGCTATTGCATAAATTCGGTAAGAAATCGCCAATGATCTAAATTCAAGAACACAATTTCTACACACTTTTACTAGTATGCATACGTTTTTTATTTTAAGATTGAATTACGTACTTCTCAATGGGTGCTACAATTCCTTGACCCGTGGTGCCCAAACCTTGACCATCCGTCCAGCCCATTTTTTGAAGCATCTTGAAGCCCACGTTACTCTCAGCTATTTTAAACTCTTGATAATCACTGGAATCTAACTCACGCCCTTCCTTCACTGCCTTGTACTGTAAATACAAACAGGGATATGAAAAAAAATAATACATGGGATTCAAAAATTTTAACTTTAAAATTTACCAAACACGTTCGAAATCCGGCAGTTTGATGACAAAAGTATAAAACAATTTAATTTGTTTACGTGATCAAAATGTAAAATTTTTAAAAGAACAGTTTAGAGAAACATCCGTACCTTTTCCATAAATTTAGCTAATTCAGCAGGTGGTAAGAAGTCTCCAATATGATGTTTTCCTTTGGCTTTGGAAGTTAAGTCAGTTGCCCAACCCTTAGTTTTCTCCATTTCTTTCATTCTCTGCTTGTGTTCCCAAGTCCCTCCGTCAATTTCCTCGTCACTGTCATATTCATGCTTGAACTTCCCCTCAGCTTCCAACTTCTTGTCTTTAGCTTTTTTCCGCGCAATATCTTGAAACACTAGGTTCATTTTATAGGCTTCTTCGCACTGTTTCCACTGCTCTTCATCCAAGTTGGTGTTCCCATAAGCTTGCTGTGCGTAGGCCAGCAACTGTGGATTGTGACGAGTTACTTTTTGAAGAGCAGGCGGTTCCTTTGAGTCGGGATTGAAATTTTGAAGAAGCGGAAAAGTTCCAAGTGTCGTAGGAGGAACTAAAGGTTTTTTATCACCACCACCCCCAGTTAAGGATGAGGACGAACCTTGCATTTCATTGGTATTTCCATACGCGGACATATCTTCTTTGAATCCCATGGATCCCCATGGTTGTTGCTGTGATGGAGGAATTTGCATGCCTGGAGGCATTGGTGGTGGTGGTCGAGGGGGACCTCCCATCATGAACTGATTGTGTGATTGCTGGGGCGGTGGGAAATTTCCACCCATACCTGGTGGTGGTGGCACTCCCCCCCTTCCCATACCTATATGGGGTTGACCACCCATCCCCATACCCATCATTCCTGGATGAGGTGGTCTTATTCCTTGAGGTAGCAGCATTCTTTGAACTGGTAACTGTGGTCCTGGAGGATTATAGTCAGAAACACCGGGGGGTCCAAGAGGTTGGTTATTCGGGTTGTTCATATTGTAGCCTGGAGGTGGTGGTCCTAACGGTGTATTATTGGCATTGCTGAAACCACCACTCAGAGTATGTGGTGGATGTTGATTGTTCTGTCTAAAATTATGCACGCCGGGGTGGCTGTGATCATTGTTGAATGAACCAGAGCCCGGGCCAGGACCTCCACTAGGTGGAGGAGGTGACTGACTCTGAGGAGCCCCACCCCCACGAGGACCACCTAAATCGAAAGTTCCAGGAGGCGGAGATGGTGGAGAGTTTTGATCACTTTCAGCACGATCACCCCAACGACTTCTTCGTTTCCTATTTCGGCGTCGTTCACGCTCAGACATACCTCCTCCATATTCATTATCTTCATCTGAACTCGATGAATTATTATTTCTTCGCTTACTTGAACTTTGGGCTGCTTCCATACTCATTCCCCCGCTACCGCCATACTCTGAGGAAGGACTTGGACCAGCATCACGAAAATTATTTTGATGGCTATTTGAATTTCCTTCCCGCTGATACTGTCCAACTAATCCGCGGTATCGTGCATATTCTGCGGAATCGGGGCGATAGAGGAACCACATTAATGGATCACTTTCATTTTCCACGCGAGCCATTTCTTCAATGTGATCACCGAATTCAGCTACTTGTTGTGCTAGTTGTCGAACAACTTGAGACGGAAATCCTCCGGCATGCTGTGGATGTCCTTGTGCTGGGGGTGGTGGGGGAGGTGGTGGAGGCAGCGCAGAACCAACATTCTGATTTTGGTTTTGATGGTCTCCACGAGAATCCCGAGGATAATATCTGTCTCTGTCTTGACTGTGACTGCCATACTCACTAGCGCTTGACTCTACCTTAATGGAGGCAGTTGAGGTTGGTTGATGTGGTGGTGGCGGTGGGCTGTTGGCAGGAGGAGCAAATTGATTTTGATTCGATTGATTGTAGATACTTGGAGGAGGGACATAACTCATTGAGTTTCGGCTTCCAGAGGAAGAAACTTGACTTGAATTTGAATTATTCGAGTCAGCTGGCGAGGACGATCGAACTGGAGCATTTAAGATTTTGATGGTTGGTTTAGGTGGAATCTTGACAGTAGCTGCCATAGTGCCTCCGCCGTATTCGCTGATGTTGCTGTCCTCGGGTTCTTCTTTTATTTTAGGGCTAGCTGTGGCTTTTTTTGCTTCCTCCTCAGCTTCTATAAAATCCAGAATAAATTTAATGTTTATACTTAAGATAAGAATGCAAACTGTTAGTAATTCCGAACTCAAATATACAGAGTGAAATAAAATATATGACTGTTATGAACTCTCAAAAACAAACATAATATGCGTGTTTTTCAACTTTTAAAATCGCAAAACACGTGAACTGAAAAGCGTTTGGTAATAAATTTTGAAGCAAAAGTTCACGCTTTACTTACACGTACACTCTCATATTTCAGTGATAATAAATGTGCGTGATATTTTATTTTTACAAAAACCCATAACTAAAATATATTACTCTTTCGCTGCTGTTCTTCTTGCATTTTTCTAAACTGCTCAAGAAAACTGCCATCATTGGCAAAAGTGTTTGGGACAACCGATGGCTTCTTGACTTCCACATCAACCGTCTTTTTTCCTGAATTTTCATCATCCTGAGAAGTAGAGGATGATGACGAGCTGAAGATAACAAAAATAGAAGAACATGAGAAGGACAATATCAAATGTAAAATTAGTGGAAAAATGTATTTAAATCTGATGTCTTATAAATACGACCCAAACAAGACCAAAGACTGAGAAAAGTCTATGTGATTGAATTTTGAAAATGAGCGATCAAAATGTCAAATTCTGATTTGATTTGGTTCGACTAGGTAGGTGTATGACGGGAGGGTGTGATTGTGTTGAATTCTTGAATAATACTGGTGGTTCTTTCTCTCACACCGTCGAACAATTCGAATTCGAATAGTAACATCATAGATAGACATATTGCGGTCACCTTTGTTTATTTGTCGAAGATGACGATGAAGAAGACACACCTCGACCTACGACTAGATTCAAAATGACTCAATCTTCGCCCGTATAACTTTTTACACATGTAATTATGCATTATTAAATCATTAATAAATAATATAAAATACTATTAAACTTAAATCTAAACTAAAATTACTTATTACGTATTGTTTTACTTTTACTTTTTAAGTTAATGCTACAAATGATGAATTTACTGAAGTAAAAAACACGTCATTTGTAATTCATAAAATTATCATGATGAAAGACAAAGATCTAGATGATAATCAACCCTGAATTACTACTGACTAGGTTTCTTAAGTAATCATCACAATTATTATCATTACTACTGACAATAAATTATATATGATTACGACTCTTAATTCAAAAATCAAAAACTTCTTACCAAAGTAAAGATACTGAAAGTGAAAGCAAAACTAACTTACACTACATAATAATAAGTATTACTTAAAAGAGTAAAAGATAATTACCTGTGGATTTATTGGAGGCACCGGCTTTTTTCATTAGCAATTCCATCTCCTTACGTTGCTTTTCAGCCTCCAATTTTAGTCGTATTTCTCGTTTCTTCTGCTCAATCAGCTCTTGTTGCTTGGTCATCTGTTCGTAGCGATCATTCCTTTTGGGAGGGGTCCCTCCTTTTCCATAATCTCCGGCAGCTCGTCCGTAAAACATTCTTGATTTTCTGTGAACATTCAATATTTATATGGTCAACAATATAATTTTTTAGTTCAAATCCGTACACCTTAATTAATTCAACGATAATTGGCTGTTGCTGTTGCACACTCGTAAATAATGAGTAAAGATTATTTCATCAGCGGATTTTTTGGTTCAATAAAAGTGATATTGCTCATATAAGCAACCAACAATGGATTTATAACGTAAAGGATAAATGTGAAGTGGCAAAAATTAAATTTAAATAGCTGATTGTATTCTTAATTTCATGTCAGTCGTTAATAATCCAACTTTGAACTTACAGTTTCAAACTTACTTCACTTAGTTACTGGATTCAGATAGGCAAAAATTGCAATTGGATTTTAATACCTTCAACAGACATTTGTATTGTAAATTACAAGTTTACAACTCACTGTTGACTGTATTAAAATATCAGCTCGTCTACTCTCCGATAGTTTTAACACGCCCTTGTTTCCTGACTTATTTATGCTACCACGATCGATAAGAATAATATATACTTATCAATCTACTATGGAAATGGAAACGATGAACCGATGGATATTAATTGGTAATTAATCAATATTATATGAATGACGTTGGAAGTAGAGTACTTAATAAATCTTTGTCTTTGACGTTTGTTTTGTGTCTGTTCCCGAGTCCCTCCGCACTCAAACCCGTGCAAAATATTTAATTATGTAATGTGTAATACTATACTATCTATATTCCTACATCATATAATATTTATGAAATTCTTAGAAATTCAAAATTGAGACCACTTGATTAAATATTAAACGCAATTATTTTGAAGATATTGTGTATTACATGTAGAGTTTTGCTTACTTTCAACAGATTTTCCAAGCTTCTTCTTCGCTTCCAAACTTAATTCTTTAGTCAAATAAAACAGGTAAGTGTGTGATACGTAAAGTAAATACTTAACTGTAAAATCAAAATGTGAAGGTTCTGTCAGTCTGTCATACAACCAACAACAACAACTCCTGTGTACCACTTTTAACTTTCTTGGTTCAGTCCTTGGTCCTTCAGTCAGTGGATGGTGGAACTCACTAATCAGCAAATCAGTTTTAATTTAATGCGTGTATACTTATTTATATAATGTAAATGTACTTGCAACTTACTTTAATCACTTTGGTGGATTTAATTCTTTGAGCTAAGTAATCAAAAGATTTTTTTTCCTGTTGTTTGCTTCTCATCTTATGAATTATGAATAATGGAATGGAAGTGGATGGTAATTTTATCTTTCAGCTATTTGAGCTTGAGCGAGGTAGTTTGGTAAAGTAAATGTGCACTTTGCACCTACGTTCATCGACGAAGACGAAAGTCGAGCTGAAATATGAATAGTAGCCAATCCTAGCACTAGTGTCATCTTTCAATACATAGAACAACTCACGCCCGGCCCGCGTTCTCACAAAAGTTTACTCACCAGTGTCACAGTCAGTAGTTAATATATTAATTTAATTAGTTAATATCAAATCAACGTTATCAAAATTAAAAATTAGCGAAAAATAAATCGGAACGTGAAGAAATTCAACAAAATTTCCATAATCAACTCGGCTCTAAGAGATTTTTTCGCACCGGAATTATAGCGTTTTATGGGACTTATCTTTATCTTTCTCAAAATCCTTTTTTTTAAATATGGAAAACTAAAATCCATGCATAATAAAAATATACTATTATTATATATGACGGCGGTGCGGTCCCAAAGAGACCAACGCCGACGAGGCCTTTATAATTATGGCCTATTGCAGAAACTATGAAAAAACTATAAAAATACCTATATTAAATAACATATATATAAAGTCCATCAAAATGCAGATGAAACGAGACTATTTCCCGTTAAGCCTCAAGTATGAAACCATTGACCGTAACAAATTCTAATTGAGAACTCACAGAAAAATAAGAACTACTGTAATGATACAAAAACGAGACAATATTTTTTAAATCTACACTACAGGTATTTATTATGTTGAAGTGTGTGTTGTTGTGTGACATAACAGGGTATCATTTTTCACAAATTCATAATACACGAGAGATAATCGCATTCATTAATCATAATTATAATTGAAATATGTATGTACCTATATGCTTTTTTAGATAACTGTATAACAGATACATATGCATAGATTTCATATTAATAATACATAATGGATATAATTTGTGGTTGAAACCGTGAAATATGTACGTTTTAAACCGTAATAATTAGTTATGCAGCGATTGCAGTAGTAGTTTTTTTTCTTTCAATTTATATATTATTTGGCATGACGTGACAGACAGTAGTAGTATAGGTTGTATGTATTGCTGAAGACAAGTACAGTACATTTCATTGTTGAGGTCCCTACATACTTATTTAAGGAAACAAAGAATTTTATTATTTATACACCATAACTTCCATAACATAATTTAATATCTAATAATAAAATTACGCTCAACAATGAATTCTTTTAGTTGTATATAGGTCATTCATTAATTCATGAGGACGCCATCGATGACAGATGATAAAATAATAATAATTGTAAATAATAATAATATTATAATGTAATGATATTTGTAGTTTAGTATTAAATAAGATTTTAATCTACAAAGGTAAACGCAACCGCACAATCTTCAAGGTCTTTTATAACGCAATAATAATGTGTAATAACTATTTAAATAAGATCAATGTCAATAATCAATGGACAGGCTGCTGTCTACTTCTATACCAAAGTATTGTAACTTTTAACGCTATTAATAATTATAATAGTATTACTGGAATCTACAAATCTACTCGAAAAACAAACGGGGGAAACGACGGAAGTAATAATCTATAGAACTATATAGACGATACTTGTAATCGATTTCGATTATTGACAGAATTGAAGGGGGGCAAGTATAGAGAGTATTTGTGTAAGAGGATATATTTAAATTTACAACAATGTTAAATATAATACGATTTTTTTTCTGGTTGAATTAAGGTATTCTCATTTTTCGATATTGAGAGTAGTTTATTAAATACATATACGTAATTCGATCGAGTTGGAGTTCTCGTCAATAATAATTTATATATATTTTAAACAGTTAACAATAAACATCACTCCCTTGGCATTGGGCTTTTATCATAATATATCTAGATATAATAATATAATAGTTTTAAACAGTTCCCTTGTAATAGTGTAATTCATTAAAGGATTTAAATCATCACTCCGTTTTTTGTAGGTATTTAGGTATAACATTATGGTCTAGGTAATTATGTAAGGTAATTATTATTATTATGCGTCCACCACATTACTTTTTTACTCAATGATATTCGAATATTATTTCATTTCTTTCATTTTCTTCCTCTTACATTCCTGAAGACTTTCCCGATTTTCATTTATTTATTATTAAAGTTGTTGTCGCCATTTCTTAAATTCATTTTTCTTTAAAGATCAGTTACACCTTTATTAGTTATCTTTTTCTACTTCTTAGTCTTTCTTCAGAGCGCTGTCGACGGCTATAATTGATTAAAATACACAATTTTATCAAATTAGAAATACAAAATATATATCTATGCTTAACCATTTAAAATAAAAGACGCGTTTTTATTATGCAGCTTTTTAGATTCAGCTTCTTTTAAAGGAATAATGGATTTACGATCCACACGTAGCTACGGTTAATGAAATAATGAACACACATTAACATTACATGTATAATAATATTTTATTATATTGATTTAAATACCTTTGTCAATGACACGGCCTGCAGCAGTAGAAGCTTGATTGATAATGTTGTCGAGTTGACCATGATGTTTCAAGAATAATGGTCGAACAATACGGTTGTAGATAACGTTAGTTCCATTGTTGGCAATTGGGACGAAACACCAGATCAAGAATGCACACTATAAATAATATTGACAGAAAAAATAGAATTACCAACTTTAACTAAGTAAATGGCCTTTTTACACCCAAACATGTAAATAAAAAATTACATAAATGAATAGGTGGTATCAATAATTTATAGATTAATTAATTACCTTGATGAGCCAGTAGAGTGGGAACCAGTTGAGAAGGATATCCGAGAAGAATTCAACAACACCGAAAAGAGCAAACACAACCCAGTACATGAGCCACTTCGTATCATCAGCTGTTTGTGGACTCTCAATAGCTCGGATGGACACATAAGCCGGATACACGAATCCAATCAAATTACACAACAATTGAGCTCCATATCCGAAAATCAACCACAAGGCCACCAGTCCAATCGCACCTATACAACGAAGAGATAAAAGTTCACCTTTAATACAGTCAGCAAACATTTTTTCACAATCTGTAAACCTTCAACAATAATCCTGATCTTGCTGAGTCTATATTATAACAACTTCTCCACTTTTCCCAAAGAACAACTTTTTATTGTCGAGTTAAACACACTTCACTTTAATTTTCTGTTGCGCCCAAAATCACACTTTACTATTATTAATCTTACATTTTCTTCAATAACTTTATTTCACCTCCATAACCCACAAACAATTCTGTAAAATTGTATCCACTAAAAACTTCCCTACTAAAAAAGATAAAAATATGTATTTCCAAAAATCCAATCTCCAATAAGAATATACAAAGATTAACTATATCTACAGACTAAGTAAGTGCCTCTATGCATTTTTGCATTGCCATTTAGAAACATACTTAAAAAAATGTTTATTTATGAAAAATTATTTTCAAAGTCAAAGTCCTATACAGAAGTCCCAAGCGTATAATTTTATTTTTAGTTTTTTCTTAATATAAAATATTACAAAAATAGAAGAGTGCCAGAAAAATAGAGAAAGAGAGAGAGAGAGAGCCTAAACTTCCACGACCTTCTGGCATAGAGTATCAAAAGTACAATAAAAATAAAAGGAAAGGAAAGGTGTCTAAAATCTAATTCTAAATCGTAAGACGATAGAAAGTGCGAGTATATAGTAGCAGCAGAGAATACAAGTGAATATATAATAATAATACTACTACTACTACTACAAACACGTTGTTCTCTCCTGTTTCAGTTCCTGTAACTAAATCCGATAGGATAATGGATCATGTCATACAACATGCATTCATAGTATTTCATGCCACGTCCAACAAAGTCAAATCTTAAATCAGAATCAGAGTGTCGATCTCTATCTGGATCCTAATGCCGATTTTGTTGTTTCTTCGAGAGAAACAAATGAAATCAAGAAGACATCTGCACACACATATATAATCTACACACAGGGAACGAGACAAGAAAAAAAATACAACTTTGTATAGCGTTTAACTCATCAACCATTTCCTACTGTTATTTCCAGAGAGCTTTCCACAATCCACACGCATTTCCCCCAAAATGCTCAAAATTCAAACATCCCCAAACATTCAAAGAAAAAGAAAATACACGAACGAAGACGAAATGGAAACATCTAGGCAAAATAAAAAATCCACACCAAATTCCAGAAATGAAATAAAATAAAAGGAATCTGGATTCCAAACGGACTTCCAACTTCCACCATAATACCAAGACCAACGGACGAGTATTTTACGTTATTGCGGAAACCTAAACTCATTTGTGAATTGTGATGGAGCTGTATATTTCGAATTTATACTCAATGTTTCTCCCGGTATGCCGGTATCGGTACCGGTACCGTGGTCCGTCTCGATTTCAGTTTCGATTTGTTTGTCTCAGTACTCTAATAGATGCAGTCCTGCTGAACACCAGGTAAATATGCACTGACAAAGTGAGTGAGTGAATGTATATTATGTATTACTACAGTATTCCAAGTAAGACATAAGGTATGTACCTATATTAGATTCTTAATCTAGATAGCAATGCGGTAGATGTTTTACTTTTTACCCCAACTTCCCATTTTTGTATATATGTACCTATACATTTATTTCCATCACAGAACTTTATTCTACTATTGGCTACTTTCGGTTTCGGTATTCAGTAGATACATGTGTAGAATTTGGAATTTTGGAAATAGAGAATTCCATCGCATGTCTTCAACTATTTACCACTCACAAAAAACAAATGTAGGTACGTACAAAGTTATATTATGTTGTACCTATCTAGGTAGGTTTCTTCTGAGAAAACCGAAAACGAAACCTGTATAAGGAAAATATAGAAGAAGTACTTATATCTGCTGACGTAATTTACATAGATGCTAAATTAAACGAATCAACCTACCTACCTAAATACGTACCTACATGGGATTAAACAATATATATGGAATTATAAGTTTAGTTGAGAGTTGAGGTGTTCCTTTTTTGACTTCTGTTTTACTCGAGGTGCTGAAAGCTTACACACATGTCGCCGTACCTGGACGTGCGCGACGAACCAGTAGTAGTTAAATAATCAAGTTGAGGAAAACTTCCTGAATATGTACATAGGTAATTTCCTACACCTGATATGCAATTAAGCATTCACATACGACAACAGGACGACAGTAGTACATAATATGCAGTCTCAAGTCACTAAACTCCTGAGTCTGAGTCACACTAAATGCCAAAATACAGAATTACAGGTAGCATCAGATTGAATGAACCGAGTAGATTCTATAGATACGTAAGCAATAAGTATAGAAATATCATCATCGTCATTGTCAATGCTGCTGAAGTTTGAAATGTGAAGGTGCATGCATACATACGGTGTATCTAGTAAGTTTTCCTAATAACCGTTAAAAAATCTTTTAAATGTGGAAAGGTGTAAAAATGCCTTTTACGAAAGGTGTTAAGTAACTACAATACTGTAGTGTAAGGGATAATTAAATAAGTAATTAATGTTTACATTTTACAATATAGAGTTACATACTCAGCAATTACCACCCCACATTTAAAAACCGGACGTCGTAGTATCAGAACTGCTATATTGAGTTTTTTTAAACGAGTAATTACTGTTTTGATTGCTCTTTAAAAAAAGCATAAATCTGTATCTGTAAAGTTATGAATGAATCTGTAGCCTGCATGTAGCTACTTCCGTCAAAGATAAACTAAAAATTATATAATTTCCTTTAAAAAAATGGTACAGATAAGCACAGTATATTTGATGATTGATGATTCGTGCTCCGTACTTCGCGATTTATCCAAACCCCTACCGGTACCCCCTCCTGATTCATAAATACCTACCTACCATAAATGCTCCATGCCTAATATTTGCAGAGACAAATATGTGCGGTTTATTACTGGTGTCAGAAAACGGAGAGGCATAAGGAATAATTCCAAGGGCTCGATCTTTAAATTACTCTTGATGACGAAGCAAAGATGAAATGAGACGAAGTGAGTGAGTGAGTGAGTGCGGCGTGTTATTATACGTGGAATAAAGAAAGAAGCGTGCTCACCACAAGGAATGATTGTGCGAGCTCGTTGGAGAGATGATAGTGCCTGTACGCCTCTACCTGATCCCCATCTCCTCTGCTCTGCATCCTAAATCTCTAAAATCCTGGCAGCTGTAATTTAAGTGGTGGTACTATCTACATACATAATAATATGTAAGTACCTACGTGCCTTGCCTTGTGGTTGCATTTCCTTCATCTCTTATTCTTGGTTTCGGTTTGATTCGGTTTTGGCGGCGTCTCTTCTGCCGGCCCAGACCAGAGGTTCTGAACGGGATCTATTTTTATAGATTTTACAATTCCAACCAACCTACCTACGGAAAGTAACGTAGGTACCTACCCTACATCTATTTGTAACTCCTATATATAATTACACAAAGACTGAGCAAGTGAATGAGAGCGCGATTGAAAGACGCGAGAGATTCTAATTTCAACATTTCATTCCGTCTCTCCATTTCGTTCCAGAAGACGTGTCCACAAAAGATACACCTATTTCAAATCCGCCAACAGAAACCCAGAGCCAGAGCCCAACAGTTTGTAGTTTTACTACAGAAGCAAAGAAAACCAAGAAGCAACGCCATGGTCAATAAACGAGTATTATAAATACCTATATAGATTACAAAATGTCATATCCGAAGAATCACGGCCAACGGTTAAGCCGGTAGCAGTAAATTCAACACCACCTAGTATAATAGCCTGCCTATAGCCTAGCGCCAACACCAACCCAACCTCGTATACTTATTGGAGCACTAAGCCTTTAACTTTAATCTAAATCTAATAGTAAGCATATAATGCAACAGTCTGTTTCGTTTTCGTGAAACTTCCACGTGGACACTTCATTTCATTTCTGATTTTATTATCCGTTCAAATCAAAAGTAAAGGTATATGCCATCCCATGGATGTGTAGTTAATAATCAATTTTGAATGATCTTTCCCAGACACTACAGCTTATTAAACAATTAAAATTGTAATTTATTTAGAGACATTTTAATTTACAAGGTCAAATGACATGAAAGTGTCAATAAATTGGTATATACATATGCACCTAATAGACGAATACCAGCTCAAATAATAGAAGTAGATAATAAAAGATGATTACAACTAACTCAAGTATATGGCACTATCACCACTTGCAACCGATCTACATCAGAAAATGTCTTTAAACTTTAAATCTGACTGCCCTATATTTAATTGCTACTAAATGTACAATACTGAGAATTCTAGGTTTCGTTTCACACATACTGTCAAATCAAAGTCCATCAGAGTCACGTGTGAGTAAAAGGGAGCTAAACTACGTAAATTCAAGTTTGCTATAGGTAGGTAGTAGGTTACATCATAATGTGTCAAAACAAAAATTTAAAAAAAAAATGCGAATAATTAATTATAGCAATTTAATTTCAATGATATAGGCTTACGAACAATGACCCAAAGAAACTGATCCAAACTATTTGTAATGCTAATTAATTTGCAAAACTCCGTCGAAAATTTTTCGAACATTTACAACAATTTATCCCAACGCTCACAATAATATAACCTATGTCCACATATTGCAATTTTCCCAACTACTACTGCAATAAATTGAAGCCGCTAATTAATAATTAGTAATAATCGCTGTTACACAATTTACTACTCAATACCACTTGTAAACTGAACTTGGAGGAACTTACCCTGTAATTTAACATCTAATCCATTCCAAAGCTCAACAATACGTTGGCGTAATTCAGTAAAACCCTGAGCTTCCTTAGGTTTTTCCTCTTTCCCCATTTTAAGTATTTTTTTCAAATATATTTAACTTATGTAATAAATAAGGAGGTATTTGCTTGCGTATTTTAATAATACTAGGTACTTTGAGCTTTATAAGAATTAAATAGCACAGTCACAAAAAATAATAATATTTATATCCACACGTCACAATCACAATCACGATCACTGGATCAAGACTGACGTTTTCAACTGACTTGCTCCCTTCAGTGTAAAACTTAACTATACTAATTAATGACTTGACTTAACAATAACAAACTGTAACGTTAAACCAACACTAAAACTACGAAATAAGAACGTATTAATTTATATTACATTCTTGAATAAATAAAAAACTATTAATACTTTATCTCTCACTAGTCTTATAAAACTGTATGACTATACTGTCTGTCAGGTACTGGTGACAAACCAAAATCAAACTAAACTAAAACGCAAAGGACTACTATTCCAAAACGTACAGTCAGTCAGTTGTTAAAATATCACATATCCATACGTGCAGAAAAATATAATAATGTATTATGTGCTCTCTCAGGATCTACTAAATACAAATACAAGTAGCGACAGTTGTGGCTTGTTTTCAAGTGTATAGTAGACCAGTCACTAACTAAAGTTTAAAGTACATTTGAAAGTATTCTATTAAAAAGGAACAACTACCTACCCAACTATAATGATATTATATACACAGATAGTATTCTTTGCCTTTCCCGTTTCCCATTCGTACTAAATAAGTTAATGCCTTCATAGCATTTCCAAATGCTTCCAACAACAAGTCTCTATAATTCTATATGACTCCTTGCTGGGTGTGAGCCTTTGCCTATTTCACTGACAGTTCCCAAGAGAAGAAGTTCTTTCGTAATGTAACGTAATGTTAAAAGTTAAAGTTACATTACAAATGCCAAAGCCTCAACCTACAATATGTTCACTTCGACATCCACATTCTTCTTTAGGTTCTTTTCAGTCTTTAGTTTAGAGCAGCCTCACAGTGCAAAGTGCAACTCATATATACATAACATACATACAAAACAGCACACAGGTTCAGTACATCGATATGATTACGAATTACGATTAGATCCTCGAAACCACAACGATATCCACAATCCACCACCATACATTCACGTTTAACCGACCGGCGAGCCTATCTTTCCTACCAAAACCAAAACTCTCTCCATAGCAATATATTATGCTTTGAGCTCTGTTGCGTTTTGCGTTCGTTCCTGGTTGGATTAATATTCTGATACAGAGAGAAATTATTTTATAAATAAAGATAAATTTGAATCAAATGCGTGTACACGGAGATACTTCATGTAATTCCCATTGCATTAAATAAAAAAGTACCTAGGTACCTCTACTCTACCTATACCCACCTATGTACCTATCTAGAAAAAAGAATGAAAGCTATGTTGTTGTGCAGTGTCTTGTGTGAAAAGTAACATATGAACCAACAAGACAAAAAAAAAAGGAAAATCAACATCTGGATTGGATTGGCCAAATGCACCGTGCATTAATGTGGCAAATAAATGTGGCTCGTAAGTAAGTAAGGTATGGTAATATGTGGCATGTGGATGTGGAACCGAGTGTGTTCTGAAAGTATTGTTGAAGTAGCTCGCAGGCTCAGAGGATTTTATATTTTATCTTTATCAGCAATCTGCAGGATAGACTTTATAGGGATAGAGGATAGGATAGGGGCGCAAATATAATGTAGTAGTATATAGTACTGAGTAGCGTACAGATAGTGCCAGACAAGAGGCAGTTAAACTAACTACCAACCTGTGTAGCAACTATCAAAGTCATCTCTTTTACACGTATGATTAGTCTTGACTCTGGTTTAATTTTGGGAACCTACACGTATAGGTATAGTAGTTACTTTGTCTAGTCAGCATTAAAATTGTGCATATGAAATAACATAGTGTAAAAGGTTCAGATGTGTCAGAGGGAAAACTAAGAAGTACCGTAAAGCTCCAAATAGAAGTCGGTTGCAAATAAATGCCGGGTCTCTATTACGGGTCGGGGGTAACGGCTACCATTATAAGCCGGGGGTAGAGGGTCCTGTTTTAAATAGAAGCCCGGGGCTTCTATTATTTGGAGCTTTACGGTATATTAATATATATAATATACTTTACTAATATTGCAATCAACAGAGTACAGAGTTAGAGACAATAGAGGGAAATGAATCCAAGTTTCCAAGATATTACCATGTGAAAGTTTGGTCACAAGCACCTAAGTACCTAATCAGCATCTAATGTGTGTCTTTTCTTCGACACTGTTAGTTACTTTGTGGACCTTTCAGTAAAAGTTACGATAGATAGACATAGAAATGAATGTAAAGTCACAGGATGTCTACTTAAAACCTAATTATGTACATTAAAAATGGATCAACAATTTAATACCTATGGATTGCAACGAGGTGCTGTACTACATAGCCTATCAAGTATAATCAATTTCTATTTTAAGAAAATAGCATCTTCCTAATCATACAGCCTTAAAAAAACCAAAAGCAAAGATAACCTAAATTATGCACCGTCGGCCGTTGCCGTATGTACCTTCCCGGATTATTTTTCCACTGTCATTAATTCGTATGTACAGGTAAGCAATGAATGGATATGGATACAGACAACAGACTGCAGATGGGTGGTACAGATGGAAACGTCAACATTAAAAAATTAAAATCAAGCTAAAGTCACACAGCAAGCACATGAAATACAATCCAGAAAGACGAAAGTGAAAACGAAAAATAGTTACATAACATGTATAATGCTCATATTTAATAATATATAATATATAATCAATGTAATATTAGTGGCACGCTAAAAAAGTTACATACCAAAAACTACTGAAAATCTGACGACGACTACGGTATAAGAATGCATACAATTATTTGACGTGATTGCGTTTGTTTGTGTAGTATAGTATAGTGAGCTGAAGTAATTATACTTTGGTTTGGTTGGAGCTCTTGAGCTCAGTTTTATCTGCACGAGCTGAAGCATACAGATAAAAATGTGTGTGAGTCAGCTTAATAATAATTTTTTACCTACCTTACATAATATGCTATGTAGGTGTAAGTACAAATCTATATGTAATTATATCACATGTTCCAACTCCAACCAAAAAAAATTACGAGTGAGGTTGAAGTTGAAGGTAGTTTACTTTTGTGAACTTGTATCTTACACACATAATTGCTTCAACACTTTTAATTTGCGTGTAGTGTTGTAGAAGCCCATCGTTGTCCGCCGGGCTGTACATTGCATTGAGAAATATATATCTAACTAAACCAACGCCAAAACTAAACGAAAAAGAAGGCACCTTTTAAAGAAGTAAAACCTAAAAGTAAGTTCTTCTTTTTCTGAAAGGTTAATGTGCATAATATGCTTCACGGTAACCTTCATTTTCCATTTGAATTTTAAGCTTTCCATGCCGATGCCGTAATTAATACTCGTATAATATTTTTGTATTTTAATAAAAATTAATGTCAGCAGGAATATGTTCGCAGAGTTGTACAGTAGATGATGGTAGATAAAACATATCAAGTTTCCTCATATTAGTATTTAAGTTCCTATTCTGACAACTGTCAAGTGGACAAAAACCACAGCATACTGATATAGTAATATTCATCTAATTACTATTATGCTAGCAACAAAATTAATAAAATGTAGTGTGGTAAAATTTGACGTATTTTAAATTCTGTTAAATATCTATTCGAGCATATGGACATTGAAACTGGAAGCAGAATATTATCTGTGGTTAAATGAGGTAACTTTTTTATTCAATAAAAATTAAATATATAGTTTGGATTATTAGACTATTTCTATTTCGTATCGATTTCTCCACAATATCTGTCCCACACATTCAACACTCTGGGTTTGTTTCTGCTGGAGTTTCATACATTTTTTAGATCATTACATAACTATTGTAAGTGTAAGTATAGCAAGACGAAGACGAGTCAACCATTTATTCTGTGTTTTTTTTAATTTTCCCTCAGGACTTGATTGTATATATTGCATAAGCCATAAATATTTTACAGATATACTGATAGTGAGTACGTACTACCTATATAATATATTACTGCCTTGCACGCCACGCTATTCGATTATTACAAATTAAAGCTAGAAAACCGGCTTTAACGCTGACGATTATGATGATGCTTTGATGATGCGGAGCATAAGGTGTGTGCTTAACTCAAGTCCCAAGATTCTGATTGGATTCAAATTCAAGTTTATTCCGCGACGATTCGTCCAAATAGAATTAAATTGACAGAAAGAACTATAATATAGCTACACCTTCAGGCTACAGGATACTTGTTTCACTTCATTGTGAATACAATACCGGCACCGGTACCGGTAAAATCCTTCCCACAGAATGACGTAACCGTGAATATTATAAATAAAAAGGTATAATTTATATAGTGTTGAATTACTAGTAACTATATGGCGAATTTAAATAGTTCAATTTGTAAGGGCACATGGTTTGATGGTTGTGAGTAGTGAGTCATGTAGTCATGTTGTATAATAATTATTTTCAATATTTTAATAAAATATTATTAGAGATAATTTATGTGCATGCAACCAATGAAAAATGACACAAGAATTGAGAATACTCAATTTGGAGTACTGGGATGGACCTGACTGACTGACTGAATAAATATTTAAAGAATGGGAATGGGATGAAAGTAATATTATTATGTATCTCAGTGTATCTGTACTTGCAAGTTGCATTACTGAAATAAATTTAAATCTAGTTAAATTTGACATCAAAATCAACGGTTTTGTATTAGCATTACTTCGTCAATTCGTCATCCTCACCCATCAGAAGATGACTTGTGATTTTTGTAGCTTAGTATTTCTGCTGCTCCTTTGTACATTTACAATGTAGGCAATACACTACTTCCACATTGCTCTCTCTCTATCTGCCGCATGCTGCTTTAAATGTCTTATTAACTTATCACGCTGTCAGCAGCTGTGAAAATCTGTATTACATGGAAGATACATAAATACTAACTAGTAAGTAAAAACACGCAACTTTTCTACGAAAACTGACGCGTTCTCGGCTGATTTAATTGGCTGAGATCTTCCTTTAGCTTCAATTTGTGATTCAATTCAATGGAAAAAAATAAAAATGACGAAACGGGTGGGCAACGAGTTAAGCAAAAACCAGAAAAATTATCAATCGTACCTAATAGTAGGCAACGAAAACGACTAAAACCAATGCATAAAATAGTCGAAGCCAACTAAACATACTTAATCATTTTAATAAATACAACCTATTATTTTAAATATCCTCACATAATCTTAAGGTATGGATGGCAAATCAAGAAACCGGTAGAACAATGTATAAGTCACCTGAAAATAAACCGAGCCGTTTTAAGTGTGAATATAGGATTGCTAGTCATGGTTCGTGGTACCGTGTGGTTGATCGTGGGATTGAGTCAAGAAAAGAAGAACAAAGAAATTAGTAGGTATATAGAATAACCAACCAAAAGCGGAACCAACAGAGACGAGTCGTCTCCGAATAGGAAGCTCATACAAAATTATGAAATACAGGTCAAAGGGAAATGGAACATCCATAACTACTTACATTTTGAAATTAGTATTGTTGAGCTTGCTAGAAGTTCTAGGTTAAACTTGCACATGTCATCTATTATTAATTTATAAACATACCTACTTGCTATCAAAGAACAACAAGTGGGAAAAAGGATATGGCTTTACGAGCCTACTTATACGAAATAATGATATTGTTTTGCATTTCTGATGACTAACTTTGACACCACTGAATTATCGTGGAGATGATTCATAATGTAAAAAATAGAAAACATTGCACTATAGTGCAATAACAGATCATCGTCAGCTCAATTCTTCCGAATAACCCTTTCACTGATGACTGTCCACCCTTTGACCCCTTGAAGATAATACTCCGCGTATAATTTTTTATTAAAAAATATAATCAATGTTGAATGTTAAATCTCAACCACCATTAGCTGTATGGCCATTGTTGAGAGTGAAATTAGAAATATTAATTAGCTTTAACATGAAAATCTTAGTTTAAAAATAAAAATAGAATAGAATGGGGAGTAGACGGCAAGACAAAGGAGCTAGCAAGACAAAGCTTTAATATTAAACGGCTGGGGAATCTGCATCTTTTGCATGCCAAGCTGGACTTAGCATTTTTTCCTGTCAATTAAGATTTTATTTTCAACACCTTCAACGTTGAATGTTATAAATAAAAAAGCTCGTTCGTATACTTACATGATCGTACACAAATACTAATATGTAATAGTCAAAATCATATGGGTCTATTAAAAATTTTAAACGCATTGTTCTCTTTATCAACTCTTTAAATACTAACAATACTGGTTGGTGACTGGCTGTTGACTGATTACTAATTAAAATTACTAGCTATTAGATAATAGTTAGTTCAAATGAAACACCCTATTCACTATTTTTGACGGTAACACATGGAAGTGATGGAAGTTGTTTCCTAATCACTAAATACTATTTCCTACTGACTTTAAAACTAAACAATGAACCATCATTCAGCATTAAAGTAACCGGCTGTTAAATTAATACCAATTAATGGTATAGCGCAGCAGAGTCATAATATAATAATAGAGATTACACACAACGCAAATGCGCAACGGAGTAGAATATAATATAACGCACAAAAACAACTATGAACTGGAGCGCGACCAAAAACCAAACCCCTTTTTTGTTCTAAAGAATTTATTACACTCCACATTCAACATTAATGCGAGAGTCGCAAAACTCAACATTAGAAGCCAAACTGCGATGTCACAAGTCACAAATACGAGTGAACAGTTACTACATCCAGTTAGTACTTTAACCTAACAACAATAATTATTATCAAATATTGCCTGTCATTAAATTCGGCGTATAAAATCCAGGGAAACATAGGAAAGGTTCCATAGAACATATAGAACGATGAGATGAAATGAACTAACGTTAACTAATTACCACACTACCAACATACTACGCATATAAATAAATGTTGAAATTACCTGCAACCAGATAGAGTCGCTTCACTCCCGTTTTCTGTTCAGCAATTGCCAAAAGCTCGGTCACTTTATTCTTCTCTTGAAGTCGGCTATCCAAGTTTGCCAAAAAAGAATTTAGTACAGCCGCCATTGTAAATAATTTACTACTCTTCTAAATTCCCCGGATTTCTTATTACCACCCTGCTCTTCTGCTTCTGGGCCTGACAAAAAAATTTTTACTACTTGTAATTTCTTTTTTGAAAATTTGATAAAAAAAATACACGGACAGATTCCTCGATGGAGCTGTCACTTAAAACTCCAAGAGCGTGTGTGTGACAGTGTTAGAAATACAAAGTCGAATGCGAGAGGTGGAAAACTGAATAAGTAAATGAAGGTTAAATTAAATCTAACTACATGCAAAGGATACAAGTCCAAGACCAACCAGCAATGAACGAACGAGAGCTCTAGAAAAACACACACTACACCACCAATGCAATGCAATGTGAACCGACGACTTGAGTACGAATGTAATTTAACCAAAGCAAATGTACGATGTACGACCAACAACCAATTTCAATGCAATATTAACGGCTGCCAAAGCCGTGCCTAGGCATGCAGAAGAGTGCTATTAATGCCACTCTAAATAATGCACAAGTATCTTCGGGTATGATTTAACATAGGGAAGGGGCTCCGCATTAATTACATGGTGTACTGTGCGGGAGTAGTCTTTGAATTAGAGGAGGGTGGGTTCAATGTTTTGTAATTACCCGCAAGCAAGTCACAATTTATGCAAGGCTCCGTGGAAGACATGCCAGGGATTCGTCTTTTATTTCGGTATTTTACAGTCACAACGACAACAGCGGCCACAAAGTTAACTAATAATGAAATCTAATGCAGACCACGATGACGATGATACCTACTAAAACCACACAACTACATAAAGTCCATCCGGGAATGTCTTTTCTACTACCCCTTTGTTAATTTATTCTTTTTCCTTCCGGAGAAATACTGCACTGATCTGATCATGATTTAATTATAGCATGCTTACTTTTAATTAATGACTGGACCAAATAAAGGCAAACTAAATTACTTTTCAACTTACTAATTAATGAACCTATTAAAAGCTACTGACCAGCGCAGCTCTTTTTTAAGAGTTGAAAAGTTTACATAAGGCGAACCTTGGCTTTATTTTAAAAAAAAACAGCCTTCAAAACTTTGAAGCAGCATTGAACCAAAAAATTTTAATAAATTACTAATTATAATGATGACTAATGCTAGCTATATAGTGACTGTGGCAAATGCCAGGGTCGGATAATGCAGCCAGCCCAGGCAGCCCCTGCTGCTTGAATTTTCAAAAAAACATGTAAATGGAACATTTTGCAGTTTTCAAAAATATGTAAAAAAAAAAATATATATTGACTTTTCAAAAACATTCAAATTAAAATGTTTCAACATTTCAAAAACATGGAAATAAAACATTTTCTGATTTTCCACTTTAATCAGAACATGTAAAATAGAACATTGTGTACTTTTCTGAATCAAGTAAAAAATGAACATTTTAAACTTTTCTAAAAATATGGAAATACAACATTTTGCTTCACTAAAGAAAACCATCAATAAAATCGAAATGGTGATTTTTGTATGGAAACAAATTGCTGCCTAAAAAAGCACTTCCCTTGTCCAGCTCCGGCCCTGGCAAATGCCGCTTTCCAACGTGTTTTAACAGCCAAAATAAGTGATGTAATTATCAGCGAGAAACAGAAAGTATTCAAGCATTTGGTGAAGCTGGTAATGGTAAGCATTTCCCTAGTTTTTTGTATGAATTTCATTTTTGTTCTTTCTTGAGCATCCACTTTTGCTTTCTTACGTATTATTCTATTATTGTGGGATCCAGTGTGAGTTTGACAACTTCTGTTATGAAGAGCAAACTTTAGCAGTTTAGGACTGAAGAGAAAAAAGTAATTGTATGAAATTATATAACATGGAAGTTCCTTTTCTTCGCATTAGATTAGACGCATACTCTCAATTAAGTACTAAAAAGCTCAAGCATATATATAATAAAGTTGAATCATGAAAATAAAATAAAAGATACACTTTTGGCGATTTAATTAATGTCAGTGTAAATGAATGGCATGTTTATTCCTCTTTTTTGTAATAATTTCTCCATACACACCTTTCCCTCTCTCTTTCTCATATCCTTTTACGATTTTTCTCTTTGTTTTTTTTCTTTTCTTCATATAATAGATAATATTAGCTGTATTATGAATCATATTTAGCAACATGTCGTTCCTCTCTTGTTATTGGTTATTATTCTGTATGCAGTATACTTCATCAAAAAATTCACCTTTACAATTAGGTAGGCAATAAAACAAAAAGTTTGATATTCAATAATCTGTAAATTATTGAGCGCGATAACATTGGTACTATTCGTATTTTCTGTGTTAAAAAAAAAGAAACAAACAAAACGCATTCCCTTTTCCACCTTCTATTTTTTTGTATATTTTTCCGTTTTATGTATAATAAGAATTTTCAATAATTTTCTCTCTTCCTTCGTTAGGGATGATAATAAGCTGTGGACCAGGTTATAGTTTGTCCAAGTATGATGCAAGATCTGGAAGACCTTCCTTCAATCCCTTACGCTTACGGGTGTCCTAAAAAGGAAAACAAAGGAGCAAGATATTTAATTTAAGGTTTTGTTTTGCAATGCACTTAACACTACAGTTGCTAAACGAAAATATCGTTATTTAAAAAAAAAGATCAGTACGGCGAGCGCGATTTCATCAATGAAATGAATCTCAGTTTTACGAAACTTAAGTAAATGCGCTTCATCATCTCTAAAAAATTTGTGCTAGCGGCAAATAGTTGTCACAACAGTAATATGTAATTTTCATAAACTGGTTCAGCTAAATTACCTGTACTACACCGAATGGTTTGGATCCCTGTTCGAATGGATCTCCGGGCAAAACTTGCCAATGGTCAAACACACACTGAGGGAAGGCCTGGCCACCAGTATTACTCCTCAAATCAGCAGTGAAACCGAAGGACTCGTTGACAGGTAAGTAAGCCTTGACAACGAACATGGGAGTTCCAGCAACCTTAAAGAAACAATTAAAGAACAATAAATACACTGTTTCTATTCATAGCATCTTAATTAACAATTACTCAACCCAAAGGTTATGTCATTAATTAATAAGATCAGTACGGCGAGCGCGATTTCATCAATGAACTAAATCTCAGTTTCTACGAAACTAGTATAATGCGCTTCATCATCTCAATAGGCTAAGCATATGGGAAATAAATAGTAATTTTTTTATTTAAATGTACACGAAGGAAACGTACTTGATTTTCTTCGAAGACAATACCACGACGACGATTGAGTACACCATAGATACCTCCGACGGCATTCTCAGGACATTGGATTTCACAGAGATAGACAGGCTCCATGAGACGAGGGGCTGCAGTTAAAGCACTAGCGTAGAGGCATCGACGAGCCGTTGGAATAATTTGACCACCACCACGATGAATAGCATCAGCATGAAGAGTCACATCATAAATGTTGAATCGTACTCCACGCATATTTTCTTCAGATAAAACTCCCTGTTATTTACCAAAAAAAACACCAATTGTTACATAATGATTTTTATTTCTTACTAATATTACGAAAACAATGAATACTTTAAGAAATAGCATGTATCTGTACTCCTTTAATTGAACCTGAATTACTATTTTGAAAGTAAATCAGAAGCTTAAAGGATGCTTTAATTACCCTGGCTCCTTGCATTTAATAGCATGTGACTCTTCGAGAGAGTTAAGTACTAAATGGGAGTAGAACCAGGGACATATTATGGGGAAGCGGAAAACTTTAACTGTTGATTCAAATATGAATGGATTTATTTATAAGTTTTAATGTTATAGATAATTGTTTACCTCCTTGGTTGCCCATTGGAAGCCAGCGACGACAGAATCCTTGATTTCGTTTAAGTATTGAACTCCCTTTGTGCAATCCAACATTAAATTAGGTCCAGTTCCATCAGGGCCAAAACACCAAATCTTCCTGGCTTCACCAATGTCATACTCATAGGTATCACACAAGTAACGACCACGAATTTTGAAGTCATCTCGGGGATTAACTTTGCCCTGTAAAATAAAATAGGTAATGCATTATAGTAAAACGGAAATTCAGGGCAACACTTCCGATCTGTAGTGGAGACATAAATATATTTTAATGAAATTACGTTGTCAATATCTTCAGCGAGACCATCAGGCATGGGTACAGCTTTCATAAATAGACGATTGTGCTTATTGGGTGATTTGGACAAGCACATCTGATCGGACTCTTCTGATACTGTTTCACGGTAGGAGACGACGGGGTCAGACTTTTTCAAGGGGATACCAGCATGATCTTCTTCCAAATCCTTAAGACAAATTTCCAAATGGAGTTCTCCGGCTCCGGCAATGATGTGCTCACCAGATTCTTCAATGATACATTGTACCATAGGATCGGACTTGGCCAGACGCTTCAGTCCTTCCACTAATTTGGGTAAATCAGCAGGGTTCTTGGGCTCCACAGCCACACGCACGACGGGGGAAACGCTGAATTTCATAACCTTCATGTTGTGGGCATCCTTGAAGGTGGTGATGGTTCCGGTCTTGACCAAGAATTGATCCACACCAACCAAACCGCAAATGTTACCTAGAGTTAAAAAATGAAACAAATTGGTTCAAAAGCCTTTAATAATGTATTGTACCTTGAGAGCAAGTAAGTTTATAGAATTGTTTTTTGTGCTCATGTAATTAGACCTGAATAACTATTGTAAAAAAAGTTAATCAGAGCACTTACAGGAATTTAATTTCCCTGACTCCTTGCATTAAATACTATGTTACTCCTCGAAAGAGTTACGCATTGAATGGGAGTAGAACCAGGGGGGGGGGGAGGAATATGAAGGGAGTTATAAATTCAATATAACCTACCACATGGGACATCTTCGATAGCTTCGGTGTAACGACCCATCATGAGAATAGTTCTTTGGATAGCTTTCTCAGCTACATCCTCCTTCTTTCCATGGACAAAGTTGGGTCCCATGATCCTGGCCTTCATACCGGTGGCAACGATACCAGAGAAAACTCGACCAAAAGCATAGAAACGTCCCTTATCGGAAGTGGGTACCATCTTGGAGATGTACATCATCAATGGGGCTTGGGGATTGCAGGTCTTGATACCAAGAGCTGCCTCATCATCATGGGGTCCCTCGTACAACATTTCCATACGGTATTTCTGAGCAACGACCGGAGATGGGAGATGGATGGCAATCATCTGCAATAGAGTTTCTCCAGCAGGTAACCAAGTTCTCATGACAACCTTCAACAATTGCTTCCCGTCCTTGTCCTTATCATCGGGTTTCAATTCAATGTTTAACTTGGTCAGAAGACTTGCTTGCTCCTCCTTCTTGTAGTTCATGATGGCATCGAAAACCTGGTGAAATCATGCAAAAAAAGGTGAAAAATTTAAAATAATTAACCCGTAACAATATATTTTTAATAAGTAGCGGCAGCATTTAAATAAATGGGACTATATGGACTCAGATGGCCGTTCTAAAATACAATCACGGATAATTCAGAACAGGTCTGTGAAAGAACACTCATCATAGTAAAAAAAAAAATACAAGGAAACTTTGTACGTAGTGGACTCAAATATGCTATGCCGTAGATTTGGGATTTGATGTATACCTTGAAGATGGGGTCCAAGACGTACATGTTGAAAGAACGTTTGTTATCATCCTCCTTCTGCTTGTTCCACTTCTTGGTTTTCAAATTGAAGAAATTGTCACCCCACAATTTAGCCATAAGTTTGTTCACATCAATCTTGAACTTGTCCGCGTACATTTCAGAGAACTGTTTTAAAGTAAAAGCCCATCCGTGGAGTCCAGAGCCGAAACCTACGCTGCCCTTGCTAGGATCAACCTATTAAGTACGCATAAAATAAAAATAGAATTATGTACAAAACGATGATCACATAAAATTATATACAATCTAACTATCCCATTTATAATTAATGCTAAGCGCATAATTATCAGAATAAGATAGGTAGGTAATAAATTGGTTTATGACTCAGTCGGATATTCCATATAAACAATCACATACAATTCAGAACAGGTCTGTGAAAGAACATTCATCATAGTGCATATCCAAAAAAAAGAAGGGATTGAATTACATCTGACAATACTTACTCGGATTTCTCCCATTGGACCAGCGTCATCGTTGTAGGTAGCAATGATAACGTTCACATTTTCAACGATTCGTTGGAAAGTTCGATACAAATCCTCAGGTTCCAATTGCAATTCCAGAAGAGCACGGTCCATCTTGTTCATGAACAAAATAGGCTTGATCCTCTCAGCAATGGCTTGACGCAATACGGTCTCAGTTTGGACACACACACCAGACACGCAGTCGACGACAACCAAAGCACCGTCTGTGACACGGAGAGCAGCTGTGACTTCACTGGAGAAATCAACGTGCCCGGGTGAATCAATTAAATTGATCAAGAAACCCTTGCTGTCGGGGTTCCTCTGGTCGGGGTGGGTGATGAAGATCAAGTCACGCTCTTCCAATTCGAAGTACATTGAGATGGCCCTGTATCAATATTGAAAATAATTTTAAATATTGCTCACGCTAATACATAAAAACGCCTAAATTATGTCTTATTTTCAGATACGCGTGTGAAATAAATACTTCATTACTAGTTGTTGTTTGTAAATTAGAGAATTTAATAAGTATTTCTTACGTTGACTTGATGGTAATGCAACGCTCTTGTTCATCTTTCCTTGTGTCAGTGAATCTAGTTTCTCCGGCCTTAGCACCAGCAATAATACCAGCTTTAGACACCAAAGAATCCGTTAAAGTGGATTTACCGTGATCAACGTGAGCAATGACGGACATGTTACGGATGTTCTTCTTCTTGTCCATCATCCCCCGGATCTCGTCTACTGTAAAGTTCACCTGTTCATAAAAATGAAAGTTTCAAGTTTAAAGCATACGTGAACAAAAAACAAAATAATGAAAAACTAGAAATTAATTTTTATTACATTATTATACTCAGATGGCCGTTCTATGTATCGATCAAGAAATATTCAGAACAGAAGAACACTCATCATAGTACATTTAAATTGCTCAAAATTGACGCGCTCCCGGCCCGGTTTTACAAACAAAAACCCACAGCGTAAATGGCTCAGGTTTTACATGGATACTTGACAACATGTTGAGTATGGCAACGTAAAAATTAATATAAAACTGCCTGTCATGGGCGATAATAAATTACAATCTTGCATATTTAGTTATCTGCTTTTTAATGCTGAATGCAGCCATTCATGCACTCTGGTCTCTATGATGACGACAATGGTAGTTGAATTGACATAAACTGTGTAAACGTTCTGAAAGCCATTACGTCCAGTGAATCACCTACCCATTTATACATTGTAAGGTGTGCACGCCACATTACAAGGACAAGCAACACGTTATTTCTTTGAGTATTGATCCCATGGAACAAAAAAATTGAAAATGCTACACAAATAGAATCCCCGTTAAACCCAAGTGCATCCATTCCTATCATGTGCTTGTCATACCTACTAATTTCCTAGTTTATTTCGTAACGATTTTCTATGAGAAAATTGCAAACTCGTGTACAGCAAGTACAAAGTATACTACGCTAACTATGTCCTATCTTTTGTCACCAAGATTACGATACAAACCAATATGGCAAAATGCTAGTGGTGCATTATTATTCAAGCGGTTGCCTCCTGTATTATCATTATCTACATTTTACATCCTACAACCGAATGCTGAAGCTGAATGTACTTGAACCTAGTTTGCAGCAAACCTAAAACGTTTCAATGAAATTAAGTACAAGTATAAATCATCATGAATAATGAATACTCCCGGCTTAGGTTAGCAGAAAGCTAAACCCTTCTGTTTTTTAACGCATATGTTCGTGTGCTACCAACCACAGTAGACAGTCAGTCAACAAACAGCTTTCACTGAATTCCAAGTGACGCTTATACTGCGTGCATAATAAGCCATTGATATTGAGCACACCAATGACCTTCAATTTTTTATGATTTATAGAATGTTAAAAAAATTTATATCCGAATGTGGAAAACCCAGTAAGATACTCGACAGATATATCTCCAAAATTGTAACTAATGACTAAATTTAAAATTTGAAGAATTTTGAACATAAAATCCCGCATACTCTAAATCGTTTGATTTATGGAACTCAAATGTGGCTGACATTTTAACTACTTTAACAGCCAGTGAAATGGAGAACAATAAATTGACAAAATAAAGCCAATTTGGCTCCAAGCAAAACTAGCCAAGCCGGTCTACACCCGTATGTATATATGACACGAAAGCATGGTTATTATGGTAACTATCCAAATCTAATTGGAAACAAGAAAGATGGCAAAAAAGATGCCTTGGATTTCGAATCTGTGCCTGTATCTAGTGCTATAACTGAAGCTGAGCCAGCCCTAAATCTGAACGGTGCGGTGGTGACTAGGAACGAAAGAGATGGATGAAGCAGCAGTGAGATCAAACACCTTAAATTCTATAGACCAAGTTAAGTTTAAAACCGCAAGATCATTTCAATATTTTAAAAACTTTTCCAGACTAGCCGACAATTGAAAACGATGAAATTAGAGCTGAAATCATTGTAAAATGAAATCAAAAATATTTGAAACTGAAAAATGAGATCCGGAAACGTGGCATGACTATTTTCGAAATCACAGAATCCGTCGGTGCTTTTAAACCGAATATAAAAAAAATACGTTCCAATGTTAAATAAAAGAGGCTAGCAACGGCATGGTAAATGCACAATGGCGTTCGTTCAAAGCTCTCTCAAGTGAACGACATGCCGCAGAGAGCCAGCCATGCACCATACGGCGGCGTGACAGTTACTGGCCGGATCTTCGGCACTCTTATTTTTAACGAAATGAACCAGAAATTCGAACTACACTTTCGTAATTTTGAGCTCACTAGAAAGATGAAATAAAATAGTAATAATAAAAATGAAAAAAAACTTACCATTTTGATAAAACGTTGGATAAAATCTCGTCACTCTCCAAAAAAAAGACTCTACACACTCAAAGGCTAGAGTGGAAAGACAGAGCTAAATGGGATGACGGAGCTGCTCACAGACCAAGAGCAAGATTTTCTTGGAGGATGGAGGCAGGCGAGGCGAGAGGCGACGAGGGTTGCTGCTGGGGAAGGAAAAGTAACTAGAATTTTACATTGGAATGGACGGCGGATGACGGCATGAGGGAACTCGTGGCTCTCACTTTTTAGCTTTTAGACCATTGACACTGGCTACTGCCTGAATTATTGTTTCACTTAAAGCAACCCAATTCCTTCCAGGCTTCATATCTGTATTGAATACTTTTTAATGCATCACCTCCGCCACATGCCGTATCGTACGAGACAGCATTATGGCGGGCGGGATTTAGTCTATTTGTGCGTTGCGTTTACGAGCTGCGCGGGAAGTTTAAACTGAAGTATTTTTAAATTTTTGAATATTGTGACGTCATGCCAGGGCCAGGGGTAAAGCGGTGGCAAATGTAAATATTTGGTGGCTGTTTGTAAAAGTTTGTATCTCTTTCTTGCTTTCAGTACTAGTGTTTTAGAGATCGGTTGTATTTTGTATTGGTTAGTTGGTTGGTTTGCAACAATTTTGCATACAAGATCTAATATTGAAGTTGACCTTTTTCAACATTTTCCTTAAACAATATTGTTTTTGTGGATCGTATCGAATAGCGTGGTGGTCACCGTGTCAGTCAGACCTAGGCTGTTGATTTTAAGTAGTTAGCGCAGCATTGGAATTAGGAATTTAATTCGTAAAAATGGTAAGTTTGAAGCTAGTGATATAAATAATAATACTTTCAACTTTGTTGATTGTAAGTTATTGTAATCGAGTATCTATCTATTGAGGACAATACTTCAGCTGTTGACAGTTGACAGTTCAGAGTCTGACTCTGACTCTGAATGTCACGATAGATCTTTCATCTTCAATCTTTCGATGTTCGTCATGTTGCATGTCATTGTGTTGTTGTTAATGAGCGTATATTTAAATTTTAGAATGATGTATAAAGTTTAAATTATGTAATTCATAATTTGCAATGCATTACTGTCAAATGTTTTCGTATTTTATTTTGGGTTTGAATAATGGATTATGGATGAAACTTGATATCTCTGTTTATTCTTTTTTTATGTAGTTGCCGTTATCTCTTCTACGTGCGGCTCAGTACATGCCAATGGTAAGGTTCTGATTGATTCGATATAATTAAAAATTCAGCTGTTGCGTTGTTGCGTTGTTGCTCGTCAATGCACTGTGAAGCCATATTATTATTTATGTTGATTGTGGTAAACGATAAATATTGCTTATTGGCCATTGTTTGTGTCTGTCATTTTGTGGCTTTGAAATTCGAGTAATAAAGTAATCTGTTTAACCCTTCAATTCTTTTGCATAGTTGGTAGAGCTGAAAAATGGTGAAACTTACAATGGTCATCTACAAGCGTGTGATGGATGGATGAATATTTGCTTAAGAGATGTTATTTGCACATCAAGGGTAATGAAATTTAAACATTAAAATTAAATTAATGATAATGGTTTATTATTTAAAAATCATTCTTGAACACTATTAGTATTAGAAACTGCTGTTGTTAAGAACACGCTACTGCTTAGTAAGCGTAAAACCGAAAGCTTTACTGAAGATTTAATATACTACTAATTTTGTGACTTTCTTTATGCATTTATTTGGGACTTACTAAGTTAATACATGTCTCATTTTGTGTAGGATGGAGACAAATTTTGGAGGATGCCAGAGTGCTATATAAGAGGAACGAATATCAAATATTTACGTATTCCTGATGAAGTTATTGAACTAGTTAAGGAAGAGCAATCGTCCAATCAAGGTGGCGGTGGTCGTGGAAAAGGGCAAGGGTTCCGTGGTGGTCGCGGAGGTGGTGGTCGTGGCCGTGGGGGCGGTAGAGGTAATTTGGGACAAACCTGTCTAATCATATGTTTGAATTTTGATGTGGAATTTTAATGTTATCAGCCAAGACTTTTATTCATGTTTAATCATTATCTAAAACCACTCTGTATGTGCTTGTTTATTTATCCAAGATTTTTATCTTTTTCCAGGTGGCTTGACTGGACGACCTGGATTAGGCTCTACTGGGGGAGGTGGTGGCGGGGACCGAGGCGGTGGTAGAGGAGGTCGTGGTGGTGGTGGTGGTGGTGGTGGTGGGGGTCGAGGAGGTGGCGGAAAATTTCAACGCACTAATTAAATACCTTTTACTTACTACCATTTTTGTATCCCTACGACTTACGAGTGGACGTAATATGTACGTAAGTAAATTATTATAATGTATCTACGTAAAATTATGCGATGCTCGAAATTTGATAAATACACAATACGTCGTTGTGTGTGTGTGATGTGTTAGCTTAGTTATGAATATATTCTTGGATAATATTTTTTGTATTTGTAATACAACATTAAACTTTACCAACTTCGTTTCTGCTGTAAAAAAATAGTAACGTAAAGTATGTGTAGGTAAATTATATCAGTCCATAGTGATTTAATCAAAATTAACTACTTAGAATGACAGTGTACATCTTCTCATCTTGGAGTGGGAATTAAATCTGAAAGGATAGGCTTGTAGAAAAAAGATGAGGGAGTAAATTATATTATAATATGCTGAACAATTCATAGATATGAAAAATCAAAATTTCGTATGTTTAATGAACTGCCTGGATACTAGATATAGTACCATACAAAGAAAAATAGTTACTTAGAAAACGCGTTAAGTATTTATTAAATAAGTAAGTTACTTTAATCAAGAATTATTTAACTTAGTTATTATATTAACATTATACAAGCGACGTTCGTTCAGCAGTACGAATACAATTTCATTTATTAATAATTTTAAGAATATGGATTATTATTTTGAATAAACGACTAAAGTTTGTTTCTGTTAAATACAATTTTTTACAATTGATCTGACATTAATAATTGCCATAAACTGCCCTTCACTGTTTAAGTAAATAGAATAGAAAATATTAATAGTATGAAGTATGGTTATCGTTTCAATTATTTGCATACCTACTATAAATTAATGTGCGTAATAAACAACCCATCATCTCCTATCGAATTAAATTACGAAATCTACTTACACGACTTCATGCAAAAAAAATACGCGTTTTCGTACAGCAACCGTTACCGTAAATAAATGATAAAACTTTACAACTTCGGACATTCAGAAATTACGAATTATGTAATAATCAATCAATGCATGTACTATTTTTACCAAACGGTATTATACAGCACAGTAATAATATACAATCAAATCCAATTACTCTTTCAATTTTAGTCAGAGTACCGCAAATACATACTACTAACTAAAAACTTGCAACAATTCAAAACGCATGCATGGACTTGTAATTAAAAAAACAACGGGATAATATTATAGTTTCTCAACCCTATACCTTTCAACTGAAATTAAAATTAATCAAACGGTGTTAAAATTCGATGAATTTGTTGAATCTGAGCTTCGCTTAAAACAATACGGGTTGGGGCATCTTTGCTCTTTTCCCAACCTGGGAATTTCAATGCTCCGACTTTAATTGCGTCCTTCTTCTCCTGTTTAAAATTTAAAAAAAACATTTACTATTATAAAATCTTAAAAACAAAAGAAAAAGAAATAATGGATGATAATCTAAAGGTAAGTTACTTCATACTAATCGAAAATTAAAGTATAATCTTTTAAGATTCTAATAACTTGCCTGCAGCGAAGACCCTCTATTATTTGCTGAAAAAGTAGCGAAATCAGCTTTTATCACAAATTCCGAATTACGTTCAGCTAACTCAGTATTAATCTTTTCTTTTAAAATGGCCATTTTCTCCATGAGGTCCTTCTTCCTCAATTCATTCAATCCTAAATAATACTCTTTCCTTGCTTTACTCAGTTTTGTGTTGTATCCCAGTTTGACTGACTCTCCTAAAATTCCTATCCATTCCTATATTATGAAAAAAACAAAAATATTTACAAGATTAGTACTATCTGTATTGTATTATACTCCAAGATATCAACATTATTTTTAGAAATAATTAATCAACGTTTTATTTTTTCTTACCCTTTTCAAAATCCAAAATTCCTTGTCCAGTGCCTTCAAAGATTCATTATTTTTCTGGACAGTCTGAAAAAAAACATAAAAAACTATTATTAGCAATGATACTCAACATTAGGGGATATATACAGGATGTTTACAAATTATTACAACTATTTAAATTAGTTCAAAGGATTACAAGTTCATCAGTTCATGGATTACAAAAATAAATAATGAATTCAATTTGAGAATGTGTACCTGGAGGGGAGGAAGTTTCTTAAGTGTCTCGGCAACTTTTTCTGAGCGCATTTTCCAATTTTGTCGCTGAAGAAATCTTGTATAATCAATTAAGCCAGAAGATGCTGGTCCAGTTCCAGTTCCGGTTCCAATATTAAACCCAGCTGGGGTTGATACGTTACTAGGGGCACCTTGCTGAACTGAAACTTGTGAAAGCGTCACAGAAGCGGGCACGTGACTTGGTGACTGCATAGGTGATCCATCTATAAATTAAAGCGTAGAGTAGAAATTACATTATAGATTAAAAGTACAAAGTAAAAACTGCAAATTATATACTTAAAGGAATTTCTTCAAAGAACGAAGTGTGTTTTGACTAATTACAAGCTTAATATATTATAATCAATATTAATGTACAATGAGCCTATAAATTCACCTGCAGAAGAAAGAAGGCCGGATAAAAGTGTTCGCTTGCTCGCAGATAACAGTTTATCTTTCAGTTCACCCCGTTCATTTTCTAAAGACTCAATGAGACTCTGGAAATGCTCAAGGGTGGCTTCAAATTCTCTCTCCTTCCGCTGCAGCATGGAGCTTACGTCCTCCAACTTTCGCTATAAATAATAACGACAACAACGCACAATAAAAATCAATGATTTCAATACGACGAATTTCAAAGAGGTAAGAACCCCAAGACGTATTACGAAAGCCAAAAACTAGGTAGTATGCTCACCGTTAACTTCTCGACCGACATTTCATTATCTTTGGACACATTGGACAATTTCTTTTCAGCCAATTCCTTTCGAATAGATGCCTCGCTCAATTCTTCTTGCTTGGCCCGAAGTGCCTTCCGTAATTCTTTGATCGTGGCTTCCTTGTCTTCTAATTGTATTTTCAAATTCCGTGTTTGATCCAACTCAGCTTTTACAGCTTGAGAGCGGAGACCCAGGGGTGTTGGAGGCTAGGGAACGAAAAAAAAATATTCAGTTACAAATGAAAACTAAAAATATTATATTATGTGATATTCGACTCGTAAGACTGTTAAAATAAATTTTGTAGACATTCAAAAATTTCAAAAAATACAAGATTTACTTTTTCCTTGGGCATGACGGGAGCTTCATTGACAACTTGGGCCAAGTCTGTCATTGTCATAAGAGCCGTGGTGAGCCATTCCTTAACAACTTCTTTAATCCCTCCGCTGCCTTCCGCTCTACTATCACAATTTTCCATGGCGGCTTGTAAAAACTCCTCCACTTTCCCACTTGCAATCCCTTCCGTTCCTTTAAATTAAAATATAGATACATTAATTATTAATGAACTTTTTTAGAACAAGAGTATGTCATTATCATTACACATACTACTAGGGATACTGCTCAATTTAAATTAATGATGGTTACAATCGAATGGGCATAACTAACCAGATAAACTGCCAGAATGTCGAACAGCTTGCTTGCAAGCCTCTTGTAAAATTTTGACAACTTTAGCCAAAGTAACACAGTCATTGAGAAGCTGTGACTGGAGTTTATTGGACACAGGTGGTTGTTTCGGGGTGTCTGGAAGATAGCTCCTGGTTCTCTTAGCTAATTTCCGGAGAGATTCTCCAATGGCCTTTACATCCTGGAGGAGAACTGCCACATTGGACTCCTTTTCACTTTTCTGTAGCAAATAATTGAAAAAAATTACAATACTTTTATAAGCAGCAGCTTAATATGTGTACAATCCCATTATTTAGAATAAGTATTAAAATTAAACATTAAACATCCCTCAATAAAACTAAATTCATTTAACCAATTTATTATTAAACAAATTAATTATAATTGCTCACTTTAAGCATAGACATAAGGCGGTTCACATCTACAATAATACAGTCACTTGCAGCAGCAGATGCCAAACAAAGATCAGAAACAAGAGTCGAAGGCTCAATGTGTTCTTCGGATAAATGAATTGAGTAAAAACTTTGAAAGGAAACAACACATTTTTCCAAATGGTCCAGAGGAATATTTTCGTCCAACTAGTGTAAACAAACAACCATACTCGTGTAAGTCCAACAACTTTAATGCACTCTCGTATTTGATATTTTCCAAATGGCGCAGTTAAAAATGTGTTTCGCAAAAATGTAAAACTCACCTGACTCTTACGAAGAAGTTCCAAATAGAAATCTACAGATTTCTCTTGGATCGCAAGCTCAGGGAGAAGAACTCCAATTTTTAAAAATAGATCAGAGGAGCATGTGCTCAGAGCAGATGCCCACCGATGCAGTTCACAGAGTAAAGTATAGAGTAGGAAACAGAATTGGGAGGAGAAAGCATATCGCTCCACATCCGGGGACGAAGCCATGATTTCCCCAGATGGGAATGAAACTCCATCCGCTAAATTAGCCGGTATCAGTTTTTCCCTGACTTGTGTAAGTAAAAGATTCCCTTTGCACACGAGACGAGGGACTAAAAGGAGGACAAGGAGAGCATCATTGTCCCCGCCACGCTTCATAAAACCTTCCGGCATAAAAGAACTTAAATACTGAACATGTAGAGCTGCTTCCTTCGCTTCCAAGCGACGGAGCTCCAGATCGATAGCTGTTGTCTGTGCTTTGGCACCTTCAAAGATTTTCTGGGGGAACAAAATGAACCGAAAATTGAGTTCCTTTTTGAAGCATTTCATTTTTTTAAGTAAATATAATTTATTACATTCGGCGGGTAAACAGACTGCAATCTACTGGATGACTATTACCCATAACTATTTCGTTATCCGTCATATATTTTTCTGTCAGATAATTACAATACAAATAAACCAACCTTGAAATCCATTTGTTCCGTAAGTCCTGGAATACTTTTCGACGATTCTTCTTCTAGATTTCGGCGTAAATGAATGTTGTCGTCCCTAAGTTGTTGAACAACTTCCCGGAATTTTACTATTGTTGAATCACGATCAGCTACCGTTTCTAAAAGGGCTTCCCTCTCACGTAAAATCTAAAATAAAAACAAATCTGAGTAACTTTACAACAATAAAAATCTGTATAGGTATGTCTGAAAATACACAACTTGAATCTAAGTCACTTCGGAATCGGAACGGAGCAACATTTACAAATTACACATTTTAAAAGGGGAAAAATGTTATCTTTTTTCAAAACGAAGTAAAATTAGTAAAATTACGGTTTAAAAAGTATTTAATCTTTTCATCATACATTTTGATTTATGACCATGGCTTGTTGCAAATCATCTCTTAATTCAATTTCCATTTCTTTTGAGGATTCTTGGAGCTGTTCATTGATATCCTGAAGTGCTTCTAAATCCGCCACAGCTTCTGTTAAAGTTCCAACTTTTTCTTCTAAATTTAGATTCTTTTCTGTGAGGGACTCAACCATTTCTTCCGCACCCAAAGCAGCATCATTCTGTTCCTGCAAATCCGCAATCTGAGCTTCAAAATCCGTTACACGCCCCTCGAGCCGCTCTTTGGTCCGTTGTAATTCCGCTACTTCTACTTTTCGAGCTTCAGCATCCTTTGCAGTTTTTTGATGAAGATGCTTTTCGTGAGCAGAGGCATCTCGAAGTTTGACGAGGGCTTCACGTAGACGGGCATTGTCCTCCTGAAGTTGTTTCACAAACTTTGTGTTCACTTCCCCGGTTTCCGGATTCACTTTCCCTGTGGACTCATCCTTGAATGCAGACATTTCGGTTTCCAGTTCCGCGATTTTTTCTTGGGCTTGCTCCAGTTCTAATTGAAGCGTCTCCGCCTAAAATAAAGAATAGTTTATCCTTGTTAGCGTAAAACATTAATTATAATACAAAATTTAGCGCAGGCTGATGTAAAGGTGGCATTAAAATAGGCTATAAAACGTATTTAATGGGTTCATTGCTTATTTTACTAACAGCAAAACTGTTGCTTTGTAGGCAGTTTTGATGTTACCGCTTCTCCATTAATGTTATAACCTGATGTATGTGTTCATTGTTTGAAGCATCACTGACATGTGAGTATCGATAATAATTATGAATGAAATTTGAATACCTTTTCCTCAGCCATTTCTTTGTCTAAAGTTGCCATTTCAACGGCTTCAGACAAATCCGACATTTCATCCGCATGTTGTTCTCTCCCCTCAATTGCATCCCGAGCATCTTGCTTAGCTTTCTTCAGATCTCTCTGCAAGGCTTGTTGAGACTCGAGAACTTTAGCCTTAAACTCAGTCAATGTTTCCACTTGAAGACGAATTCGATCCATTTCTCGAAGTTTCTCTTGATCTGCAGCTCTTTTGCTTCTCAATAACTCCACCTTCTCTGTCAAATCTCTCACTTCACTCCTCAAAGCTTCATTATTCTGAACTGCAGAGAAGCGGTCTTCAGTCGTCATTCCACCCACGGCAGGAGTGGAAGCTGGAGTATTTATGACACTCGACGGCGTTCCTGGTGTGTACTGCGGGATGATTGCTTCCACGAATCCAGTCTTATTAAACAGAAATACTCAGAATCAATTATTGAAAGTCACACAAAAATGTCATTACCCTTGATAAGTCATTTAGGTCCCAATTAATTAGACTCGACCTTTTCTGGTGTAACTTACTTCCACAAAGGAAGACCTTTTACTAGAAAAATCCCCCTTAGCCCCAGTGGACACGAGACTAGTCCTGGAACCTGAAGGTGTTGACTGAAGGGACTTCCTTCCAGGTGTTGGAAGATCACGAATCCCAGCCACTGGCAACCTAATTTGATTTTATTCAAAAATCAAACCAAAATTCCACCAAAATTAGTTATTTTCATATCTTTTTCTATATGAAAATATTTTGGTTTTGGTTTTTTAGCTAGTAGAATTGAAATTTCATGTTTTGAAATTCGATCCATTTTTTTTATTGTTTTGCGTTCACTACTTACTTAAAAATAAATTACTATTAAATTTACTAAAAAGCTAATGAGCTATTCAGCTATATTAATCGCAGCAATGCAGAGCAAAATTATAAACTTAAATGCGAATTAATTATATATATATGTAATTAGTTTTTAATTACAAATAAAAATCTAAGCAAAATGTCCACAAGACAAAAAAAATCACTTTACAATAATCTTCACTACAAACAAAAGACAAAACAAAAAACTGCAGTAATTTAACTTTGAATTTAACTGTACACTTTTAATATTACTGTGTACTTAATTCAATGTACTTTAATTGTAAATTGAGCGTACGCTATATAATTAGCTAAAAAATAAAGTAACTAAAAATGAAAACAACTAACTAACTAACTAACTATAGTAATACTTCACATAAAGAGAGGCTATTTGAAGTTAAAAAGTTAAAAGTACGGGAGACAAAACTTCACACACAAAATAATCTTCTAACTTTAAGGGGGAGTCTTAAGCCTTTGAAAGGCTAAAGAAAAACCTTAAAAGGTTTTACAGACTTCCTCTAATAATTACTTAAATATTCTAGCTCCCTAAAATAACCTCTCTTTATAAAATGCTAGCTAAAAAAATACATACTAAAAAAACAATGGTTTTAGAAATCTGAACAGAACTAAAAACAGACTAAAAAAAACTAAAAACGAGCTTATAATAAAATTGATTTTGCTTTTAAAGAGCGCACAACGTAGTACTTACTAAAACACTATAAACAAAATCAAAATTGCAACACAAATTCAACTAAACTAAACAAATTACTTAAAAGAAAATTTAAAAACTTGCAAAATTTTTGTACACAATTAAATGTACTTACTTTAATCTGCAGCACTATCACTATATTTTAACTATAGCTGAAATGAAATATATTTGCTAAAATCTACTAACTACACTGACTAGTGAGCTTTATTACTAGTATGCTAATTATACTAAAAGGAACACGATCTACGTACAACTAAAATTACTATTACTACTACTGTATAATACTATATATGATTAAATTTTTAATCTAAATGGGCTAAAGAAAAGAAGAAAAAAACGTTCACAAATTAGAGTACATAATTGCGTTTAAATGACAGTTGACAGTTATAAGTACACTGCGGAGACTGAGACTGAGACTGGACAGCTATATAGGTAAGTGAGAGTGTTTTTTATTCGAAATTCGAATAGGTAGTATTTTTATTTGAAATAAAAGTGTACTGAGATTATTGCTCTGTGTAGCATGTGAAGTTAATTATACAATGATATACATACGAATTACGAATACGATTAGTACACATTTTCTTGATTGAAGTGCATCAACCAATTTATCATAATTATAGCATATATAGTGCAATGTGCAATTAACCTGTGTGTGCAACGGCAATACCGTAAACCGTAACCGCAGGACCGGAACCATTTTATAAAATGTGTGTACACCTACTTACTACTATGCAGTAGTTTTTTAGTTTGCATTAATGCTAAATAAATTCTAATGCTACTTAAAAAAAACTTTCTACTATAATTGTAATGTAATTTGAGTTGAATTGTTAATATGTAAATAAAAAATAAAAACCAAGAAATTCAAACATCAAACATTAAAATTTAAATCTATAATATAATCAGTGTAAATTGATGTACTGACTCAGGATACTGATATCACTAATTTTTTTCGATGTTTTTAAATCCAATTACTTAAATGGGGATAGAAAAATCATATATAATAACAGAATCAGAAAATTAGAAGGAATAAAAAGTAAAACTGAAACTGAAAAAATCAAAATAATACATTCTTTTGTAAAAACAATAAAAAACGCACCCAACGAGCCCAGAATTTGAATTCGGATTATTGGAGCGTGCCATGATGTATGACAGTGGGGTACTGCTGGAGCTCATGGACCTTTGAACGTTTGAATGTCGAATTGTAGGGTTTCTGATTATTCGCGTTTGCATAAAGCTTTTGAGAAAACGACCTTTGAAAGGTGACGGTGTAGAAGTCAAAATCGAAATCTCACTATTAACCACAGCTCTAGAACTAGCAGAAGCATCAACCACATCAACATCATTAACATTAGCAATAGCTACATCACTAGCCACAAATCTACTGTCAACAGAATCCACACTTAAGGATCTTAAGGCAGGATTAGAAGCTAGGAATCTACCAATATTTGTGTTCATGGTATTAGTATTGCCAGCAGCAAGGGGTTGGGATTGGGGCTCGGGTGTTCTAGGACTACTACTGTTCAGCAAAGACAAGGAAACAGCTCCCTCCGTCATCCTCCTTTGTCCTGGTGAGCCGGATCCGGATCCGGATCCTGTCCCCGAATAATCCTCCAATTTATTAACTTGAGAATTTTTGTTTGTGACTGATGACACTTCTGAGCTTGACACGGAATTCCTTCTATTATCTGGACTACCACTATTATTATTGGGCGGAACTGGTAAAAAGGAGTATTTAGCCCGCAACACTTCCCACCGAGCAGGATCGTTCACTTTGATTAATTTCTTATGACTGGGACTGCTCCTAGGACTTTTTCCCAGGGATGGTGAACGTGGACGATTTCCTGGAGAAATATGACGATGATCATTGCTGGATTGCTGGACATTATTACGATGGGCTTCACTTTCAATTTCAGTCTGAAGTGACTGAACTCGAGGACTTTGAAGCTTTAATAAACTTGCTCGTGGAGGCTTCACTGGCGTGCCTCTTGTAGGTGCTTTATTTTGAGCACCGAGCTGTTCCATTTGCAATTTGAAGGGTGTTGGTGTCGGTGTCAATGAAGGTACTGTTGACACTGGAATCGTCGTAAATGAAACAGAATCCGCGTTGTTTTTACTTGCGATGCTTTCTACTGTACTGTTCTGGAGCGGGAGGGGATGGGGAATTGACCTCGGCGTTTTCGGAAGCGGATCAATTGTATCGTTAACGTTTTGGAAATCTGTAGCAGCTGGATTTACTGGAGCATTTGCTATTTCAACTGGAACAGTGGAAGCCTCTGGATCTGGATCTGGTTTATTTAAAGTCAAACTTTGACCTTGTTGTTCTTGACCTAAACTGTTACTTTCAATTCCCGGTTTATCCCCCGCTAACTTAGTATTTGAGAAGGACAGAATTTGCCGTGGAATTGAAATTTGCTTTGTTTTTAGTGAAAGTGGAAGTGGAGGCTTCATTTCTGCAGAATCTGGGACAGTCAACTCAGTGGAAATGCTCTGCTGACCTTTTGGCTCTGGTTGACCTAACCCTTGTCTTTTTTGTGGCGTCTCGAAAACATGTGACTTGAGATTTTTAGAACTCCCAAATTTCGTTTTGCTTGAAAAGAAATTTGTTGACATCTTGGACGTATAACTATTTCCAGAAACGCCGCTGGATAGCCTTCGGCTTGACGCCGGTGTTGACGTCAATACTTTTGACAGCGATTCCCGCTTTGAACTGATGTTCTTGCTACTACCAAAGCCAACATTACCAGTACCAGTACCAATGCGATTAATAGACCCAGCACTGTGATCGCTGTTGCTGTTGCTATGTCCACTTTTAGTTTTCGGAGTTTTGAAAAAGTTCCGACCCTTGCCCACTGACAGTGACAAACGTGAGGAATTAGTTCCTGTAGAATTCGCGGAATTGGGTTCAGAGGAAATAATTGAGATCTCACTCGCAGATATTGGGGTTGAGCCGAGTCCTTGCCGTTGTGGGGGTGAAAAGAGGGACAGGGTGGAAGCAGCTTTGCTTGAACTCTTCTTTTGAGATCCTGGCCCTTGAATTTTAGATTTTGTTAAAGATTTCGTGGATCCTCCAGAACCAGGCCCAGGCCCATGTCCAGGATATGATACTAATTTTGACGGCGGTTTTAAGGACAACTTTGTTGGAGGAATTGAAACCGTAACTTTGGCTTTTGAACTTGGTGTAACGGAAACGGAAACTGCGGAAACATAAAACTCTGACTTTTTAGCTGCTGCACCAGCACAGTTACTTGGATTAATATGTATGTCAACTGAAGAGCCACTAATGCCACCAGCTCCAGTAATTTTGACTGGGTCAGTCCCGTTGCTACTGAGACCGATATGAGGTGAGGAGGCTGAAGACAAATCCGTTTCGGACTGACTCAAATTCTTTCCATGGAGGTAGCGACGGAATGGAATATTAGAGAAATAACTACAAGCATAATAAGCACATACATGTGAGGTTAAACAAAAAACAGAACATAAAAGCCATAATCAACATCAACTATCAGCAATACTTTTACGCCTTTCGCAATGCACAAGAACTAAAGTAAATGTCAAGCTCAAAAATAGGTAAATATTTATAATGTAAGCTTTCTTTTTCTTTAATTTGGGATATTTTCAAACCAATAATTTGGGTAGCTCAATTTTGTAACTGTGTACAAGCAAACCAAAATGCGGTAGTAATCGGTACAATCAAATGCTAATTAGGTACTATATCATATTTAGTGTGTGTGCGTAGCTTCATTAACGAAAGCAGTAGCCGACGGTGCAAATTGAAAACTACAAAAATGCGAATTCTATATTCGCAGAATCAATAATACATTATGCAATATTATGCATTAACAATACAGTTATTCAAAATTCTAATAAGCGTTAATCTTAACGTTTCAAGGGATCAAAATACTTTAATCTACAATTTTTGAAAATATTTTTAAAAAAAAGTAAGCATTTTTCTAATGTGCACATTTTGAAATGTGTAAAAAACAACGTTCTATATTTACTATTCACAAAATTAATTATAAAGTTAGTGATTTTTTCCAATTTACACACATAAATAGCATATTGTCTGTGAAAAACCAAAATGACCCATATCCGATTTAAGCTAGAATCAAAATGAGCTATGTCATAAAAACAAAATGAGAAACATGCTAAAATGTCAATTCAGAGTTTTTGAAAAGTGTAAAATGTACTATTTACTTACATGTTTTTAAAAAGTGTAAAATGTTCTATTTACATAGTTTTGAAAAGTGCAAAATATTCTATTTAAATGGTGTTTCAATATTTGTGTAAATTGTGGATATTCTTTTTAGCTACAAATGGATATAGGTCATTTTGGTTCTTCACAGGCGATATTATATATATTCAACTTCTAACGAGAGCATTTTTATGCAAAAAATAAAATGACAATATACACATACATATATAGTACAGTACAAGAAATAAAATGTATATATACATAATACAAAATTCCATAATGCCAAAAACAAAAAATGCCAATAATGCCAATTCCAATGCAAATTGCCAACGCCAGCCAACTTTCAAAAGTATAAACTTAAAAAAAAATAAGAAAAGAAAAAGTGTGCACGTTAGTAGTAAAGATACAAAAAAATAAATGAGAATTTTTTAGAAATATATATATGAAAAAATAAACACTCGCACAGAAAGATTGAGAGTCGCGTGAAATGTTACCGTGTGAGTTGATTCCTCCTTTGAGCTTGGCTCATTGGTTTCAGTGGGCTTTTAGAAAGAGAAGAAGGGGTGGAGAACTTTGTTTGTATTCGTAATCTTTTCCATAATATTAATATTAATAAAAAATAGACTTGTAGAGAACTTAAATAATGCAGACATAATGATACATTACATAACCCAAATATAGACAATACACATGCATAGTAAATAAATAGTAATCATAAAATTAATTATATAATAAAAGTAAATTATTGAAAAGTAAGTTTTAAAAAAATAATCAATATATAAGTAAAAGAATATCAGTAAGAAATTATTGAAATAAAAAGAGAGAACAGAATGTTGTTTTTTGTAGTTTTGTTTTTTTTAATCTATATAAAACTCAAAAACTATTATAATATAGTGTCTCTACAAATAAAGACAAACAGTGTTGATGAGAGTGAAAATTCTGAGTCTACCTGCTTTTCGGCTGTTTTAAACCCGATGCTTTCTCTTCAGGAGTATTTTTTAAACTCGTGCTTGATCCACTTACACTGGAACTTGGGCTATCGTTTCTAGATAAGGAAAAAATACACCGATAGAAATTCAAATTAAATGTTACATTATAATAAAAATTAAATTTGTATAAGCCCTACATAAGTATAGCTCAGAAGAAGTACTTAAGGAAAAGAATAGTTCACACATTTTCAAGGATTATTTTACTTCTATTAAACGCTGCCCCACACACATATACACATTTACATATTATCGTCAGTGAAGAAACAAAATCACCTATATCCAATTTAAGATAGAATCAAAATGAGTTATGTCATAAAAAAAACGCGAAATTAAAAAGATGCGTAAACTGTTAATGACGACTTATTTGAAAGGTGCAAAATATTCTATTTACTTGCTCTTTAAACAGTGCACTACATTTTTTATTGAGTTGTTTTTGAAAAGTGCAAAATGTTCCGTTTACTTGTTTTTAAAAAGGGCAAAATGGTCTGTTTGCGTGTTTTTGAAAATTGCACAATTTCAATATTTAACTTGTTTCTAAGGTGTGTAAAATGTTCAATTTAACTGTTTCCAGGATCATGATATTTTAATACTTTTGTAGATATTAGATTTTATTTTTAGCTAAAAATGGATATGGGTCATTTTGGTTCTTCACACACGATATACATTTTAAAAAATTTCTCTGAAAAATTCATATTAACAAAAAAACACGAAACGCTCTCCATGTCCGCACTTACTTTCCAAGTGAAGTTCGCTTAGGTGGTGGCATGTCCTTGGCTGACCCGTCTCCATCGAAGACCATGACCTGTGGGGGTCGGACGAACATTCCATGGTTTTCAGCGCACTCAAAATATGACTTCCCTTGAACCGTTCCATTATTCTTCCCTTTTGGTTCATCTAGAACAAGACCAACCCAGACTCCGGATGCAAAGTCGGTAATTCCAACAAAAGCAACTACCCCTCTCACACCTTTCCCAGTCACTTCCACCTTATTTCCAATTTCTAAACCTCCGTGATCCGCCATTCTTACATTCGTGATTTTAACATACTATTAATACTATATAGGATTAATAAATTATAGAGAAGTTCACTTTGAACTTTAAACTTTAAAAAAATGAATTCTATAATTATCTCAATCTGTTATCCTGTTTATCAGTACCAGTCAGCCTCTCTCTGACCGAGTCCAGCAGATCCAGCCACCAGCAACCAGCCAGTGAGAGAGAAATTTTAGTACAATAATTATTCAGTTGCAATGTCAATACTCTAGTTTTAAAAGGCAATGCAATGATCACTAATATACTAATTTAAATATAATCAGGCGTAGCTCCAGATGTAAGGCTGTGGACTACAATGACAGCCAGGTAGATGACGCATAGGGACAGCAAAAATGCAAAAAATAAATAAATTAAAATATATCACCTGGTAACCAATTAACCAGTTCTTAATGTTATATCTTATTAAATTTGAAAGTTTGCGCTCCTTTTCAAAAGTCAAGAAGGTCTCAGCTAAAAAATCTTGTAGATTTTATGCCCGCGATTGGGGCTCCGGCTCCCGGTTTGGGGCAAGCTGACCAAGACGAATAAATTAGAATTAGAATTAGAAGCTACCAAGTTAAATATTTAAAGGGTTTTTTTAGCTCTTTTGGAATTGAATGAAATAACTAAGAACGAAGCTAACTGCTACTGCTGCTAACTAGTAAGCTGCTCTGCTACATTTCTTAATTCTTATTTTCTTATTCCTTCGTTTAAGAAGAAGAGATGTGAGATCCTGTTGTGCTCTGGACTCTGGACTGGGTCTGAATTTCTGTAAATGATTTTAAATTTGTTACTTTATTATTATTACATCTCAACCACATTTAAAATTTAAAGCGCTACATATTGTTTTTGAAAAGAGGAAAAGGAAAAACTGTACTTAATTCTAGTTTTACCATTAATGCATAAACTAAACTTTATAAATTCAAAATCTTGCAAGCTACTTTTTTAACGGGAACCACTAAAGATGAGATGATTGGCGAACCAGACCAACAACAGCAGGCAATTTCAAATCAACTGCAAGAACAGGACAATAAATTAGAGTTGGCTTTAACCCCCGGAAAATCTTACTTATCTAATAAAAATAAAGATGGGGACTTAAATCCAAACCCTGCTGATTCCAAAAATAGTGACAATGATGATGATGATGACGAATCCACATCTGCCAGTTCCTCCACCATCGCAACACATGATTTGTTAACTGCAACAAATACAAACTCAAGAGCGGCATCCATATCAGGATCGCAAGGTCAAGAAGATCAAGGTCAATGTCATAGGTTACGGTTACAAATTGATGCCGATGACGAACCAAATCAAACAGATGAAGTAGCCACAGCCATCCCTTTGCCTTTGCTTTTTAATGACGACAACGTTATGACCAATATTGAGCCAACCACAAAAATCGTAACGAGATCGGTAAACGAAGAAAGCCAGTTAAGGAAGTGCGCCAGTAGCAGCAACGAAAACGAAAACGATCCCAGTTCTTATTTTAAATCTCAATTCCAATTACTAAAACTAAATAGAAGTAGTGGACATGTTAATCTTCATCAGGAAGTAGGTGAAAAACAAAAAGTAGGGGCACTGCTAACCAATCAGAATAAATCCTTTGAAGCCTTAGAGAAATGCATCGAATGGCTATCATATCATCCAGAGAGCAAAAGCAAGGTCCTCAGTACTCCTGAACATAGTCTCAGGAAAGAAATGACGAAAAGGGAACTTGTCGACTATCGGCAAGAAGCGGTTCGACAGTGGGTAGACACACTTCCTGAAAGCTTAAACAACAATAATAACGAGAACGATACAGAGACGACGACGACGACAGTGACGGTAGCAGACTCATTCACAAACTATCCAAATCTACAAGAATTGCAAAGGCTTCAAGGTATTGGAAAAAACATTGAAACTACATCGAAATCGAAAGCAAACGTAATAATCAACAAATTTCAAAGTCAAAACTGGAATCCAAACAGCCTTATTAATCAAGAAAAGAAAAGTGTACAAAGAAAATCCGCTAAAACGGAGATTCAAGCCACAATAAGCGGGAACTCAGTGGCGACGACAGTAGAAGCATCCCCCTTCATCCATACAACCCAAAAACAATTTATTCTAGATCTTGGCCAAATTCTACAATCTTCTAATAATAATCTTCAAAAACATTCACACCCACAATTAATGGAATTAACCGAGTTGGAGGAGCAGCAGTTGTTTCAAAATCTTCTCGAAAATACCAATACCAATACCAATGATGATGATGATGACGACGACAGCAACACATTACAAAGCACACCAACAAAAAAATTACCGAATAATAAAAAATCAAGAATACAAAATATTACACTGTGGATGTCCAAAATTCCCATTATAGGAAAATGTTGGGCCAGGCTGTTGCTTAATAAAGTAGATGAAAATCTCCCAAATTCTCACGTTGTTCCACCAATTCATCTCACAGTCCCTCTGTCGGAATCTGATCCTCACCCGCCGCACCATGACCACCACCCTTTAATCAATATTGGTATGGAGACGACTGGGAAAGAAAAAGAAAATGACGAATCGGATGCAAATATAAATATACCAGCCCCGTCATCCCAACGAAACGAAGAACCGAATCCATTTCTAACGATTGACATCGAAGGGAAAGACAATGAGACAGTTCGGAAGGAGCTGAATGAAATTATTCGAAATATGAGAATTGCCGGGAAATTAAACGATTCTGGGGTAACGCTCTCCGATAATGAGAATGAGAATAATGAGTGCGACGAGGACTCTGAAAAAAATTCAAATTCTGACAACGATATGGATTCTTACCAAGATCAAGATGAAGACGACCAAGTTTCTTCCAAGAATAATAATACGGACAAAAATAAAAACCAGCATAAAAGAAAACGCTTGAGAAAACCAAAGTCTCAAGATCATGTTCTCCTCCTCAATAGTAAAAGTAAAAATAAAAGTGGAAATCGTCATCGCAATATTAACATTAACCGTAATAATCGTGACCGGAATCGGAAAGGTGATTGTGGGAGTGAGATCGAGATGGCTTCGACTGCTCCAAGTGTCAGCGCCACAACGGGTCGTGCGACGGAGAGCAATTCGGAAGAAATTCAAAGACTCACCAATTTTCTATTAAATACAAGAAAATCCACGATGCGAACAATCTTTAGTCTGCGAAAGGAAAGAATTCCACCGGAAACACCCGCACCGCCAAATCTTCTGAATCGGGTGGGTAGACAAGTCCAAGAATTTTTCACAAATACCATTCATGGATATTTTCGAGGGGGGACTAGTGGACTTATGAAAAGGGTTCATAGGATTAACCCAATTAGTAATCATTTCAATGACGTATCTACGGAAGCGGCAATCACTCCTTCTGTTACATCGTCGAACCTGCAGCAGCAACAGCAAAATCGTTCTCATCCAAATCGTCCATTAGAACTGAATAATCACTTGCAGTTATTGGTAGGGTCAGCGGAACAACAGCACCCTACCACAAGAAAATCCAGGGGCTCACTATTAAAAAAACTTCTTGGTCTCCGGAAACAAATTGCCAATCCAATTTCTCAAAAATCTCGAACAATGATGACGATGACAGAGGAAGCGGAAGTACTTGGTGCAGTTCCCGTTCCCTCAAATTTAATACCAGCTCCGGTACCGGCAACGGCACCGGTACATTCGGAAGACGTAGAAGCCGTGGAAGGAACTAATTCTGTAGTAAATACTATGAGATTGCAAAACTTAGCACTAAATACAATGACTTCAGTAGAAGCAGATGTTGATCGTGGTCTTGATGGTAAGGAGAACAATAAATTTCCTGACAGCGAGACGACTAATCGAAATGAAGATAGTTTAAATCAAAATAATAATACAGATGATGATGCACTAGACCCAGAAGATAATGTAGGAGTTTTCATCAATAATAGCAATTCAGAATTGCGTCATTCCGGTTCGAGTTCCACCCCAACACCTGATGAGAAAAGTGCAAAAAATTGAACAAACCAACAATGGTTGATAATTACATCGGTCTATATTAACTATCAAACTAAGGATAAGGATAAAGCCAATGTCTAAAGTCTTTTCCAACATTGTTTAGGAAAACACGTCTTTTTAAGAAAACGCAGTGACAGTCGATCCCGGTAGTACCCTCATACTTTTTTTAATGTTTGTAATAATTATTAATTGCTATGTATAACATACTTTTACTTAACAGTATTTGTTTATAATACGTAGAATTACACTGTAACTGTAGTTGCATATTGTATACAGTGTAAAGTTCAATCTGCAATTCTACAATATCTTTATCTACACACTACCAAGTATTACAATAATGATAACACAGTATTTGCAGTATTAATGAAATAGGTCCATTTTATGCAGTAATGTCAGAATAATATTGCAAGATCTCATCTAATTAATAAACTTGACATGTTATCAAATATAAAAAGTGCGCAAACTGTTGAGTTAATTCAGTTAATAATAATGACACAACCAACGGTAGTTCTTAAACGAATCTGTTTTAATACGCTGAAGTACAAATTTTGAAGTAATACAGTACTTAGCATTTATACCAAATAATTTAATACAAAAAAATGTTTATATTTATAATAGAATATACAAAAACAAATCTAGCCTGTGAAGTAGTAACAGTCCTGACTAACGAATATACTACTTAATAAATGGTATTCGTGAGATTAACAGAGAAAATAACGGCGAAGCAACAATAATACTTTTTTTGACTTTCGTATTATTTTTTTCGTCTATTATTTTAGAAAGCGATAACATATCGTCTGTGAAGAACCCAAATGACCCATATCCAATTTAATCTATAATCAAAATGAGCTGTTATAAAAACAAAATGATAAACAAAATTTAACATTTAACATAAAATGTTAAATGTTCCGTTTGCATGTTTTTGAAAAGTGTAAAATTTTCGATTTGCATGTTTTTGAAAAGTGTAAAATGTTCTATTTACATGTTTTTGAAAATTGCAAAATTTTCAAAAACATTTCAAAAACAATTTAAGATATTATATATAAAATTTTTCAAGATATGTTTAAATATTTTTTGTAGATAGTGGATGTTGTTTTTAGTTAATAGTGGATATGGGTAATTTTGGTTCTTCACAGACGATGTAAGATAAAAGAATGCGAAGTTCATAATATATAATTTACAAAGGGAATTGCGATACGATAATACAAGTATCGCTCTCATTCAACTACAATAATTAAACATAGTAAGTATTAGGCACATAATTTTAATAAGCTTTAATAAAAGCTTTAGCTAATTTTATACTTATTATTACAAATACAATTTTTATCAATATTTATAAAGAAATATGATAATTTGATATACGAAGTTTTGATTTAGCAAAATCTATAGAGCTATTAGTCTACGTACAGCGAACCATCTGCAGGACCAAGATACCTCACCCCAATTAATATAATATCCACAATTGTCCACAAACCGAGACCGCCAAAACTAAATAATTTCCCAATACCCTCTTGCCACCTTCCCAAATAAAAGCGGTCTGCTCCAAAACCCCCTAATGTGACACTGAGGACAAAGGCTGTGGACCAACGGTAACCATTTTTCCAGTTGCACGGCATCATTCGATTGAAGTTACGATTTCCAAGACAAATCACGTCTGAGAGGACGGTACAATTGGCCCTGTTGCAATGATTAAATTAGTTGAGACTACAACACACTTACAGATTATACATACATTCTTGAATATACACATAGCACTACGAAAAGTGAATTAAAATTATTAAATGAGAGTAGAATTCAACTTTACTTGTAATAATTACGAGGAGCTCCTACAGAATTACAGGTTGAAATTCCATTGCAGCTTTGTTGCCACATAGGAGTTTGGTAGCAGTACTGGCATGTCATTTGTAGTTTGAATTTCCTGTCCCCCTAATATTTTTCAAGTAAATAATTTAAGTTTAAGACATTAAAATTTAAAATTACATATCGCCTGTGAGGAACCAAAATGACACATATCCAATTTAAGCTAGAATCAAAATAAGCTAGGTATGTCATAAAAACAAAATGAAAAAATGCGTAAAATGTTAATTAAGAGTTTTTGAAAAGCGTAAAATGCTCTATTTGCATGTTTTAAAAAAGTTCAAAATGCTCTATTTGTATGTTTTAATAAAGTTCAAAATATTCTATTTAAATGCTTTCAAGACAAATTTCAATATTTTTGTAGATAGTGGATATTGTTTTTAGGTAAAAATGGATATGGGTCATTTTGGTTCTTCACAGATGATATTCAAAATATAACAACGTCGGATTTCAATGAAAAAATAAAATAATATTAACATCATTATAGGCAATACTTGCTTTATTTAAAGTATTATATATCAACTACATTAAAAAATAATCCAAGAAACTGCTTACTTTGCAAACCACAAAGGGTTTAGCAGTGCAAGTCACGGTAACATTATCTCCATAACGGCAAATTTCAGCGACACCTTCAAGTTCACAGTTTATGCAATTTCCACCACTTTCGGAACATTCTGTTTCCGTTTGAGAAGGATCACAATTCTCCGGATCTCCTTTTGAAGTCTGTGTATACAAAAATAACAACATAAAAATGTGCAGCTCCCCCTGCCATTTAAGCTTTAACGAATGGACTTAAGTTTTACTTTTTGACTTTAGTTGCAAAGCAAATAAGCACTTACATGCCGATTATTTTTACTACTCCAAGTTTCATGAGGATGCGAATGACTATCTCGAGCAAGACCAGCAGGTAAGGTGGAAGTATGTGAATTAGGTGACTCTTTCGACAGTCCATTCATTTTTTCTTCTTTACTTCCTTGATTTGACTCGGTATGGTGTGGGTGCGCCTTTGATATACCTCCGCTTTTCTCATTCTCTGTAATAATATATAACGGAACAACAACAATCATTACTACTTATCTGATTTTTATAGGTATTCAACATGTACAAATATTATTACTTTAAATCTATCATCCTTTATAATTTGTAATTACTTATAACTCACAAATGATTTTTACTTTTGCAATTTAATAATATTATTAACTTTTACATACCTCTGGTGCACACATTTAGGAGAGAGGTGAGGAGAAGGAGAGCGACTATTTTCCATATGTACTGCAAGTTATTTTCCATTTTTGATAAGATTTCAGATTACTGAAGCAATTTCATTCTTAATTGTAAATTTTTTGTATTCACATTCACAAATTCACTGATTCACTGCCTGAACACAATTTCAGATCTGATTCAAAAGTTTCAGTCAATCGCCGCTCACAACATAGGGTTTCCAAAATGGCGCGAATACTCCCTAAACGTCAATGATCGAAGGAAATACCACTGATACCACACCACGAGATTGAGCAGTCAAGTAATAAGTAATTTAACTAGGTTGACTAGGTACTAGGTACTTTAACTAATCTCATACTTTAATTTAATTATAGTTACATAGTATGTTGTCAATGTCTTTTTTAAGATTGTGTATAATTTCCTTTAACACTTGGCTCCTTGTACTGACATAGAAATAGGAATGCATAAATGCAAAAACAATTACCTAATAAAAAATTAATCAATTTGATTATAACAATAGTAAAAGGCATTTTAATGTGTGTAAAACACTCAATAAAAAGATAAAATATAGGAGAGCACCATATTTAATGTATGAGCATGTACCTACTTAAAGCATCTAGGTACCTAGTTGCTAACCGCTAGCTATACGCACTGTGTACTACTTAATGATAAATATTTTGTAATAATTCATGAGGATTTATCTGATGCCGAAATTAGGATGGAATAATGCAGCAATAGAAATTATGTCACTCCACCCCATATTAGTACTTAACTGACAAATGATAAATTAAAGTAGATCGTAAAGTATGCGACACGGTTTATATACAAGTAAAAATTGTATACGTAATGATGTGGCATACTAATTGGGGCATAATTAAATAATTGTGATCAGGTGGGTAAAAGAAGCCACTCAATTTTTAATAATAACACACTAAGGGATGATAAAGATAAATGTGGACGTAAACTATGTCTTGCACGGAAGATCGAACTCTAAATATATTCTTCTACGCAAGGAGTTCCCTAGGATTGAGTCGATTGAGTGCATTACTATCAGTTCTAGTATTTTCCTTTTCCCTGTTAGAAATTGAGTCATCACATTTACCCGCCTGATCACAGGCACCCTATTACCCACCTTATGTCCTTCACAATTATTAAATTAATGTTCATATATCCTGGTTCTCCAGGTTCTTTCCACAAGCTGTCTATGCGTTTTTTGGGCATTTAAGAAAAGTAAATATTTATTTACAACTGGCGCACTATTACGCTTGCCATTTAGACACAGTAAGAACAAAACACATCATTAATAAGTTAATTATAATTGTTGTAAAATAAAGCATAACATAATTGTTTTAAAAACGTTCCTTCAGAATCAACTATGCAATAAATTCATATTATACAAATGATTATGAGCAATTCGGCATATCGTCTGTGAAGAACCAAAATTACCCATATCCAATTTAAGCTACAATCAAAATGAACTATTGTCTGGATACAAATTCGTGATAGCTGCGCAAGGTGTCCAAACAGTTTCATGTCCATGCAATCAAATGGGCACGGCAGGGTTTGGACACCTTGCGCAGCTATATCACGAATTTGTATCTAGACAATAAGTATGGCATAAAAACAAAATAAGAAACATGCTTGAAATGAAAATGCATGAAAATAAGGAGTTTTTGAAAAGCGTAAAATTCTCTATTTGCCTGTTCAAAAAAAGTTCAAAATGCTCTATTTGCATGTCTTTCAAAAGTGCAAAATGTTCTATTTATATTTTTTCTTAAAGTGGTAAATGTTCCATTTAAATATTTTCGAGATATATTTTGCAGTATTTTTGTAAATAGTGGATGTTGTTTTCAGTTTAGCTAAACATGGATATGGGTCATTTTGGTTCTTCTTAGACGATATATATGTGAACGCACGCATTTATGTATCAGTCTGAAACCTGCAGAAGAAGCTAAACCCCAAAATTGAACATGGAACATACATTTTCATAATTAATTTTGTGACTATTATCCCATCATATCTTTCAATATCGTGGCGTTCGTGCTAGAGTCAACAATTTATAGAAGCTCATACTTGAGCCCCTGGGAGTTGGACGGTAATTTGTCTGGTCTGTGTCGGTGACGATATACTTTTACTAGAAACTTCTTTAAATGGTGGAATATAAACTAGCACTTGTGAATGTGGGTAGGTACATGATATAATAACAGTACAATGCAATATATTATTTAATATAAATTGTTAATACAAAATTGTTGTGTTGCATAAGTATTCCATCGTAGCATATTATTTTGTTTGGTGCTTTGGTTTTGGTTGGTGCCGGTATAAGTGGTAAGATGCACTCAAGATTCAAGGTTGCACTTGGTCTCTATGTGAAACAATTTTCATCCTCAGTTTCTAACAGTCCAGTAGTCCAGGCGACAGGCTCAAGTTTGTCCGTTGAAGTTCCCGTTGTTAAGCTGAATTGACTGAGCTCTGCGTCTGTCAGCTGTACTTAGCTGTCATTGCTAAAGAACTTTGTATTGGAGGACGTAACCCGATTAGGCGAAAATAAAGGTACTTAAGCAAGTTTATTTTTGTTAAAGGCTCGCTTAATTTTGGATTCCTGAATACTTTATATTCATCTAATTATAATTGCACTCAGATTTTACACTGCGGATATTTCTTGGAAGAATGGGTACATTTATGAATTATGAGTCATTTAGATTTAAATGCTTTATAATTTCACCTACGATTGAAAAGTTACGTCTACTACATGTGAACGATACAATGGTTTTGTAACTAGATTTTTATTTTTATATAAAGTTAACGCAGTCAATCAGCTCCCTACTTAATTGGTCCGCTGATTTCAACGGATTGAGAATTATATCTATAAATACTGAATTTAAAAATAATTTACTTTGTAATTTTTCAGACATTTAAATATAAATACTGAGCATTTAAAACTAGGAAATGTCAACTGACTGATTATATTCAAAAGATGGATCATTTCAATTACCTACCAATACATACATAAGTATTTAATTTAAAGCTTTTTCGACAGCACGGCATAACAAAAAGTACGTAAGTACTTAGCAGCAGCTATTACCTATAACTTTTAATATTGAGGTTAGGTATACTTAAAATTTATTCTCTTGTTCAACATTGAAGGTCATGCCACACATTAATTTGTTTATTAAAACCGGAAGGCGGAAGGAGTATACAATTTAGTATACCATCGAAATCGAAAATTATATGTTTGGTCATATGTAAGGACGACTTACATAATATTATTGTAAACCTACGTAGGTCTAGGTCCGTTTAAAAAAATAAAGTTGGTAGTTTGTGAGCAAAAACTAAAAAGCAAATACAGGATTATGAAACCCGTTTTGCTAAGTATGTATAAGCATCTAAGGTACTTTAATTCCACTTACTGACTTAAATGCAGCTCCCAGTTTTTCCACTGCCACTGCTGAATGGCTGAAACATTGGGTTTTTAGAATGACACAGCGTATATTAAGTTTTTCATTAAGTGTTTGTCTCTCTTTTCCATGCATTATTGTAATATTGTATCATGTAATATAATATGTATGACTTCAGAATAATATGATTTTTTTGTTGTGCTCAGTGATATTAGTATTAGGCTATTCGTATATGTAGTATGGGCAGGCAGGTAACAACATATAGGGACCGGCTTTTTATATTTTAATTCAGTATCCTTCCTTACTAGTTTAATGAAAATTTATTTAACTTGACCTTCGTATTATTGATTACTTATTATATGTATAACACAGTCCTAAAAATAATAAGTATTATTATTATTAACTGGCTTGCATTTTACATTGCATGCTAAGGTGTGTAGAATAATCTATGATTGATTGATATTCTGAATTTTAGCATAGTTTTAATTGATACACATGTAGGTATCAATATTTTTTAAGGGGTTTGAACAGGAAGAATTTATTTCGGTTATAAATATCCAAGCGAAGTATTTACAGTATACAGAGTTAAAAGAAGAATTTTAAGAATATTATTCAGCTTTTGGGTACTATCAATAGCATTTAATAATTTTAAAGACGTCATTCGAATTGCATTGCAAATTGCAATCCTGCTAGTTTGGATTTTGAATAGAAAACCAAATACTGATTAAATAGTTCAAGGGCTAATATATATTTGGATTTTTCAGACAATTGTTGAAGTAACTGAAATCCTAATAACCAACCAAAATGCCGCTGGATATTGACACAGAAGCTTTCCGGAGCTTTGCCTACTTTGGAGCTATACTGGGACTTAAAGTTATGGGGATGTCGGTCCTCACAGCAGTTAACCGGATACGCAAGAGGGTAACATAATAATATAATACGCTTATATTGATTCTATTACTTACTTTGTAGTTCTACAACTTCTACAATTATTTTTTGTTTGCGAAATTGATTCAAATCATTTTATCCTTTAAATAATTCAAATGTAAATAACTTTGCCTTTTACTAAGAATTATTATGAATTTCTAATTTGTTTGCTTTTATGAATGAAGGCTTTCGCTAACCCTGAAGATCTTATTGACCCGAAGAAGGAAAAAACAACTTTAAGTGACCCGGATGTTGAGCGAGTTCGAAGGTGAGCATAGTTCCCATTTCTACCTTACGTTTATTTGGGAGAAAACTTTAAAACTTTATTTATTTATTTTAAACTAAGTCCGACAACCACTCCGTTAATTTGAAACTATGTAAGGGGATGTGCAAGTTAAAGTTAGTTTATACTTATAGTTAGTTCAGGATTGTTCAACTTGTTTCGTGTTTAAAGAATTTCGAGATATTTCCTTTTCTGTTCTGACTGCAGACTGAAGTACTATAGTAACTACGAATCTGATTTGTGTTGAATTAAAGCGTGTGTTTTCTCCTTCCTTTTTTGACGCAGGGCTCACTTGAATGACTTGGAAAATATCCTGCCATTCTTAATCTTAGGATTGTTGTACTGCTTCACCCATCCGAGTGCTGCTACAGCAAATGCCCTCTTCAAGGTGTTCACCATTGCCCGCATCGCTCACACATTCGTCTATGCTGTAGTACCCATCCCACAGCCAGCCCGTGTCCTTGCCTTTGCTGTTGGCTACGGAATCAATATCTACATGGCAATTAAAGTTTTGACCTACTTTGCCTAAACCTGAACTATATTTTGAGTTCTGTTAATTTTACCTGGTTGATCCTCTGCCTGCAGTCTGTAGTTGTATATGAATTGTTTGTGTTGTAGACAAATTAACTTCTGCTTTCCGTAATAACTGTGCACAAAAAATACTGGCCAAACATGAGGAACAATTTAATTATTTCTGTGTAGCTTTAATTGTATTTGTTTTGCTGAGAAATTTTTTACTTTGATAACTAAAACCAACTTCAGTTTACTACTGTCCAGAGATAATTCCATCTATTTTTGTTATTTAAATTCATTTTTAATACACACTAATACATATTATAATTACTGTTTATATGGATGTAATAATTATCTACTTGAAAAAATATCAGCGAATATGTGATTTTTTGAACACTTTTGGCAATAATGTATAATGCTACAATAACTCAAAGTACAGTATAATAAAAGTATCGTATTATTGTTGAATATTGACGTGCATACCAGTATGATTTTTTTTGCCTACAGTTATTTTCGACACCGGTCTTTTAAAATACTTTGATGCTTCTTAGCCCACGTTTCCCTAAGGCAAATAATGTTTTCTTGGTAGTTCGAAAGTAGTATGACCCATTAGCACTGAAACAATAACTATCCCAATTAGCAGGAAATAAATCATTTAAATATACCAAAGAAATCGAAAATGAACAAAATTCGACCATAATAAAAGTAAATAGCTCAGTACAGTACGAATTACGTCATGTTGAAGTTGACGCTATATAATAGGAACATTTAATAACATACGTTTCAGGAGTGGAATATCCCATGATTGCTGTATCACGGAAATCACAATTTCCAGCTTGAAAATGATCCCAGTCGGTGCATTTACAACCGTAGAAACCACTTTCGGTCAAAATAGACTCCTGGAAATACAGCACTGCTCGCTCATGACTACAGACTCCTTTCGAGTTCAAAATGCAGACAAAAATACCAAATTGTTTTATTTAATACAAATAAATTAAAATTGTACCTACCCAGCTAGCAGACCTTGTACGTTGGACATCCTCAAACACACGAAAAAGGTCTAACTAACCTACATTCTAAATTCTATTTAGTATCGAAAGATATACGTATACCGAATCTTTCTCCTTCACAACCAGGCTGAGATTTCCCATTGTTAGGATAAAAATCCACATGTCCACAGGGAATCAAGAGTGATAATCCGTTGTCCCATGGGTATCCTCCAGCAGTGTGTACCACGTCAACGAATCGAGCTAAATCAAAAAATTGTATATGTTTAAAGACTTTTTTGGCTTTATGGGTCAAGTCCGTCATTTTAGAGTGATTTTTGACTCTGAGCTTATCTCGCTTTGCATGTGTGGAAGTAAATAATGTTGAGTGTACCATCAGATGAATCAATTCGCTTATCTTTGGAAACGTCTTCGAAACAAGGGAGAGCTGGGTCCAAACCTATAAATCCATATTATATAGCAATATTATGTCTGTTATAATACTTTAAAGCGGAATTTCTAAAACTTGATTTTTTGTTAAACTGTTCTTTATGCAGCACATCTTTATATCTACTTCCTTGTGTATAAAATCAATTAATGGGAAGTGTATGCGCTGACTACTATATAAGCTAAGTTAGCTAATAATAAAGTAAATTACATTGTTTTTAATAACCTGTAATTCTAGCCACATTCCTTTCAAGAGCAACGCCTGCGTGACCCGCCACATGAGCTCCAAGACTGAAGCCGATTATGTGGAGGTCATCCAGTGTCTCACTCATAGCATTTCTGTGCACTAAAAATCGGACCAAGTCAGCTGTTTTGTCCCCTACATAGTTGACGTTCTCCACTGCAATGATGTACCATGGTGAGGCTGCTAAGTCGCTCCAGTCCACCAAAATAATATTTACAGGGAGGCCAAGCTTGAAATATGCTAAATGTTTACAATGGGTTCAAAGCAAATATCAGTAAGCGATTGCATTGCATTTTTTTAAATTTAATAGTTAAATAAGAAATTGCACATCAAAATGTGAACAATGTTAATTTCCACTCACTCTGTGCCACATCCCAAGGAAAATTATCCGTGTAAGCAGAGCCAAAACCATGAATCATAATTATCCACGGAACATTTTTAACATAATTTGAATTTTCTAAAGTCGCTCCGTCCCCAACATGAAGTTCTACTGGGGATTTCGAACTGTCACTGTTAAATATAATTAATTATGAAAAACATAGTTTAATCTTGGAATTTATTGACGTATGCGCTTATAACATACAGTTTCAACTGGAATGCAGTTAAATATATTATGTGCCATCTATACCTATAGTACCGGTACCTACTTACCTAGCAATTAAAAAGAATCTGACATCCCGTTTTTGGTTATGATGACGAAAATCATTTCCTTTCCAAAACGGCGCAGTCCCGTCCACGATGGCCGGAAGGACGGAACCCCTATTTTTAGGGTCAGGAAAATACACAACTTTATGAATATTAAACGTTCCCGACACTGCTGAGAGAGTTGCAAAATTAGTTGCTAAAATTAGAAACAGTTGGTAGCGCTTTTGCTTTTGCCTTTGCGTGAAAAGAAAGTTCATTGCTTCGTTTTCGGTTTCTTTTTGGCAGTGCTTAAAAATTTACTTTTAAACACTTCTATAATTGGATTTAGGTTTGGAAGGCGGAACAATAGACTAACTTGTTCGTTGCAATAAAATAAAATCGGAATTATGCAACAGGGAGAACAAAATTGAAGCCGCACTATCAGTAAGACAGACAAAAACTATAATTATAAGTAGCTGCTCAGCTTCTTTAGAATTCGGATCATTCATATTTCACACAATTATACATACTAACATAATTACATTATACTTATACATATAATTAGTTATATATACGTATTTCCAGCAAACAACGACAACTAGCACGTACTATAGCTGTCCTTTAAAGTTAATTTGAATATCGAAGCTAAACTTACCTACCTATAGGTAGCGCATACTATATACCTATTGCTGTATTTTGTCGATGCTAAGATATTTTTAATTTGTATATTATTTCCGTGCGGCATTGCATTGGTTTGCTAATCAGTTTGAATTCTTGCAATAATTATTACAACAAAAAAGTTATTTAACTGATTTACATTGTGTACATTTAAAAGTAGGCAGATGGGCCCTGAGTTGGCTGTAGCAATGCTAACGCTAATGTTAATGGTAAAATTCGTAGTAAGATGCCCATGCAAAAACAGAACTGGGAGGTGCTTTAGTGCATCTTAAAATGTCACTTACAATTTTATGAGTTATTATCTAAATATTTAAGTATGTAAGTACTCCCTTCATAGTTTAGCGAGTGTAGTGTCCGCTTATACTTTCCACTAAAACGTCTTAGTGTTATAATATATTTAAACAGACTTGCTTCTTGCCCCTATTGGAGTTCTGTTGTCAAATCTCGTCATATTATGTATGTACCATACGATGGGTGATTCACATTTCGTCTGTGAAGAACCAAAATGACACATTTCCATTTTTAGCTAAAAAAAATATCCACTATCTACAAGAAATATTGAAATATGCCTTGAAAGCATGTAAATAGACCATTTTGCACTTTTCAAAAATATGTAAATAGAACATTTTGAGCTATTCAAAAATATGTTAATAGAACATTCTGGAATTTTCAAAAACATGTAAATACAACCTTTAACGCGTTTAAAAAATGTTGAAATAAAAAAATTTGCAATTTTCAAAAACATTAAAACTGAATATTTTACACTTCAAACTTCAAAAACATTGAAATAGAACAATTTACAATTCAAAACCTCCCAATTAACATTTTACGCATGTTTCTCATTTTGTTTTTATGGCATAGATCATTTTGATTCTAGTTTAAATTGGAAATGGATAATTTTTGGTTCTTTAGAGACGATTTGTTTTTCCTTTCCAGGAAAATTGAAAATAGAGTTACATAAAGTTATATATACTACAAAGTACTACAAACTTACCTACAAACTACAAGCCTCAAAAAGACCAAAACAAGTCGGAGACTAAAGCCAACTGACTGTCTGGGAATCTAAACTGAGATATTGATAACGGCCGGGATAATGATTAAAATATCGAATATATGAATTGCCCACACACTTTACCCAAAGCACCACCGCTCAATAAGAACCTTTAACGGCTCCAAATTAATGTAACCAATTTCATTCTTGAACAAATGTTTAAAAATAGATGATATCATCAACTTGGCTCGAATTAATGAATAATAATAATACAGAAGAAGATTATTTTTTCTCCCTTAAATTTGTATTTTTTCTGATTCATCAGTCTTGTACTCTTCCATTCTTTAAAAAAAATGTTTAACATGTTGTACAGCATAGGTTTATACAGTATTACAAGAGTATGTAATTTCTTATAAAATATTAGAAATATTTTTTCATAATTTAAAAAATTGAATTCCATGAAGAAATCCTAAGTATGTATGTACTTTCTACTACATTAATTTAACGCATACTTAAGAGCTAATAATAAATATGTCAATAATTATTGAAAAGCGATTATAGGAATCCTTAAGGAATTGCCACAATTATGTGACTGTTCAGCTTCTAATCAGGCTATTCTGGCTTCCTGAATATGTGGAATTTGAACATTTTAAAATTAACTATTTTACTATAGTTATCCTACTATAATTTTATTCCATATAAGTATAGAAGTATGGGCCCAAAATATGGGTTTTTAAAATTAACTGAGCATTTATGATTTTCTCAATTATACGCTTATTATAAGTGCTTTCAATATTTTAAAGCTGATTCCGTAAATTATTTCCAGGGCTAGAAATGTTGTGGATGGCTTATTACCCCAACACATAGCCATTAGCCAAGTACTTAAAAGCTTATTATTTAGGGTCCGTACTCCTAATGGTGATCGGGTTCATTTTTTAAAAACTTCAAGAACCTGTATCTTTTTAAGCAAATGACGTATATGGAGTATAGTAAAGCATGTTGCACCATTGTACTTGTCAGTTAATTCTGTACCCACTTGTAACTGTTCGGCGTCTAAAATTAAGATTTGCAAGAGACACAGGTCATGGTCTGAATGTGGAAGCGTTTGCGAGTTTTAGTTTAGAGTTTTAGAGGATGCTTCTAGGTCCTTTTCCTAGGTCTCGTACGAGTCCGCTAAGAACTTCCCACGTGCCATTATGAAAAAATTAGTAATTTACTTACTTAAGTATTCTGTGCGCTTGAAAATCATAGTATCCATTTCCCTTGCTTTAAAACTTTTCTACAAACTACAGAGTACGAACTATTTACTTACGAGTTAGTAATATTTAGAATAGTTTTGCATGATTTAAGTTTAACGATTACTTTACTTAATAATTAATTTGTTTAAAGTCAACTTATACATACTGAGTATAAATTCCAACAGCCCTTTATTTGGCTATGCAATGTAAATACTTTGCTGGTATGTTTGTGATAATAATATCTTTACTTTTCAGTTATAAATAAATGATAAAGAACTTCTACAACATAAACTACGCAGTACTGATCTGATCTAATCATATACAATGTATATTTCTTATTCTGTTTCTACCGCATATTTTATTAAGCATACAATTTCTCGGTTAAATATTTAACAGAGCAGTAAACCGAGTAATCGGTTTGATTGTTAACAAAATGGAGAGTTAACTGCGCTAACAGTGCATCGGTAATGTCATTAATTCACTCGTCCGTTTTGTATGGCAATACAAAAACTCAGCAATTTTACTCGGTTAACTCCTTAACCGATTCGTCTATCACAACGCTAATAAGCGAGCAATCAATGAGTAGCGCAGTAATAGAGTAATCGATTTATTGGAAGCTAATAGCCACCACGCAGATAACTTGCCCCTAATAAAATGTAATCAAGCTATAGTTATTTCCAACTAGTAAGTATGAGATGAGAACGCTTGTTCCAAATTGAATTAAGTTTCGCCTACATCATAGATTTAATCATTTAATTCTGGATTCCTCTGCTCTTGAAACAGTGTTGCCAAATTGTTAACTATTATTGTTATATTACTTTCATGTTTACAATTTTACCTCGTCAGTGCACTTGACTTGGGATTGATTATACGGAATTCGGAATTTATTATTTTACCCGATACTGTGTCGTTCGTTGGAAATCAGTACTATGAGTGTGCACATAATGTTTCTGACACTTTACTTGAATATAGCTTAAACAAACAACCTGTCATATTACTGTTAACACTAACAATAATGTTTCGCCTTACAGTTTTACACTGTCTAAGAGTCTGAAATGTATTAATCGAAAGAATAGTTCTAGACCCTTCAGATATTGGGTTGCCGTTTAGATTAGGACAAAGAATTTTCTCTACGAATAATAATATACATAAGTCTAATTGTGATCGCTTTTTGAAAAACTTTTGGTTGTGCTATCCGTAAAACTTAGTAGAAACAATTTCGAAAGCAACGACCTTTGAAGTTTAACAAACATACAATTTTGAGTATTTCCTTCAAATTTCATAAAATTCTGATGGTTAATCTTTCATCTACAAGAGTTTAAAGAATTCACTCTTGGCTGAGTTGGAAGTTTGTTAAGTCCGGTAATTGTGATACGTCTGCGTCTAATTGTGATCGACTAATTTAATGTCGAAAGTAATATTTTTTAAACTCTAAAAACGTAGTAAATAAGCTTTATTTGTTGTATTAATGTAATTGTGAATGACTGGTCATTCCAATCGTCGTTTTTATTTTGCTGTATGCCCACCAAAGTTTATTGCGTTGATAGTATCAAACTGAATGTGTTAATAACTCTAAAACTCATATAACACGCTAAATTACGTGTATGAAAAATTAGCGTTCAAAGTGTGACATTATAATACTTTTAACCTGCTTTTGCAGTGAAATATCCATTATTTACAGACAAATCAGCACAGTTCAGGTCAAAGTCAGTGTATTTTCCAATACTGCAGTTGCACGCTTAATAGCATTAGTATCACATTTACACGTCACACCGAAGCGACTTACGTTTTCGAAAATAATTTACCAAAAGAAAGACCAAATTATAATTCAATCTGAATTGAGCTTATCTTGTGCCTATTAACCACGGTTATCTCTCGCATAGTTAGTATTATTGAGAATATTTTCGGAACAGTAATTAAAGAGGTTTGAATATAATGAAAACAAACTCTTCTCACTAATTAAATGGCAATCATAGATGTTTTGATTTTTTTCTTCAACAAGATATCCGAATTTCACGGCGAAGATCAACTATTACACACTCATTGAGTCGTTGATTAAAATAACACAAAATTCGAGCATTGGCTGTCGTTCGTTAGGAGACGGTTTCATAGTATCACAATTACCTGATTATCACAATTAGACGACCCTACCCTACCATTTTTTTAAAGTTAATAACAAGAAAATTGTGCGCCATACAATATATAATAGGATATTTACAATGTGCAGTATGTGCAGCACTGCTTGAAATGTAAAAACGCAGCATTAAATCATGACACAGGTATACTACCAGCAGGGCAGGAATCAAATTAATGTTAGTTGAATTCTTATAAAAAATTTAATCTTACAATATTAACATTTAGAACTTTTAAAGAATGCAATCATGTAAATCATAAACAAATGGTTGTATGCGCTAGCGTAACATGGGCTCCGAATGAATAAATATATTATTCCTGGATTTCATCTGTCCCGAGTTGAGGGGTATAAACTACTTTACTTTAACAATACAGCAACAGGAAACACAGTTTCATTTCATTAGCATCCCTGTGTTTTACTTAAGCTGTGGCCTGGCCCGTGTCATTTTATTCAGAGTGAGCAGGCTATACATTTTTGAATATACAAGGCTGGGAAGCTTGCACAATTCGAAGTTTAATATTTGAGTCACCCGTTGCATATTTTTCTTATGCTTTTAGCAGTCGGCAGTAAGCACAAATAGAGCATCCCCTCTTTCAAACTGTGTACAGAATGTTATGCGAGCTTCTTTTCTATTTTTTATACGCCTACTAACCTCAGTGCAGAACTGTAGGGCTAGATAAAACCTACACGAGCAGAACACTACTTAATTTCCTGGAAGTATTGAGTATTGACTGCGATTGTACAGTCAGACGTACCTCGACTACTCGGCTGTATTATATCATTAAACTGACTATGAGAACTTAAAACGCAAGTAAACGAAAAGTACCTAAAACTATATGCATTGCTTTTATACTGTGTCGCAGTTTGTTGATAATGAAAATTCAATGGATACAAAAACATTCCACCTCAGAGACACTCAGAGCACATCATACGCGATGTAGACGTGTATCTACTGGTGTTGCCCTAGATTGGTTAAAAAGTTGGTGTAACCGCCTACATCGCATCCTTTGGGGGTCTCTTTCATGGTGGGTAGCGGGTGTCCCCACTGTCCCCCATAGACTATCAAGTTTTTGTCTTTTGTTGCACATAAAACAGACCTAGTGCAGAAAAGAAACAGGAGCGCGTAATCAGTTGTTCCGTGTCCTGTTAAAAGTTAAGACGTACGTCAGTGTCAGTCGCGGCGCATTTACGGATCTCAGTATTTGTTAACTTACAACTTTGGTACTTTGGAGTGGGAAGTCAACAGGTACTTATTAATACGTTTTGATAAATTTTAAATTAATTGCCTCATAAATATAAGAGTGTCAAAATGTGAATCATACATATTTTACTTAATACTAGTAAGATAATTATAAGTTAGTATTAACTTTTAAAACTTAAACAGTAGTATTGATATATTGCTTTTTGGTCATTGCCCATACACAATTCATAATATTTACTAACAAATTCGATTTAAACTTAGTTTTGGGGAAATCTATCTTTTTGTATCTAGGATTGTACTAGTGTCGTAATATTGTAAATTGTAATTGTAATTGTATTTTTATAAAATTACATTTACAATTACAATACAATACAATATCAAATTTATTTTCTGAAGTGTGTTCTGAGCCTTTTGTTTCACGCAGAAATCGTGTATCTACATGATAGTATTCATGGTAAATATCAAGTCAGTAATTTAATCCTAATTAGGGGTCAAATTAAGGTTCCTAAAGTTCGAATTGTAATTGTATATTGTAATTTTATTGTAATTTACAATTACAATTACAATACAATATTAATTTACAATACAATACAATATTTTTCTTACAATAGTTTTACAATATTACGGCACTAGATTGTACACAATTGTACAGCTTAGTTAATGTTTGCTCGTGGTAGGGTTTTCACAGACTTATTTTTATATCGATCGTTGTCAGAAAATTCCATTTGGTATTTAATCTTTTGAGTAGAAACAGAGATTCATATAAAAAGTGTTCAATTGAATTACCAGCATCCTGATTACACGCTTTACATTTCATACTTTTTTCTTGTTAATTCTCATTTGTACACGTGTTTTAACGGCTAGTCAAATTTGGGCCAAAAATTGGACTTTTTTTAGTGTTTTCATATTCCAAGAATTCGTATGTGTTGAAGTTTTCGTACGATTGTATTGTGCCAATGCTTCAACGATATTATCTAGCCATGTATTGATACTGTTTTGATGGTTAAGTTTTCCCGCACTAAACTGAAACTCATATCCTTCCGCTTAAATCATCGCTCGCTAGCTCAGTTATAATTTACATCATTGCTTTCTTCTCCCGCTATTATTTTAAGCCTATCAAATAGCAGCCTTGGTACGCTGTGCACCATTTCTATTACAGTAGTATAGGGGTCACTATAAACATCAAAAAATTTTAAGTATGTAAATTTGTTTTCAAAAACAGCCTAAAAACATAAGAATTCAATGAATTTTAGCCATGTTTGTTGATTTTCAATTTTCAAAAGTCACAAAATTGTCAGCCCATTTATCCAAGAAGCCAAAAACACATTATAGACTTGCTTTTCAAGTAGGCAAAAAACATTTTCGAAAACAACACAGAAACGTAAGAAAGCAATGATTTTAGCTCATATTTGTTAACATTTAGAAAGTCACAACATTGCCAAGCTGCTTGGTATTATATACCATCAGCATCAACAAAACTTAAAAACACAGCATAAAAACGTAATAAAACTCACAAATTCTGGCGTTGTAAAAATGTTCTAATTTTTTTAATTTTAACAAACAAATACTATCGTTATCGATGTTACTTTATCCTCTGTGTTAGAGTTATCGACCGTTAACGCTAGCACAAACGATAACTCTAACAATAACGCTAAAGTTATTAATAATATCTGAGAGATCGTTAAAAGTAACGTGCAGCCGCCATTGCAAATAATCTATTCTGAACAAGTAATCACATATGTCCTTGCATTTTATGGACAAACTAAGGCTAGACCCTCAGTCTATCAATGTAATTAGTAGGCCCTCATATTGCTTAGCATTATATTAGTATTGCCATGTTAATACTTGAATGGTCGTAAGCTAAAAGTGGGAATTTGGTTAAAACCTGTTTACCAAGAAACATTTATACTAAAATTTAGCATTCAGTTTCAAAGGTTCCATTAGCTTTATTTTAGTTACATATTAACTAATGTTAGCTCAAGTCTATAAATTTAGCACAAGTATTAAGTAAACAACCATTTTCAAGTAATTAATCTACAGCTAGCAGGTTAGATATTATTTTTATTTTTGGAGACCTGTTTAGAAAATACAAAAATAAAAATGCAAGCGTTCGTAGCGCAAAACATCCATTAAAAAAGGTTTTCACTCCAAAATGTGACAAAATAATAAATGTTCACAAAAATAAAGTTATATATTATGTCTTCTATTTAGCATAATATTTTCTTTGACCCACGACATAAAACACTTGGCAAAGACATGTGACAAAATTTAATGTTGCGTAAAATTACAACCTTATACTTAAAGTAATAAATGAACTGCACTATTTAATGTTTTAAACGTTAAAAACTCAGCAATTAGTTTGAATTATATATATTTATTAACACAGTATAGTAATTGTTTTTATGTAATTTTAGAAAGGCATAGAAAAAAGGTAAATCTCAGCAAGCAAGGGGTTTTATTTGTTCGTAATAAGTGAATTTGAGATGAAAAATAACTACAAAGCCTACTTAATCAAAACCACCAGCGTATTTTTACTTAACTACATGGAAATTATTGTTTCATAAAAGCTGTTACGCACGTATTTGTTGCTATCTATGGAATGAAGTTAAGTGGTTATTTTAGTAAAATACTAATTATTATTATGTTTAATAATGTATGAAATCTAAATTTTGCTTTAAAAAAAGACAATTTCTTCAACGCCTAAGAATTACTATGGAAAGCAAAACAATCTTTATGTTTTCTTTTATGCCAAGTTGTTAGAGTTATACCAAATGTCTATCAAGGTATCTCTGAATACGCTTTAGACCGGTTGCAGGAATTGTTAGTATTTAAAATCTCAATCGCCTAATTACTTTCAAATAAAAACTAGCTAGAAAGTTCTACAAAACGTGGAATATATACTTGGTTATGGCGCAAAATTTAAACTATTCTAGGAATCTGTTTATGAACCTCTTGAAAGAAAATGACGTAAAACTATTTATTGAATCACTAAGTGTTTATGATCACTAGCAAATGCTGCAACCTTCTAAAACCTCTGCAATAGTGCACGCAGCAATATTTTGGAGACTTCGTTACTTAAGTACAGCACCGAATTGGTTTCTAGAAACGTAACGAAATTGCTATATTGCAGCAATCTTGTCAGCAAGCTCATTTTAAATGCAGAAGGTATATTTTTATTAAATAAATCCATACAACAGCATATTAGCGCGGTGTTAAACCTTGATCGAAAATCGAAGTGTTCTATACGCATTCCAAAACTGGGAATATATTATTGCGAAGTACTAACGACTGTGTGCCAATATGTTTAACCAAAACTGCGATGCAGCTCAATAAGAGCGCTCGTTAACGGATATATTTGCGATAAAATCATAACTCTGCGGCTGTAAGCTCATATGAAATATTAAAACATGTAGTCAAAACCGGGGAATTCAACTACTGAAATCTAAATAAAAGCGCAAGTATTACATCTTAGCACACGGAGTCCACTTTGAGACAAGTAGAACATGAATACTATCTTTGGAAATAAACATTAAAAATCATTACTCCACGTTTTTTAACAATCTCAAAGGACAGCTTAAAAACAAGAATTAAATAAATTGAAAACCGTGCTGCTTGAGTAAGGTAAACTAGAGAAATTTGTTTTTCTTCTATTGCGAATCTATTTAAATCCGCATCTTAAAGATGTTATAGTTTTGCGCAGCTCTTGAAATATATTTACTAATCTTGCAGTAAGAAATTCATGTTTTAGTGTTTTGTAATGTGGATTGTTTGTTTCGCTTCATTACTACCTACTATACCTGTTTTTATGAACGGAAATCAAACAATATTACATATTATTGCTCTAAATAGTTCCGTAGTTATTCTTTATCTGCTCCTTAAACTGGTAACTGTATGTATGTATCTTTAGGGTCTTGAATACCGTTATTGTAACAGCACCAAGTTAGCGCAGGCCATTACTGACCCATTGCTATCCCTATTTAAGACTTAACTTATCTGGTAACTGTAAATAATAATATGTATACCTATATTAAAAAACCTTTAAGGTTGCAGGAAGCGGTTTTGTTACCAATTACTATTGTAGCAACAATAGTTAAGTTTACTTGTATTGTATTAAGTCAACACTAAATTTCGAAGCAGTTTTTGTTGTGGATTATATAAATAGTAAAATAGTTTTTACATTTATGTTTTTAATAGCAAATCTGCAATTAATTCAACAGTAATGAAAAAATATTACTAAGTTTAGCTAGCAGAGAGAGAAACGATAGGCAAGCTATAATATGTACTTCTTAACATGGGATTAATTCTTTAACTAAAATCCTATTATTTAGATTCTTTGCTTTTTGCAGCTACCCCAAATCGCATTCAAAAATGAAATTTTAGATAATACCTAAAATTAAATTCGCATTGTTTTATCGTGAGGGGGGGGGGGGGTAGAAAGGACTTACTTACTAAAAACGGTTTGGTTATATATCCGTTTTCAGGCAGCTTTAGGAGTCTGATTCGTGTTACTTCAGGTTAATCGTCATAAAATATTGTTTTGCAGTAGATTTATTGACTTCTCGTTGATGTAAATTGATTGAGCTTCAATTAAAAACATTTTGGATATCAGTTACCAAAGTTGGCCATTACTAATCAAAGAAACCCTTATTTACCCTCCTATTGAGAAAACAATGACATAACTTACCCTCTTAAAGAGATAATAACAACATTATGAGTTAAAAAAGAAAATATCTGAAATTCATCAAAAAAACAGAGGAATCAGCAAACAAAACATGATTTAGCCACTAGTAGTATCGACAGTGCAATCCAAGAGTACTTAAGTTTAATTATGACCTCTGTAGTTGAGTTTGATGACGAGGTAATACATTTGACAGTTCCCTCCGTCGTAGATAGCAGTGATTAATACTTGTTATTTCTCGAAGTGCAAATTAACGTAACTTTAATTCTTACTCACGATTCCAGTGTTTAAAAAATTTCTTTAAGAATACGAAGCAAACACGTTAGTGATAAATTCATAACAAGAAATAACAAATTTGTGTTAACAATAGCAAAACATAAATAAAATTTCAAAGGTAACAATAACAAAAATAATTTCATTTAACAATAACATTAACAATAACAAAAATAATTTCATTTAACAATAACATTAAGAATAACAAAAAAAATTTCATTTAACAATAACATTAACAATAACAAAAATAATTTCATTTAACAATAACATTAACAATAACAAAAATAATTTCATTTAACAATAACATTAACAATAACAAAAATAATTTCATTTAACAATAACATTAACAATAACAAAAATAATTTCATTTAACAATAACATTAACAATAACAAAAATAATTTCATTTAATAATAACATTAACAATAACAAAAATAATTTCATTTAACAATAACATTAACAATAACAAAAATAATTTCATGTAACAATAACACTAACAATAACAAAATCACGTCAGAAATTTTGACAATAACAAAACAATATTAACAATTTGTAGCACTGACAAAGTTGTTTGACTTAAGCTTGTCAACAAGGCTATCCAAGTCGCTAGTGTCGTTCGTCGTCTAGTCAGGACTGGGGCAACCATGGGACGAGTCCGACGAGCTAATAAAACATTTTGACGGATTTTTGAATATTATTGCCACCACACTCTCTAATATAGAGATAAAATAGAAGGCTGAAACCAGCTGTTTTTACACGACTAGAGCCTGCTTAAAATTAGAGACTGGAGTGTGTGAGTGAAGACTCGCTAGACAGAAGTATAGGCGGAATCCATCAATGACGTGTGAAAATGCATGTATTTTATTTTAATCCTTCCCTCCCCTATTTTAACGTATTTACAGTGCAGCGTCATAGGAACGGCAAGTTGAAGTAGGCTGTATTCTCCTTCTTCCCCTAAATTTTGTTGTTGTTGATGGAAGCCCCTTATACTATTTATTCCATCTACATAATTTACCGGAATTTTGAAATTTTTGCAATACTGGACCATTTTCATCGAGCCATATTTCATTCTAAAGGTAATCACTAGTAGAATTCAAATAACGCAATGCGCCTCTATTATAACAAAACGTTTTCAAGATAACGGTCTTTTAATTTTTCAATTTTGCCTAAACCGTGTTGTATGGGCCACAAACTAAAAAGAGGGGTCTGCTTATTTTTCAAGAGCTTTTAAATGATATTTCACTCGACAAAATCCGTTAAATGTTTTTTCCAAGCCATTTAAAAACTAATAACCATCGTGCGTGCACACTAAGTTATTTAGATTTGCCTAATCTTTACCGTTCGAATAGGATATCATGTTTGTGTAAGTTTACTGAGTTACCGGTCTAAATCTTCATTTAACACAATGTTTAAAGTTTTGGCGGGAAATTCAAAAATTTCAATATTAAATTTTTGAATTAATTGAGAATATCAAAATACCTGTGCGTAAATCGTCACAGATAACCCGTTTACGGCTTCTTCGCTTTAATTTACAACCTGTTAATTGACACCTATTTGGCGGCAAATTCAAAGTGTTTAATTTCGCTGTTAAAGCTGCCATTAAACAAGGGCTTTAGCCCGTGTTTCATTTTATAATATATATGGTTTCAGAGTATTACATTTAGCTGAGAACTGCATACTTTCATTTCATCAAGGATGTAAACAAAACGTTCTCAATAGCGATCTCAATTATCCGTTATATATGTGCATGTTAATTAGTCAGTTTTAATTTTAAGTAGTTTTGAAATTGCTTTCAGGTTGCAAGGATATTTTAAACTTACAAAGATGAACTCTACGTGGCCTCTAAATCTGGTGGAAGAAAATCTAAAATCTCGAGCAGCTGGAGATTGTGACAAGCTAGCAAACAATTGTACACCCATTATAATTTTTATAAGAACCGTGTTGAGAGATGCAGAACAAACATGCAAAACTGAAAAGCTGGAAGAGATTGAACCTCCAAACGATTATTTTCAAATGGTAGAGTTTTTAATTATCTAGCTCTTAAGCACCTATATGTGTATGTTAGTACAGTTAGTCAAAGCTCGGCATTTGAATTAGCCTACCCATCGCGTAGCCTACATTTAAAAAAAAAATAATAATATGATGCCTACCTTTCTTTGCATCACGTCGTTTAACGTTTTACAAATTTGCCTATTTAATGACTATTTTCTTTACCACAATATTAACAGCCTATTTTTATAAATGAACCTTTCTGCAGCCTGTAATTTACCTAAAAAATAATACAAATAATTAATTTTTAACAATTTCTAAAAGCGTTATTACTATTTTCCTTAACATCGATGTAATGCATGACGAACAAAAAATGCCTATCATAATTTTTCTGCCTAGGCTCCATATTTTCATCACATACCTAGCTTATCCCATATTTTGAACTTTTGAATACGTCTGCCTGTCGCCCTGTCTATTTTTCCTCTAAATTGCCTGCATTCGTGCGTATTGCCGAATTTTTGCCTACAGTATAGGGTACGCGCCGAGCTTTGGTTAGAAGAACGTTAGAAAGGGTGGGAGGGTAATGCCAATGACTATCGCTAAAGTGGATGGTTGTCATTATAAGAACTTATTCAACCTCGAGTGGTGGATCATTTAGCTTTTGTGATCTGCTAAAAAATTATGTATTTCGCAGGCTCTGATTTTCGGTTTGTTTTCTTATAAAATATAGAAGCAGTTTCTGTACAAACTTGGACTCGTAGATAAGAAAACCGCTCAGTTGAATATTCAAAAATCAAGGGATCTCAAATCCAAGCTTCAGCCGTTAGTAAATTCTCGTTTAAAAAGAATGTTGAGAATGAAGCCGCGGTATTATCTGGAAAATGGAAAGGTAAGATGTTATGCAGCCGTTAAAATTCCCACCATGGTCAAGATCAATACTTCTGTAAAGAAACAACTTCCGAGGAAGAAACACCGAGGCTGTTTCTCATCTCCCCACAAGCAGAAATTGCAGAAACAAAAGCAGTCAGAACCGCTTCGAACATCAAACTGGAGGCAGCGCTGCTACCTCTCAAGAAAAGCAGTCAGTGGAATTGGTAAATTTTACTCTCAAATTCAGTCAAGGTCTAAGGGAGCGTGCATAAATTACGTGGTCCATTTTCGAGGGTAGGGGTTTTGAGCTGCCCATCCTTAAAAATGGGTGACCATATCAAAACGGTTCCAAATTTTCATGTTTTGTACTACGTAATTTATGCACGTTCCCTATAAAGAGTTTCTAAACCTTGAGTTTGAGAACGTTTTTCAATATTTTGATGGTTTGAATATAGGACTGAACGTTCGTAGCAAACGCCTTCTTGATTTGTGTTGTGATCTCTCTATTCGAGTTCGTCGAATGACTGATGATGATATAGCGAAAAAGATGTGGGAGATCGCAAATTCGGTCGGGCAGCAGCTGAAACCAAGAGAAAATGAGAATTTGACTGCCTCCCAAATCAAAGAGAACGAAAAGACTGAATTCACACGTAAGCCAAATCACGACAGTCATCCTCAGTGGGACGTCAGTGTTGATTTGTACCGTATGACGGATGAAGATGTCCAAAATAAGATCACTGAAGGGAAGAAGTTAAAATTATGGGAATCTGAGTGGATATGCTAACATTGCTAACAAAACGAATTTTTTTTAGCTTTCTTTACAAAATACTTTTTCCAGGTCCTCATGGTTTCTGTGGGATTCTTATCGATTAGTTACAGTCGTAGTAATAAAATTCATAAAGTAAAAGGGGCAACGTGGTACCAAAGGAAAAGTTTAAAGAAAACTAGCTCTGGGCTGAAAAAAAGTTCGTTGTGCTCTATTGGTTTTGTCAGCAGTCAGTAGGCACACGCAATTCTGTAAGGGCTCGCCCGTAAATGATGTCATTGAAATATCTTTATTTTAGAACCGTATGTCCCCTTTGTCATCAGCTTAAGCATGATCGGTTGATTGATTTTCTGTATTGTGACTGAAGGCGTAACACCAATCATACAAAGTTAACAAAAAGTTTTTTTGAATTTACATAATTTTATATAATTCGATTAAATTAAATTGGTTCACACATTAGTAATTAAATTCCTTATATTTAGGACCGATAAGATATAGTTATAGATATCTACTGTCGTTTCGATGGATTTAAAGTTGTATACTAAATTAAAACTACCGTGATGCACGAGCTTAAGCATTGCGTAAATGGCTATCTTTAACATGGGATGTCAAAAATATTCAGAGGTCCATTAAACCTACCTATGACGTCATTCGTGGACGACCCCTCAGTGAGCTCACCAGCCTCTAGTAGCATCTTCGTTGTTAATGATTAAGTAATTTAAGATACGAAATACATACTTTTTCATCTTCTGAAATAACCTCATATCCACAGAGAGTGAATATAATTAATTCTAATTTCTCTAATTTATTTGTCATTAAGGTCTTATGATTAGTTAAGGTAAAATCTAATTTAACTCATAATTTCCCCATTATATATGTATCTAGAATTTTAAGTATTTTGGAATTAGACTCTAGCAATGTATTTTGTTATTACTCTTTGTTTGTTTAGTTTGTACTTCTCATTTCATTAGTATTTGTATCATTATTAATACTAAACTTGTTAGGTGGAATCTCTATGCGTTCTTGAATTTGAATTTAAAAGTGTTTCTAATGTTTCTTGCGTTTTTCTAATACGATGTCGATGTACTTAAGGATTGGTTGCTATGTAGTTACTTATGCACAGTGAAATGACTGCTCCATCAAATAAAAATATTTTGATTGCACAAGAATTCTATAATAAATTACATTCAATTATAAATACTATGAGTTCTGCGAGAGTGTCACGTTTGCACCTATTAATCATCATTAGCTTTGGCACGTTTGGGTACAACTGCCTGCCACCCCGTTTGCATAGTGATTAGTTTAAAACTTTTGAAAGCATTTAAATGCAATTGTGGTTTAATGAAACTTATCCCTATTATTTATGCAGCCGCAGCCTCACTAGTCAGATCTTATAGTACTGGAACCGATGAGCACTACGAAAGACGAAAATGATGCGAAGGGAAGATAGGGAACGTATTTATTTGACTAAAGTAATAAACCAATAACTTGGTCTGAGCACCTGGTGAGTTTATTGACTGCTTGGAAGTTTAAAAGTGCAGTGATTATGCTGGTTAAAAAAAATTAAATTATTTAGCACAGTTAATGCGTTGTCACTACCACAGCAAAATTCCACGACCCCGAATAGTAATATAGGCAATTAAATGGAAAATATGTTAGATACTTGTACTATGTAGGTACATAAATTAGATGCTTTACTTTATGGAATTTTAAAAATTTTAATTTGGAATCTATATTAATTCTTTTAGTCGTTAAAGTTAATTAAATGCTAATTACTAGCATTTATTAATCTGATGTACCTTATGCTATAGTTACACATGCTTAAATATTTACACGTAATAATTGTGATAGACTATTTATTGTAAACTTCAGGATTTCTGAGATTCCAAGAATGCGTATACAGATGTTGTTACCGTTATAATGGTAAAACGGATAAACAGTCGGCCACTGCACTGTTCTCATAGTAGCTAAAAATCAAGCACCACCGGCAATTATTAGTTTTCAGGCGTAATTACCTATTATTAGAGATATAGACTCGACCAACTGTGAGCTTAAATGTTGCCTCTTCGAAACCTAAAATGTCTTCAATCAACCAATAATTCTCTTTTGCACATTTTCAAAGCAAGTTAAACCATGTTTTCATTTCACAAAGTTGTAGACACCATTGTTAATGACAATAATTACTGCTATTGTTTTGTTGGCTAGTTAATTAGGTTATATAATATATCAGCTGACATGTGCTCCATTTACCAACGGATTTTTATATTGCAATTTGCATATTATTTGCGCTCGAATTACAAAACTTAACTAACGTTGGAGCATTATTTATATAGTAAAGCTTTGATCCAAATATTGATATGGGATCGTCCACAAATGATGGTTTAAAAATATCCCCATTTTTATGACCCTCTAACATCCCTAGCGTCAGCCTAACCATTGCTAAAAAGGCTATGTTAGTGGAGTGTCATCAGTAGTCAAGTAAACCTATTGACACTACCAATGACGCCATTTGTGGACGATCCTTATACTACTTACAAGGTTTAGGTACATACTGTTAGTGTACCACATTTACCCATGTAATGTTCCAGCCGTTTTGTACGCTGCGTAAGTGATTTACAAAATTACCGATGCTAAATCACTGGCCCAATATTTGGATAATTAATACATACCTAATATAATTAAATATCTGTGTCCTACATTATCAATAACTCAATTAAAATCAGTTTCATATTTTTAAACGTTTGGCAAAGTTGCTCTCATTGCGGTTTATAAGTACTGTCCAGAGCAACCACACAGATACTTTTTCAATTAAGACAGGTGAGTTGGCCGCGCATGCGCCCTGTCCACCTTATACCAGTATACAAAACAAACCATTGCAGCATTTCTATTATTTCGCTATCTCCTTGGTTAAAACCCGCAACTCATAAAACCATTTTCTATATTATATAAAAATCCTATCTTAAATAATTTCCCGCAAACGAAGATTTAAATTCGGCTGTTGTAACAAGGAGATAGCGAAATATTAGGATGCTGCAATGGTTTGTTTTGTATACTGGTATAAGGTGGACGGGGCGCATGCGCGGCCAACTCACCTGTCTTAATTGAAAAAGTATCCGTGTGGTTGCTCTGGACAGTATGAGGCCTTTCAAAACCGCACGCATGGTTAGTTTAGGATTAACATTGACGATTTGTTTAAATAGCCTATTTTTAGTCAAGTTTTAATATTAGGCTAATTTAATTTGGCTTTTCACGCTTTTGTATGATTAGTTTTGGTAGAGAGAAAATACACAAAATGCTGTCGAGAGCCCAATTTCATCTATTCTATACCTAATGCTTGATCTTGTGCTCCATATTAAATAAAAGGAGGTGGCCACACAAAATTAAAATTGATAGTTTGAGATTATTAAAATTTAGCTCGTTTTTAAATTTAACATATTTAGCTTATTATATGGCTTTAAATTAATTTTTTATGTAATTATATTTGAATATAAAAGTTTTTTGATATATAACTAAATACATTTAATACAAAACGCTACTTATTGTTGATAGATTTTTTCATGGCATTGATTAATTAAATGAGGCCGCGCAGGGTGATGATCACAATCGCATGCAAGAACTTAAATGTAAATATTTAATATTCAAATATTAAATCTGCTACCAAAACTGAGATCCTATGAATGTAGATATTTAGAAAATCAAAATATGAAACCACCAATTGTGCCAATACTGTACAAATATGCAGTTCAAAAATATAAAAGCTGATACTAACAAACGATATATATCGTTATAGAATTTTATAGCCATTATATATAGCATTTTTAAAATTTAGAGTTTCTCAAAATATGTAATTTATTGATAGCTGAAATAAATCAATCAATTTAATTAGATTAACTAAATAAAAAATAGCGGTAAGTAAAGAAACTTAAAAAGATAAATAACATGTGGAAGAACGGCAAAAAGTGTAAATAACGTTCGAGTATATAAACCAACGGCTGGATGAATTCAATTCACACTCACTTCCACTACTGAGATAGATATTTTTAATTGTACTTCAAGCTATTCAACGCACTACACTTAAAGAACCAAAGCTACATAATTAAAGTTTGTAACTTATTGAGATTCTAACAAATTTGTAAGTAGGAAATACGAAACAAAAAATCGGAGACGAAAAATCAAAATGGCAGGAAAACGTTTTTTGAATGTGGTGATTGTCCTCCTGTTTGTGGCAGCATCGATTATTATGGCTTTGGAATCGGTGAGATTATTAAGAATTATTTTTTTTACATAACTATACAAAACTGATTAGGTTATTAGCAATGATGATATTACAAGCATTGATAAAATTGTTTTTTGTATATATTATTTTTGTACTTTTTCATAGGAACCAAAACCAAAAGTGGGACTAGACCGGGAAACATTGGACAAGATTGAAGCGGCAATGTTGGACTCAAATATTCAAAATGACATCAATAACCCGCAAAATCGGTTCTGTAAGTATTTTGCCTATAACAAATTGAAATTCACAAGAAAACGTTTGTACAAGGGTTAATTAATTTTGATTTTTTGTAAAACTATGTATATTACTCATATGTAATATAGTTTGGAGTCAACTTCTTGGAACAAAAGGGAATCTTACAGCAATCCTCGCTAGCGCTCCAAACAACACACCATCGCTTACTTTCGTTCCACTTGGAACTCTTGCGGGATTGGGATAAAAAAAGAAATTACGGTTTTGGAAGTTTTTATTTTACTTTTCAAAGATTTCTATTTATTTATTTATTTATTTGTTTGTTATTTCTAACCTTCTTTTGCAGCCTTCAACTACACAGATAATATGCATTGAAATTTTGTTTGTAAATTTTTTTTGATATTTATACACATTGCGTTTTCTTCATAATTGTATGTGTCAGTCGAATTTTTCGAATAAAACAGTTTTTTATCTATTTTTGCATTATTGAAGTTGACATTTATTCTGCATTTAGTTAAAATACATAACAATTTAGGAATGAGTTTTAGTTAATTTTGACTGTGTTTTTATACAGAAAATTGTCGTAGGTGTAGAGGAGTTAAGTGCCAAATCATTTTGCATTGGTTTACAAAGCAGGAAGTGTGCCATTGTTCATGCCTTCCTCTCCCAAGCCGTAGGGTCGACTGGAGTTAGTTCGCAAAAAGTAGGAGCCACGAGCCCTACATATAAGAAAATACTATTTGATTTTAAATTCGAATTATTGCATTTTGAAAAACTGCCAGAGCCGTCAGCCAGCACGAATAATAACTATAGGCTACTTAAGTATAGTATGTACATATTGACATTAACATATAATATCGTCGGTGAAGAATCAAAACAAGCCATTCCGAGGTTTAACCAAAACACAAATGCACTATTTACAAAAAACAAACTACTTACAATATCGTGATTCTAAAGTTCTAAATACAAGTACCGTATTTTCTGTAGTAGACCCGCCTATTATTTAAATTCCAACCTCCCAGACCCATCTACTAATATAGGTTCACCTACTATTGCTATTGCACACCCGTCTACTATTGTAGAAAATACGGTAAGTAAATGAAACATTTTGTATTGTTCAAAAACGTGCAAAAGAACATTTTGTGTTTTTAAAAAACGTGTAAATTCAACATTTTGCGCTTTTCAAAAACTTGCAAAAATAGAATATTTTGCGCTTTTCAGAAACGTAATTAGAACATTTTGGGCTTTTCAAAAACGTAAATAGAACATTTTGCGCTTTTCAAAAACTTGTAAATAGAGCATTTTGCACTTTTCAAAAGAGTTAAATACAAAATTTTGCACTTTTCAAAAACATGTGAATAGAACATTTTACGCATATATAATGTCCTTTTGTTTTTTTAAATTGCCTCATTTTTATTCTAATTTAAACTGGAAATTGGCGATATTGATTCTTCACCGACTAAAGCTAGCAACACTTACGTGTGTGGAACAAATGGGCCTAAGTTGACAGAGTCTGAGTTGTCACAGTTGCCAGCCAAAAACTCCTCCCAGCCTTCGCACTTGACGCCGGGGAAGCTGTCGGCGGACGTGAGGGCTTCGGTGAAATAATTGACGGAGCGACCGTGGCTGCATGATCCAAAACTCTCTCCCTCACAACCTGGCTGATTAGTTCCGTTATTTGGGTAGAAATCAACATGACCACGGGGCTCATAGAAGGAAAGTCCATTTTCCCACAGGTAGCCACTTGCAGAGTGGACCACGTCAACAAATTGGCCTAATTATCAAAAAATGGTATTAAATTATTATTATGAAATAAATAATATCAATTGATACTCTATACTATTACATGCGCATCATACATTTTTTTAACATGCATAAAATCACAGCAAATACGTAATTTCGTCTATTTCTATTTTAATACAATTTAAACTCAAGCCATGAATTATTGACTTGGATAAAATGATTTTAGGATATTTTTACAATAATTTCAAATTAATTACCATCGGTGGGGTCAATTCTGAGGTCATCTTCAGCTGACTCAAAAAAGGGCATTGCAGGGTCCAACGCTAGAACAAATCAATATTAAAAATCACTGCTATATCACGGTATGGTTATACTAAGCATAGCTATAGGGACTAATAAATTCATACATATCCCTACTAAGAAAACAATGCAACCAAAAAATTCCAATTTTTTTTCTCACCTGTAACCCGGGATACTTTTCCTCCCAAAGCCGAACCAACATTTCCAGCCACGTGACATCCAAGACTGTAGCCGATCACATGAACGTCATTCAGTGATCTGATGAAACTCTGTTCGACGAGGAATTTGACCAAATTTGCAGCTTTATCTCCAACCAGTTTCGCACTTCCAGCTGCAATAGGATACCATGGGGATTCTGCTAAAACTTCCCAGTCGACGAGGACTACATTCAAGTTTGTTTCCTCAGCGAGGTAAGCTACGAAAGCAAAAGTATTTTTTAATTTTTTAAGATATTAATTTATTATGCATCTATACTACATCGAAAATAAGGGATCGTCCATAAATGACGTCACGGGTAGGTTCATTTACTGGGTCTAAAATTGGATTTTGATAACATTCCATGTTAAAGATAGCCATATTTACGCAATGGTTATAAGCTAATGACAGGGTGTCATAGGGTCGTAGAAATATGATATTTTGATCGCATCATTGATGGACGATCCGTAACAAAAATGTATAGTTTTCCATAACTTTAAAGAAAATGCAGTTCAGCGCTTAACCTACTAACCTTGAGCTAAACTAGCTGGGAAGCTGTCTTGGTAACTCCCACCAAATCCATGAGTGAAAACTTTAAGGGAACCGTTTCTGATGAAGCCAGAATTTGACAAAGTGTCCGTGTCGTTAATGAACAGCTCAATGTGATGGTCACGGTTATTACTGAAAATAAGTCACGAATAGTTTAAGAATTTATTAAAATTAATTAATTAATTCATTAATACTAATTTAAAAATCTACTGTTACAAACTATAGTGATATAAAATTCAACATTAATTTTGTAAGTTACCTTGTTAGTAAATAAAAATGAATATGTGACTCTGTATTGTTTGCATTTTCAAACGTGGCAATAGGACCTCCTTCAAGATAAGCTGGAATTAGTGAGCCCTCATTTTTTGGGTCAGGAAAATATGCAACTTTGGGGTATTTTTCATGACCTTTGACTTTGTTGTTTGGAAATCCTAAACTTGGAGAGAAGGCACACGCTAAAATAATAGCTACAACAATTAAATTACTAGAAAGATTCATTTTTTTAATTTGATATAGGGATTTCACGAAGATCCAGTAATAAAATAACGGGAGCGCGTGAGGCAAGAACTAATGGAACTAAATCAATAATCAATATAACAGTCATTATCTGTATTAAATACTTATTGTGTTCAGCTATTGATTGCGTGTGCTTAATTATTTCGTAAGCATAATATGAAATCAATATAATACCTAGTACATACACGAATTTGTCATTAAATCGTTATCAATTTTTTCCAGTATCTCTTTAACATTCCATTTCAAGAGCAACATCCCAATCAATAAAAAGTGCGAACATGATTTTAGTTTTCGGTTTTAATTGTAAGCAATCTACATATTATTTCGCTATCTTTAAATGAGGCAGATAAAAATTCGCTGTAGCCGTTAACTATTATTAATTGCTTAATAGTCTTTGGTATTACTACCTACCTGTATTAAATCCATACCTTATTTATTGATTCAGATTTAATTTTTGCATAGTGACAAATGATCAGCTTTTAATCTAATTACTCATCATATTTCATTTACGTGTATGAAGAGTTTCTTGGCATAACGGGGATAAGTTAATTTTTTTAAATGAGATTATTTGCTTGAAATTACACCATGCTTGTGCTTAACGCGCACTATGACTGATGATTTGCAGAGCCGAGCGAAGGAATTGCTTTTAGGCAGGAATTTGTTTCCATACAAAAACTACCATTTTGATTTTACTGATGGTTTTCTTTGGTAAAGTAAAATATTGTATTTACAAGTTTTTTTTAGAAAAGTTTCGAATGTTCTTTTTACTTGATTCAGAAAAGTTCAAAATGTTCTATTTACATGCTTTGAGAAAAGTGGAAAATTTTTTATTTCCATGTTTTTGAAATGTAGAAAAATTTTCATTTTCCATGTTTTTGAAAAGTCAAAATATTCTTTTTACATATTTTTGAAAATTGTAAAATTTTCCATTTACAGGATTTTTGAGAATTCAAGCAGCGGGGGCTGCCTGCGCTGGCCGCATTATCCGGTCCTGGTGATTTGCATTTGGGACGTCAACTAGGTAGAACATGTACAGTCAAGTACTTATTACAATGAAATGGTAGTTTTAATTATCAAGAATATTGCCATTGCCAAAAATTATTCGAATTTCTTATACGTAATATATTACGTGATTACGTCGGCCCGGTGTATATTGTAATTTCTTGGAAAATATTTTACCTATCGCATTTAATTATGATTTGTCATGTAATATTTTTTGTGCACCGTACTGACTAATAGACTAATGACACTGTAAAATACACTAACAATAATTGTACAATTATATAAAATAATTCTATTGGAGGTAACAAATTTAAGTTTCAGTTACGATTTTAGAAATAATTACAAATAAAGAATTGTAGATACTTTACAATAGTTTTTTCGTTGCTCCAATTAATTGCAGTATAAATGCTTTATTGTGCATTAAAAATTATGTAAACAGTGAATGACAAAACAATTCCACACTGTATTTTTAAATCGTATTATGCTATGTCACATAGAACAAAGGTGACAAAACAAGTAGTTACAAAAATCGTTGTAATTCGTAATCAATTCCCATTATTACTTTACAGAGCTGGATGTACTGGAGGCAGTGTTAGTATTCGAGTTTCCAAGGTTTCCACCGAAGAGTAAATTAACCAAAGTAGGGAAATTTGAAAGGTACAGATCAGAATTAGGAAAAAACTTGGGGCTCAAGTCTGGGGCTGAGCGGGTGTCTTTGTTGTTGAGGTCAACGAGAGCATCTGGAAAGTTAAATAAACCAAGTACATTAGTAAAATACAGATAATTATGTTGTTTTCATATCTGAAGAAATCCGGTGGAATTATGGATTAAATTAAAAGGGGCCCGAAAATATTTTTCTTTTGTGTGTTTGAGTCAACTTACTTAATAGTCTTGCCTCGGGACCACCCAAAGACTCCAGTAACTCTTTGAGCACCATTAACTGCTTGGGATCCACGGGACGGGGATTTTCGGAATCCGCTGGCGGTCCTGGTGGGTTGAGATGTATGGAAGGTAACGGTTGAAAATTTGGGGGAAGCTTTACTACACCTACGCCCGCATCTACGACATGCATGGCACTCACCAATAGTGATACAGCTAAGAGAATTTGCCTCATGGTTCTTTCTGTTACTTTTAAAATAGTAGTTAAAATTCAAAATTTTTAAATACCTACTTACTTACTTACTAGTTAGGTAGTTTGCTAATTTTAAAATAAATTTTGTACGCAATGCAATGCACAATCTAAATGATGTAATCAGAATAATTCAGTTTATTGGAAGCTATGCGCTTTTATATAGGTTTTTTGGTTCGGTTCTGTTGCAAAAATTAAAATTATTAAGCACACATAAGTTAAAATCTGACCTTACACCTCAATGAAAACAAACAATAATCAGTCAGGCAAATTATACAACAGGCACAAAATTGTAAACACAAAATTATAAAAGGTTGTTATGCATTTAAAAACACACATTTTGATTACACATAATGCCAACACATCTTTTTTACTTACTTGTTCATATATGTAGTAAGCAAATAGAAGCGAGTTGGAGATAAAACATTTTGCATTTTTGAATTGAATAGTAGTGGATGGTACGCACTGAAAACGAAAACACGTATCATGAGGGACGACTCAAAATGAGCCATATCAATGTTTAGTTAAAAATAAAATGCGTTATCTACAATAAAAATAAAAATATCGTGATCCTAAAAGAATGTAAATAAAACACTTTGCAATTTTCAAAAGCATTTAACTGGAAAATTTTAAACATTTCAAAAACATGTAAATGGATCATTTTACACATTTCATAAACATGTAAATGGAACATTTTACACATTTCATAAACATGGAAATGGAACATTTTACACATTTCATAAACATGTAAATGAAACATTTTACACATTTCATAAACATGTAAATGGAACATTTTACACATTTCATAAACATGTAAATGAAACATTTTACACATTTCATAAACATGTAAATGGAACATTTTACACATTTCATAAACATGGAAATGGAACATTTTACACATTTCATAAACATGTAAATGAAACATTTTACACATTTCATAAACATGTAAATGGAACATTTTACACATTTCATAAACATGTAAATGAAACATTTTACACATTTCATAAACATGTAAATGGAACATTTTACACATTTCATAAACATGTAAATGTAACCCATTGGACTTTTCAAAAAAAATGCAAATGTAACCCTTTGTAATTTTCAAAAAAACATGTAAATAGAACATCTTGCATTTTTCAAGAAAAAACACGCTAATAAAATATGTTACACTTTCAAAAACTCGTAGCTAGCATTTTTTACACTACCACTTACATCACATTTAGTGTTCTTTTTGACATAGCTCATTTTGATTCCAGCTTAAACTAGATATGGACCACTTTAATTCTTCACTCATTATATATTTGTTCACACCAGATTTTCACAATATTTATAGAACCAAAACTAGGTCAATTAATCTATATTGCTATAGGCCATAGGCTAGACCTTAGACCTTACCACGGGCAAAAGTTTCATTGTGCATAAGTAAAATATGTATGTTAATATTTACTATTGATGCAGCTGGACACATACGCTTAAAATTGAAAAACCTATAGATCTGATTTAATTTTACATATTTTAATATTTCCTTAAAGTCAATATTAAATACTTTCAGAAAGGGTATTGCTATGTATTAAACATGCTATGTATGGGCGGTACATAATAGGCTCATAGGCAAGAGTAATAGTGGCTGTGCTGTTGCACAGTTAAATGTTGGGTCGGAAATAGTAACTGACGTAGATAAATTGTCAAAAGCATTTGCATCTGCTTTTGTTGTTCAGTCGTCTACTGTAGATGTAAATAATTTGGATGAGTTGTATGATAGCATTCCTACTAATAATGATTTTGAGCCGTTCACACCTGATGAGGTGATGACGAGTATATCTTGTTTGAAATCAAAATCCGAATGTAACCCAAATGAATTATCGTATTTTGTTATTAATAATTGTAAGGAGTCTTTGGCTCTTCCACTAGCACTTCTATTTACGCAGTTTCTATGTTTAGCATCGTATCCAGCAAAGCTAAAGAGTGCAGTTGTGACTCCGTTGTATAAAGGAAAGGGCTCTATGCTTGATGCACTATCTTATCGCCCTATTTCTACATTACTAGTTTTAGATAAAATTCTTGAGAAAATGCTTTATTTTAGACTTTTAAGTAGAATAAATTTGAGTGACCAGCAACATGGTTTTAGAAGGGGCCGATCATGTCAGAGTGGAACGCTGAAGTTTATACAGGATGTGTTTAACTGTATTGATTTAAAATGTGGAAGAGTCATAGCAGTCTTCATAGATTTACAAAAGGCATTTGATTCAGTCCCTCACTATCAGTTATTAGTCAAACTAAGAGATGTTTACAAAATTGACGGTAATTTATTGAAACTTCTAGTAGACTACTTGCGGGATAGAAAGTTTAGAATAAAAGTTGGTTCTGAAGTATCTGACTCGTTTGACCTGTGTGTTGGAGTTCCACAAGGGTCTGTTTTAGGGCCACTTCTTTTTATCATCTACATAGATAAAATCTCGGAGGTTATTTTAAGTGGTGTTGATTTTGTGCTTTATGCTGATGACCTAGTTTTATATTATTACTCGCCTGTCTTTGCAAATACTATTGCCCACATGCAGGCATGTCTTAATGATGTAAATGATTGGTTTGTGTCACAGGGACTTTCTGTAAATGTATCTAAGACAAAGTTCATGGTTTTGCATAAAGCAAGATACTATAAAGTACCTGTTGATGTTAAGCTAAGCTGTAATGGTCATGATATTGAACGTGTGTGGACGTTTCGATATCTAGGTATTATTGTGGATTCTAATTTGAGCTTTAAAAATCATTTTGAATATGTTAATAATAGAGTAAGCTCAGCCATTGGAATGATTGTCAATTTAAAACGATTTTTGAATTTCAATATTTTTGTAATTATGCTGAATGCATATGTACTTTCGATAGTTGATTATTGTGCCATAGTGTATGCAGTCCAAAGTAAAGGTGAGCTGCAGGCATTGCAGAATAAAATTAATAGTTTAATTATTCAGTTTACTGACCAAAATGTGTTTAAACAGCGGAAGAACAAATCTGATCGCTTAGTACTTATGCAGAATGTATTACTGGAGCAGACAAATACGTTGTCAGTAACGGAAAGAATAAGTTTGTATTCGATGTCATTTGTGTATAGAATGATAAAATATGGTTCTAATATTGCTAATTTTGGCTCATGGTATGCATTGAAGCAGCCAGAGCGTGTAACGAGGTCTAGTAATTCATGTCTTTTGGAGTATCCCACTAATTGTAATACAGAAGTGTATAGACGCTCGTTTTTGTATAGAAGTATAACTGAATGGAATGCTTTGCCGGATAGTGTAAAGTGTTTTGAAGATTGTAATTTCAGGTCCGTTCTTACTCAACACTTAATTAGTGTGAGAACACCTATTGAATATTCAGTGTATCAACCACCGTAATGGGTGGTGCAGCATATAAATGTCTTATTGGTAATGAATCGTGTATGTGAAATTTGGATTGATTGGTATTAGGTCATTGATTTGCTTTGATAATGTGTGCTTGTAATTGTATTAGTTTTTTATTTTTTATTTAAGTATGTAAAATTATGATAGTGTCCTTCATTGAAAATCAGTACAATTGTATTGAATGAACCTGACACTGTAATAAAGTTCACTCAAACTCAAACTCAAACTCTTATAAGTATCTATATGCAAAACCAAATCCAATTAAAAATAAACAACTAGTAGGTAACCTTATTACCTTACTAATTACACGATTCCATCATGATTACAGGTGATAGTGTGAAAATATTTGTACTGGAAAATTTCTTTATTGATTTGCATAAGTAGTTTACTTGGCCGAGGTTGAAGTCAAAATATTATCAAAAACTATTTTAAAAAATTTTAGTTATAAATTTTAAAATATCAGCAGTTTGTACGAAAGTTCAAACACAGTTTTATCGTAGGTATAATAGCGTATATGTGCTTAGGTATGTACAAATAGAGAATTATACAGCTTTGGTTTTTGTAGTTCTTATTAAAAAGTAAGTTAATCCATTTTTATTGAGACCAAGGTTCAGCAGAGTTAGTCTTCAAATAAAACTTTCCTCTGGCATTTTTCCTCACGTGCTCGCCCATAGTTGCCGTCTCAGTACAGGGACAACTTCCAAGATTGAATTCTTCCCAGGTATTGCATCGGCAAGAGATGTAGGCATTCACGTTATTGATGGACTCTTGCATGTACTCGTAACATCTACCGTGACTGCAAGCCCCTGTAATTGATAAAATAAATAATAATTTACAGTTTGAGCAAACAAGATTCCAAAATAAATTATTAGAAATAATGAATAATTGACAATGGAAAGAACACGTTTAAGGCACGTCTAGATTTACCGAAAGCATCAGCTCCACACCCGGGTTGATGTTCTCCCTTGTTTGGGTAAAAGTCGACATGACCGATGGCTTCACGGAAGGCTAAACCACCGTCCAACAAAGTTCCACCGGCGGTGTGAACCACATCGACAAAGGCAGCATCAGATGGATCTAGAATCATAAAATATTATAAAATAAATTTCAAATACTATTTACATGTAGTTTTATGTCATTTGCTAATAAGTATTTTTTTTTATTGTTAAGCATTAGTGCCATCAAAAAAGTCTTTAGAAAAAAGCGGCTGATTCAAATTCTATTTTGCACTTACCAATTCTGCCGCTTTCATCAGCATTTCCGAATAATGGTAAAGCAGGGTCCAAAGCTGTAACGATAAATTATATATTAAAAATCAATAATTACTAATTTTAAAAAAAGCACTGCATTATATTTTGATGATTGTGCTACTACTTTTTGTATATTTTCTAGTAATGTTAAATTTTATATACATGTACATACTGTATTGTATAATTACGTGTAGTTTTTTTACATGTCTAATTTGTAATTGTTACCTGTTATTCTTCCAATTTTCCCAGCTCCAATGTTGCTTCCAAAAAATCCACCTACATGAGCTCCGAGACTGTGCCCTATTTTAGTTGAAAAAATACAACAAAATATATTATAAACCGTGAGTTTAACGTTCCTGTAGTACAGCTAACTAGTAAGCCTACTAGTTAGAGTGTCAGATGTCTTATTATAAAATCGAAATATTAAGAGTGTAATCACCTGCAAAGTGAATATTGGCATGTGTGACAAGACCCTTGCTCACGAGATAATTCACCAGATTGGCAGTTTTTTGACCAACAAGTTTGGTAGCAGCCGCGGCTGTGTCGTACCATGGAGCCGCAGCAAGTGGAGCCCAGTCAATCAAAATTACATTGTAATTTTTATTCCCTCGGAAATACTCTGTTTCACAATAATAAAAATTATTTTTACTATACCTAATTATGTTACATTTTCATGTGGAACTGGCATTTTTTCGTAGATATATATAGCAGATAATTTACCTCGTTTGAAACTGGGGCCAGGTCCACCGGTGGAGCTACTACTGAATCCATGAGTCAAGAGCTTCAGTGGAGCTCCAGACACATAGTGAGAAGCGGCTAATTTCCCATCGTCTCCAACCACAAGCTCATCGCCAGTGTTCTGATTTTTTCTGGAAAATTTTGTACAAGTAGTAAATATGTATTAGAAAGTGAAGTTATAAAAATACGATTCCCAAAAATGGTCGGTATTTCCCACTAGACTCATACTTGTAAACTACTGGAGAATAATGTCAAGTGTGCTTTGCAAGTTTGTATGCACTACTTAGGGTATAAGTACCTTTACTAAATATCGGTTTGACAGTTTGCTATGTTCTAAATGTAAAATGAACGATTTAAGCACTCACAGTGTGAAAAGGTAGAATTTAATGTCGCTTTCATCAGCCTTAGGTTCTGGACCACCTTCGAGAAAAGCTGGGACGACGCCGCCGTTGTCAGTGGGATGCCAAAAATATTTACTATCTCTCTTTGGGGCAAAAGGAATAATGGGAGTCGCCAGTGAACTACTAATAAGTAAATCCGAACTGAGGGTAACGAGTGCCAAAGCACACAGCAAAAATGAGCGAGTCATTTTTCTCTTATGAACTTCTGACCTGGACCTATAAACGAATTGGCAGTCTCCTCTTTCTCAAACAGAACTAAAGCTCAGTTGAGTTCACCTACGCCTTTTAATCCTTTCTGTCCTATGGAACTGTGTACAAGAAAGTACTTTCAACTTCAACTTTGTGGAAATTCAAATGCCGACACTGACAATCACGTATGTACGTATAGTGTGAAATTTGATTTAATTGCCTATTTTCAAGTTCAAGTACAGTATGTGTTGTAACCTAATACATAGTGTAATTATGCATAGGACTTTTTCAATCACATCCGTGATCTTGAATTTGACATTTTTTATGATTAATAACATTATATATGCGCTGTTATTTTTACCGTAGTAGTTTAGTATTGCTCTGATATCTCTATCAAGTATTTTATTATTGATTATTTATTGTAGTTTTTGAAGGATTGATTGCCATATTGCACCTGAACTGCTGCCGTAGTTTAATCTTTACTTACAGATTGTATTAACATCACAGTAGCATTGTACCGAAGAAGCCAAACCTCCGGTCGGGTTTTTACAGTCAATTACGTCGTATCTATTTTACCTTAATTTTAATACAAGTCGTTGTCAACAACAACTCACGCCTTAATTTTGTGCGACATTCGATCATTTTAGTTGGTGAGACCAGAAGCACTCAAACAGCTTCCGAACAGACGCGATAATGATATGAGGAAAAACAATTTTATTTTTATCAGGCGGATGCTATATTAGGAAATTTTACGAAGATTTAGATTAACAATGTGCGGGAATGTTGTTTGTTTGCTGATTTTTGTATTGTTTTTCGTTTCTTTTTGCATTTAATATTTTGCGCAATTGAAATAATGGAATTAAAAATATGTACTATGTATTAGTATATAATTATCATCAATAAGTAATAATAATGTCGAACGATTGCGGTGATTGGTTTTCAAAAACCGTCACGTCATGTAAGTATATGATGTAAATGTGAAAGGTGTTATTCACGCCCTGTAGAGCTGACACTTGCTCTGAGTGATCGTTTTATTTGAGATAAAATATTAAATGTCACAATCCTTCAGTCTATTATCAGTCAGTAGTTAAAGCAACAATGCAATACTATATATATGCCATTATATGCTGGTAAAAACATGGGGAAGCTCTAACATGAGAGGGATATTGTTTTAATATATCGGAATATCTGTACTTCGATTAAATTGTCGGATGTTGTTTGGATAAAATCAAAATTAAATTGCGTGTGCACTATTAACTGGAGAATTGCACGGAAAATCCGTTTAGTATTAGCAAGAAAAAGCGTGCAGGACGTCGCTCGGATGAGTGTGTTAAATTGAGTTAAAAATAAACAGGTGTTATGATGCGATAGATGAGGTATAGTAATTCTAAATAACATGACAAGATTAGTAGGGAAAAATATTTCTTGTACGCAATTTTGATTGATGCTGATATGCTGAAGTTGACATTGACAGAGATATTTGTATCTAGTAAAAATATGCAGTAAAAATATGTATTAGCAATAAAAATATTAATAATTATCCGTAGTCAGTTTTATTGATTGGTCTGTGCAATATTGCGCTCTGACAATTAGACGTGATTTATTAGTTTGTGTACGTATTTTTCAATCTCGGGTGAATTTGTAAAATTCCGTAGTGCACAGCAACTTAAATATCGGCTGTGAAAAATCAAAAAGAACCATTTTCATCTTTAGCTAAAAATAAAATGCACTATCTACAAAAAATTAAAGTATCATGACCATGAAAGCATGTAAATAGAACATTTTGCACTTAAAACATGTAAATAGAACATTTTGCACTTAAAACATGTAAATAGAATATTTTATATCTTTTAAAAACATGTAAATAGAACATTTTGCAAATTTTAAAAACATGTAAATAAATCATTTTACATCTTTCAAACACATGTAAATATAATATATATAATAATAAATAAATATTCATTAAGTCGATATAACCGAAGTTCTTACAACCAGACTCAACCAGTCACTGTGGGTGAGGAAATAGGAGGCTACCGCGTTAGATCGTCTCGGTCTTTGTACCCTTTCACCTATCCCCGTCCCCTCCTCCACAGTAAAGGAGTCTCATTCCCTAGGCCCCTACAGTAAATAGTTAAGTAGTGGTCACTAAGGAGCACCGAAGGAGATTGGGTTTCAATCAACCATCCAGTGACGTTTACCGTACAACACCGAGCCGTAAACGATTAGCAGTGGCCGAGGATTGAAGCCAGGTCTGAGGCTGTAAATTTCGTTACAGTCTGCAGTCCTAACCGCTCACCCAAGCACGCCTGCTTAAAAACATGTAAATAGAAAATTTTACATCTTTCAAAAACACGCAAATAAAAAGTTTTTCACTTTACAAAAACATGCAATTAGAACATTTTGCACTTTACAAAAACATGCAACTAGAACATTTTGCTCTTCTCAAACATGTAAATAGCACATTTTACATTTTTCAAAAAACATAAAAATCAAACGCCTTTTAAAAACTCGTAATAACTCGTTCACGCATCGATCTCATTTAAAGTGTTTTCGAAATAGATAATTTTAATTCCAGCTTAAATTGTATTTGGGTCATTTTGATCTTTCACTAACGATATTATAGTAGGTAATTCACCAAAAGTTTAGGATCCGTGATGGAAATCGTATGCAATGCTTTAATAATGTTGTGAAAGATAAGTATTAAAGGGCATTTCATATTTACTCAAAAACAGCATGAGAACACAGTATAGATATTTACAATTCTGTTGAATTTTTGCCACACTGCATTTCTCAAAAAATGCAATGAAATACAAATCAACAACTCTTTGAAATTAAATTATTTATTTTCCAGCCGGCTCTGTAGGTTCTGTTGCCTCATCCTGCATGCTGGAAGCTTGGGTAGTAGTGGCGGCTGCCGCTGTAGTGGTGGTTTGTCCCGTTAACGTTTGAAAAAAATTCTTGATGTTTGCGAGCCAGACGTTAAAAGTTCTTCCTTCCTCATCCTCTATGGAGTCCGAGTTCCCAATGTCAACTGTCTCGAAACTCTGCATATATATTGTAAATAGTAATGAACACACCATTTAAAAAACATTGAAGCTTTTCATGTAATAGGAAAATTCTATAGGAGATGTACAATATATATCGTCTGTGAAGAATCAAAATGACCCATTTCCAATTTAAGCTAAAACTAAAATAAGCCATCTTAAAAGAAATACTAAACAAGATATTGTTAGGTAAATAGTTAATTAAATGTTTTAGGAAAGTACGAAATGTTTTATTTACATGTTTTTGAAAAGTACGAAATTTTCTATTTACATATTTTTAAAAAGTACGAAATTTTCTATTTACATCTTTATAAAAAGTGTAAAATGTTCTATAACCACGTTTTAAAAGGTTCAAAATGTTCTATTTGCAAGTTTTTATGATCATATTATTATGCTAATTTTGTTGTAGATAGTGAATTTCGTATTTAGCTAAAAATGGATTTGGCTCACTTTGATTCTTACAGTCGATATGTAATAAAATGATTATATTTTAAAGATATTGTAAAATTTTACCTCAGATTCATCGGAATTGGAACCAGAACCAGACACATCTTCGAGATTGTTGCTGTCAGCGTCTTCAATAGAAACAGGGGCAGAAGCCGAAGTGAATGCAATGACTGCAATCAAAACTCCGAGAAAAATTACGAATCGCATGGTGCTACAGGCTGATTATAGGAAATTTTTTAGTCTTTTTAAATTTTTTACAATTTGCAAAGTTACGAAAGGAATTCGATTCTTGCTCAGTTTTTTTTTACTCGAAGATGTGAGACTTATTCGCTGGTGGCACTGCGGTATGATGCTTAATGTTACAAGAAGGCAATTGGGGGTTTTTATACTCAAATCCTCAATGAAACTGTCGTTATTCGCGGTATTGTTATTGATAGATATTCTAAAATTTAAATAATGAAATTCTTATGTTATGGTGATTGTGACCGTGGGACAAAATTTCACAAAGCTTGTTGGTGGCAAAAATGTTTACGGAAAAGTCCATAATAAAGCAAAATATCTGGATTCAAATTCAAAATAGTATCTGTATCCATATAGAGTAGATAGAGACAGTGTTAGAATCAAGCGAGGATAAGTTTATTCGTTTATTGTATTTCATGACCATGATATTCCAGATTATAAGTTAACAGCTGATTTAATGTATTTGGAAATTGTATAGTAATTTCTACATTTTAAAAGAAAGTCTGAATTAAAATAGTAATATATCGTGGATGAAGTAGCAATATGACCCGTATCCTGTTTCAGCTAGAATCAAAATGAGTTATGTCAAAAATCGCACTCAATAAGATATATGTGAAGCCTGTAATGTAATGCCTAAAATGTTAATTGCAAAATTTTGAGAAGTGCAAAATGTTTTATTTACTTGTTTTTTCAAGAGTGCAATATGTTCCATGTGCTTGTTTTTTCAAGAATGCAAACTGATTTATTTACATGTTTTTGAAAACCCTAAAATGTTCTATTTACATTTTTTTGAAAAGCCCAAAATTTTCTATTATACATTTTTTTGAAAAGCCCAAAATTTTCTATGTACATGTTTTTGAAAACCCTAAACTGTTCTATTTACATTTTTTTGAAAAGCCCAAAATTTTCTATTTTACATATTTTTAAAAGCCCAAAATTTTCTATGTACATGTTTTTGAAAACCCTAAACTGTTCTATTTACATTTTTTTGAAAAGCCCAAAATTTTCTATTTTACATATTTTTAAAAGCCCAAAATGTTCCGTTTCCATGTTTTCAGGGTTTATGTTAAATTTTTGTGCAGATAGCGGACTTAGTTTTTAGGTAAAAATGGACGGGGGTCATTTTAAACCTTCAATGGCGTTACGCAGTGTAAAAGTCTGCAAGTACTAGCTACTAGGACTAGGTAGCAGTAGGTAGGGAAGTAGTAGGTATGGTATGTGTATGTAGAAATACAGTATGAAAACATTCGTTTCACGTTTTAATTTGGCGTGTTTGTAATCCTTCATTGAATTGAAGGAAATTCATTACGTAGGCACTTTAAAACAATATTTAAAGTAACATACCCGTGATTTACGAAAATTATCGAATACTGAAGGAAAAAATCAAAGCATTTAGAGGTAATTTCAAAACTTTGAAAATGTGTTGAGATTGGAAATTACTGGCAGTAAGCTTAAAGAAGGAATTACGTAGGTAATTAATTGCATGATTTCATTTTTTTGTATCGTTATCGTACCAGCATTTAACTTTTATAGGGCTCACATCGAACTAATAGTTGGTTTTCATCCCAGGCCAATTTCTAACTAGAAGCTTAATAATTGAACTAATATTACTACTATAGAACTAATATGTATATTGTCCACTATGTCCCCTACCCAAAACTAAAATAGTAATTTATAAAAGAAATAGCAGCGTCACTGAATAAGTGTAAGATAATAAACCAGGAGAATTTTAAATGCAATAATTCTATTATTTATTTGTAAGGCCAATTTTAATCAAACAGTCAACATTTTAAACTTACACAAGAAAGAAATCAAATAATGAAATTTTGTTGGAGAACTTTAAGCACTATAACGATCGATAGGTACGTAGTAGGGATATTGAATCAGTTATTCAGATTTTTTACTTTGCGGCTGGTGCTGCATCAGCTGCTGGAGCTTCAGTAGCGGCGGCTGCGGCTGTTGTGGCATCACCACCAGCAGCAGCAGCAGTTGAACCAGCAGCAGCAGTTGTGGATTTTCTTCCTGTGATTAAGTTAAATAATTGCTGAAACCACATTACAAAATGTCTTTCTTCCTCCTCAGTCATAGAATCCTCGTCGCTCTGAAATGAAATAACGAAAATATTATACAAGTGAAATCAAATAATTTTAAAACTATTTGATCAAAGGTTGAATTCAATTCAACCTTTGATATTTTTCATATGTGAAAATTCAATAACTCTGAATACACGAATTAACTTAATTGGCATCAGTCTACAAAAAATGTACATCATAAATCAACATTAATTTATTATTAAATAAAAGAACCAAAGCTTGAATTACCTCTAGGGAATCAGATTCGTACACGAGTTCGACACTGTCGCTGTCAGAATCCGAGCTTTCGATGGAAGCAGCGGACGTGAATGCAATGACTGCAATCAAAACTCCGAGAACAATATTACGAAACGCATCTTGAATTTTGGATATTTTTGAATTTTATTTTTCAAAAAAGCGAAAGTGTGCTATATGTGAAGGGAGCTACTCTGGCTTTTGTGAGACTATGATTAATGTTGCAGTGAGTAGGAGTTTTTATACTCAAAATGAACAATAGGTCTTAATTTTAAATTCATAATAAGTTGAAAAAAAATGTGTATTTTATCCTTTAAAAAAATGACGCAGAAGTTTTTGCAAAACTGGAAAGTCTGCTGTAGGGAGTAGTGGCCAAAGCCATAGCCGAAAGAGATACATAATATGAATTAATCCGACGTGTGTCACAAGATTTTCGTATGAAAAAAAACACTTGGGCCTGATGTCTGGGGTGAACAACTCAATTTTGTAATTCAAATTTTTCAATATTATTAAAATTTGTCATTGTAGATGCACAAGTATGGTGTAATAATTCTTGTGTTTAGGTTTAAATGAATGATGAAATATGATGAAAAATGATGAGACCACGTAGTTTAATCGTCAATTTCAGTGTATGGATGCAAATGTTGAATAACTAATATAAATTAATATTTTTCTATTTAATTTAGCCATCTGCTTATATCAGATTGTGTAAAATTATATTCAATGATCAAATCCTAATTAATTCAGTTTTCTGGAATACTCTTTCATTTGTGGGATTTTGTATGTTATAATTATTGCTACAACGCAATAAGATTTACCTGTGACTGACTTCTGTGAAATTGCTAATTAATTTGTGAAAAATGAAATAACACTTAATATAACTGCGCCAATTAATTTTTAATTTACCTCATACTAAATATGTATGTCTAAATGTATTTATAATCTGTAAGATGATTTAGCGAGTAGATAGTACAACTTGACAATCAATTAACTGTATATACTATATTACATTCAAAATCCAGTTTAATTTAATTCATTGTTCTTCTTAAGATGCAGGGTATGTAATTAATATTACTTCTTGTAAAATTGTGATTGATTATTTTTTAAAAATAAAGCCTAAATATTGGGTTAATAGTTTGAACTGAGCAACACAGAATGTTATATCCAAAGGCTTTATACGATTATACGCATAGTTTTATTAAACTGAATTTTTGAATGTCAATTTCAGCGAATAAATACCAATACCAAATCGAGAAACATCTGGTAACGTGCTTTCATGATTTTTATTATAATGTATTAATCGTTTAAATTAATTTAAAATTCTTGAATATTTTCCAAGTAAAGCATACGTCGTATTTTACAGTTGAATTAGTTAAAAGTTTGCATATTATTATGTAGGTAATTCCTGTTTAAAGTTTAAGTAGTGACGCTCATGGTTTTTGTCAATTAATGTTTTTTTTTAAATTCCCGTGTGAATTTCCACAAGAAAATAATAATTTTTTATTTCAAGGCATTTCAAAATTTTTTATTCATTTAAAAAAAATAATTACAGGGACATATATTGTGGATTCGGCTCGTAAGTGTAACAAGACTAACTAATAGGTCAAGCATGTAGAATTCGAGTATCTACATCTCGTCTAAAAATTTAAAAAAATTAGTTGCTCCTACGTAATCGATCCCTCGTAAGTTAAAGTAAAGTTAGATTCAGATTGTCTTGTGAGAGGACGTACCTTTACTCGTATTATGTATTCGTGGAAAAAGCTTTAATTGCCGCCACGTACGTGTACATGATTACCATGCCGTAACAGGTGTCTATTTTACTATAAATTAAATTAATTAGATGTTACAGCTTCTTCTGATTTTAGTTTTCATTAAAAACACATTGAGGTACAATCGTCCTTTACTAAGCAATTGTACCAAAATCATGTCTACAATGTATTAAAATCTGTTGTACCCGCCAACGACGTTGAATTTTAATAAATGAATAAATAATTTTCTCAAATCCGAAGTACTTACATTCTTATCGAAAAAATAGTGAAAACTCATTTGTGAATACTTCTTAACACAATGAAAATTATAACTTTGTTCGGATTCTTGACTTCGTTTTTCTTCGTTCCCGTGTTTCTCTCCGCAACTAACCCAAATCCAATGAACGACAGCAGAGCTGAGGAAGAAGCGGCATCAATTGACGAAGTGTTTCACAAATTTTCAAATAAGGCACTACATGAACGAAAATATTTTGTTTCCTATTAATGTTTATATCATCTAAAAATAAGCTGAAATTTCTTAATTTTAATTTTAATGTTCGGGTTAAGAGGATCAATTCAGATCTACAATCATCATTTATGTACTTAAGTTTAGTTTTAAAAACTTACCAAAATTTGTTATACCAATTTGTTTATACTAATTACAAATTAAGAAACTGATGGTTTGTATACTGAGCTGTATGGCTATTGCAATTGTGCAACAGTGACTTAATAAAGTTTTTCTGTTTTTTTTTCAATAGAGGGGAAACGCTTCTGAAAATGTGATACTTAATATTAAAGACACTGGTTTCCTTTCGGTTTCGGATACGGGACTATCAAAGGCGAATGGTAAGACGTCCCGATTCCTCCCTGGGTTCAATCCGCTCACTTTCGGGTTGCTGTTTTTCGTCCCTCGTCCATTCACCGACCCCGATCCCTCTGAAGAGTCTAGTTCAAGTGAGAGTAATATGGAGACCGAGACGGTGACGGAGACGAATAATCCCTCCGGGGAGGAAAGCAATAGTTTTGAACTCGCCAATTTTTTAATTTGATTTAAAAGTAAATGGAATTTTGCACTGTTAATTATAAACACACTTTAAAATGAGATTTACAAAAAAATAAACGTGAAATGTTGCATTTGAGAAAAGGTGTCAACACATACGGAAATTGAATTCTGTTCTCTAATATCTTGTAGACTTGTAGCTACTGCTTCAGTACTGCTGCATAATCGGACACTCTTGAGCATAATGTGCTACGTTTACAAACGACCAATATTTTGCATTAATGTTGTGTAAATGAAATGGAGCAGAATATATTGCGAGTTACGAATCAAGATGACCCATATCCAATTTGCTAGAATTAAGATGAACCATGTAATTATGTCAAAAAACACACTAAACGAGATAGAAAATGTAACTTGCAAAAGATGGTAATTACGAGGTTTTTAAAAACGCCAAATGCTTTATTTGATTTGTTTATAAGTACTAATTGTATTATTTACAAGATTTTGAAATTATTATTTCTTCAAAATATTGGTAGCACCGGCACCTAATGATCTAATGCTGTGACATTCGAAATACTTGGGATACATCCGTAAATGATGTCACGGGTAGGACCACTGGGTGGGTGTAGTCAGTTATTGATGACATGCCTTGTTAAAGATAGCCGTCTACTCAAGGTTAAAACGATGGTGTGGGGGAGTGGGTGGGTCCTAAAACAGTAACAATTTGGGTGAAATCATTTATGGACCAACTCTTATGTTTAGGAACAACAAAGGACGAAGATTTTACAGTCGACCTGAGTCCTTGCGTGAGGCTAAAGATTGCACCGTACTTCAGCAGGATTCCGCACTTCTGCTTGTCACCACCACTGCATACTTCTGTAGACTGTGTGCATGGACCAGGATGACGAAAATTTTGCTTTTCCCCTAATACATAATTGGCATTTTGGGGCTTACAACAATTACGTTATACATTTTAGGGGAAAGAGGGGTGGGGGTCTAGCTGCCGATCAATTGTATTTGCCTAGTCCTTGTATATGCATGTACGTACATAACAAACAATGGGGGGGGGGGGTCAAAATTACCGGTTAACGTTATTGTTGGAAGTTCACTATTAGCAGAGCGTATCTGCTATTAGTATGTAGCAACTTTTCCTACTTCCTGATTTTCGTTTTCTTCCGTTGTGTTGTGCTGAACAGAGCACTAGTTCGGAACAGGATTACAGTTTTACAGTTTGCCAAAGTTTTCTGGTTTGGTTTTCTACCATCTATCATTACTTGCATTTAAAGCAGACGGTTGGTATTTATGGTTTTCCACTCATTAACCAGTAAACTAGCTCATTTGTTCAGTAATAATTGGAAAACGCTGTCATTCTGTAGTTTATTATCCAATTGAGTGTTAAAAAATAATATCCAGTCATCGTCATCAGTAAACCCTATATCATATATTGTAACTTTACATGCAGAAAAAGCACAGGAAGACAGAAGAAATAAATAGCAGCTGCCGCTGACCCTCAACCCTCAACCGTTGATCATCACTACTTGTTTGTTGTATCAGATTAAAGAGCATCATGGGTCAAAAAAGAGTACAACTACCGCCGCTGCCAAAATCATCCAAAGACGCTAGTACTCAAATTAGTGAAGTGGTATTTATGTGCGAATATTGCTTGGCAACCTTTTCCACTGGAACCGATCTACTGGATCATAAATATGAAGATCATAATGTTGGTAACGTCAAGGAGGAGGATGAATTTGTCTTCTTCAATCAAAGCATATTCGAAGTGAGGGGGCAAAGTGGAAGAAAGCCGAAGGCGAGATTAGCGAGGTATAAAATAATTTGTGGCTTAGCATTTATTGCAAAATGATTCTATTAATATATAAAAATGTGACTGAATATTTATAATTAATTGATAATGTGTGATGTGAGAGAATAGAAGAGAATAATTGATAACATAATATGTAATTTTACTCATCCGTTATTGTAATTATGTAAGTACATAACCGTAATGCTTCAAATACCTCCCCGGGAGTTAGCAGCGAGTGGCTTGGGACGTTTGGCGTAAAAGTATTTCAGACAATTTAGACCATAATCAGATTCTACGAACCATTACCGCTCAAATGGCAAGCCACTTGTTAAAATTGGTCAAGCATCAAGTATTTCGAAAACGATCGGTCATCGGTAAATTAAGTAAATAGTTAGAAACAATCACAATTACCCGTCGATCACAATGACCCACCCCTGCCCTAAAATTTCCAATTGGTATGATATTATTAGGTGACCCTATTATACCCAGTCCAAATATTATGCACTAAGGTCAGCATCTTTACTTTGTAAGTCAATGGGCAGCCTAGTCAATTGCGTTTTTTATGAAATATCTGTGCATAATAATTTTATTTTTAAATAGCTGTCTGATACTTGCTTGTACTAAATTTTCTCCCTCTTTGTCTTTCAGAACCAGAACTCCTACTCCTAACCAAACCCCACCAATTGCTGCTAGTTCAAACTCGAGTGCTAATCAAGTAACTGCTGCCTTAACCTTAAGTATTGCTCCAACACCAGCACCAGCACTGGCCAACAGACAAGAATTAGGAAGCCACCTTCCACGTCAGTCAGAATTAGTTCAGGTTCCAAGTGCAGAACCGAAAATATCGTATTCATGTCAAGTTTGTCATCAGGTATGCAAGTCTAAATCCGGTTTAAGCACTCATCAATGCTACAATCATAATTATATCAGCACCCGTCCAAAAAAATCAAGCGCAAATGATAATATTACTATTGCCAATAATATTTCCCAAAGGGAATTGCTGCTATACCGTTATTTGGAATAACGATTCAAACATACAGAGTAGCAAACTGGATGGATGGGATAGAGCAGGATCTCTCTGCACATTGAGAACAGGCTGTGCGAGGCACGTGTGTCCTCAATGTGGGGAGAGAGCCACCACTTAGGAAGTAAGCAATATTTAAGTATAGTAAAACTTTAGAATGTGAAGCGACACTGTCATTATAAAAGTCAGAGCACAACCGTAGCTCGAGGTTCAGTTTACTCTCGTCCAGCTCAGTCATTAGACCCTTCGTTGAGTTGGATGACTCGAATTGAATCACCATAGTGAATAAGATTTACTAAGCTTGTGAGAAAGCCCTTTCTTTATTAGTATACATCTTTACAGTGGTTGAGATCTCCTCCATCCAACCAAGTCTAATATTAAAATTATAAGTTAGAAATCTAAGTAATTCCTAAAAGTTAAGTTTTCAAATAGTTAGTCAAATAATTATACACAATCAAAATTTAGTAATCCTTCAGTTCTCTACATATTTAATTTGGAATCAACCTATCACTGAAATAAAGAAATAATTGTCACTAATCTAAATTGAGGTATACTTGGCCGTATTCTTATTCAAGCACCTGCCTTCAAAATGTAAGTCCATTTAAAATAATTATTTAAACCGCAATCGTAAACAGAATCAGAACCTAGAGTCTAGCCAATCCCTGGAACAACTAATTAACACTTATATAGATAATCCATTGATAACAATTATCCCAGTAAATTAGAATCACTTTTAGATAAATTCAAGTTTCATTTAATGAGAATTAACACGACACCTAAATAAACCTATTCCTCCTTTTTTCACTCACGGAATGCAATTCACTGTAATATTCCTATGCTCCTCTTCAGTTAACACCCAGGCATGTAAACCCCACGCATAGAATTATAGATCGAAAAATGAAAGAGCGAGAGCTGAGCTAGTGGTCCAATATTGTTACGAAACCCCCTTCTTTCGCTCTTCTGATATATGAAAAAGGGGATACACGAGAAATACTATGAAAAGGATAAAGTTGCAGGATATAGTTCATTTATAGACAGGGAGCCTTATATTAACATCTCTTCAGTATTTTCATAAGGTTTATTTGAAGGCACTATGAAAACTCGTACATCTTTTCCATTCCTATATCACTACCTAAACTCGTACATCTTTTCCATTCCCAGATCACTACCAAAACTCGTACATCTTTTCCATTCCTATATCACTGCCTAAACTCGTACATCTTTTCCATTCCCAGATCAATATGAAAACTCGTACATCTTTCCCACTCCAATATCTCTACCAAAACTCGTACATCTTTTCCATTCCGATATCACTATCAAAACTCGTACATCTTGTCTACCTCTATAATACCTTTAAACTATTCCATCTCCCTCTCCCATTTGGATCGTACATTCCTACAACTAGTATCTCTCCGTGTGTATTTCCTTCCCAACAAGTAGTGAATGTAATGTTAATAAATACTAATATTCTAAACATTACTTGTGGGAAAATCCCCCTCCCCCATTAGTATGATTCCCTCCCCAGTTCTCGAGTTAGGAGAACTCAGTAGTAACAAAATGGGGCATCATGAGAGGAATGAAATCACATCAGCACGTCTCTAAAAAATTTTTTTTTAACTATAACCATTTTCTTTTCACCCCAACATAAATTTTTTTTTATTTTTTATCACTTTTTTGTTGTACATCTACATACGTACATTTGTACGTATTCTATTTATGCCACATGCTCTGGTTATGTTTTACAGTATTTGTTTGACACGTTGAATCTCTTTTATTGTCGGGGTCAATTCACCATCTTCGAACCTATCCTCTATTCCACTACACAATTGCCGTGTTTGTCAGTACTCCATTTACAGCCACAAGTTCATTCACCCTTTACTCGCTTCTCGAATTTATTTATTTATTTGGTCCCTTCTCAAAACTCATATTGCCTACGCACTTCTCAGTGAAATTTCCTTTAGTCCATTTTACTGCGCACGTCCTGGTAGTCACACTTAAACAAAAAATTTTTTTTTACACGTTTCTCAAATTATCTTAGGACTTTACGAGTAACTTATCCTAGTTTATACATTGAAAGGCAGATTAACTGGTTTCAGCAGGCTCCCAGTGCGTAAGCTGATCAACTCTCTAGTATGTAGCGAGAACCTCCACGCACTACCAAAAGTAACAATGTATCTACTGTAATTTTTTATTCACCATCTTTCATGACTACACGTACCACTCCTTTCACAATCTATATAAGTAAATGTTCCACAACGCCTACGTTCCTTTTTCTGTTTACGTACATCATATAACTAGTTTCGCTATTTAATTTTGTTATCTGTCTCTATGTCTGTTTCGTATTCGTTTCACTAATCTTACTGCCTTTTTTTTGTTTAGCATGCGTATGCATATATACCATATCTTCGTGTTGTTTCATCCTTTATGTATTAGCTCACATACAACGTGTTTTCGTTCGCATTATATGTTGTTGTCACGTCCTGCATGATTTTCAGGTCAAAGTACCTCTTATTTTTTTTGTGAAAATCTTTCATTTTACATGCGACTTGGTTTTCAATTTCGACTCTACACATTGACAGTCTGACGTTATTGAATACATCTATTAATTATAATCATGAACACACCCTTCTGGTTAGTTTCTCATTTTATGGCTTCTCATATCTTTCAAATCTACTCACTCAAAAGCAACTAGTCAAATTATATTACGTAGGAATATTGTAAGGGAACCACATACAACTTCAGTATACGTTTGCTTCTTTCCAAGTCTTTTTGCAATACTGTTTTACTTAATGATACTTTTTTTTATCACATTCCATCCAGTTATTAGCCAATGACCTCTGTGTGCCTACTGTCATTTGCCCAATCTCACTAAAATTTCTTTTTGCGAACAAGTATCTAAGTTTTTTGTAATTTCTGTGTGGATTATAAGACTTGTTTTTACTTGTTTTCTACTCTACTGCTTTCCAAATTTTTTATAGAACGACGATTTCCAACCTAATAATTTTTTTTTCTCTTCCGTATGCTGTGGTTACAAACTGGTTTCTTTTTGGTTCTACGCGATTAAGTTTTTAGCTTATATGATAGGATAGTTTATCTAGCTTGTACCTAATTAGTTATGTCCCCATGTTTTCCTCTATAGTTTACAATACATTCTTATGGTCATTTTATTTCTTACATATGTGACGACATATGAAATAGATAGAAAACACCACTAATTATCATTGTCAAACATCCGTGTGTATCTACATCCGTATAAATTTAGGCCTATACTGCATATAGTCCGTAGTTGACGATCATGTTATTATGTTTAGATGCTTCCCCGGTGCAACGTAGCACGCTCGCCTTCCTCCATTCAAAAATCTCTGTGTGACCCAACATATCCTGTGTGAACGCACCATTCCTGTGTGTGATTCCATTCTGTGTGTGCCACCTCCTGTGTGTCTCATCTTCGTTCCCCTTATCACATTTCTTGTTCTTCGCGAGCGTACATTTACATTTAAACATTTTTTTTTATGGTCTGCCTACTTCTAAACATACCGTTGTTATATGAATGTATACTGTAAGTGTCGTACTTTGATTATTTTTTCTTCCCTTTAGATTATTTTTATATTTTTTTTAATTTGGCGTCACGATTTGTACACATAGAATGCCACGACAAAGCAGGCTCTTTCCTAAATCTAAGTCCAAAAATTCAGCTTCCAAACCTACCCATCATTATAATCTTCGCCAGAAAACCAGCACGTTTGTGTCTCCTCGATCATCCCTCGCAGAACCACATCGTTCGACCCCTGAAAAACACAACATGTCTCAACAACATCATCCTGGATTTGCCCCGCATACCATTTCTCCCATTCCACGCCCCGTTCCTCATGTTTTTCACTCTAACCCTCTTCATAATGTAAATTATTCTCAACACAATCAACCGATGTCTATCCATCAACAGAGTTTCTGTAATTATCCACCTCCTCCATATAATCAGATAATACAACAACGTCCGCCTCTTCTTGCTCACAATCAACCTTATCATTTGATGGCCCCTATTATACAACCTGGTAACATTGTTCGTCCTAATCTGGCCCCGCAACAAAATCCAGTCCAACCTACTCCTCCACCAGGAATTCCCAATGCTCCTCCACTTCCACTAAATCTACAGTACAACGGCTCAGCTAATCCTTTTGTTAACTTTCAAGCTAATCCACAAAACCAGTCCTCTCCCGTTCAAAATCCTCTTGTGGAACTTTTACAGCGACAGCAAAATACTCAAGTAGAGTTACACAACAGCCTTCAATCTCAACAATTGATGTCACAACAAATTGCAGATAACCTTCAGCAACTACAACTTAACCCTCCCACCGGTATTGGAAAACTGACACAAATTCCTCGCACATTTTCGGGAGACAAAGATGAAGACGTTCGGGCTTACTTGAAACACTACAATCGCATTGCAGCGGTCAACAATTGGGATGACGCCAGCAAGTGTAAACACTTACCTGCCTATTTAATTCATTCAGCCGAAACATGGTTGGATGTCCATGTCACGGAACGAATAAACCGTGGACAACCTCCCATGACTTGGTCCGAAATTAACCACGCCTTAATTTACCGGTATGATAATAAGACCACTACAGAGCGATTTGTGGAATTAGCCACATCTAAGATAAACCAGGACGAAACTACAGTGGAATTCTACTATCGCATGCTCCAGGCGAGCACGCAAATCCTACCAGATATGAATGACGAGAATCGAATCTCTATTATCATAACGGGACTTGGTCCTCAACTGGAGGCCGACATTAAGAAAGCAAAAATTCGCCGTCTTGAAGACTTACAAGAATTTTTAGCCATTGAGGACGTACAACGTCAAAATCAACAGGCTAAGCAACCATCCTTTGTATTTAATGCGGACGCAATATCTTTCAATTATCGTGTCTGTTATAACTGTCGAGAGGGAGATCATCTAGCGGCGCAATGCCCCTTTCCGTCTAAATCGTGTTATAAGTGTCATGAGGAAGGGCACCTAGCCCGTAATTGCCCTTTCATGATTTAACCCAGTACTACACAACTTACTATCGTCAAATTTCAACATAACAATGTTTTTAATATAATTTCTTTTTATTTTAGCCTTTGTTTTTTTCAGTTTTCTTACCATGTTCCCTTTTATGACAAAAATACACAACGCAAAGGGCGATTCCCATCACCACGAGCTGTTATCTCTCCACAATACACAGCTCAAAAACAAGATTTGCGAGCAAGAAGAAGAAATCAAAAACCTACGTCTTCAGTTGCAGCATCATCAATCTTCCACTTCCCCTTCACATCTTAATATCACATTTTTCCGTGCCCCTATTTCGACACAACCCTCTAGGACAAATCGCAGTTCCACCCGACCACAATCAACGACACTTTCACCCGCTTCTCTCCAATGTTATCATTGCGGACGCACTGGACATCTTCGAAAGGAATGCCGCAGTACCACCCCAGTGACTTGCTTTTTGTGCAGTCGTCAGGGTCATTATGCTAATCGATGTCCAAATAGTAATTCTTGGCCACCAAAGAATCAACATCGCAGCGGCCAGCGGCGAAGCCAACAATAAGCCTTAGCACTTCTACGAATTTGATGTTTACGGATAAGCTATATTTTCTCTTAACATTTTTACATTTATTTTTCTTTTTTTTCAACAAGCCACATCTAACATTCCATTTACCGATATCTTTAATCAGTTTGTGATTCATTTTATGTTTCTGTTTCAGCTTCGTCATGTTTAACCTTTTGTACTTTTGTTTGGGATAACATTGAAAATTTTATTATTTTCCTTCATTTTATTATTATTTTTTGTTTATTTTTTTTCTCTCACCGTTAAACAATTACATTAGTTTCCACTACAATTAAGTATTATTCTCATTAAACACTTGGTTTTCCAAAATTTATTCCCTTTGAATTTGCATTCTATACAATCATAATTAATTCTGTTCCCTCTTTTCTTTATAATATAGTCCACATAAATTTTCTGAGAGTCAATTTATATTCGTTGCTAGAGCTTATAGAATATTTGTTTTATTTTTACCCAAACCAATTTAAATAATTCCAATATATTTATTATTTACTAATTTGAGTTTACTGCCGGTTGCTCAGAACAGTACCGTACGGGTAGTACTTGTCCTCACCAATGTTCCCTCACCAATATTTCCTTTCTCACGATTGACCCACGGGGTCAATCGATCAAAATAAAACATAAATAATTACTCGCCCCAATAAATAAATTGTCGTCTTTTACTTAAGTCCAAACATGCATACATGACCGAGGAATTAACAGGTTCAGATTCCCTCTTCTCTATGAGCAGAAGGATGCAGTCCAGATATTCTCTTGAGGATATCTTGGACGCGCAATTAAGCGGTCAACCAAAAAACCCTCACATGGTTCGTATCATTCGTGATCTCCGAGAAACTGTCATTTCGCCGTTTCGTTCTATGATAATTAGTATATTATTAGTTTTTGCTCTGTTTATCAAAATTGGTGTCATTGGATTTTTAATTTACCAGTACCGACACAACTTTATTGTATTGTATCGAAAATATTGTACGTGTCGAACCTTAATACCAGCATTTCCGGTTATGGAGGAAACCGAACTAGAACCTTTTAATGCTCACCATGATACACCCTGCATTACGCTGTCTGCTAAACAAATCGACGCCGCTGTACAACGGTATTTTGCGACCGCTCCTCCATTATCTAGCTATACTCCACCGATACCAGGCGCCGTTACACCTATCTACCCTTCAATTCCAGAGGAGGAGAAAACCACTCACCCTCCGTTTCCGTCAACCCCTTCGAACGATGAATATTAATACTGTTTTCTTAAGACTCTTACCGACACAATTAAATCACTTTTCCAACAAACCTTCACAGCATTTGCACAATGTAATAATTATTATTTTTTTTGTTTAGTTCCGAATGGTCCAGCTTCCTTCTCGCCTTGACTCCTAATCTTGTTTGTTCCACTAAATTGAACCTGCCCTTTGGATAAATACTCCATGTGCAGATACATATGGAATACAGCTCTATATTTTATATAACCACTGTTCGTTTCTTGGCGTTACAATGCCAATCCACACCATAAATTGCAGACATCTTCATCTTCTTGGTGGTGCTACAACTTAACGACTTGGAGTTTCTTCATAATACAACTCTTCATATGATCCATTGGTCAGCAAATTAATATAGCTCTGTACCATCGCATCAATTCAATCAAGTCTTATCTCCGCTACCTTACCCGCCACCATTGTCGCAATTGTTTGTTTCTTTTTCGTACATGATTTAATGTTTAAACATTCAAAAAATTAATTACAAGCCATAATTGTATATATGTTATATTCCATGTGTATCCTGTACTTGTTTTATTTATTATTCCTTATTCCTTTTTTATAATATCGACCATTATCCACATATTTAGTTGATTACAACTATCCTGATACCACTAAAATTATATTCACTCGCCTATTATGTTTACGATGATACTTCAAGCTGTGTTCATAAGTTGTACTGAAATATCATTACTACTATTGTAATATCTACTGTGCAATGTTATATAATGCTGATGGCCACTATTAATGTAAACAAGTCTCACACTGTTTTTCTTTACTATGTACTCGTTTAAAATGAATGCCTATTCTCAGCTCACTCGGATATAAATTTCATTTACTATTTCATAGTGTTGTTATTTTTGTTTGTTGTGTTATACTGGATTCATATCCAAAATTATATCGTTATGTATGTAGTCTTCGTGAAAAATTTAAGATATCATAACGAAATCACCAGCGCTTTTGTAATTTTTCACGATAGTAGTTATTTTATTCTTTTCTATTGTTTTAGGACACTCCGGTGTCACAAAAAAAATATAAAATGTGAAAATCCTAGTTTTAGTTTACACAATTATTTTGTTAATTTTAAGTATGTATACTAATAGTTTTGAACTCATTTTTACGCGGGGATTTTTATCCCATTTATCCGTATGCTGTCTCTTCCGGCGCCCGGGTTTAGGCCGTGGGCGGCCCTACCCTTTGAGGGGGGGGAATTTTGCTATACCGTTATTTGGAATAACGATTCAAACATACAGAGTAGCAAACTGGATGGATGGGATAGAGCAGGATCTCTCTGCACATTGAGAACAGGCTGTGCGAGGCACGTGTGTCCTCAATGTGGGGAGAGAGCCACCACTTAGGAAGTAAGCAATATTTAAGTATAGTAAAACTTTAGAATGTGAAGCGACACTGTCATTATAAAAGTCAGAGCACAACCGTAGCTCGAGGTTCAGTTTACTCTCGTCCAGCTCAGTCATTAGACCCTTCGTTGAGTTGGATGACTCGAATTGAATCACCATAGTGAATAAGATTTACTAAGCTTGTGAGAAAGCCCTTTCTTTATTAGTATACATCTTTACAGTGGTTGAGATCTCCTCCATCCAACCAAGTCTAATATTAAAATTATAAGTTAGAAATCTAAGTAATTCCTAAAAGTTAAGTTTTCAAATAGTTAGTCAAATAATTATACACAATCAAAATTTAGTAATCCTTCAGTTCTCTACATATTTAATTTGGAATCAACCTATCACTGAAATAAAGAAATAATTGTCACTAATCTAAATTGAGGTATACTTGGCCGTATTCTTATTCAAGCACCTGCCTTCAAAATGTAAGTCCATTTAAAATAATTATTTAAACCGCAATCGTAAACAGAATCAGAACCTAGAGTCTAGCCAATCCCTGGAACAACTAATTAACACTTATATAGATAATCCATTGATAACAATTATCCCAGTAAATTAGAATCACTTTTAGATAAATTCAAGTTTCATTTAATGAGAATTAACACGACACCTAAATAAACCTATTCCTCCTTTTTTCACTCACGGAATGCAATTCACTGTAATATTCCTATGCTCCTCTTCAGTTAACACCCAGGCATGTAAACCCCACGCATAGAATTATAGATCGAAAAATGAAAGAGCGAGAGCTGAGCTAGTGGTCCAATATTGTTACGAAACCCCCTTCTTTCGCTCTTCTGATATATGAAAAAGGGGATACACGAGAAATACTATGAAAAGGATAAAGTTGCAGGATATAGTTCATTTATAGACAGGGAGCCTTATATTAACATCTCTTCAGTATTTTCATAAGGTTTATTTGAAGGCACTATGAAAACTCGTACATCTTTTCCATTCCTATATCACTACCTAAACTCGTACATCTTTTCCATTCCCAGATCACTACCAAAACTCGTACATCTTTTCCATTCCTATATCACTGCCTAAACTCGTACATCTTTTCCATTCCCAGATCAATATGAAAACTCGTACATCTTTCCCACTCCAATATCTCTACCAAAACTCGTACATCTTTTCCATTCCGATATCACTATCAAAACTCGTACATCTTGTCTACCTCTATAATACCTTTAAACTATTCCATCTCCCTCTCCCATTTGGATCGTACATTCCTACAACTAGTATCTCTCCGTGTGTATTTCCTTCCCAACAAGTAGTGAATGTAATGTTAATAAATACTAATATTCTAAACATTACTTGTGGGAAAATCCCCCTCCCCCATTAGTATGATTCCCTCCCCAGTTCTCGAGTTAGGAGAACTCAGTAGTAACATTGCGCAGCAACATCAATTCGAAAATACCAAGCAAACAATCTGAAACGCCGGAAGTAAATTCACACGAAGCAAAAGTAACGTCTACGAAAACTAAAGTAAATGAGGCACAAGTTAAGGCAGTACCAGAGAACGCATCCACATTTCAGATTTCTTCAAAACCGAAGACCATACTTGACTCTACTTCGAAATTGAAGCCATTGTTTGCTTGCAAAATCTGCCAGAAACTTTTCACTCTAAACTCGAACCGAAGTTTCCACGAAAGAAATGTGCATCGTGGTAACAATATTGAGAAATGCTTGCAGTGCTCCGTTCCCTTCACACCTCCCTCCTTCAGGAAGCACAAAAATGGATGTGATTCAAAGTTTAACTCCACGTCAACACCACAGTTGAACAGATCACTGAAACCCAACACGGGACCAAAGCGGAAGCCAAGTTCAACCCCAGGTATTTCAACACAGGTTAGACTTGGCTCAGACAAGACAGGCATTGACGATGATAGTGAAACGGATTATGAGAGTGCAGACGACCGTGATGACACCAATCCAATGAAATTGGGTGATAATTTTGATGCAACTGTCAAGAAATCTTCAATAATTCTGCAAGTTGCAAATGATAAGAACTGAAACAGAACGGTGGTTGATTGGGTTCAAACCCGGATTGAGACATAACAAAGGACGACATTAATGAATGGATTTAAAAACTTGGTTGTTTAAAACCATTTCTTAGATTTGTAGTAGATTATTTAGGTAATTGTAATTATTTGAGTATTTTTCCGCTAATTGATGATGTTTGCATGTGTAAGTTGTAACTTGAAGCTAGATACCAACTAGGTACATATAATTTAAAAACTATAAATATAATTAATCATTTTATTTTCTAGCATCTTTTGGTGTTGTAAGTAGTACCTAATTTGCAGTGATATACAACTAGGAAAATAGCTGTTGACTTGACTGTGCTTATATGTACTACAGTACAAAAATCTATTTGTATTTAAATAATATGTAACGTTATTATAGTGTACAAGTTTTCCAGAGCGATCAGATAACTACTGTTAAATCCCAAGTTATAATTCTAACTTACGTTATTGGTTCTTATTATAATATGTAGGTCTTGTAAAATATAAGATATTTGCGTATCTTTGCTGCTGAAGTGTCATTGCTCAAGGGGTGCTTTTAGAAGAAGAATTAAACTGCCATTGCCGTTAACCCAATATTTGGAATGCATAGAGTTACATTAAAACATTTTAATGACAGTCCTTAATACCGATACATTACTATTACAGAAAGAATAAAATGAAACTAGAATACGATTACTATTTAAAAATTACTTTACACTAATTTAGGTACTCGGTTTCCGTATCTAATATAATTGCTACGAATTTTTATTGTATAGTGTGCATGCATTTATAGTTCATGTGTATATACACATAATTTGTCAACTTTGAAATAAGTAGTTTGCTGTTTTCAACGTGGAAAACAGTTATGTAAAATACGGACTCATAACCTAGGACGTAATTCAAACGTGATTACTTTGACCTAATGAGGGTTGTTAAAAACGCTAGAATAGCACGTTTCACGAGATTTCATAAGTTTTAGTTCAAATAAAGGTAAACTTCCTTTAAAAATATGAGTGTACGATTTTATTACTATTTTCTTATAATTAACATAAATACTCAAACGTGTTCATTATTTCCAATAGTTCAATTTTTCTCTCATAGTCAGGTTCGCACAGGTCAGCCTTGAACCATGACTAAATCGCAACTAATCGGTAATCTGTAGCTTCAGTCTACGCTAGACTAAATAATTCACTGATTTTGTTATATTTTACAATAATTTATAGTAGAAATAATAATAATATTATTTCTATAAAATCACCAATATTCATAGTAAAACCATAGCATTAAACACTAATTATATCTGTAACAAGGGTTAATTTTTTAGAACAGACTTTTCTTTTGAAATTTTTAAGTTTCTAATGTTTCTATTGCATAAAGCTTGACTTGCAGTTCTTTATAATTTCATAGCCTATATTTTTTAGTTTAATTAGTTGTTAGTTGATGAGAGTGAAAGTGAAATCAAAGCTAAAGTGAGTTCTATATGTAAAACATTTTAAAAGAAGCAGCAGAACAGAATGCTTTATGAAACCGGTTCGTGGAAGTTTAAATCCGTCGTATAATAGACAATAGATGCAATATTTAATAATAAAAATGTCGTACACACCTAAGGTAGTAATTTTGTTCTACTGTTTTTTAATTTTTTAAATTACTTCTTCAGAATTGGACACATAATAAAATTACTCATTCAAAAATATTTTAATCAATCGATCACATCAAATAAAATAGAATTTTTTAAACCTACTTAGAGAAGCGTTTGTAGGACTGCAAAATTAAAAAACTTGTGGGATGGACAATTAAATTTGCATCATAGTGACAATAAATTGTTACGCTTTTTTTTGGCACGTAAGTATAATTTTGTCAGGTTGAATATGCTCGTATTTTTTTAACGTTGTAGAATGTCTCACATAGAAAAGAAGTTCAAAAGTGTAGTAATTTAAAAGTAAAATTGATCTTTTTCCTTTAAAAAACATATACGATTTATAATAATTCATGTTGCGCAATAATTAGTCATGTAAACTTGAAAAATAGTGACAAATTACCTGACATTTAAATAATAAAATTACATACGAATTATTTAAATGCTACAGACATACAGTGGCTTTACGATTACATATATAATTTTATTGAATGGAATTTTAAAAGTTTGAATGCCAATTTCAGCAAGTGAATGTCAATCTCAAATCGAGGAATATCTGGTGCTGGTCTCACGTTCTTTCATGATTTAGTTATAATGTAAATTATGTAAATTAATTCTTGAATATTTCCCCAGAAATTCATACGCTGTATTTTATTACAGTCGAGTTAGTGAAACGCTTAAATATTAGTATAGGTAATTGTTGTTTAAGGTGTTTGCAAATTGATGTTTTTTAAAAAATTCCCGTTAATTGTAACAAGAAAATACTACTTTTTTATTTCAAAATCTTGTATTAATTTTTTGAAAAATAAATAAGGGCATATATTATGGATTCGGCTCATAGGTGTAAAAAATAAGACTAACCAGTAAGTCAAGCATGCAGAATTCGAATATTTACACCTCGTCTAAAAGCTGAAAAGAATGTGGTTGCTCGTACGTAATTAAGTAAACGATTCATCGTAAGTTAAAGCCCAATTAATTAGGTTCACATTGACTTGTGAGAGAACGTACCTACTCTTATTATGTATTCGTGGAATAATCAATAATCTTTAATTGCCGCCACGTTTACATGATTACCATACTGTAACAGGTGTCTATTTTATTATTTATTAAATTAATTTGCTACTAAAAGCTTCTCCTGATTTTAGTTTTTACTACAAGCTCATTGAGGCACATTCGTCTTCGTCCTTCACTAGTTGCACTAAGAACTTCTACAATATTTTAAATTCTAAATATTCTACTCACCAAAGACGTTGAATTTTAATAAAAACTTAATAATTTCGTCGAATTAAAATTTTAGTAGAAAAGTAGTGAGTAGTGATTATTCAAATTTTTAAAATATTGTCTAACGTCATGAAAAATATAATTCTGTTCGGATTCTTGGCTTCATTTTTCTTCGTTCCGGTTTTTTTGTTCGTAAATAAAAACACCCAATCTGCAATAAAGGACAGCAGAATTGAAGAAGGAACTACATCAATTAACGTAAGATTTTACAGGTTTTCGTACACAGTGTCCAAATAAATGCAAGAATACATTTTTTTTCTATTATTCCTTAAATAATGGTAACCAGTACAGGTTGGTCTGGCGGTTGATTAGTTGGTTGATTCCTTCTGGTTAAGCAACAGTCCAAGCACATTCTGAAATGGATGGGTGACCTGTGCTTGGTAATCCTGCAAGGCTCGGTGATATGTACGTTGCAGGTCCTAGAGAACAGATTTTCGGAGTCATTCTCTAGGCTTTCTAGAGTTCCCTTCTCTAGAAAAAGTGTCCGCTCCTGGAAATAAGTGTGGAATACGCTTTGGGAGGTCTGACAATAAAACAATTATTATTATTATTATTATTATTATTATTATTATTATCATTATTATTATTATTAATACATAATATCTGTAAGCACAACTTTTTTGTAACATCTAAAAATAAGTTGAAACTAAATTTGTTTTTTCAATAGAGGGGAAACACCTCTGAAAATGTGAAAATTAACATTGAAGACACTGGTTTCCTTTCGGATTTGGATGCGGGACTCTCAAATGCGAATGGTGGTGAGACGTTACGATTTATCGGGCACAATCCGTTTAGTTTATTGTTGCTGCTTTTCGTCACTCGTCCATTCACCGACCCTGACCCCTCTGACGAATCAAGTTCAAGTGAGAGTATGGAGACGGATACGGAGACCGAGACGGAGACGAAGACAAATAACATTTCCGGAGAAGCAAGCGATAGTTTTGAAATTTCCAATTTTTTAATTTGATTTAAAAGTATTAATTTAGACTTTTTTGTATTGTAATAAAAGTAATTGTAATAAAAAATAACACTTTAATAACATCAGATTTACATAAAATAAAAAGGACATGGTGGATGTTGAGAAAATGTGTCAACACATCAAAACTGAATTCTTTTTCCTAATATCGTGTAGCGCTACTGAATCATTACCAGAAACACTAATGTGCCGTGTTGGAAGAGGCAAAATGTCGTTTTAATTTTGTTTAAATAAAAAGGAGCATAATATCGTGAGGGAAGAATCAAATTGACCCATGCCCAATTTAAGCTAAAATGAAAATGTTCTATGTCAAAAACCACACTAAATGAGATAGTAAGTAAAGTGCATAAGATTAATTTTACGAATTTTTGAAAAGCGCAAAATGTTTTATTGGACTGTTTTTTAAAAGTGCAGATTGTGATATTTACATGTTTTTGAAATTTATATAAAATGTTCTAATTATCACATTTTAAAAAAGCACAATATATTCTTTTTACCTGTTTTTAGGCTCGATATATTTTTTGTGTAGATATAGTACATTTTGTTACTAGCTAAAAATGGAAATGGGTCATTTTAAGTTTTCACTGTCGATATGCTGTCGATATGGTTATATAGCCACAACCTGCTATAGTTGTGGCTCTGTATGCAACAAAAATGCATTTAAAAGTAAAATAAAGCACACCATTTTGTCTATGTAGTTTAATTTTGAAAATTGACGACACAGGACAATGTACCTAATAACCTAATGTAAATAATCCATACTTTCACAATATACTACTACCAATGCACCGATGAGATAAATGACTGTCTAGCTTGTAAAAATATTTAAAATAAAGTAAGGTCGTTAATATACATAGAACTAAATAACGCCAACGATGGCAAAATACCAAAGTTAATTTCTTTTGGTTCGAGGTATCGAAGTCTTTATCAGCAATAAAATTAAATAATATCAGCTTCTTAAAATATTTGTCAACTCACGAACGGCTCACGATGCAAGGATTCATAAGTTTCAAGTTTGTATTAACATTTTATAAATCATCCTTAGCTTTATTTTTATCATTTATCATCATCATAATAAAATCCACATTATAACGATGTGTCATCCTTATACGTATCTGACCACGCACTTTTGGCTATATTACGATATATGTAGTGATCGAAATAGTCTGGTCCGGACCATGAAATTCTGGTCTGGTTGGATCCGATCCAATTCTGTCGCTTGAAAGACGTAACAATATAGGATAGAAATTAATTATTTATCCATACTACTAACAATAAGTATGTAATAATAATATGATTACCGATAGTAATTGCCGCAGCACGCACTGGATCCAGGAGTCGACTCATGATACTAAAACATAAAGCACATATTTGTAAAAGAGAGAAACGATTTATTTACGATTTGTTGTTGTCTCAAGCAAATTAGTCATAGACCCAATAAAATAATCAGATGAAGAAATGAGATAGGAGTGACGAACTAATAGTGACTACTAATAATACACACGTTATAGTTCACTGCTATGAATGCACAGCACAATGTAATTTTATGATAATATGATATTGGTTTCTATTTTATATTAAGTCTTATATGCAAGTCAATAGAAATTGTTGGATTATTTTTACAAACAAGTGACTTCAAGTAACAACATTCATGCATAGTGTACCGTGCTTACATAATTACAAAGTCACTACATATTTTATTTATTTCTTCGAAGTTCGAGCTGTGCAGTTAGCAGTACAAAAATGAAAATGCTCAGTACAAAATGTTAAATTCCTATGACCTAAAAGTACGCTCTTGAATTTCTAGTTCCACGTTCCTTATGCAATTCCGCAACGTATACAGATATACTGGTTTGAATATTAATTTTACTAGTCACATCGGCAGCTGTCCCATCATGTATTATTTTTTCAGTAACAAAGGATATTTATAGTCTAATGCATATACCTATATAGATTCTTTTTCAACTTTTAGTAGGTACCTCCAGAATGTGCAGCATGCAGTATTAAGTCAACAACTAAACTAGTGATAACTACTACAAAAAATACGCCCTTTTCATTGCCAAGGCCAACCACAACCAGATTGGCATAGGGTTGTTGTCGTTGTCGCTATGGCCTTTGGAACTTTGGACGAGCTCTACTGTTCTATTCTCATCTCTAATCTCTACACAAGATTTTCCACTTAACTAGCTCAAATTTACTATACTGACTTAATTGTGTAATACGTACTATGAGCTTCGTCCCACTCTCAGCTGACTAGTGAGAGTTCTGCGCTAAAGTTCAACTATAGTGTACAACTTTGAAATTTTGAAATGTAATTAGGATAATTACCTTGCGATTTCAGTGACAATTAGCAATAAGTGAGTGGCTGATTTTTGGGGATGGGTGTATAGAGGTGTAGGTAAGTTTGAAGTTGTAAGTTGAAATGTAATACATTATTATTATCATTTATTTTTTGAAAATTTTTTTTATTCTGTTGTCTGTCATGTGAAAATCTTGCCTATCTGTATTTTGTTTTTATACACAATTCATAATGACACATGAATTGGATTTGACGAGTGCATGTTTTTGTTTTGGTTTTAATTTAAATCTGATCAATTAATGTATGAGCAATAATTTACTTTTAAACTATAAATATGTATATTAGTAAGTTAGGGGTCGTCCATAAATAATGTTATCGAAATACCCCAATTTCTAGGACCTTATATGACCCTCCTGTTATTAGATAAATTGCTGCACAAATGACTATCTTTGACATAGGATGTCATCAGTCATCAGTATCGAAGCAGACCAAATGATCCTACCCGCGACAACCTTTATGGACGATCCCCTACATAACTACCTACATAATTATTACATAGTATACATAAAAGAATTTTATGGCACATGAAAATCAAGAGTTTACTGCTGGTTGGCTGGTTCTATTAAAAATAAATGGACCAATCCTGTTCCAATCTGATAAGTTTTCGTGTAGTTAATGATTATGTACATGTACATACATGAGATACATGTGATTTTTCGGATAGGTGAAATTTTTACATGAAATTGGAAAACCATGGACTTACTGCCTACCGACAGCGAAAGTGAAAATTACCGTCGTCTTGGAATTCTACTGCTGGAAGTAGGCACTTCACTCGTTCAAGAAATTTTCCGACGACGGCGTAATCAACTACTGCCGAAACCCTGTACAAATTTTTCTGGAATAGGCAGCAATTTCTCTGAAGAAGGTCAAAACGCCTTCAGCAGTATGTCAGCAGATCAAAAAAGCACGCTACAAAATGAAGATATAAGTAGCTGGGATCTGACCTCGTTACTTACTGTCCTAACTCACACTGACTACACTAATAAATCCCCCTCCATATCGCTCGATCATCACAGAGAAAACGGTTTCATCAAGGAACTAGAAGAAATACATCACAAATACGCTCGTTCTTCTAAACGTCGAATTTCCCACAGAAAATTTAAGAAATGGTGGAAAAGGGCGGAAACGGCTCTCATTACCCTTGGTGTCTCCGAAGTGTCTATAAAGGAAGTGAAAGAGTCTGGTCCTGGTGGAATTGTGAAAAGTTTTCAGAATTTCGACTTGCCCATTCAAAACTTCACGGGGAGACAGGACCTCCTTCACAAAATACACAGTCTATTCAACACCTGCTGTAAAAACGAGTCTTGTGAGGATCGAATCGTCCTACTTCGTGGTGTTGGTGGCATTGGTAAAAGTGAATTAGCTCGAATGTATGCTTACACCTACATCGAAGACCCGATAATTCAGAATATAGCTTGGATCGATGCAGAACAACAATGCACCTTGAAGGCAAGTTTTACTTCTCTTGCTAAAAGGCTTGGGTTGATCACGGACGGTAAAGAGATCGATGAAATCGTGAAAAATGTCTACGAACACTTTTCGGAACATGTTGGAGTCGGCTTATTTATTTTCGATAATTCTCAATCTGAACAGCCTTTTGGGATTTTTAAATATCTGCCAAAGCAATACTTACAAAGACGTCCATTGCTTCTTATAACAGGAGAGCGTGAGAAGCAGTGGGAGATTTCAAAGGAAAATATTCTTGCTGTTGATAAACTTAGTGAAAGTGAATCGATCGATCTCTTGTCCAAAAAATTCGAGCTGACGACGAACGAGAACGACCAGGAAAAAAACGGTGACTACCAAAGCGCTATTACAAAACTTGCCCGAGCCCTGCAAGGCTATCCACTGGGTCTTGCCCTGGTCACTTCGAACATCGATGCTGCAGAGTGGACTGACTTCAAAGTAGAAATTCAGGCTTACCTCGAAAAAATTAAAGAACCAGAGCCAGCTGGTGACGTACAGCAAAAATGTGAGTTACCAACTAATTACCAAGCTATTATAGAGAATGTGTTCGAAGTGACGTTAAAGAAAATCCAGGCTTTAGGCAGTGTTGGAATTAATTCGATTAAAGTGTTAAATATTATTGCTTACCTTCCCCCGAATTATATAACTATTGACAAAGTAGGAGACATATTTAAGTTTAGTTTCAAAAAATCTCCGTTTTCTACAAAACTACTCCACATTTTGGAAAAGTTCTCGCTAGTCTCTGTCTTTAAAGGAAAATATAAGAAGGAAAATGAAGTTCACCGTATTCGAATTCACCCACTTGTTCAGCGATGCGCGCGAGAGAAACTTGACAGTGAAAGTGATTTTTCATACCTTCTTTGGATTTGCAAGTATTTGAGTCATCAAGGACTGCAAGAAGACAATAAGAAGAATGTGGAAATTAAAGAGACACTATTATGTTTTCATGAATATTTAAAGACTAGGAAATGGCCAGAGAAATCTATTATATACTCTGTTATGTTCTGTTCGCTATTGGTCCCAAGTTACATGGATTTTAGTGCTGCGTTTATAGTTGCACAGGATGTATATAATTATTTGGAATTTGGATCGACAAGTAGTGAACAGGAAATGAAGAAGGGCGGGATGGACTCGGACGTTCTGAATCTCTTTTTGATGTGTCTCTTCAGGATAAAGTATTCTGGGAAATATCCATGGCACAGAATGTTTAAGGACCTGAAGCTAAGCAATGAAAAACTTGAAAAACTTTACCTCTCGCTACTTAAACCTGCTATCGAACAAGTTATGGTTTCAAAGACTGATGATATAATAGTGCTACCGCAGCTCCATTGCTATAAGTTTTGCTTCGAATTAGTATCTGATATAATCACGCATTCGAAGGTAAGCAGTTTCTTTTTTACATTGTATGGCTTTTCGGCACCGGCATAGGTATAGGTATGGCATTTCGTCAGTGAATAGTCAAATCGGCCCATATGCAATTTAAGCTAGAATGTAAAGAGTAGTAGAGAGTTGTGAGATATGTCAAAAAATACTAAATGAGAAAGATGCATAAAATGTTAGTTACGAGTTTTTTAAAAGTGCAAAATTCTCGCCGTTTACGTGCTTTTGAAAAGCGCAAAATGTTTTAATTTCAAGTTTTCAAGAAGTGCAAAATTTTCTATTTGTATGTTTATGAAAAGTGCAAAATTTTCTATTTGCATGGTTTTGAAAAGTGCAAAATTTTCTATTTGCATTTTTTTGAAAAAAACAAAACTTTCTATTTGCATGTTTATGAAAAGTGCAAAATATTCGTTTAGTATGTTTTTGAAAAGTGCAAAATTTTCTATTTGCATGTTTATGAAAAGTGCAAAATGTTCTTTTTGCATGTTTTTGAAAAGTGCAAAATGTTCTTTTTGCACGTTAATGAAAAGTGCAAAATGTTTTATTTCCATGTTTATGAGAAGTGCAAAATGTTCTGTTTCCATGTTTATGTTAAGTGCAAAATGTTCTATTTCCATGTTTATGTTAAGTGCAAAATGTTCTATTTCCATGTTTATGAAAAGTGCAAAATTTTCTATTTGCATGTTTTTGAAAAGTGCAAAATGTTCCTTTTGCACGTTAATGGAAAGTGCAAAATGTTCTATTTCCATGTTTATGAGAAGTGCAAAATGTTCTATTTCCATGTTTATGAAAAGTTATCACAACGTGTTTTATTTACATACTTCTAAAAAGTGTAAAAATGTTCTATTTACATGCATGTTTTTGAAAATTACCAAATGCTATATTTAGATACTTTTAGAATCATGATATTCTAGTTTTTCTGTAGATAGTACATTTACATTTAGTAGTTCATTTTGATTCTTCACAGACGATTATCTGAATTTTACTATATAGACACTTTTCATGTTCTACAATATTTTCCAACTGCTACGACACCGACTGCAGCCACTTACGACAGTAGACTCAAAGCATCCCATGCTTTGAGAGATTGTAGTTACCTAATTTAGTTTTTAATTTAATAATCCACACACAGTTCCAAAAGACGAAGCGATCCTTTAAAACGGAAATATGGAACATATTTCTAGCAACAGTCAATGGAGCTCGCGGCTGTAGTCTGGAGAATACTCATAAAATATACGGCTTGCAGACTTTATGTTTTTCTCATGATAGAAAACTGGACTGTATTCGATGTATGGAGATAATGTTTAAAAAGCACTCTGAGGTGTATCACGATTTAAGAAAAACTAATAAGGGCTCTGGGAAACAACTTAAAAAATACTGGAATAGTGAAGGTCCTTTGCAGTTGTTTGGTTTGGTGAGTGACTTAACAGTACTAACACTAATGCCTTAAATAGACTGGCATTAAATACGCATTTTAGTAGCTTCTGTTGTTTCAATTCTTCTATGTTTTAATGGTATGTAACATTTAGTGTTGTGTATTGTGAGTAACCTCTATAGCAAGTTATTACATTTTTTGATAGATCGATATTTGCGAATTTTCACATGCTGGAAAAAAGGAAGGTAATCACAGTGCTAATCAATATACTATAAACAACATTTTTAATTGATAATTTAATTTATACCTCGAAATTTTTTTGAATTCAATGGTTGCTTAAATAAAGCTATTCTAGACTCATTTTTTTTCAACGGTGGCCTTCAAATTGTTGTCGAATATATTTCATATTTGTGCAAATACGACGTTATGGAAACACACCCGTTTCTTTTTGGTAAGATTCTTGCCCACATGGTGACTTTATGTGCAGTTGCACTAATTACACACGCATACTATATAAAACTTACTCTTAATGGCTTAAAATCTGATTTCAGAGTTTATTAGTAAATTGGCGTATGATTTAAACTGTGATGAAAAATTCATTCAAGACACAGAATTTATAAAGGTTTACCAGAAGCTAACAAAGATGCTTGCCGAGCGGAAACACGAAGACTCTTTAATATATCAAGTAATTAATTTTTCTGATGTATATGAAATCCTTGTTGAAAACTTTCAACTGATTGTACTGTCGACGTCAGAGTAACAGAAAAATAGGTTACAAATTAACAGCTACGTGATAAATTCGCGAAATTTCGATATAAGTTATGCAAGTTGTTAGCTAATTTGATTAGTAAGTAAATAGCTTAATGATGAGCTTTTGAACAGCTTGAGAAAGTTTGATTCTATTATTTTTAGTTCTTTTGTTTGACGTCGTGGTTTGCCCTTTTCGCCCGACACACACACTGTGAGAACATCAGTGGGAGCGAGTTTTCCATTGATTCCTTGGCAACTGAGTTTAGTACAATGTTGCAAAACCTGGAGCAGGAAGGTCCCGTAAAGTATACTCATTGGTATGCTACTATCAATTACATTGTCAAAGTATATTAAGTGTAGTTGTAAAGCTTAATAATATGCTGTAATAACGTTAAAAATTCTAACAATTCCATATTTCAGGTACTGCATTTACAACGACATAGATATTTTAAAAGGGTTTTTGGATAAATACAAAAATGAGCCCAAGTGTTTGGCGGCAGAAACGGCGGTTCTTTATATTAAATTAATTAAATATATTTGCATGGAGTCATTGGAAATTCAAAATAATAAAATTAAGATGGAAGATAAATTGCATAATAAAGAGGCAAAAGAAGACTCAGAAGTTAATTTAGTAAACGAGACTGAAGTTAAAGACCAAGTATTAAAACACCCAGACCCAATAAACGATGATAATGTAGAAAAAATTGAGACAGATCAAAACAAAGGCTGTTCGAGTACTGCTGGAACTGAGAAGACAGCAGATTCTGCGTACAGGTTATTTTACTACTGATTACTGATGCATTTTTACTACAGCAGAGTGCGGGTGATAGGTCAATATTGTTTAAAGTATGAATGTTTACTATTTAATGCAAGTCGAGTGTAATATCACAATAGTATGTATAATATCACAATAGTATGTATAATATCACAATAGTATGTTTAATATCACAATAGTATGTATAATATCACAATAGTATGTATAATATCACAATAGTATGTATAATATCACAATTCTTTGAATTTTAACTGAAATATCCGTCCACATTATTCGATTGTTAACATTAACACAAGCACATATATATTTCAAAATATATGAAAGAAGAAAAATGAGATTCATACTTTGGTTTTTGAATATTCGTCCCATATGTAATTACTTTCTGTATATATGTTAACGTAATTGAATTTTAACCATTATCTTTTCACCACTTATTGTTAGATTTCATTTTTGTATGGTAATTAAATAAGTGTATTTTGTAACTAAATATGGCCGTGGTTTTTGTTTTTATTTGAAATAAAGCCACTGTGCCTTTTCTCGTGGTCCTTCTTAAGGATAAAAATTTATAGGAACGGGGATTAAATGCATATACATACCAATATGTAATGTTTAAAATTATTGCCACTCATTTCCAGACACAAAATTAAATCCCATTAATTCAGATAGGTAAGCAAATCATATTATTTCCGTACACCCATAATGTTATTGTGGTGCGGTGCAAACTGAATTCAGTCTTTAAACTGTATAAAGTGCTGCAGCATGATCCATAAAAGTGGCAAGCTTCACATCTTTTTGACTGAGTCCAGTCCCTTCGTGACTGGAAAGAGTGACCTTGACTCGGTTGTAGGCATTAAACCATGATGGGTGATGATTTATTTTCTCGGCTTCCAGTGCTACCCGGCTCATGAATCCCCAAGCCTGTTGATTTTTACACATTTTAGTTGAACAGAAACACATTATTATTAAGTACGCTGCAATGGGGATATTTTGATGACGTAATTTACTTGCGATCCCCTAGCCCCTATGTAATTTGGATTTGTGGTTTTTATTTGCTGTTCATCAATGATAATAATTGTTACCTCATTAAAATCTCTGAATGTGAACTCTTTGTAAATAGCATCTCTGCCCTCCACCAAAAACCATCCGGCTGATACAAGAGGTCTCATAATTTCCGCTAACTCATCATCCTTAAATTTATCCGATAAGGACGACTGTAAAAAAGTAAAACACGAGACGACAAAACTTAATAATTTAGCAACATGATTGCTAATAATCACATAATTTTTTTACTTATTGTCTAATTAACTTGTAAGGTTATAATATCTTGAAATCAATATTAAATTAAAAATTTCATTCTTACGTCGGCTGCCGTAGCCGTTTCAACGGATCGATCTGGAGCAACAGTAGTAGATGCAGATGCAAATGCAAGTGCAATGAAAGCACTGAAAGAAATAACTATTTTCACAGTCATTATTATTGCAGTGTTCTTTGTTCGAAAATCCTGGAAATTTTGTTTGACTTTTAGGTTTTTAGAGACACTTATGGCAGAAAAATAAAGAAGTAGAGAGTATAGATAGGGAAACATTAAAGGAAAGATTTTATTACAAAAAAAAATAAAAGACGTCACAGCAGTTGTCCGGATTCTTATTTTTTCCAATTTTACTCAGATAATAAAAGCATTATCCAAATATTTTAATAGTCTAGCTCGTTAAATCTCAATCTTCCAGTTTCAAGGTTGCAAAGGTAATTAGGTAGGTGGTCCCCTGTATAATGAGTATAATCATTTCAAGAAAATTAAACAACGCTTCTGTTTTCCCATATGTAAGATTCAGTTTGGGAATCGTAATAATTGAACAATTCTATTAACTTAATTGTATTACTTTCTATATATTCAGCGCTCCCTATCTTATTGTTTTGTCCTAGATCGTTATGTGAAATGCCAGTTATGGCTTCTATATTTATAAGCTATACACATGCATACAAATTACACTTACATGTTAGTATACATAACTATACTTTTACTCTTGTGTTTACACTAATAATTAATAGTCGTCTGTGAAGAATCAAAATTATCCATGTCCATTTTTTTTTGCTAAAGACAAAATGTAATATTTACAAACAACAATTCAAGTATTATGAAAGGCCAAGTACTTAAATAAAACATTTTGCATTTTCAAAAACATATGTAATTAGAACATTTTGTGCTTTACAAAAACAAGCAAATATGAAACATTTAGAACGTTTAAAAAAATCGTATAACATTTGACGCACCTATCTCATTTAGCCTTTTTTGACATAACTCATTTACCTTTAAATTGGATTATTATGGTTAATTTTGAAATTGTGGCTGTTTGTAGCATTGCATTGGCATCGTACAGTATAATTAATAGTATTGAATTGCAGAAGAGATTATTAATTATTAGAGTTAAAGCGAAAGAGTATTGGTAAAAATGGTAAAGTTAATACACGACGTAATTTGCATTGTTAGTTGCCATCAAAATCCATAGTGAATTACCATTAATATTCATAAAGTACGTTTCTGGTACTTTAGTAAGGGTGAAAGTTATTTGTGTAGAGCTGCACAATTGTGTCTTACCCGCGTCGATTTTGTTATGCTATTCTAATCAGGGCCGGACGAAGGAATTGCTTTCGGGCAGTAATTTGTTTCCATACAAAAACCATGATTTTGATTTTATTGATGGTTTTCTTTGGTAATGCAAACTTTTGTATTTACATTTTTAGAAAAGTTTAATATGTCCTTTTTAATTGATTCAGAAAAGTGAAAAATCTTCTATTAACATGTTTTTTTTAAGTGTTAAATGTTTTATTTGCATGTTTTTGAAATGTACAAAAAAATTTATTTGCATGTTTTTGAAATTTCAAAATGTTCTTTTCGCATATTTTTGAAAACTGCAAAATGTTCCATTTACATGTGCGCTGACCACATTATCCGGCCCTGATTCTAATAATAGTATTATTGTTACATTACATGAGAGGGATTATTAGCGTTAAAGCGAAAGAGTATTGAAGTTAATACACGACGTAAATTACATTATTAGTTGCCATTTGAAACCATAGTCATAAAAATAGTGAATTACCATTAATATTCATAAAGTACGTTTCTAGTATTTTAGTAAGGGCAAAAGTTATTTGTAATTTGTATAGAGCTACACAATTGGGTCTTACCCGCGTCGATTTTTTTATGCTATTCTACTATTAGTAATATTGTTACATTGCAGGAGAGATTATTAGAAGTAGAGTAAACGAGTATTAGTGAAGTTGATATGCAACGTGAATTATCATTTGATTTGATTGATTACCATTTAAAACCATAACAGCCAATAAACTCTATAGTGGATTCTCATTAATATTCACGTAGTATTTACGTTTCAGGTCTTTCTCTTTGTGTGTTATTCGCCTCAAAGCTGGCATTATAGGGTATTTAGCGAGAATCAGAGCCAGCGAAGTTAGAATTGTTAATGTAGTATATATTGATTAACCAGCGGTAGAAACATTAAAATCTCTTCCTAGTAGTTTCATTTAATGTTGATGATGTTCGTTATTTAGTATACACAGTGATCGTTTCCAAAAGCGTTGTTGGCATTGGCATGCCGGAACTTATTGATTTTCTTCACGTTGGTATTTGGCTTGGATTTCATTTATATTTTCAGTATTTTCAGTAACTGCTATAGAAATACACTTAACAAGTATTCTAATGTTGTGGTTATACGTATATATTTTAACATACAAAATAGTGACCGTAATTTATAAAAAAACTTCTTTAACCTCGATCCTGCAATATTATTGTATTTTCCAAAATGTTAATTCTAAACGAAAAAAACCTCAAGTGGAACTTGAGAGCCTACCATCTCTTTTCGTGGCTCCATATGTTCCCCTTTGAATTTTCTTCTCAGGCAACAACAACAGGTTACGTCTATAACAAGAGCCAAAAAGTGAAGCTACACATGTCTACATCCCGATGGAAAGAATGTGTTTGTACATTTTGGTTCATTTTCCAAACACTCCATGCTCTGTTTGTTGTTGGCTCCGCTTTGAGACTGTCACTGGACGAAGAAAGTTCGGTTCCAAAATTCTATTTACCCGGAACCGCACTTGTGGGTTTTATTCTCGTCATGACAGTCTGCTGCTCATTTACTGTCTTGTTTATATGGGCGGAGTTAAATGTGATACTCTTTAATGAGTTTTTAAATCCTGGTAATTTGAAAAATTATGTTCATAAATCAGCGACTTTATTTTACGACCTATACATGCATAATAAATAAAAATTAATATTTATAGTTTATAGGTCTATAGTTAATAGGAAAAAACGGTTCTAATTTTGTTCTAAAAATTACAGAAATGGAATTGCAAAACCGCTCTGAAAACCATGGCCCAACGTTAGAAGACAGAATCCTCATATATCTCCCGTTAATGGTTATCAGTTTGATAGTTATTGTTCCCGTCTGCTATTTCTACGACGCATCCTTCCCCTTTCTAATTTATTCAGCCATACCTGATGCTTACAGAAGCGGCTTTGCTTTTACATTCTGCATGATCATAGATGTCATATGTTTCACTGTTGCTCTAACCTACTCCATTCACTATGAATTTATGATATGTGCTTTTATGCACTACATTGACACCCCGATTTTATCCTTTGCCAAAACTCCGACAGAGTTCAAAACTGGAATTCAAAAGATTCACCTGGTCCGTAATTTATTCAATCTCGGATTTTCACAAATCATATTCTACAACAAACTTCTATGTCTGGCGAGTGGGATTGTGGGTGGATTTGTGGGCATTCGCTATTTTCATTCTGAAATTGTCATTTCCCTTTGTTTCTCTGCTATTGGACTAGACACATGTTTACTTTTTGCAATTTTCTTCAACAAAGCATTTTCAATCCCCGTTAAATTGGATAGAATCAAGAAAGAAGCGTTGGAGGGGAAATTTACAAAATTTCAAACTCCAAACTGTGTGAATTTGAAGGGGGAAGCGTCTCTTTCAAAAAGTGAAAGAATTCAGATGAGACTTCTTGTGGCATCCATTCCTCCGCTGGGGATCAAAGTAGGGGACTACACAACATTTGAAAGGGAGTCAACACCGATTTTTGCGGACTTTATTTTTAAACAAATCATGAGTTTGTTGCTTACGTTTTAATCCTGCAATGTTTGAAGTTTTTGAAAATCATAAAATTTTTGTTTTATTGTTCAATAAGTTCAATTGGCTTGTTCCTACCTTTTCCTACCTATCTACATAATTTACGTAACTTTTTGCAATTAATCTTCAATTATCATTATTTTTCCAATTCATAAGTTATGAGCTCACTCTCATCGAAGTTCAAACAACCACGAATTCAATGCAATTAATAATTTCTTAATACATTTTTCAAAATCCAAATTAAATACCAAATAATTTTAAAAAATTGGTTTAACTTATTGTGATTAAATAATTGGGGTTAAATTCTGAAAATTGTATTTGACTTTTAGTTTTGTAGACACTTGGCAGAAAAGTAGAGAAGTAGCGAATATAGAGGAAAATTCAAGGAAGGAAAAATTTTATTGTAAAAAACTAAAAGACTCCGGAATAGTTGTCAGGATTCTCATTCAATTTTACTTCGACATTAAAAGAATTTTCCAAGTACTTTAATACTGTAGCTCGTTAAATCCCAATCTTCCAGTTTAAAGGTTGCAAACGCAATTAGATAAGGTCCCTCTATATTCATTTCAAGAAGATGAAACAACGCTTCTGTTTTGCCTTCTGCTCTGCTGTGCTGCTATGTAAATTTACGTTCTTTCTATGAATATTTACATTGTTTATCCAGTTAGGTAAATTAAGTGTTGTTTATTAAACTTCCTACCTTTTTTTGTCCTTTATGTGATGTCAGTAATAGTTCATTTTATTGCTTAACTATTACTAGCATCGTTTACCACGGTAAGAATTAACGTCAGCGTCTATATTTATAAGCTATGCAAATGCATAATAGGAATAAAACTTCGTACAACTATATTTCGACTTTTGTGTAGACTGTAATTAAAGATAAGTAAAAATCGTCTGTGAAGAATTAAAATGATCGATGTCCATTTTTTGCTAAAAACAAAATGTAATATTTACAAAAAAAGCCAAAATATTGTGATGCTGAAAGGATTAGTAAATAGAACATTTTGCTCTTTTCAAAAACATGTATACTAAATGGATCATCCTGTACTTTTTAAAAATTCGTAACTAACATTTTACGCATCTAGATACTTATATCGTCAGTGGAGAATCAAAATGACCCATATCCATTTGTAGCTAAATACAATATCCACTATCTACAAAAATATTGTAGCATGTCTTGAACAAAAAATAGAATACTTTGCACTTTTCAAAAACATGTAAATAGAACATTTCACACTTTTCAAAACAATGTTTATAGAACATTTCACACTTTTCAAAAACATGTAAATAGAACATTTCAAACTTTTCAAAAACATGTAAATAGAACATTTCAAACTTTTAAAAAACTCTGAATTAACATTTCACGCATGTTTCTCATTTAGTATTTTTTGGCATAGCTCATTTTAACACTAGCTAAAATAGGATATGGACCGATTTGATTCGTCACTGGAGAAATCGAAGTGGATCAGTTTGTTAATAGACTAATGAAGAATTCATGAATTACGTAATTTATATGCAGAAGCCAAAGTTCAAAAATGCCAATAGTTGTATTTAATATTGGTTGATGAAGTTTTTGCTTAAAGCGTCCTTCCAGCAGCCATGTCGTCGGCATGCCCAAAATAATTCATCTCCTTAAAATTGGTATTTCATATTGCTTGTAAACAATTCATGCTAATCTAAATTGTGTCTGTAGATTTTTTAAAAACTAAAGCTGAAATTAATTTCATTTAGATTTTGTGCTGTGTTGGTTCAGTAGCGGCTAGAAATTTGTTTAACAAGTATGCTGGTTTTACGATTGTAAATTTAAAAACACAAAGTAAGTACATATAGTGATTAAAATTTATACGAAATTTTCTTTAATCTCAATTTAGGCTGCAATCTGCAGGGGTTTTTGAAACTTTGGAGTATTGTTATTGTTTTCGAAAATGTTAATTCTGAACGAAACAAATCTGAAGTGGAACTTGAGAGCCTACCATCTCTTTTCGTGGCTCCATATGTTTCCCTTTGAATTTTCTTCCAAGACAGCAGCAACAGGTCACGCCAATAAAAACGGCCAAAAAGTGAAGCTACAGATGTCCACATCACAATGGAAAGAATGTGTTTGTACATTTTGGTTCATTTTCCAAACACTCCATGCTCTGTTTGTTGTTGGCTCCGCTTTGAGAATGTCACTGGACCTGGACGACGACAGTTCGGCTCCAAAATTCTATTTACCCGGAACCGCACTTGTGGGTTTTATTCTCGTCCTGACAGTCTGCTGCTCTTTTACTGTCTTGTTCAAATGCCAGGAATTGAATGTGATACTCTTTAATGAGTTTCTGAGCCCTGGTAATTTTAAAATGTCTTAAAACAACAATAATTGACCAACAATAGTTAACTACAGTTTAAAGGTCTGTAAAAACATTTCAAACTTCTATATTCTTTAAAATTATCAGGGATTGGTTTAGCACTCCGCACAAACCGTGCTGAAAACGAAAACCATGGCCCAACACTGGAAGACAGACTTCTTATGCATCTCCCGCTAATAGTTGTCAGTTTGATAGTTATTGTTCCCGTCTGCTATTTCTACGACTCATCCTTCCCTATTTTAATTTATTCAGCCATACCGTTTCCTTACAGAAACGGCTTTACTTTTATATTCTGCATGATCATAGATGTCATATGTTTCACTATTGCTTTAACCTACTCCATTCACTACGAATTCATGATATGTGCTTTTATGCACTACATTGACAACTCGATTTTATCATTTGCCAACAATGCGACAGAGTTCCGAATTCGAATTCAAAAAATTCACATGGTCCGTAATGTATTCAATCTCGCATTTTCACAAATAATATTTTACAACAAACTTCTATGTCTGGCGAGTGGAATTGTGGGTGGATTTGTAGGCATTCGCTATTTCCATTCTGAAATTGTCATTTCCCTTTGTTTCTCTGCCATTGGGCTAGACACATGTTTACTGTTTGCAATTTTTTTTAACAAAGCATTTTTAATCCCCGTTAAATTGGACAGAGTCAAGAGAGAAGTGTTGGAGGGGAAATTTACAAAATTTCGAAGTCCAAGCTGTGTGAATTTGAAGGGGGAAGCGTCTCTGTCAAAAACTGAGAGAATTCAGATGAGACTTCTGGTGGCATCTATTCCTCAGCTGGGGATCAAAGTAGGGGACTACACAACTTTTGAAAGGGAATCAACACCGATTTTCGGGGATTTTATTTTTAAACAAATCGTGAGTTTGTTGCTCACATTTTAATCCTGCAGTTCTTAACATATGTTTGAGAAATTGTAATTTTAGAAAGCAACATAATTTGGTTGAGCAAGTTGGCTCCTTTCAAAAATACAAAAGCTTCTAATAAAGTTTTAAAAATGACTGTTTTTACTAAGGATTACTGTGTTTTAATGAATTCATTGGTTTAGCAGTCAAACGCATTACCAACCACCGCGCACCCCAGTGAAACCCAAGATTCGGTTAATCAGCCGTAATTGAACATTTCTATTATTTGTTTTTGTTTTCAATAAGTTTTTACGCTTTTACCTTAGAGTTTGTTGTTTGTTTGTATGAATAGCTGAAAGTAATCTCAACTAAATTGTCTGTTCCTCTTACTTTAAAAATAATAACACTTTTTATTAGGGTTCATTGAGCGTGTGGGCTACTTAAGCGTGTTTACTGGCTATAATTAAATCTTTAAATATTAAAATTGGTTATTATTGCCTTTGGACTACCTCACAGTTGACAGGTATATATCGTCTGTGAAGAACCAAAATGACCTATTTCCAATTTAATCTAGAATCAAAATGAGCCATAAAAACAAAATGAGAAACATGTAAAATGTTAGTAGTATACATGCGTAAAATGTTAATTAGGAGTTTTTGAAAAACTTAAAATGTTCTATTTACATGTTTTTGAAAAGGTGCAAAATGTTGTAATTCTATGTTTTTGAAAAGGTGCAAAAATTTCTAATTCCATGATTTTGAAAAGGTGCAAAATATTCTAATTCCATGTATTTGAAAAGTGTAAAATGATCTATATAAATGCTCTCAAGACATATTTGAATATTTTTGGAGATAGTTGATACTGTTTTTAGCTTAAAATGGATATCGGTCATTTTGGTTCTTCCCAGACGATTGCTTCTGATTAGACTTCCTGTGTTTTACATATATACATGATATTGTTTTCATTTATGATTAGATTTATCCCTAAAATATTATTACCTATTATCATAGTTCTTCCCATCTTGAAGGAGTTAATGCCAATAATTTCCGCGTGTGTATGCTCTACATATTTATTGCATTTAACAAGGGGTTTTGTTTTTATAGAAGGAATATTAAAGTTTGTAATTAATTCTGAAATGGGACTATTGGGGAAATAAAGGAAAAAGTAGGGTTACCACGTAGTAGTAGACAAGAGATTCAGGGGCACTGGAAATTTTTCAATTTGACTTCAATTTACCCGGAAAGGGACTTGTGGGTTTCATTCTCGTCATGACAGTCTGCTGCTCTTTTACTGTCTTGTTTAAATGGCCAGAATTGAATGTGATACTCTTTAATGAGTTTCTGAGTCCCGGTAATTCAAAAACATTTGTTACAAGAGTAAACCAGTAATTCTTCCTTTTACGACGCATACATACATGTATCATAAATATAATAATTAGCAATTAATATTCATCGTTAATATATGTCAATCGCCCCACGAGCAGGGTTACCGGGTTACTACGGTAACATATTAATTAATAGAGAAAAAACGGTTCTAATTTTGTTCTAAAAATTACCGAAATGGACTTGGAAAACCGCTCTGAAAACCATGACCTAACGTTAGAAGACAGAATCCTCATATATCTCCCCCAACTGATTGTTAGTTTGATAGTTATTGTCATCCAGGATGGTGATCCAGGATTTTTTCCTGGGGGGGGGGGGGGCTAATGACCGCCTGGGGGGAGCTAACAATGTTAAGCCGCCATATTGAAAATGGCCGCTTGTATCCCTGCAATGTTAAAAAATCTCCTTTGGGGGGGGGGGCCTAGCCCCCCCCCCTCTGGATCCGCCGCTGGTTATTGTTCCCGTCTGCTATTTCTACGACGCCTCCTTCCCCGTTTTAATTTATTCAGCCATACCTGATGCGTACAGAAACGGCTTTGCTTTTGCATTCTGCATGATCATAGATGTACTGTGTTCTGTGTTTCACTATTGATTTGTTCTACACTGTTCACTACGAATTCATGATACATATGTGCTTTTATGCACTACATTGACACTCCAATTTTATCCTTTGCCAAAAACGTGACAGAGTTCAAAACTGGAATTCAAAAGATTCACCTGGTCCATAATTTATTTAATCTCGGATTTTTACAAATCATATTTTACGACAAGCTTCTATGTCTGGCGAGTGGGATTGTGGGTGGATTTGTGGGCATTCGCTATTTTCATTCTGAAATTGTCATTTCCCTTTGTTTCTCTGCTATTGGACTAGACACATGTTTACTTTTTGCAATTTTCTTTAACAAAGCATTTGCCATTCCCGTTAAATTAAACAAAATCAAGAAAGAAGTGTTGGAAGGAAAATTTACAAAATTTCAAACTCCAAACTGTGTGAATTTGAAGGGGGAAGCGTCTCTGTCAAAAACTGAGAGAATTCAAATGAGACTTCTGGTGGCATCTATTCCTCCGCTGGGGATCAAACTACACAACATTTGAAAGGGAGTCAACACCAATTTTTGTGGACTTTATTTTTAACCAAATCATGAGTTTGTTGCTTACATTTTAATACTGCAATACACATTTAGCTTAGTTGTTAAATTGATAAAGTAGTATAATTGTTGGGGAACTGATGGTTCACTCCACAAATACACTGGTATTATTTTAGTATATGTCAAGCCTTGTACTGTCAACTGTGCTTATGTTCCGCACCTGTCGTATTTACTCGTTTAGCAGCGTCAGTTAAACTACGATAGAAGCTACTTCCTACGTCATAGCAATAGTCTATATGCATTTGGAAAACTGTAATACGACTATATAACTAAAACTAATTTTGTAGTTGTACGTGACGCGTGAACTCACTTACTTTGGAAAGCTCGGTACCAATAAAGATAGACAGTATAAAAAATTTAAAAATGTTCTGTGTTTCACCCAGGACCGTCTCAATAGTACATTATGATTACGAGTTAATTTTAACCGTAACCGTAACACTTCATTCTACATATATCCTATTAAACACGCAACGAGACCATAACCGTAGCTAAAGTACCTCGAACAGGAAAATATTGAAAAGAGCAACATTTCAAAAATTAGTGAGAAAATAATTTAATTAAAAATATAATGGTGTCGAATTTGTGAGATTTAAAATTTTCTTTGATGCGTGGATCAATCGCGTATCTAATCTACTCCTACCATTTATTTTTAAATTATTAAAAATTATTAGTTCAGTCATTTGCTAGATTTGTAATTTACAGTATTTTAGTTGCAACTGACTACAGGATACTTACTACTTGAATCTATAATTAGTAATTAGGTATGTAGAAATCTAGATATTAAAATAATTATAAACACGAAAAGTTACATTACATGCGACCGGCGTGTGTACGCAACTTAAGCATAAATAGTTGTAATGAAACGAACGCAATTATATATCTCTTGTGAATAATACAGATCTCAATGGACCAAGAATTTTAAAAGTTTTAGGTTTGATTTATTAACTACTAATTATCTAAAATTACTGAAATAATATGTGGAAATAGAATGCTACAATATTCTTATATAATTTAATATAATTCAATGATTTAAGGACATCGCGTGTGGGCTCCAGCTTTTCGAGCTGATTTATTCACCGTTTCCAACTCATGCGGCTGCAGTTGTAGTTGTAGTTGTAGTGGTGGCAGCGGTAGTGGCTGAGGTAACTGATGCCGCGGCACTTGCGGGCTTAGGACACATCGCCGGGAAGATAATACAAGGCAACCAATTCCACGCGATAGAATAACCAGGACTAGCAGGAACATTCATAGTCCAAGTTCTCTCCTGAAATTCAGGCTCAGATGCTGACGCCTGTAAAAGTTTTCTGTGCACAAATAGTACACATGTAAATAGTTGATAAATACGTATACGTGTTTTACTCTACAATATGTATTTTATGTATAAATGTCGAATTTTAGTAAAATTCATGAATTTATCTTACCTACCAGTAAAATTATACAATATAATGCTTTTATTTACCTCAAGACTTCCATGTTGTTGGTCTTGGTCTTGAGCCGAAACATGACTCGCACTCTGGCTGCCTGCTAGGCAACAGTGCACTGATACTCGGGAGGAATTTTGATTTTATTTTCCTTTCTTTTTTGTGGTAAATATTTGTCGTGAGTCTCCAAACCTTACCCTTGTGATGGGCAATTAGTCCGTTACGATGGTGAGGTGGAAATTCCTATCAAAATATTACCCCCAATCACTTTTTCGAGTAATTCAAAAAGTTGAATTTGGATTTTGTTTTTAATCCTCGTTGTGCTACTGTTGAATTTTCCTACGTGATTCTCATTCCTCGCGGTGCTGCCGCGTAGCTGCATAGTGTATTGTTTCTACAATGTGCACGGGGTGGTTCGGCAGGTTACATCCTTGTCGTGTGGATCGTATACTGTGTGGCACGGTGTAGCATCGCTGTGGTGTGAGTTTTGTGTGGGAAGGTTTGACAGCATCAGTAGCGTGGTTTAGTCTGAGGTAGACTGTATTCAAGGCGAAGACTGTAGTTTACACTCATGTGTAGTATGTTTCTATTTGGAACTTTAATTTGTCAGGTCTAGTACCAATTAGTTGGGTGATGAGCAGTAAACTCTGATCCTATTTTCCTTAGCTAGGTGTCGTAGGTTGTTTTTATTTTCGCTAGGTACTCACTTCCTTCCATTTAGTATTAAATCCTGTTTAAGATTAAGGCCCGTACGGGAAAATCCGGTGACGTTTCATATGTCACTGGTTATCCCGTTGGCCAAAATTAAACATTGTTATAATGGGACGTCCGCAATGGGCCTTATTGGCCTTGGCGGTGTCTGTGTGGATCAGTATTATGATTTACATGGTGCCCAATAAAAATAATAATAAAAAATAATAATACATACTAAATCGTTAAAATCATGATTTCAAAAGCAGCAGTCCGCCTTAACTTCATTATGATACTTGCACTTTCAAAATTAAACATTTTACCCATTGAATTTGACGTGAACTCAGGAACAATACAGTCGCAAAGTGTTGTTTGGAGAAGACGCTTATGGTTATCTTATTTCTGCTCAACCTGTTTATTGTCCTTAAACCAAATTGTGAAACTGATTCAATCCGTTGTGTACGCACCATATTTTAATATTCAACATTTTCCAATCCATGTTGCAAGTACAATTGCGAGCAGCGAATCAGTAGTGATGAACGTTTTACTGTTTGCACTACGTCCCGAAATGTGTGCTTCACTTTTTAATACGTACTTCACAGAACAAGTGGGAAAACAAAGCAAAATCTGCGTCCAAAATGGCAAATATGGTCACTTTCTGAGCATTCGTTTTTAGAGCTTTTCACTGTTACATTTCCAATTATTGCAGTCTTACTAGTTAGCATTCATGATATTCACTGCAATAATACTTTCCTTTCCTCGATTGATTTGAAATCAACGGCGGAAAATTGGAAAAAATCAAATTGAGAGAGAAAACAAAAAGTTAAATTCCGAAAATGTTCTTGCCATTCACAAGTACGGACGATCCATCCGAAATATTTGAATCAAAGTGGAAAGATTTCATACGTTGGAGAGGAGATCGACTTTCATTTTTTTAAACTTTGTTTTGCGAAATGTGGGAAGACTGTTAGTTACTTTACGCACATACCATTAAGTGGCGAGTACTTTTATTATATGGATTTACATTTAATTTTAGCTGCAGGTGCCTCCTTAGAAGTAATGAAACATTTTGTCGTTGGGTATATAATAGGCAGTATTTAAATAATATAAGATATACAAATGCAAATAACGCTATAAAATGGATAAATATTGCCTATTTGCAATCGTATTTATTGTTCTGGACTCTGGACAGCTTATGTGAATTAGAATATTTTAGAATAATTAATCATAAAGAATCCCGACTATTATTTACACAACATTAGCCATATAACTAAATATTCTTAATCACTAGCAATAATTTAATAAACTACATTACAGCTGCCATGTAATGTAAACACATTACACTCAGAAATAATTATATATACTTTCAATTTATCTCGATTCTCGATATATTTTATCTGGTCTCGGTAAATAGTGGACTAGATAAGAGCATATTTGGCAAGAGTGGTGCCGACGCCTTATCGGCCACGATTTTCAGGCGATAGAATAAGAAGGAAAATTAATAGTAAAAGTTCTCTCCTGAAATTGTTCAGATTTAGATGCTGATTTCTATACAAGTTTTCAGTAAAACAAAAGTTTCAGTTTACATAAAAAAATACTTCATAAATATGTATATTTTATCTTACTCTACAATACATATAAATATACGTATATATGTGGAAGTTTAGTGAAATTCATTAACTTATCTTATATGCCAGTATAAGTACACAAAATGATGTTTTTATTTACCTCAAGTTTTACATGTTGTTGGTCTTGAGCCGAAACAGCAGGCAGAAATGCAACGGTGACGGTTGAAATAGAAAATCTATGAGCAATTATTATGAATTTCATGGTGACTTACATCTTCAAATTTCAGTTTTTCTTCAGTTATTTCACTTCCATGCAAATTAATTTGTAAGTAATTGTAATTATCAACCTCCACGTTACCGCCAATTGCTTTTTTTGTCCTACCGCTCGTTGTCTTTATGCCATAAATACCTGTACTGTATTTTATTAGTGACTATTAATGACTAATTATAATTACATTAACCGGATATTGTCATGGGCAGCAAATATCCTCGTTTAGGTTTAGTCGTGCGGGTAGCAAATGACAGTGTAGTAACTGCCCGTTAAACACCGGAAAAGTCATAAATACGAAAGTTATTTTCAAACTTCCAGAAGTACAGGTTTGCTGAAGGAAATGTTGAACCAAATAACATTACGTAGAGGTACTTGAAACGTTATTAGTTGAGTGATTGAGATTGTTTCTACTGCTGATGTTTGCGAACTCTAACGATGAGTCGATGAGTTCATAATACATAATTACCTCAGTAAATTTTAATTTGTGTCCAAGTTTTCCTGCTATGTATACTGAAGTGACTGTTCGGCATAATAAATCAAATTAATTACAATTTTGTAAACAATCGACCGATGATTAGCTTCCTTTTTTCTTCCTTGTTATTCGGCTGTATACCGCTGTATTAGGAGCTAGCGTTTTCTTTTTTTTATTTTTGTTTTTCTCAGTATTATTTTTTAATTTCACTCCCAGAATGTCTAATTCATTACAATCGCAGGGTGGCTTAATAAAAACAATTTCAGTGGGATATGGATAATAATCCCGAGGAATCTTGTTTGTACTCCTGCATTGGTGACTATAAGATCATAATGGCATGCAGACATATTCACCTGTTAATCATGTATTTTACGGAGATATTCGCCTACATCATATTTGCTTTAAAAGGTGGTTGCATTGGAGTCTCCATTTTTTGTTTGGTCAGTGCAATTTTATTTTCGCAAACTAATCCAGCTGTTGGCGCTTTTGCAATATGCGCAGTAAGTTTAAGTTACATTATATTGTTTGGAAATACACTACTTTCGTAATCACTAAAAGATTACGGAAAGTAGTCAAACATGAGGTCCTGCATCGTTCCCAAACTCAGTTAGTTTGGAATCAAAGGCGAAGCGTTAGAAAAAGTCAAATCGAGAGGCAAAGCAAAAAGTTAATTTCAGAAAATTAGCTTGCCATTCACAAGTATGGAAAATCCATCCTTATTGGAATCAAAGTGGGAAGATGTCATTCATTGAAGAGGAGATCAACTTTCATTTTTTAAAACTTTGTTTTGCGAAATGCAGGGAGACTGTTAGTCACTTTACGTGCATACCATTAAGTGGCGAGTACTTTCATTATATTAATTAAAAAATTTGTCGTTAGGTATATAATAGGAATTATTTAAATAATAAATTATATAAATGTAAAGTTATGCTATAAAATGGATAAATATGGTTTATTTTCAATCGTATTTAATGTTCTGGACAGCTAATGCAAATTAGAATTTAAGAATAAATCTTTAAAAAGAAGTAGTGTTATGCCAGTAGCCTTGCTACTGAAAGCCTGTGAAGGCGTTGCCATACATAGGCATAGCAACACCAATAGTCAATAAATTGACAGTCAGAGAAAATTGACCTTCGTTTCCAAGATATTAAAGCAGGAAAAATCAAAGTTGTTTAGTTTATACGGCTTCTACAGTTTTGAAAAAATTGGATTTCCATACCACAAAACTGCAATGTCTTTAAGGTGGTGTAGAATTTAATTGACTACTGAATGGTATACTGTTTGTTTTGTGGGCGCAGCCTAGGTATCTTATACAATAATGCCAATTTAGACTTTCAAGGTATAAAAATGACTATAATATGGTTTGCTATTATTTGAGTAAATAGTTTTCTGCAACGAAACTGCTTTAAAGCTATTTAACGGTATCCTCGCGTTACTACGAATTATAGACTAGAGATCCTAATAGACTAAGTATGGACTATAAGCAAAAAGTCTGTGTTCCTCGTATTTATTCAAGCCAATAAGACCCTAGGAGCGTACATGCAAGAGCAAATCAATGTTAATAATTAAATTAATATATAATACTTAACATAATATAATTAATATTAATAATTATTAATAATTAATTAATTATTAGTGGTATAAATTAGTCATGGGTAGCAATTATCCTTTTTTTGGTTCAGTCGTGGGCGTGGGTAGAAAATTACCTGGCATAGGAAATTTCCGTTTACCAGAAAAGTCATAAACAAAGTAGTTGTCTTCCCACGTCCAAGTAAACGTAAGCTGCAGGAAAAAATGTTGAACCAAATTACTCTGGATGTACCTATATAACATTATAAATTGAGCATTTACGAGATTTCGTGATTGACCATTTTTGATGTTTACGTGAAATATTCATAACTCTAACATTAAGTAATTTTGCATACATTCCTTATATTCCTTGTTGTTGTGTTGAATGTGGATGTATTAGGTAATAAGTGTAATTAGTTTTTATCAAATGCACTTGTGCTTCTAATTAAATAGATTGCCAACTTTTGCTATAATTTGATTTCCCCCAAATTATTGTTTAAATCCCAAGCTTAAAAACTGATTAAAGGTAGGGCAAACCTTACCAAAAACAACTTAAGTAAGTCGGTGCGGCGGATTAATAAAACACAGGAAGTTTCGATTTACCAGTTCGATCGAATGAATATAAATTTTGTATTCAACTCCAACAATAAGTTCTGAATATATAATTAATTATCAAATTATTTTAATTGAATTCAGTTTATTAACAGTTAATTACTTAAGTGAAGTTTAAAATTTGTCAAAGTTTTCCTGCAACTGAAATAACTGATCGCAATGAGGATAATAAAAATTGAATGTGCATACATGTATATAGGTAAGTACGTTTGAAAGTTAGTTCCTAATTGTCTTCCTTGTTGCATTCCTGTATCTGGATGTGTTACGTATACGTAGGTATTTACGGTGTTTATCAAATGTGCCCGTACCTCTAATTATCCAATTTTCTAGATTATACTCAACGTTTCCTATAGTTATTTATTGGTAAACGGACATTTGCTACCCGGACATTTGCTACCCGGACAATTGCTACCCGGACATTTGCTACCCAAAACCCAACCTAGGACATTTGCTACCCATAACCTAGGACATTTCCTACCCACGCCTAAAGTAGAAATAAAATGCACTAACAATATTTATGAGTGTACCTTGATAACATAGCATCGGTAAAATAGTTGATTAATGTTATTATTGTTAATGATAGAAGATAGTATAATTGTAGATGGTCGTTCAAAAATTATATTTAAAAGTATAAATATAATATTTATCTTTACAATTAATTTTTCTAATTAATAATATTTCGTATCTGGGTAGAATCCCTAAGGATTTGAGATTTCATCTCTTGTAAGCCCAGTTTTCACTATTATTTCACTGAGACTCGAGGTTCCTCCACAATTTGAGGACTCGAGCCCTTTTTCTAGAGAACAAATTTCTATTTATCCCAAAGGTTCGAGTGGCTAGTTCTAGGATTAAATCTCATTCACTTAAAGTACCACTCAAGAAACACTGGAAATTTAAATCCAACTATGCCACCCAGTGAACCATGGAAACTCAGAAATATAGAACTCTAGAAAGCCCAGAGAAATAACATTTACACACAATCTCTCTAGGACCTGCAACGTACATATCACCGAGCCTTGCAGGATTACCAAGCACAGGTCACCCATCCATTTCAGAATGCGCTTGGGCTGTTGCTTAACCAGCAGGAATCAACCCACTGACTAACCGCCAGACCAACCTGTGCTGGTTATTAATGTACCCTGCATATTAAGACTTATTGCCAGGGCCGGATAATGCAGCCAGCGCAGGCAGCCCCCGCTGCCTGAATTTTCTCAAAACATTTAAATGGAACATTTTTCAGTTTTCAAAAATATGTAAATAAAAAATTTCATAGATTTCAAAAACATGCCTATAAAATTTTATGTGCATTTCAAAAGTATGGAAATAAAACATTTTCCGCTTTTCTCAAAACATGTAAATAGAAAATTGAGCACTTTTCTGAATCAGGTAAAAAGAACATTTTGCACTTTGAAAATACATGTAAATAGAACATTGAGCAGTTTTCTGAATCAGGTAAATAGAAAATTTTGCACTTTAAAAAAACATGTAAAAAGAGCATTTTGCACTTTTCTAAAACATGCAAATAGAACATTTCCCACTTTTCTCAAAACATGTAAATACAACATTTTGCTCTACCAAAGAAAAACATCAATAAAATCAAAATGGTGGTTTGTATATGGAAACAAATTGCTGCCTAAAAGGAATTCCTTCGTCCGGCCCTGCTCATTGCTGTATAAATGTTAGATGCCATGTTATCACAGTACACTACTAAATATTGTTCATGAATTTTATTTCTACTTTGGGCGTGGGTAGCAAATGTCCTAGGTTATGGGTAGCAAATGTCCAGGTAGCAATTGTCCGGGTAGCAAATGTCCGGGTAGCAAATAAAACGAGTATGGTATTTCCTCCCCAAATAATAGTGAGGGTGGGAAGCCATACCTGAGTTTACCACATCCCATCACCATGAGCGTCTATGAAACCCCTGAAAAATTCCGGAATTGATTTTAATTTTATAATTTAATAAATATAATAATGAGGATATGAGGGTGTGAAAGATGGTAAGGGTCAGATGGTAGTATTTAAGTTAATAAAGGGGGTGTTCCACCACTCCGGAGGAGGCCGGAGACCTATGAAGATGGGGGAGGGAGGCTCAACTGAAACTCCAGTCGAAGCGCTCCAGCATAGCTCCAGATGGTAAGAATGCTAATTTTCTTTATTTTAATTTTAAATGCATAATTTATTTTAGCTAGGATTTATGCTATATTTTTAGAGATAAGAATTCCAAGAGCAGTGTAGCTCGGTGGCTGAGGTCAAGGCTGAGGATAATGTCATCCACGGCCATGGCTTCGCCACCACGAGCTCCCGACTCCATGAGGGACTACGGAACCACATCGACCGTTGACGGCAAACGGAGCATGTACACGGTCGAGTGGTCCATGGTCCTTCAGTTGGAGATTCGGTCTGCTCGGGAAATTTTTCCAATTATGTTTTTATTGCCAATGAGGATGAGGACGTGAGAGAAGACTTATATATTTTGCTTCTCATTTCAGGAGGACAAGCCGGTGTGAAGGTCGGAGGCCTGGAGGATTAGCTTCATCCTCCGGCGGTCCCCGGCTCCAACGCCGCTGGACGGGACGGACAAGGGACTGTGAGAAGCGCTTGTATCTCCGAGCATTCCAGACGGCAAGCGCTCCATGTCCTCGCCATCCCTGTTCAGCAGCAACGACTTGTCCTGAATTTTGAACCAATTAAAGGTAAGTTTTATTTTTATTCATTTAGATTAGTTATATTTTGTTTATGTTTCAGGAGGGTCGTTGGGGAAGTGGTGCTGGCTCCGTGCCCAGCAACCACATCCAGCCCAGAAAGGACGGAGAGGTGCGGTGGAGAGTGTCCTGGCCATAAGGGAAGGCATGCAAAGGACACACACCGCACCATTACCACCAGTCCAGGCCGACCAACGACCCTGAATTTTGGATGCCAATCAGGTAAATTTATTTACTTTATATTTTATTTTAATTTAAGTTTTCAGGTTTATATTTTAGTTAAGTTAATTTTTCCAATTAGGTTAGTCGGGGAGGTTGGGCGGACGATGGCAAAGCCATGTTGCAGGGAATGGCGAACAGTGTCCCCGCTCCACCGTCCACTCCAACTTGGAGGACAAACCCGCAAAAGACAGCATGAGCTGCGGGTTCGATCCTCCCAGTATCCCCTCAATTTTGGATATATTTTTGATGATTTTTGCCTACTTTGCTGTATGAACCGAAGTCCCTAAATTACGTCAAGCGGGTTCAGGGAACCACAGCTGACGACTAATGATTGCCAATTATTTTAAGATGCAAATTATGTTAACTTATTTTTATATTTTATAATTCTAGATTCAATGATGGAAGATATGAGAATCAACGGACGGTTTGCCAATTATAAATGAGAACGCTCAACGATCGAAGATGAGAAGGTAAGTTTAAATTGATAAATTTATATTAATCATTAAATCAAAAGGAAAAGATAAGTTATATTCGAAATGAAATATTTCCCAACCGACATAAGATCGTGGGCCACAACTGAATAATAATCATTAATTTACGTTTATGTTTTGTTTTCAGGTTTTCGTCCAAATGGTTTACAATATAATGGATTACAATATAATAATTTATAACTGATACGCTTACGGATGCCACGGGTGTGGCACCTGAGATTTCCGATTCCATGTCCAGATTTGATTAAAGGTAATTCACAATATATTTTGATATTTATAATTTATATAATTTGGTCCAATTGACCTCAATATTAACTTATAACAAACTTAAGAAGAACTCGTAGAGAGGAATCGCGAACACGGTGAACACCATAAATAGGAATAGAAATATGTAAAAATTATCAGATTTTCTCTTTTTCTTAATTTTAGTTTCCTTTTGATGGCACCAGCAGGAACCGTGGGGACAAACCCCCTGAGTTGTTCTTATTCCTTTTGGAGTCTCCATGTTCTTCGATTCCTTTCTATTCATTTTTCTATCAATTTTCCAGAAGGGAAAATTGAAAAAGAAATTAAAGATTTCGAAGGATTTCTGGAAGAATTTGTGTCGGAGACCCTCTCTTCTTCGCGGCGTGATTCATTCTGCCTTAGCTAGTTCGCCTCCGCTCCTTCCTCGCTTCGTCTCCTGTCGCCTCGGGAAGCATCATTTAATTCCTTTTGTGGCTCATAGACGCTGTGTGGTGGAGGGCTGCGAGTTTCATTTATTTTATTATCTCCTTCCATGGATCTTCCTCACTCTCTGTCAGATGGCCGATGCTGTCTGGAGAACCTGAGGAGAATCTGTGGGAGGACGTGTCGTGATTTCGATTCCTTTCTCATCATCCCCTCGTAGGGCTCCGTGTCCTCACGGAGGGTGATATCTGAAAAGATTGTAAGAGAAAGCACGGCACACATTTACATTTTTACTTTTATTATCATTTTGAATGGACCTTGGAATTCGGAGCTATTTATTTTCTGAAGGAATAAAAATTATGAACTCTGGACCTGTGGAATTTGGAATTAATTCATTTTTACGCTTTATTTAGTCAATTGGCAAAATTCATTCATGTCATATTCGTATATAAAATTTTTTTACTGGACTTGGAATGGAAGTTATACGTAAATCTGTTGAGCTTCCTATGGCTTAACTTAAATGCATAGCGAAGTTCTTTTAACAAAATAATAACTTTAGTAATTAAACAATAACTTGGCAAATTTCCTCGAGATCCTATGACTTTATCAATTATGCATAGCGATCTGATTCTCATCTTAATTCATTCATATATCATTTGAAAACGCAAAAATTGTTAATTAACCGGATAATTCATGTTTTCTAAGCTATTCTACGTATGCCTAAGGAATATCCTACGGCTAACTTTCTAATGCGTAGCGATATTACTATTCTAAGCATCTAATTATAATTCATTGAAATCAAAAGAGATAATGGGAAACATAAATGAAAAATGTAGTTACTACTACTACTTCTCTAACTAATTTACGTAGAGATTCTAAGTCCATACAAATGCCGTTCCAAAACAAAGACATAACTTTTCATAGGGATCATGAAATATATAATATTTTGACGTAGAGATTATTTTAATAAGGCTTATATTTATTAACGGAGGTAAATTTTTAATCTTTAAGGTAAACACCGCGGGTCTTGAGACTATTTATTTTCACCGGGTATTTTGGTTTAATTCATTAACCTTTCGAAGTTATTTTCTTAAAAAGGGGAAAATTTTAACGGGGATGAAGGATCCTCATTAAGGGAGGGATGTCTTCTTCATCAACCGTGGGATCTTCACGATTTGGAGCTGGATTCGCCACCGGTGGATCTTGGGGATCCGGGGGATTGGTGTTTGATTCTTCATCGACTGGGGAAACACTAATCATTGCACGAACGGGAGTTGGATCCACTGCTATTGGTTGTTGGATATCCTGGGGATTGCTAATTGATTCTTCCTCTGGATTATCGGGATGGACTATGGGAAGGACGTGCTGGATGGGAGCTTCTGGAGATGCTTGTGGCATGGGTAGATGTAAATTCCCTTGAATTGCAGCTAAGCGTAATGGAGCATACCATTCAGTCTCTTCGTTGGCCAATAATCGGACTGGAGGAATAATCGCAGGCACAAATACGATTAAGGTTTCTGTCGGGATGATAGGTGCAAAGCTTCCTGGTCCTGACTGAAATTCATATTGCAGGCGCACGTTTAAGTTGTTAACGTGCATGGCTAGAAGATCTCTGAGTCCATACGGATTATTCGGTCTCATGATCGTATTAGTTCTTCCGGGTCCCAGCCATAGTTCGAACCCCGGAATAACTTCGAAGAGGACTCGGTATGGAAAATTTGACCTGGGATCCACGACCAACATCTGGAAACGCTGCTGTAGATAAACTTGATATACTATGGCAAGGGCCAGAGTCCTGACTGATCGAGCCCCCATTTGGACATGGGGCATGATTGGCCTTGGGTTGTCTGCGAACGCAGGTACCGTGATGGTAGTGGGATTTGGATTTTGAACATTCAATCCCCCGTGTCCTATCTGAGTGGCCTTATCCTGCATCTTCATATTTACCCGTAAGGCTGCTACATCTGCCGCTGTTGGTAATTTGTAGCTAGTTGAGGTGGATGGATTGATCGAGGGCCCTGGTTGAGCGGTTGCCAATCGACGTGAGGATTGATCATCTGTAGGGGTAGGTGACGTGGGAGACATAGGAGCGGGGCGTTGGATACGTTCCGCCTTTTTGGGGAAAGGAATTCCCCGTCTTTCGTAATCTTGACGAATAAAATCTCTATCTCTCCTACGTTGATCAGCCCATGACATTTTCTTTGGTCCTCGTGAGTAGGGAGAATATCTACTCTGCTCGGAATAATTTAGAGGAGGCCGCCCACCCAATGCTGCAATACCCCTGGGTTGTCGGCTTACTTCGATGGAGGCATCCGGCGTTTTCTTTGATATCGGAGTACGACCTCCCGTCGAAGTTACGTCATATTTTTGGCCGACAATCTTCGGTTTTCCCTTTGAGGTGGATGGCTTTGGCGCAAAGATGGGGAGCAGCTGAGGAGCTTTTGAGCCAGATTTTAAGAGATGAGGGCCGGAGCTCGAAGGGATAGAGGATTTTGCTGCTGCGATAGCGGCTCTGGCCAATTCTGCTGTGATCTTTTGAGCACTGATCACGGGGTGGGGCGGTGGAGGTGCAACGGATCTTCGTACGCTGGAGGGACCTCCCATCTGAATCACCGTATTGTTGGGTGAAACTGGGACATATTTCCATTGATATCCGGGTCGCCCTTGATTTTTGGCTCTGTAACCCGGTTGTCTTTGTCTCATACGGGCGTGTTTATTTCGGAGCAGACGTTTTTCTACTTCGTTTTTCTTTCTTGGTCGCACCGGGACCCATTCCATATTCGGGTCGTGACTTACGGGGCGATTTTTGTTGGTTCGCCAGCGTTCCCGCTTAACACGTTTTTGTGGAGTTCGTGAAGGTTGAGGACGCGGTGGCGGAGCTTTTGATGAAGTTGAGGGCGTTGGGACTCTTGGGCCCAAAGAGACTCTTGGCGATCTTTTTGCGAAGCCTTCTTTAGACGGGTCGTATGCCCTCTTTACTACGTCTTCAATTCGCTGTTTTTCTTCATCTGTATCAGCGGTTGTTTCTGCTGAAGATGATGATGAAGAAGGAACATATGCCTTCTTTGGTACCTTTTTAATCTTTTGTTTTTCTTCATCGGTGTCAACCTCGGTTGATTCTATGGAAAAAGACGACGATGAAGATGGGGTCGGCTTCCGCTGTTTGTAGGGATCGTATGAATATTCGATGGCCTGTTTTAATTGATCCCTTTTTGTTTCTTCGGAATCAGAAGATGATGAAGAAGATGACGAAGAACTTGAGGATGATGAAGACATCTAATTAGAGAAAAGGAAGGAAGAGAAACTGGAAATGATTAAATCGTTCGCTTGTGAAAGTCAATGTTTTTCTCCTCCTACGAAGCACTGATTAATTTTACGTTAAAATGAGTTCAAACGTCGATGTTTCACCGGTGTTTGCATTTTAATTAGTGTTTTTCACTGTAGATTTTAACTATTTTAAATTAAGTTTCTGATCCTGAAGGGATCAGAAGGGAAAATCTCATTAATTAATTGTAGTGATCTCTTTTAATTTTTATGATCTCTGTTTTGGAGGTTCACTCTTGAACCGGCAAAATTTGTAGCGGTGTCCACCACCGCAATGACCGCAGTGCCTAACTCTTTTCTTTTTAGGTGGCTTAAAAAGGGGGCAATCCCGAAAGATATGCCGAATATCCCCTTTTACTGATCGTTCCCTACAATTCGGACATTCCCTAAGCTTTGAGCTAAACTTATTTTTAATGACCGCATTATTAAGATTATTTGGTCGCTCGTGGACTTGGCCTTCGGCGATCAAATTATTTTCTTTTTGTGCGGAGGCGGAGGCTGGAGTAGCTCCCGAGTCCGTATTTCCTTTCGAAGGGAATTCCGGATCAGGGTCCCAATTTATGGTGTTGGTAGGGCTCTGCGGTGAGGTTCTGAGCTCCTGAGTGTCTGGTCCTAACCAGAAATCTTCTTGATCGGAGGGAACATTTCCCTCGTCACTGTCGCTGAGTGATATCTCCATTCATTACTGCGATATAGGATTTTTACACAATTAATCTTACATCCTACCTAATTTTAGAGATATCATTTTAAATTTTGTTGATATGTTTTTGATTTTTATAATTTCTTATTGATAATTAAGTATGGGGGTTCAGGAGTGGGATTCCGCATGTGAGCATTGGTTTCCCAGTGAAATACTTTACCCAGTTCGCATCGCGCTGGAAATAATCAGAGATCCGATGCTCATATGGAAATCGCAATCCTGAATCCCCTCGTAATTTTATACTAAGGGTTCAAATTGTTTGGAAGGAAAATTTAATTTGGTAAATTTGGAGAGTTTATATTTTAATCTGAATCTGATGGTGATGGGAGGAAATGAGAAATATTGTCATGCATTCTTCCCATACACTTTATCATGCTGTTGATTAGCCGAATCGATTTTGTATTTTCCTTCCGGGTGGTGGGAGAGGAACTTGGTTCCTTATCCCTCCTTTTACGGGGTTTTGGAGGGGGATCTCTCCCTTGAGCGGCAGAGCTAGTGCCTTGTTCAGGGGCTTTTGAAAGTGCTCTTCTCGATCGAGTTGCCACTCCAGGTCGACGATCACTATCTGTTAGGGTGCGAGGGGTAACCTCGCGATTCTTTCGCCGATTCTTCTTTTTCTTACGGCTTACAGATTCTTCGTCTGTGTATGAACTGGGGTCCTCAGTCGTTTCTACCTGTGATTCTACTGTTTCGCTCTCGGAAATCTGTTGAGCTTCATCTCTTTTTGGAGACTCAGTTCGAGATTTTCTCTGAGTGGGGGTTGCGCTAACCCAAAAACTTTCACTATTTCGCTTCTTTCTATGAGATTTACTTGGGCGAAAGTTTGACTGAGGCTCTCTGCTTGGGGCAGAATTGGTATTTTCTTTTCTGCTATGTGTACTCCTTGGTGGAGTATATTCTCTAGCTTCACCAAATTGTGAAACTGGGTTGTAAGGAGGGGACGGGGTTCTTTCTCCGCTAACTCTGGTAGGTGGGGAGTTTTTGGAAGAAGAAGTCCTGTCCCTACTCCGATTTGGATCACTGTGAGTGTAATCCCTATGGGATAAATTTATGTTCAAATTAATATCTTGTCTTGGAGAAGGTTGAGTGGGAATCTGATTTTCCTGGAATCTAGCTCTGGGTGATTGACTACTTGAATGTGTCTGAATTCTACTTTCCCTGACCTGCGAATCTGAGGGGTCAACGTGAGAAGGCGAATTTATATTCGCACTTCCGTGATTGCAAGAATCTTCGGCGCTCTGAGGCGGGAGTGGAATATTTTGAGTTTCCCCAGTCCAAGAATATTCGGGACACCTGGGAAACTGGTTTTGGTCTTCCCTGAAACTAGGTTGATTCTGAGCCGTGGGACTCGGAATTTCTTCAGCGAGACTAAGATTTTGCGGGGTACTATTACGGTTGGAAGTGGCTGAATTTTGAGGTGAGGGGTTGTTTCGAATTGCCGGCGAGGTTATTGCTCTTGGTTCTCTACCTTGTATCTGATGTGAAACTTCCCCTCTACCTAAGCTTGGATTCGAATTTTGACTACTCTCGGTACTCCACGGGAGTAGTTGATTTTCAATTTCAATATTGTTTTGCATGCGTTCAAATCTTTCTCTAATATTTTGAACTGTGTTTTTATTGAAAGAATAATTTAAATTTAATTTCGTAGGCTGAATTATTGAACTGTGAGGCGTTCCAAGTGGTTCGTTCCTCGAAAAATTTTGGGGGCTGGTATTTCTTTCCAAACCGGCGAAGGAGCAAGTGCCCTCCATGCGGGTGAGAGAAGGAATTTCAGCGGAATAAGGAAGTTCGAAGTCGCCTTCGGAGATCCTTTGTGTGGGAATGTCCTGATGGTTGGAGCCTGCAAGAATGTTGTGGCTGCTCATCTCATCATCGAGGACCTGAGTTTCCTGCCTATCATTTTGAGTCGAGCTTGCAAGAATATTGTGGCTGCTCATCTCATTATTATGATTGACATGTGCGCTTCTGTTGCTCGAGCTTTCGGAACTGCTCAAGCTACTAATAGCGCCGGGAAGTCGTATAGGGCCAGTGGAGCTCTCTCTGGTTGTACGATTTTCTCTAGATCTGATGGAGATTCTAAAGAAGATGTTGAAGATTTGTCTGAAGTTTGGACCCGATGTGTACGTCCATCTGGGTCTTGAGAATTAATATTTAGACCATCCCCGACATCACCCCCAGGCGTTTTACTAAACGCCGACATATTAACGAAGGATGGACGCGAGGGTCCTTTGTGCGGGGCATTGACGTCGGGAATGAGTGGTGTTGGTGGAGGAGCACGGAAATTCCAAGAGGAATGAGAACCATCCGTACTTCTCATGCTCTGTAGGTGAGGGTGTGACGCGTCTGTGTCGTCACATCTCGGTAATTTTTTTGGAGGTGGAATGTGTTCCACCGGGGTTTCGACAGGATGATCTGCCGAATAATTGAAATCCCCACGGGGTAATACATCTACTATGGGGGTGCCGTTTATTTGAGGTGGATCCTCAGTGGGATCAATACGGGGCTCCGCGAGGAAAACCTCTTCCGCTGGGACAGGCCGTAAGTCGTTCAACCAGTCGGAGTCAACGGCGGATTCCTCCGGAGCGGGCAAGGGTTCGCCTGTAACATATTTACGTAAATTATGGCCATGAGTCAGGCGAAGCTGACGTTCTGGCAGGAAAACATTTATGTCGACATTGTGTGGACATAGAAAATAAGAGTGTATATTTTCATTAACACTATAAACTTTATAAGGCCCCGTGTATTTCATAATAAATTTTGATTTGGTACCGGCTGGACGCGTGTAGTTGCGCTTCCAGACCAAGTCGCCAATTTGAAATCTTACAGCGGGATGCCTTTTATCAAACGCTAATTTTCTCTTTAATTGGCTCTCGCAAGAGTTTTGAAAGGCTTGCATACGAACGCGAAACATTTCGCCTATGCGTACCTGTTGCTGTTCCAAATCCCACTCGGGTTTCAGATGATCATCTAATAAATTTAAATTACGATTTGGAAGGCTGATGCCATGAAGAAGAAAATAAGGAGTGAACTTAGTACTAGAATGAGGTGCACTATTATAAGCATTCTGAACTGCTGGAAGTTTTTCATCCCAGTAACGCTTATCTTCAAATTGCAACTTCTTGAGAATGCTGCCGAAGGTGGAATTAACACGTTCACAGAATGCGTTTGATGAAGCGTGATATGGAGCAATGGTGATGCGTGTAATGTTATGTTCTAAACAAAACTTGAGATATTCCTTGGCTATGAAGGCACCTCCATTGTCGGAAACAATGCTCTTCGGATGATGTTGTTCAACGAAGGGTATGAGATGCTTGGCGAAATCTTCCCAACTAGTGGAACGACACGGAAATAGCCAAAGAAAACGGGTGCATTGATCAATGATGGCTAGTATATATCTATGTTGTCTAAAAGTTCTGTCCAGAGGACCCATATGGTCCACTGATATTCTGTGAAATGGAACTTGAGGAGTGATCATCACATGCAGTGGTCCCTCATTCTTTCGGTTGATCTTCGCGAACCTTTGGCAAGTTTCGCAGGTGCGGCACACATTTAAGATTATTTTATGCATATTGAAGAACCAGAATTTGTTCTTGAGTATCTGAGAAATTTTGTCACTACCTAGGTGAGATTGTTTATGGAAATCCTGGGCTGCTTCCTCCGATAAAGGATATGGAAGTACGGTTAGCCACATCGGACCTAAGGGGTCGTAATTTATATGTTGTAGAAGCCCTTCTTCTGTGAGCTGATAATCCTTCCTGTATTTATTTTCGCCTTCGAATTTATTAGCCCTATCTTTCTCTAGTGATTTTATGATCTTGAGGCATCGGGGATCGAGCTTCTGGCTAGCGACGATCTCGTGGTCCAAGTCAAGGGTGGCGAGGTTCGGATGAACTATCTCAGCATCCCGAAGACTACGGAGGTGAACGGTGGTTTCGGGCTCTCCCGGATTTTTCCATTCTTGATTTGGAATATCTCTTGGTGGTCTGCTTAAACCATCGGCCATTTCATTATTCTTGCCTTTGATGTGGTAAATCTTGATGTCGTAGGAGCTCAATTTGAGACTCCAACGAATGAGTCTTGAGTTTACTTCAGATGTCTTGAGGATGGAGGTCAACGCAGAATGGTCTGTGTAGACATGGATTGTCCTGCCCAACACCAAGCTGTGTTGTTTGGCAAGACCATGGATGATCGCATAGCACTCTTTTTCAGGAGTGGACCATTTTAGCTGCGGACCGGTGAGTAGATGTGAATGAAAGGCAAGTGGCCTTCGGTGACCATCGATCTTTTGTACGAGACAAGAGCCAATGCAAAACTCACTGGCGTCCGACCATAGTTCCAATTGACCATGGGGAACTGGAAAAGCGAGTAGCGGAGCTCCAATTATGAGCTGTTTAAGCGTGTCAATAGCATTGCGACAAGCGTCATCAAAGTTGAATGGAGCATTTTTCATAAGCAGTTTAAAAAGCGGACGAGCCACGTGAGAATATCCATTTATCATACGACGGAAAAAGTTAGAAATCCCTATAAACCTCCTAATCTCAGTAGTATTCCTGGGATACGGATACTCGACTATAGCCTTGACTCTCTCACTGTCAATCCCTATGCCTTCTGCACTAACCCGATGACCCAAGAAAATAATGGAGGGGAAGCCAAAGAAGCATTTGGTCGGCTTCAATTTAATATTGGCTTTTAAGCAAGTGAATAGAACCTGTTCTAACCTCTCAAGCATCTGGCTAAAGCTAGAGCCACCGAAGCTTGTGTCATCGACGTAAGAGGCTAAAAAGTCACAAAGAAGTGGAAACCAAATTTTATTCATTATTTGCTGGAATAAGGTTCCAGAATTTAAGAATCCAAATGGAAGACTGAGGGGTCTAAATACTCCCATATGGTTTATATAGGCGAGAAGATTTTGAGAAGCTTTATCAAGCCCAATTTGCTGATATGAATTAGCCATATCAACATTACAGAAGTGGGTACAACCGAAAAATTTTGCAAATAAACTCATTAAATTAGGTATGGGAGCTGCTATGGGTTTAACCCTTTTATTGATGTCTCGATAATCTATTACTGGGCGCCAATCATTGACACCTTTCTTTACCACTAACATTCTAGATACTGTGGAGCTTTGACATGGTTCAATGCTTTTACGTGCGATTCCTGCCAAAGTTTCGCGTTCGACCACCTCCATGAATTTCTGAGACATGACTGTCGGATTGTGAATCATGGGAGATTGGTCTAACATTTCAATACTAGCTTCCAAGACTTGACCTGTTAAGGGATCCTTTACGGTTTCATGGAAATCTTCAGGTTGCCACCCGAAGACCTTATGAAATTTGCTGAGGAGATCCCTAAGTTGGTCTTTCTCTTCAGGTGCCAATTTTTCATAAATTTTGAATTGTTGGAATTCCTCATCGGTGAGCGCTTGGCTCCCTTCGACGGAGGATGGCACAGGTGTTATTTTCGGAGTGCTTGGAAATTGCTGTTGATCAGTGTTTAAATGAAGCATGCGTAATTTCTGGTGACTGGGTGGAATAACTCGATAGGTAGTCAGAGCAGGCTGAATCGGGAGAATGATATCTTCAGGGTCAGAATTAATGAGGTGGCATATACCATGACCGTTTTCTATTCTTAAGGCGGGTTCAAGAACTTGAAGCCCAAATTTTTGAAATAAAAGATTATTGGGTTCCAATAGGATATCCCCATTAAAATGCCTATCTTCCACATACACGTTGATGGGGTTAGGACGGTATGCCTCAATAGAAAGCGGGGTGACTGTGCACAATCTTAATTTAAATTGAGGTAAAAGGCGCTCCGCACGGGATGACATACTAGTAGTTGATATTGTTTGTACTTCATCGTCGGAGGAGCTTTCTGAGTTATAAGAAGGGCGGATGGTGTGGACCACGGATTCCGTGTCCGAGCCATCCCCATCCATGGGTGTAATTTCTGTTTTAATAATTAGGTTATAAAAAGGATCGTCAATTAAAGGATTGAAGGCAAATTGAAGATCAGCATTCACGTTGGACTCAGGATCTATACTATCTGTTCGAGTTATTTCCTTTGTCACTCTTAATTTCTTAACATTAGTTTTTCGCAGATGGAGGCAAGTTCCAGCTGCGCGTTTTAAGCTTTTACGTGGAGGTGGTTTATTTTCGTCATGTTCAGGAGGTAAGAAAGTCAGAAGACCTTCGTGACAAAGGACGTATGCATGATTTTCCCGAAGGAGGTCCATGCCAAATACCAATTGGTCGTTTGCTTTGTCCATGACGAAAAATCCCCACTTTATCCACTTATGAAATTCCTCTATGTAAAGAATGAGGAATACAAATTTCTTTATAATGTGCTCCTTGCCATCATTAATAGATAAGATAGCCCTAATAGGAGCACATGGTTGAACTCTTTTCTGGAGTTCTAATCGAATTAATGTACGTGGACTAATGGTGCTAATTGTGGCTCCAGTATCAATGAGGGCTTCGACTGTGATCTCTCCGCCGTACTTATTTTTAACTGGAAAAGAACGTCTAATTTCCATCTCGACTCTCGAGAAGGTTCTCACGTGTTGTAGAGATCCCGCATCGGGAACCTTGAAAATTTCATCATTAGTGATGATATCGTCTGAATTTTCTATATTGAAATCAAAGGCGGAGTCAGTATCGGAGCCGTCATTGGTAGGAGATGTGGGCGCTGAATGATATGGTGAAACTTGAATAGACTCAGCTACCTCAGGTAAAAGATAAGGAAGTGAAGGAATGTTAAGGAAAGGCACTAATTTCACGGATTTGTTTAAGATATAGCTTGGAGGTTCAGGTTCTAAGGCAATGTCGGTAAGAGGCGATTGGGGGGGTTCAGGATGATCTATGCCCCCCCTTTCGAGTTTAAAGAATTCTGATTAGAAGAATAACCGAAGGATGCCGAAGTTCCCTGTCGCTCAGGTGGAGGTTGATCACCGGGAGTCACTGAGGAAGCTCCACGAGTGTTCAAACCTCTCAGTGGTGCTCCACTGGAAGGATGATATTCATCCGGTGGAGGATTTTGATTATAATCCCTAAAAGATGATTGCATAGGATATGCCTGTTGATAAATGGGTTGTTGTTGAGGTGCGAGATATTGCATGGGTGCTGGTGCATACTGCATGGGTTGAATCTGCTGTTGTTTTAACTGTTGAACTGACTGAGCTAAATCCTGCAACAGTTGTACCATATTAGGATCTGCCGTGGTGGCCGGAGCTGGGGGAGGATTATTATTATTGGATTTATTTCCTCCTGAAGATGAATTTCCATTCGGCGCTTTGTTAGGAACTGCACGTGGTTTCGGAGGAGGAGCGATGCGGCCTTGTTCCTTCAAGATGATTAGGCATTTGCGGGCCCCATGGTTCTCCTTACCACATTCCATGCAGTTCATACGACCTTTGGAATTTTTAGCGGCTTCACGTTGTGCAGATGTAAATTTAGAAGTATCAGCAGTTTGATATTCTAGACCATCCCAGGCCACATAGTAATCTTGGTGAAGGACATCGGTGGGTTTCTTTTGATAAAAGTGGTGGACTTCGGCTTCGAGTCCTCGAATATAAGCTTTAGGAATGGATGCCGACGCCGAGTTACTCTGTGTACTGGGCTGATTTTGCTTCGCTTCTTGTTTTTCTGCAATATGTCGTTGCATGACAATGCGGAGGCTCTTTTCAGTGGTACATTGTTTCGCTTTTTCAGCAATGTCTGGCGGTAAACCCTTAATTAATTCGCGCATCCGTTTTTCAGGGTCCATGTGGGGATCAATGAGATCCAAACATTCGCCGCGGATGGCTAGGTAATCACGAGCACTTTGATCAGTTTTATAAGCAGTAGTAGGAAGATTAGCTTCGGCACGGTCTGCAACATAGTTGCGATCAAAATAACGAACAAGAGATTTTGTAATTTCATCCCATTTGTCAGCGCAATGATCGAAATCATCATAATCCATTCGGGATGTAAATCGATTTTTATTATTGCGCCACCATTGAGCTGCTTGATGGGTAAAAACCCGGTCAAGTCTAGTAATTATAGCGGATGGTGGCAAGCCATACAGACATACCAAAGAATTAGTATCGATTACCCATTTACGAGCTAACATTTCGCCATTAAATTTAGGTAAAAGATCAACATATTTCGTTAATTTATAATGATCATATGCGGCAGGGTTCATAAGTCGATCTGCACTCCTCCCTCTTGGAGGAGGTATTGCAGGTGGTGAAGGCATACGCCTATGACCTGGTCTTCCCCATGGGGATGATGGGAGCTCTTCGTCGGAACGACGAGACTCATCACCACTATGAGGGGATCGATTCGATCTATGACTGCGGCTGCTACGACTTGATCGTCGTGGCGGCGAAGAGTCGTCTTCATGAGATCTGCTATCTCTGTTGGAGCGTCGAGGAGACGGTGAATAATCTCTATGGGACCGGTTGCTACGACTTGAGTGTCGTTGCGATCGTGAATGATCCCTATGAGATCTATGATCTTCCTGATCTCTTGCAGGTTCTCTTTCCCTACGTGCCGAACTCTGTCTCGATGTTGGATGAGATTGTCGACCCTCATCACGATGTTGACTCCTGCGTGAATGACTCCTGTCCTCACTAGGACGTGATGCCAGTGGCGGAGTCGGTGTTCTGTCATCGTGATGGCGACGGGGTGGACTATCAGGTCGTCTGGAACGGGAAGTTCGAGGTGGAGTGAACCTTCTATCATCGCGATGATGAATAGGTGGACTCTCAGCTCGATGAGATCGAGAAGATCTTGGAGGAGTGTCTGGTCGCTCGCTGCGGTAGCGATTTGGTGGACTCTCTGGTCTCCTTGATTGAGAATGTCTAGGCGGAGTAGGCTGCCGAGATGATCTCGAATTATGATTTGGAGCAGGACCTGTTTCATGTGGTGCTGGGTATGAAGTTTCTCTACGGGGTTGATTTGTTGAAGAGGGGAATGGCTCCCTTGATAAATATTGGCGTGGAGAAGCATCAGTGTCCTGATGTCTTCGCAAATCAATCTGAGGATACACGTTATCGAAGTTCACATGAGTTGTTCGTTGAGGAATGTCAGGGATAGGATCCACCCACGGGGTAGGTTCCCTGGATCGATCAAATCTTCCTTCGTAGGTTAGGGGTTGAACATTACTACTCATTATTGGACGTTGCTGTTGTCTGGTTGATGGACGAGCTTCTTGAGTTGGGGCATGTGCCAAATATACCTTTAAGTCAGCTCCGGGAGGAACTGGTGGCAAAGAGCCTATAACAGAAGATGGAGTCTGTACAGTATAGCGAGTCGTGTTAACATCGCGACTCTGTACCAATGCAGTGGCCGGAGGTGGCACAAGAAGATTGCCTGTGATGTTCATCCGTTGAGGCGGTTCCTTCCTACGAAATGGAGGATTTTGGAAGTGAGAAGGCCTACTATTTCTAGATCGCTGATTCTGTTCTTCATCTAAATGAACAGATGCAAGTGCGGCTCGGAGCTGCTGTTGCGTGACAGGAGGAGTGGGAGAAGGAGCCGGAATGAGGCGCCGATTTCCCGCTCCTTGTGTCGACTGTTGATTAGATGATTGAGCAACATTATTTTGTGGAATGAATGGTGAACGTGACCGATTGGAAGTTGGAGGATTACTCTGTGATCTCTCCTTTGGTTGGAACTTGTAAGCTTCCCCAGTTGATGGGGTTTCCACCAACGGAGTTTCACCGTGTGGAAAGTTCAGAAAGGTCCATAGAGCAATCTCCAATGTGGTGTTATTTTCTCTAGCTATATCAACTATTCCTTTATAGAAATCGTCGTCTAATGCATAAATTATATGTTGGCTATGGGATAGCGGAATTTGACGGTCATCATACCATCGTTGCATATGCAATTGGATTTGTTGTTTGGTGCGAGACGTGACCACGGTGGGGAGTACTGAATCTCCCTCCGGGTTATCATCAGCATATTTTAAGATGGGTAATGGACGTGTGATCGAAGATGAGGTGTGGGGAAGCTCCATTGGCAAGTGACGGAGATCGCGAGCCCCTGGTGGAGGACCCTCCTCAATGGATCTCCTATAAAAAAATGGATCAAGTTCAGTAATGTCCTCATGGTCGAGGAGAACTCGGATAGTTGGATCAATTATAGATTGAGATCTGTTTACTTCGATTATGTATCCTGCAGTTACACCATCGCGCAAGAGAATCCGTTTAGGATTTATTGGAATAGAGATACGTTTGCTATTGAAAATTAGATAATTTTCATGCGGACCATATGCCTCTAAGGCGTAGTGAGTAATATCATGGCAATGTTGATCGATGTGAGCATCTAATTCTGACTGGTTTGGATCGTCAAAATCTGAATCTCGGGGATTCTGATCTGTTTGAATTGATCCTTGATCATCCCCTGAGGGTAATGTTTGATATGAAGACGTTTCACAATCTTGGTTGGGATCAACCCCTGGGATCTTCTTCTTCCTTGTCAACCTCGATTTGGAAGTCGAGTGTGACTTCGAATGTGAAGAGCTTCCAGCCTTGTGGGTTTTGCTGCTATTTTTAGAAGGAGATTTGTTTGACGTTCCCTTCTTTTTGTTTGCATTACTAGGAGGTTTACCGTTGGGGCCAGGTGTCTTCGGTACCACGGTGTTGTCCATATCGGACGCACCGCTGGAGGTACCACAGGCATCGGTATCCTCTATATTTACTACAGGAATATTTTCGTCGCCTTGTCGACTCATTTTTGTGGCTTTGATTGAGAGAAAATATAAGAAATGAAAAACTTTAATAGTTCTAATAATGAAATTAGAATGTCTACACTACTTTAAGAAACTCCTTGGAGTTTTAGAGAAACTTTAAACCTAGCTATAATATTACTATAAAACTTAACTACTGATGAAAATTGGTGAAAGCGAGCTTTCTCCGCTTTTCTATATTCCCCACGGTTCTTATCCTTAAATAATGGTAGATATTCTAAATCATACCAGGTAATAGAAAGCTATTGAAAAGAAGATTAATTTATACGTATTTCTATGTTTATCTATCTAACTTTAATTTTGGTCAAAGACCTCGGAGATTTTAATTCTTTATTATGGAATGAAGTATGGGAGAATCAGTCCGTTAGTGTCAGATTTCAAAAGAATTTATCTGTGCGCTTCGGGCTGTTTTCTCCGGGGTATTTTTGTAAGATGAACTTCCTTTGATTTCACTTTTAATCTTAAGAACGGTATCAAGTTATAGGTGGGTGAAACTTGTGAGAGAACTCAATGGCTTGTGTAGAGGTCGGAGACGGCTTTTCAGCTTTACGCGGACCACCACCTGTTCTCAAGATTGTAAAGGAATGATTAGTGGAAAGTTCAATTCACGAAATATGGGAAACTTTATATTGTATTATAAATATTTATAATTTTATTTATGCTTCCCCAAAGGGATACAGGAATACCTGTGCAAATCTTTGGTATCTCAGTGGCGATTTGAACGGGGCTTGAAGCTCTCCTAAATACTTAATACCACAGTCCGAGGTGTGCCAAAGATTTGTTCAGTTCTTGCTGTTCCAATTCCGGGAAGAATAAATTGATGGTGTCAAATGCGTAGAGGGCAAATATGACGAGTACACACAGCTGATCAAAATCGATTGTAGAGTGACCTCCCGAGAAGAACCAAACGAATGCGTCTTTGGTGAAGGCGTAGAATTGCTCTCGTGGAACAATTGACATGAGTTTCTAAATAAATGTGACTCAGAAATAAATTTTTATATTAGGCCTCAAAAAAAATGATTAATTTTATTTAATTGGCGTAGGTATTTTTATTTATTGTTTTTATATGACCACTAGTTTGTTTTTAAGGAATTCGAGTCACGGTTTGCGTCCCAAATTCGTGCTAAATGATCTCTACGAAGATTTTGTGTAGTTGTAGATCGAGAAGCTGTTCGTCTCCCAATCCACCAAGTCTGCAACTACAAGATTCACAATTAGTTATTAATGAAATCAATATTATGGGAGGGACGCCTCTATCAACTGAGTTGACGGCGTAATGGTCTAAGACCTAAGGACCCTGTGTTTAATACGATTCCAAATTACTCTCCAATGAGTTCTAATGAAAAGATTAGATTGTGACCTACCGATGCAGGTTTCTCTAATGTGGTTAAGTACAATTATGATGAAACCAAGTAGTTGTATCTTTGTCAAATGCCTATGACCTACTCGTCTATGCCAGATGACTACTGATGTTACGAATTTTCGTGGAAAATTCGATTCTCTAATCAAGTTGATTTGCTGCATTCACTCTGGGGTCACTACAACCGTAATTGTCATATGCCATACACAATTGGAAGAATTTACGAGCTTGTGCGTAAGACAAACTTGGACGATTAATAGCTATGAAATATATAAATACTGCTTCTTTCAGTTTAGGAAACCAATTATCTGCGTTGAGATGTGGTATTGACGTAGCTATTGGACCGTTTAAACCTGTACGAAGCTTTAATTTGTGGAAAACAAAATTAATAAAAGAAGTTAACTGGGCTTCGGAAATGATGTGTTTTCCCTCCTGTGCAAACCAGAATCTTATGGCGGCTTCGGTTCGAGTAACCAATTCAACAGGAGTGGGATCACTCATTCAATGATGATGTTAACTTTTTCTATTATTGTAAAGAAAAGTTGTTGTTGACAACTTACAATGGGAATAGGATCTAAATTAAGAAACCAATGAAATACCGCGGCTTGGTATTTCTTATTAAAAGAATGGGAATTAAATCTGGGGAGTGTAATGGGAGAATATTTATTTTCGCGCAATCCCAGATAATTCAAGACAAAATCGCGAAAGTTCTCAGTGCTGAGCGCTGAAAAATGTTTATGGCCTTCAATGATGTGCCAATAAATTATCTCAGACTCTATTCTTTTAATTAATTTATGGGGATTACTGAAGTTCATCCACCAACGTATAATATCTTTTCTGGCTGCTTATGAATCCAAAATTTCTAAAGCTTGATCATGAGCAGCTGCCATGAAAAGATATTGATATGCGCTTTGAGTTGCTTGAGGTTCCTCGCAACGAGTACGAAACCAACAATACACCGATTCAGCGTAAAAACGTATGTAGTTTTGCTGAGTTAATCGCGTATGGGTGGTTGCTACGGGAGAATCCTTGTCCTCCTGGATTTCCAAACGGGCAAGGACAAATTCGAGGAATATATTCTTCGAAAACGGGGTATGGGTTTGGTGACCTACGTTAGTGTACCAGTCGTTGATGTGTGCTTGGATTTGGAACTTAAACTCGATTGGTGTGCCGAAGTACATTTATTTAATTATTTACGATTGAAGCAAGATAATGATTTAACGATCCACCGTGTTCATCAAAGAAATTAACGGTGGTGTGGAATTCTTCTAGTTGATCAAAAGTCAAATAATGATGGCCAAGATTTAAATACCATATATATACAGCGTGCTTGAATTTCACGGGAAAAGTGGTGAGTGTGAGATGGGAAATATCAGTTTCGATCGGGCCGGATGGATCGTGTTGAATGCCTAAGTATTTCAATATGACTGTGTTTAGGAAGCCAAGTTCGGATTCGGGAAGAAATTGGTACCCAATAATGGTATGCCAGTATTTCGTTGAATCCGTAATTCGCTTTGCTAATAGAATAGGATCCCAAGAATTCATTCAATTTTCAAACATAAATTATAAAATTTTATAAGTTAATACCTCCGTATTTATCATATGCAGTGACTATGGATATGAAATCGTCCAACTGAACAGTTGATAAATAATTATAACCTCCACCAAAATACCAAAGGAATACCACCTTCAAAAATTCCTGAAAGAAATTATTATTATGAAGGAGTGGATTTTCCTGGATGAGATCAGTGGGAGTTGCTTGAAGGTATAAGTGTTTAAGGATGAATTCAATGAATGAATTTAATTCAGATTCAGGGAGATATTGATGGGCAATAATCGAATGCCAATATCTGATTGAATCTGTTATACGTTGAACTAGGACAATGGGTTCAAGGAAGGGCATTCAGGGATATTTTATTGTGGGAAAAGGAAGTCAATATAACAGCTCAAGAAAGTAATGAAACCCCTGAGTTGTTGATCTTCTAGGAAAAGGAAACCCTCCTCTTCGTGCCAAAGGAGAATTGAATGAATGAGTAAGGTTCTTAAATCAGGAAGTGGGATTTGATTCATGGGATTATTCAAAGGAAGATAAGTTCAATTCTGATGAATGGGTAGGATTTACTAAATTAATTAAGGTTAACTCGTCGTAAGAAAGGACAACACTGATGAGAACCTTGGTCTGGTCTACCGAAAGATGTTTATGGCCGATGACAAAGTACCAATCCACAAGGGCAAGTTTGATCTTATTGTTGAAGTTTATTAAATTTAAATGAGGAATTTCCTCGTTAAACAAAGTACCTATTCCCTGTGGGATTTCTAACTTATTGATTACGAATATAATAAGATCTATTAGTTGTGCTTTAGTACTTTGAAACTGGCCTAAAATTTTGTACCAACGACGAATGCTTTTGTCTACACGTTCAATGGCCCAATATGGGCTGAGATTTGACATACGAAGATTTATTAACTTAATACTTTTACTTCTGACTAACCTACAAATGGGGTCGTGTTGAGATATTGATTGGTGACAGCTAATAATATTTCCAACTGATGTGGAGTAATGAGATGTCGGCCCAACGTGGTATACCAACACTGAATACCCTGATTAAATACAAGAATAAAGTCAGTAGAAGGTTGATACGTAATTGGACTAACAACAGGAGAAGTGGAAGTCTCTCTTAAACCTAAATGATGATGAATGAAGGCTATGAGAGTGCAAAGTTGTTGAGAAGTGATGACTTGGTAATTGACAAATCGATGCCAATACTGCAAGGCCTGTTCACTTCGAGCTATCAAAATTACTGGTATGACCAAAGACATATATTATTTCAACTTGAATATGTATGATCAGAAGTTGCAGCGGCGTTATCAACACTACCTTGATCGTAAATGGCTATAATTGCCAGAAGCTGACTGATTTCGTGGTCGGTAAGGTATTGAAAGCCGAATACGTAGTACCAGCTTAGAATTGAATACCTTAATTTTTCTGGAAAATTGGATAAGGTTAAATGGGGAATAAATGCTGCTATAGAATTTGTGACGGGCGACCGAAGGCCTAAATACTCGGTCACAAATTCAATTAAGTGATTAGTTTGGTCTTGGGATAAGTACTGATATCCCGTAAGAGCAAACCAATAACGGACTGAGGTAACTATACGGTGAATCAAAATGGTAGATAAAAGAAATGACATACGGGATTTATTAAATTTTAATTTGCATTAAAAATGGATGCAGCGTTGTAAATAATTGAATTGAGTTCGTCGAACTCGATCACCTCTACAAGGAATTGCTCCAAGTGACTAATGGACAGATGAAGGCGTCCAATCTCTTGGTACCAACTCGTTACAGAGATGTGGAAACGATCTACGAAATTAAGGTAAGTATGGGGAGATGTAAAATCACTATTTGGTGGGTTTGGTAATCCAGTAATGCCTAACTTAACGAAAATATATTTAATTAGGTCGTCTACCTGCTGTAGGTTTAAATATTGATGACCGTATAGGCTTTCCCAGTTGGTTATTGCAGCCTTTATTCGGAAGTTCAATTCAATATTTTCGACAAATGACATTCACAAAATTAATGTAAAGCAACTTTTTAGCGATCGAGGTCGTGGCGAAATGCTCTTTGCACGTTAAATTTGGACGACTCGTGGTCGTCTCGAGCAAAAACAGTGACGAATAATTCGTTAACTTGAGCTGGGGTCAGGTACTGAAAGCCTATCTCGTCGTGCCAGCCCCACACTGCGGCTTTAAATCTTTGGGTAAAATTCTCCCAGGAATGGGGAGTTGGATAATGAATAGGTATAGCTTGAGGAACGTCTACAAGACCTAAAAGTTGTAAAACGTGTGTGATCAAAGCACGAGCTTGAGGAAGAGATATATATTGTAGACCTATGGTATCGTACCAACCACCTATTTCTAACTTGATGCGGAAGGTAAGAGCTGAGTCAGAGATGAACTGACTCATGAAAATTACAATTTACCCTGATATTCTTTTCCTAAGAATTCTTTATCGTCGTTAACGATCTGTAACACAACATGCATTAATTTTCCTAAATGAACTTCTCTAATATATCCGAACTCAGACCACCAACCAATGAAACTTGTAATTAACTGGTCACTGAATCCGGGTGCACCTGGAAGTAGGAATTCGGTATTGGAGGTTGATGCAGCTTGGTCAAGGTTCAATGTTTTTAGTAAATGTTCAATAAGTTGATTTACTTGGCTTTCGTTTATAAGTTGATTACCTTCTATTTGGTACCAACGTCGAACGGCCTGAGTGACGCTTGAAGCAACAAGATTCCTGACAATGCTAGACATCAATTTTCAATTCCGAATCTTTTTTAATAAGTCACTGAAGGAAAGGAAGGAGAAAGATCGTTATACCACCAGAAATGAGCAAATTCAGGGTAATTCTGATCCTTGAAGAATTTCAAGGTGATACGAATTACACTGAAGACTTGCGGTTTGCTAATGTATGCTTTGCCAACGTCGTTATGCCAACTAATTATGCCGTTGACGAAATGTCGCAAAAGTTCAGCAGTAATAGGCTGATATTGGAGATTTTCAGGAAGAATGTGAAGTGTTAAGCATATGTCGTTAATAACAACATTTATGAACGCCACTAATTGAGGTTTTGTGAGATGCGCCCTGCCTTCAGCCCGATGCTAAAGTCTGAGAGCTTGATTAACTTTATTGAAGAAGTTGTAAGCTGCTCTATTAGGTGCAAATTCGTTAAGAAGGTTTGAATTGGACATCAATTTATAAAATTCACAAATGAAAATTGAAAGCAAACTGAATGAATTTTATGCCTCCAATGCCCGATGAAAACTGATAATAGTCTCCACAAAAGATTGTAATTGTGAAGCAGAAAGATATAGATATCCTATCTCTGTATGCCAATTAATGGCAATGTGGTGAATTCTTTCTTCAAAATGGGGAAGAATAATTTTAATTTCGGGTAAGTTAAGTGGAAATTCGGTTACCGGAGTGAGTCCCAAACCGTCGCACACAAAATTGATTAAGACTGCTACTTGTAATTCAGATAGGTACTTGTGTCCTGTGACCTGGTACCAATATCTGATCGATCTATCAACGTTATTTACTATAATAGCCTGACCGTGATCAGACATACACTGGTTTCTCTTTCTAAGTCTGAAGAATTTTCTTTCTAAAGGAAAAATAAAATGATTGGGAATTAGAAAACAGAAAATGGGTTGAAGGAAGGTCTTGGACCTTACAACTTCACTTTTTCTCTTTATGAAAAATATTAATGGGAAATGAGAGGATTTTATGAGGGCAATATGAGCCTATGGTTACCAATGCTCTACTTAAGTTTAAACAAGCCAACTTACGATTTATCCGGGATTTTGGTTCTTCAATCCGGATTGAGATGAAGTTGCTTATTTTCTTCGGAATTTCTTCTTTTCCCTTACTTGAGGATTAAGATGCTGAGGTCCTCACGACGGTACTGAAGAAATTTTTTACTGGATCCGGCGATGTTTTCTTGTTGATCCGATTCCTAATGATTGAAATGGAGTCCTTTTGAGGAAAATCCCTGATTTTGATTAATGGTTTTAATCGAGTACTGAAAATTTCGGTAAGCACATTCAATTAAAATCATAATCAACAAAATTATCCCCAATATCCAACCACACCAATGCTATGCCCATGCACTTGCATCCATGTTCCCATTCAACATGCGCTACTATGATCAGGGAAGCATGGCCTGGGTCAATGAACCCACCCGGCATGCTAATACCGGCAAGTAGATTCACCAACCTACCCCACTTACGTGCGAATCACCCGGGTTAAACTCCCCTGTTTTATTAGAAGTGATTTTGGCACTGTGGGTTTTCCAGGGAATGCAATAATGAAAAGAAAGATGTATTTACCTTTGTGCAAGACGGCTGCTCTTGGTAGGTCGATACCTGGGAATCTGGGATGTCCCCGGATGGAATTCGGGCTCACAATTCCTACGCACTTGATGAGGTCACTCTTTAGAATATTTAATTTGATATTTGACCTTTTGGCTTTTGATGAGTAGCTGCCCGCTTTTTAACAAGACTAGGCACTAAGCCTAAGCTACCAGTTTCAACCCCTCAGAAATTCTTACGCGATTTTTCTGAGGTGAAAACTAAATAATGATCACTTAAAACAGTGACAATATGAAGATAAGCTTTTCTTCTATAGGATGTTCAACTTTTCAAAAATGAAAATGAGAATTCTTCGAAAATGGTGAAAGATTTCGAAATGAAAATTCGGATGAATTTTAGGAAGCTCTGATACGCATTAAGGCACAATGAATAATGAATAGTGCTGGCGATTTTACTAGGAGCTGATGAAATGCACTTGGCTGTGGCATGGTCATGGTGAGCGATGTTGCCAAGTTTATACGGGTGAACGGAGACGGCGCCTTGGTTGCCTCTCGTTCACTCTCCGGCATAGCAAATACATGGCCCAGTACATAATAGTGCTGATGGCGTATGTATTTACGGGGAGTTCAGCCGCAAGGGAGATGCTGATGTTACCGTTCGTAAGAACGGCAACGTGGCGGACTTGGCCGAGCCCACCACAGCATCCCGGCAAATAGCGGTCTTTGATTACGGTCGACTTGCTGTTTTGGACGGGGCCGTGAATATTTAGATGATATTCAGGCACTATTTGAGAAGCCAAAGGGCAACTCATACGAGATTCGGATAGGCGGCGTTGGATTCGAGTTTGCAACCTCGAATCCTGCCATTATTTATAATTTATTTCAGGGATAGCTATTGGTGATCCCTACAATACCTATGTTTTCATGCGGGGATGGTATTTGTTAATTTCCCCATAGGTACATAACAATTATGTTTTCGTGCGGGAACGGCGTATATTTATCCCCTGCACGTACATATTAATTTTAACTTTTATTTATTTTTAGGTAAAAAAATGTTTCCGAATCGGAATTTTTCGGTGTTTTCGATGTTTTTGGTGACGGGGGGGTAGGGTTTAAGCCTACCCCGCACCTTGTAAAACGAGTATGGTATTTCCTCCCCAAATAATAGTGAGGGTGGGAAGCCATACCTGAGTTTACCACATCCCATCACCATGAGCGTCTATGAAACCCCTGAAAAATTCCGGAATTGATTTTAATTTTATAATTTAATAAATATAATAATGAGGATATGAGGGTGTGAAAGATGGTAAGGGTCAGATGGTAGTATTTAAGTTAATAAAGGGGGTGTTCCACCACTCCGGAGGAGGCCGGAGACCTATGAAGATGGGGGAGGGAGGCTCAACTGAAACTCCAGTCGAAGCGCTCCAGCATAGCTCCAGATGGTAAGAATGCTAATTTTCTTTATTTTAATTTTAAATGCATAATTTATTTTAGCTAGGATTTATGCTATATTTTTAGAGATAAGAATTCCAAGAGCAGTGTAGCTCGGTGGCTGAGGTCAAGGCTGAGGATAATGTCATCCACGGCCATGGCTTCGCCACCACGAGCTCCCGACTCCATGAGGGACTACGGAACCACATCGACCGTTGACGGCAAACGGAGCATGTACACGGTCGAGTGGTCCATGGTCCTTCAGTTGGAGATTCGGTCTGCTCGGGAAATTTTTCCAATTATGTTTTTATTGCCAATGAGGATGAGGACGTGAGAGAAGACTTATATATTTTGCTTCTCATTTCAGGAGGACAAGCCGGTGTGAAGGTCGGAGGCCTGGAGGATTAGCTTCATCCTCCGGCGGTCCCCGGCTCCAACGCCGCTGGACGGGACGGACAAGGGACTGTGAGAAGCGCTTGTATCTCCGAGCATTCCAGACGGCAAGCGCTCCATGTCCTCGTCATCCCTGTTCAGCAGCAACGACTTGTCCTGAATTTTGAACCAATTAAAGGTAAGTTTTATTTTTATTCATTTAGATTAGTTATATTTTGTTTATGTTTCAGGAGGGTCGTTGGGGAAGTGGTGCTGGCTCCGTGCCCAGCAACCACATCCAGCCCAGAAAGGACGGAGAGGTGCGGTGGAGAGTGTCCTGGCCATAAGGGAAGGCATGCAAAGGACACACACCGCACCATTACCACCAGTCCAGGCCGACCAACGACCCTGAATTTTGGATGCCAATCAGGTAAATTTATTTACTTTATATTTTATTTTAATTTAAGTTTTCAGGTTTATATTTTAGTTAAGTTAATTTTTCCAATTAGGTTAGTCGGGGAGGTTGGGCGGACGATGGCAAAGCCATGTTGCAGGGAATGGCGAACAGTGTCCCCGCTCCACCGTCCACTCCAACTTGGAGGACAAACCCGCAAAAGACAGCATGAGCTGCGGGTTCGATCCTCCCAGTATCCCCTCAATTTTGGATATATTTTTGATGATTTTTGCCTACTTTGCTGTATGAACCGAAGTCCCTAAATTACGTCAAGCGGGTTCAGGGAACCACAGCTGACGACTAATGATTGCCAATTATTTTAAGATGCAAATTATGTTAACTTATTTTTATATTTTATAATTCTAGATTCAATGATGGAAGATATGAGAATCAACGGACGGTTTGCCAATTATAAATGAGAACGCTCAACGATCGAAGATGAGAAGGTAAGTTTAAATTGATAAATTTATATTAATCATTAAATCAAAAGGAAAAGATAAGTTATATTCGAAATGAAATATTTCCCAACCGACATAAGATCGTGGGCCACAACTGAATAATAATCATTAATTTACGTTTATGTTTTGTTTTCAGGTTTTCGTCCAAATGGTTTACAATATAATGGATTACAATATAATAATTTATAACTGATACGCTTACGGATGCCACGGGTGTGGCACCTGAGATTTCCGATTCCATGTCCAGATTTGATTAAAGGTAATTCACAATATATTTTGATATTTATAATTTATATAATTTGGTCCAATTGACCTCAATATTAACTTATAACAAACTTAAGAAGAACTCGTAGAGAGGAATCGCGAACACGGTGAACACCATAAATAGGAATAGAAATATGTAAAAATTATCAGATTTTCTCTTTTTCTTAATTTTAGTTTCCTTTTGATGGCACCAGCAGGAACCGTGGGGACAAACCCCCTGAGTTGTTCTTATTCCTTTTGGAGTCTCCATGTTCTTCGATTCCTTTCTATTCATTTTTCTATCAATTTTCCAGAAGGGAAAATTGAAAAAGAAATTAAAGATTTCGAAGGATTTCTGGAAGAATTTGTGTCGGAGACCCTCTCTTCTTCGCGGCGTGATTCATTCTGCCTTAGCTAGTTCGCCTCCGCTCCTTCCTCGCTTCGTCTCCTGTCGCCTCGGGAAGCATCATTTAATTCCTTTTGTGGCTCATAGACGCTGTGTGGTGGAGGGCTGCGAGTTTCATTTATTTTATTATCTCCTTCCATGGATCTTCCTCACTCTCTGTCAGATGGCCGATGCTGTCTGGAGAACCTGAGGAGAATCTGTGGGAGGACGTGTCGTGATTTCGATTCCTTTCTCACAAATGTCCTACAACCTTATTTATTTGTTTTCTCCAAATTAGTTTTAATTATCTGGCTAAAGTCCGCAGTAATTGATTATAATGGCTGATTGCAAATCTTAACTGATTTACTTGTGTAACGGATTATAATCCAGGAATCCAGGAAGCTTTCAATTATAGCAGTTCAATTATTTTTTGATTTATTTGTTCAAGTGTTTAATAGTTTGAACTCGTTGCCGCTTTCTGCTTTGTCTTTTATTATTCACGGAAATTCATTCGAAAGTGGAGTTACTGCTGTTTTGATTTGAACCCTGACTGCAACGTTATATTGCAAAAGTCATAAGTAAGTTCACTTGGCTGTATTTAATCAAATAATAAAATTACAAAAGTAAATCCGAAAAAACTATAAAAGTGCGCATTTTATATTACTCCATACTACTATACAGGCAACAAGTGGAAAATAACATTAGTACATAGTTAGATACTAAATCGTCAAAACCATGATTCCAAAAGCAGCAGTCCGTCTTAATTTCAATATGATACTTGCACTTTCAAAATTAAACATTTTACCGATAGAAATGGACTTCAACTCTGGAATAATACAGTCGCAAAGTGTTGTTTGGAGAAAACGCGTATGGTTGTTTTATTTCTGCTTAACCTGCTTAACGACCTTAAATCAAATTGCGAAACTGATTCAATCCGTTTTGTACCCAAAATATTTTAATATTCAACATTTTCTGATACATGTTGCAAGTACTATTGGTTGCAGTGAATCAGTAGTGATGAACGTTTTATTGTTTGTACTACGTCCTCAGATGTGTACTTCACTTTTTAATGCGTACTTCACAGGACAAGTGGGGAAAACACAACAAAGTCTGCGTCCACGACTGCAAAAAGGATCAGTTTCTGAGTATTCGTTTTTAGAGCTTTTCACTGTTTTATTTCCAGTTATTGTAGTTTCAGCATTCATGATGTTCACTGCGATAATACTTTGCTATCCGAACATGAATTTTATACTGTACAACATGATAGATGATGAATTTCATAATAGGATTACATTCGTAGTAATATTTGGGATTGAGATCGGCATTTTGGCGATAATCGTGTTCAGTTTATATTTTTGCGTATTGAATATTTTGATTTTTTTTCTTAAAATTGATAGTGAAACGAAACGAGTTGTTGTAAAATTAAAGTGTCTTCACAGTCAGACCGAGGAATCTTGTTTGTACTTCTGCATTGATGACTATGAGGTCATAATGTCATGCTGGCGTATTCAACTGTTAATAACTTATTTCAACGAGATCTTTGCCTACATCATATTTACTTTTAAAGGTGCTTGTGCTACAGCCTCTATCTTTGGTTTAGTCTGCGCAATTTTGTTCTCAGAAACTAATCCTGCTGTTGGTGGTTTCGGCGCTTTTACATCATCCGCTGCAAGTTTAAGTTACAATATATTGTTTGGAAATACTTTTTTAATCACTGAAAAAATAATTAAAGTCAAAGGAAAGCTGCTTCACCGTTCCCAGACTAGGTTAATTTGGAATAAAAGACGGAGCATTGGCATTAGTCAACTTGAGAAAAGAAACAAAAAGTTACAAGAAGAAAATTGTCTTGTTATGCGTAAGTATGGAAAATCTATCCGAAATATTGGGATCAAAGTGGGAAGATTTCATACGTTGGAGAGAAAAACAACTTTAATGTTTTTAAACTTCGTTTTGCGAAATGCAGGGAGACTGTTAGTAACTTTACGTACATACCATTGAGTGGCGAGTAAGTATTGGATATGGTATACGGACAATTTCCCCCTGGACATTTTCCTCCTGGAAGTTTTCCTCCCAAACCTTTTCCTCTCAACTTCGTACCGAGAGCATTCTTTTCCCACTAGCAAACTCCAACGAAAATAAACTAGCCATCCTTTTCAGGCAATTTATTCTAATAGAATACATATTACAATTGTTTAAAATGTTTTAGTTGGAATGTTTTTTAAAAATGTAAATCGCTCTAATTGACATGTTTTTCAAAAACATCTATGTAATTTTAAATAAAAAGTGTAAAACAAGTATTTAAAGTTCAAATTGTGAACTTTTAAATGAACAAATGTGACTGCAGCTCTTCAGTCAGTCAGTGGTAAGTTTTTTAATTTGCAGTATCTTATGTGCACCTATGGTCACAGCTTATTACTACATATTTGAATCTATAATTATTTAGAATTCTAAGCAGATTTAAGGAAAACAAGGTCTGGTCCGATATTCTTGGACCAATATATCAGACTAAATTTTTCTGGTCCGGATCAGACTATCAGACCATTTCGATCACTAAGTAGACATTACTATAAACACGGAGAGTGTGACGCTACATTTATGGAACCATAGCGAGCATACGGAGCTGCGGAAACGTTAATGATTCGAACACCACTATGGACTGTATCTCTCTTGTGACATTTGTGAGTAATATACGTCAAAGAGCCAAGAATTCTATAACTTTTAGGTTTGCTTTATTAACTATTAATTTTATAAAATTTATGACATAACGATATAAAAGAAAAAGAAGAATAATATATTTAGTAATTCATTCAATGATTTAAGAACGTCATCGTTGGTTTCAATTTTTTAGCTGATTTATCCTCACCTGTTCCAGATCATGGGGCCACGGTAGTTGTAGTTGCAGTTGTAGTTGCAGTGGTTGTGGCTGTGTTAGATGAAATAAGGACATTTGAAGGGCTGGTTGAAGGACAAAATGAAAACTTGAAAAAAGTTGGCCAATTACAAAACAATAAGTAAAACGTTCTCTCCTGCAATATTACAGATTCATAATATAAAAATATAAATATCTCTACATTATTTTCATTAAATGAAATGTAGCTCTCATAAATAACATACAACATATAGCATACAAAAATACGTAGAAATAAGTAGGTAGAAATTAATATCTATCAGGTTTAATTGAATAGGCATATTTAGCCACTAGAATATAATTCTTTTACTTACCTCAGGTTCTTCATATTGGTTTTGGTCTTGAGCCGGCGCCGAAGCCGGAACAGCAGTATCAACGAGTGCAACAGTGACGGTTGTAATAAAAAATCCAAGAATAATTATGAATTTCATGGTGATTTTAATCTTCAAATTTCAGTTTTTCTTTCTAGTTTGTTTACGCTTCAGCAGTTTAATACGTACGCGACTTAACCCTTCTTATCTTCGTTATGATTTAGAAAACAAATTATTATGGTTTTTATACTCCAATTGACAAGGAAAATTGGGGAGGAAATAGTGATCTGATTCTTTTGATGAATATAGCTTTTGAATCGTATTTCAAGCAAAACATATAGAAGGAAAACATGATGCGAAATTCCGTATGCTAATAATAAATTGTTAAAATTAAAATTAAGTCGTATTTTTTGTACTAATAATTATTCATTTCATTATTCGTCTATTTTCAAATCCAAGTCATACCAATTTTTTTCAATTCTTACTATAATATCATTCTATTGAACAAATGTGGTTTTTGAACGTTGAATTTTATTTGAAGCAAAAAAAGGAAAAAGTGATAAAAAAATCGTATACTAATTGCTAAAATTAAAAATATGTCGTAGTATTGGTGCTAATAATTATTCATTATTTATGCATTTCCAAGTATTACTTTTGTCGTTTCTTTCTTTTAGTTTTTGAATTTAGTTTTGAGTTTAGGAATTTAAATAGTACATATACCCTGGCCTATTCAACACACTATTATATTGCAGAGCAAGGACCTAAAATAGTGCATGGGTCTAAACGAGATCAGATTTGGAATAGTCACGCGGTGTAGTGTATATACTATTGCAAAAATACTAATTTATATCTATTTAGTAGAGACTACAATTATTCCGATTCAACGGGCGAGAGTTCAGCGACCAAGACTGTATAAATGTCACACCTAGGTCACATTATCGAAACATCGAAACATCTGGTAATGCTTACTAACCTATTGCTGCAGTTGGAATTAATTTATACATTTATGTTTAATTATGCTATATGATATGCAGTACAGAACAACATTTTAAGGACTACGACAGTAGGTAAATAACTATGTATATTGTTGTGAATGTGTTTGCTATTTTTTATAATTACAATGAGGGACGTCTGTTGCCCCGTATTTGTATTATTTACATTAAAGTTCAGATTATTTCTAAAAGAGCCAATATATTTTTTTATATCCGTCGGTGCATAGAAGCAAATTCGTATATTTCCAAAAACGTGTAACTGCAAAACCTTATCTTAGTCCACTGAATTTTTTAAGAAACGATGCGATTTTGCTTTTAGACATTTTCTTCAAAAGTTGCGGATTTGCTGCTTCACCACGACGATATCATAAACACAATAACCCAATACAGAATTCTAAGTACCTAGCTCAAAATCTATGTCTAATCGATGTGTTCAATGCATTTACTGAAAATGTGCTAACCAAGCTATTTCGTAAACGTTGTAACTTATGCGCAAAATGACAAATCGAGGGTGAAGGATCTAAATGGTATCCTTCCCACTTTTCTTAAAAGCAAAATGATTTTCTTCCCCTTTTGCGAAAAATCAAAACGGTGTCCTTCCATTTCTTAATGCACAATGCACACAGCCTTTATATAGGAAATAGGAATAGACAAACATGGAAGACGCATGAGACGTATTTCACAGTTTTATTAGGATGATCCATAAATGACGTCACCCAAATTAGGGGTAGTCCATAAATAATGTCATGAAAATATCCGTATTCCAATGACTTAACGACCCTGCTATTATCAGCTCAACCTAAAACTAGGCTCTCCAAACACTTCCCTTTAAACATGAGGTGCAATTAGAACATTTTGCAGAAGAATTGAAGAATTTTTGTGTTTTTTCGTTTCTATAATTTTCAGTTTTATACACAAATCTGAACATATAATAATTGAAATGTTGACATCAAGTCGACAGAGTTTACCTGACGAAAATGAATGCAATATCATGTAAAATGGACACATAACATGGAGCTTAAATTGTGATTTCACATTTTAATTTATATTTTTATTTCGTTTGATTGAATTAATTTTTAATTAATTTTCACTGTTTCATTCTAAAAATTAATTTTCCAATTAATGGTTATTCCATTAATTATTTGGTTTAATTTTATTCGGCCATATAAAATATTCAAGCGCCTTAATTCCTTATCATCACCGCCTTATTCTGCTGGTTCTGATGGATCTGCTGGAGCACCTCCTTCAGGGTCCGATCCTTCTGCTGCTGCCGTGGTTGTTGTAGTTGTTGCAGCCTCGCCCCCGCCGTTGGCAGGTGTTGTTGTTTCTAGGGGAACTTGGGGACGCCCGAACATAGTGTTAAAGAAATTAGTAAGCACATTGACCAGATAAGGCGTGAATCTCTCTTCTATCTCGTCAGATTTCAAACCATTGACCTGTAATTCCAATATAATTTGTAATAATTAATAACATTATATTTAAAATAGGTAGAAACAACAAAAGGATAATGAAACTAAAATAATGCACTATACAAGAAGGTAAAAACATTATTATTTATCACGAATGATATGAGGTAAATTCAAACCAGAAATATTGAATACAAATTAATCAAAAATGTAATTGACACTTTTTTGCTTATGTGTGTCACTACATGTTTGATTTTACTATTTACTGATTAATACGTAAGAATTTTGACTTATTTTGTACAGAATTTTCTGCAGATTCTAAATTCTTACATCAGTCTCATCTTGGTCCTGAACTGAGGTAGCCGAAGCGAATGCAGCGACTGCAATCAAAACTCCGAGAGCAAGAACTACTTTCATGATGATAAAGTTTTTATATTTGACTAAATTTGATCTGTTTTTGGATAAATGCAAGCGAAATTTAAAGAGCACTTTAATTTAAGGTTTAGCTCTAATCTAGCTCAATGGATAATTTGAGACTGAATATTAAAAAAGAAAACTTGTTAGTTTTTATACGCAACATTTTGAATTTTTCGCAGCCTCTCACAATATGATGATGATGGTAATAATTTTTAAATTAATATTAATTCGCATTATAATATAGTCTTCTTAGTAATAATTCTGTTCATTTTTTTCTACGTCTTTATTATCGCTTTGTAAGTTGCACACATTTGTCATTTATTGAGGTATGATTTGAAATTAAAATAGGAGCTACTTATATTTATTCTTTTACTTCTGTTTAATTTGATCCTGGTTTATTTATCTATCAAACCTTGGCATTCAATTTTATTTGTAATTCAATGTTCCAAATTTGCATGGTAATGGAATTAAACTCCTTTAAAAAATGAGGACTTTGTTATCAAAACGCGTTAAGTCCATGTTGCCCAACTTTACAGGAACCGCAAATTTTGATAATCATGTGAAAGCGTGAATATTTTTTTGAAATTTGTTTTTCAGTAACTGCATACTACCAGATGTATTAGTAGCCAAAATAACTCAAATCTGACGCAGCGTCGTAATTTTTTAAAAATGATTCAAAATTTTGAAATCTTGGACTTAACGTGTTTTGCCAAAAAACCCATAAGAAACAATGCAAAAAATTAACCTTTTGAATTATATTGAATTGCATGCTAATTTATGATTGTAAAATTGAAGTATAAATTGTACACTTCAATAACATGTAAATAGAACATTATGCACTTTTTACAAAAATGTAAATAGAACATTATGCAATTTTCAAAAACATGTACATAGAACATTTTGCACTTTTTAAAAACATGTAAATACAACAGTAAGCATTAATTAAAACAATCCTGCATTCCAATGTTAAATTTTCGAGTGCAAATCTACTACTCCTTAAAGAAGTTGTTTGCTAAGGGATTTTCCACAAATGACGTCATAGAAAAGTATTCATTTTTAAAACCATATTCCCCCCTGTCACCAGATTAATCATATTGCGTAAATAACTATCCCTAGCATAGGATTGCCAAGTAGACCCATTGAACCTATCAATGACGTCATTTGTGAATGACCCCTTACGTCTTTATTTTCTTCATAAGAAACGCGACTGTTCTTTTGTACAATTTCTTAATTATGTACTTTGTAAACCATGCCCTTCTGTATTATTAAAACAGCAGAGCTTCCAAATGTACCAAACAAATTAAAATTTAGTTTGCATATCGATCTGTTAAGGATCGTCCGTAAATGACGTTTTCGGTAGGGTATGTGAATCTAGTCATGTAGTAATGATTTGTCATGCCGTGGGAAACATAACAGATGAACGCAATGTTAAAGTGATGACATGGCGATGGATTAGCCTTAAAAAATGAAAATTTGTGGGACGTCATTTATGGACCATCCCCTACAAATAGTACACGTGAATTTGATGTTAAAGCGAATAAACGTTTCATTACAAGAAGCAGTTTTAGGAAAATAAGGATATATCAGTTGTTTTTATTGGGTTTAGTGGACTTAACGTGTTTTGCCAACAAACGACTGATGGACTTAACGTGTTTTGCCAGAAAACGGTTTTTGAGCGAATTATTTAAAATAGTTCCAGTGACCTTTGACCCGTAATATTTCACTGTGTGAATTATATGTACTTAGTCGTTCTTAAACACCAATAATCTCAATTTCTGAAAAAATGGACTTAACGCGTTTTGCTAGCAAACTCCTCAAATATTGATGAAATTTCAATGACCAATGCCAAGTGCAAATTTGCAGATTGACATTATAACCTCCAACATCTGCTGCTACTAATGTATTATGTATGAAATTTTGTAACTATTATCATCAATGCTAATTTGAATTTAAGATTCAATACTGCAGATATATAATACACAGTCAACAGTACCCACATAATTAAGTATGTATTTCCTTAATTATTCCAGTTTGAATGGCGGATGTCATCTTACAGTATGACAGCTTTTAATATTGACATTGAAAAGTTTCTGTAAATCATGTTAAATTTCGATTTATTCAAAGTGCGCGTCATACGAAAAAAACGTTCCGAATATTAGTCATTTTCATGAATATGACAGTCATAAATAAGTTTTGTAGTAGTAGTATTCATTACGGTTTCCAACAAAAACTAAATTTGGTATGTTTAGCAACTTTTATTTAGCGAATATTTTCCCCAAATTTGTTTTACAACATCATCAATTTTGTTTAACTAATTAAATCATCTAATAAATTGTTTTAATGTATTCGACCTCTATAATTGTTATAGTTCAATGCTAAAATCCTAAAAAGCTGCACAATTACAGAAACTTTTCATCATAAATATAATAAAGAATGTCTGTTACTACGCATGAAGCTTATTCGTAAATATTTGGGATTTGAAAGTTCGGTCTATACTTCCATTTCAATCGGTTGTTGGGCGTTGAGTTCCGGTCTCTTTGCCAGGAGAAGCCATAAGTAGTTGAAAGGATTGAACCCGAGAAGAAAAACATTCTTATTGGAATCTCGCCCGAGGTATTCGAGATTCTCATAGCTTCCACTGTCGATCTCATTTACATTTCCTGACACAGGAATCTGAAATTGCAGTGTGCAGAAAGAAACATTAATTATTAAAATTTTTTATTACTTTAAATAAGGGATTGTCCATAAATGATGTCATGGGTAGTGCACGGTCAGTAGAACTAGCTTCGGGCTTTGATGTCATCCTATAGTAGCCATTTACGCAGTGGTTAAACTGATGACAGGATCAGGAGATGTACTGTGTCCTAGAAATGGAGATGTTTGGATGACATCATTTTTAGACGACCCTTAACGTATAATTTGATTTGAATAATTTAATTACTGTATAGGCTGTGGTATTTGGAATCGAAACTTAGTAAAAATACCCAATTTAATATCAAATACCGATGTGATGCTCATATCGATGTGCATACCTGAAGTTCAGCAGATACCTTTGCTTCTTGTGCCTCGGACTCGGTCTCGGGGAAACTGCCTTTGGGATGTTGAACCAAAGAAGCTCCATCCGTTAAACTGATCACAATGGAGGCACTAAATAAGATCAACGCAAACAAAGTAATTTTCATTTTGTTTTCAGTGGATCTATTTTCCTTTCGACTGTGTTGTGCAGGGCTAATTATGTTGTTTTGGCGAAAAAAAGAAGACTACTTTAAATTGTGATAACTACGCAGTAAAAATCGTTTTAGATTTAATTACAGTCAACTATTGTCACTAGACTATAGAAACTCAATCAGACCAGAATGCTGCATTTTATATACAAAGTTTTTAAAGCGTAATTTATTGCAAAATCATGTGAAACCTGCATGATGCAATTAAAAACATCAATTCCAAGCCTGGAAGAACACCTGTGCTATGTATTAGTAATTTAATTAAAACTGCATATATTGTAATTATATTGTGCAATATAAGTTACTAGGAATAAAATAATTATACCACTCTTCTATTATCTGCAATAACTAGCTAAAGAACTGATACTTATAGCTACTACGACATTTCCATGAATTAACTGCATGTTGTTATACAACGTTCCTATTCAGTCACCAAATTCCCACAATTTATGCTATTTAATAAATAAATTAACAAATTAAAAGCTTCTGATTTAGAACATACTTTCGCTTTGGTCTGTTTTCTGCTCAAGTGATAAACGTCTGCAATTTCGTGAATAAAAACAAAACTTTTTCAATGAATTTACAAATTAATAATTCCATGAGGAATTTGAATTCAATATGTAAAGATACACAAAAATATTGCCCAAATTTTAAAATACATTTATTAGAGTGTTAGAAACAGGCATTAATCACAATCAGTAGCACTATCACACTATTAATAGGTTTTGGATGGCAAGTAGACAAAATAAAGTGCCCGATTATTTTAATCCCAACCTGTGTGTGTGTTAAATAGAATATTTATGACTCCGCCTGTGATATTTGATTTAGTTGACAAAATTGGCAAATATTTTAAACATAATGGGTTTAATTAAAAAAATTTGAAAACAAATTCAAAGCAAATATAATAAATAATTTATTCAATAATTCTTTAATTGGGCGTCAGCTCATACAACATTCATATAAACTAATACTAAAAAAATAAATTAAACTGATACATGTAAAGATATTGCCATAGAGTAAGGGTCCCTAATTGTGGCCGGCGGATTAAATTCGTATCAGTTGAAAACTTTTGAAACTCAAAATTGCAGAAACAGTAGATGGAACTTGTATGTAGCAGATGTTCAGCCGGTGGCCACAATTAGGTCCCCTCACCATATAGTTTATTTTTAGGCATGACAAGCATAAATAATAAATAGAGTTGTAATACGAAATAATTGGAATTTTAAAATCATTTTTTTCCCAATCCGAAAAGAGTTCCAAGCGGAATGAAAGTAAGGGATGGTGTGTTGTTTGGAGCGCTGGCGAGTATTGCTGTCAGATTCCCTTTTGTTCCAAGAAGTTGACTCCAAACTATATGAATAGCATAAATAATTTCAAAAACATCAAGATTAATTAACCCTTTTAAAAACGTGCATATGTATTAAGTTGCGTTAGACTTCATTTCGTGTCAATTTCATCTATATGCAAAATACTTACATAACCGATTTTCTGGGTTATTGATGTCATTTTGAATATTTGAGTCTAACATAGCAGCTTCAATCTTGTCCAATGTTTCACGGTCTAGTCCAACTTTTGGTTTTGGTTCCTAAAAATAAGTATAACAATTTTTTTAAAACTCAGATTGCTTTTTATTTAAATATATAAAATATTTTGGTTTTTTTGAGCAAAAAATTTAATGTAATTAATGAATCAAAATACTGAAATACTCACCGAGTCCAACGCCATTATGATCGAAACTGCGACGAATAAGAGAGCGAATGCCAAATTCAAGACAAATTTGGTTGCCATGTTGCTGTTTTAATAGATTCTTGATATTTGAAAATGAAGCAGAGTTAGCAGTGAGTTTTAATTATTGGTTTGGAATGAGATTTTCCGTTATCGTAGTATGTTTCAACTTATTGGCAGTACTGATTTAAAATGATTGGAATTCGGATTTATATACTGTAAAAATTTACCAGATTTTTTTTCGGCTTCATTTTGTGTGTGTCTGCCCCTGTGTTTTGTACAGGTATTTGTTTATTAATCTAAAATTGATTGCCCTAGTTCTATTTAGTTACATATCATGTGTCTAATTATTCCAATCTATTAATCTATAAGATGATTAGATTATATATTTATATTTTATAAAAGTGTGATGATTTTGAATTTATTGTTATGGTTATGGTGGATTTGGTTTTATTAATTTTATATTTACACGCATCTTTTCATAATGAAATACATATTGACATTGTGGTTTTATGACACTTATTATAGATTTTACTGCGTTTCATTTCAACCTAGATTCTAAATCATACATAATGAAGATCAATCAGAAGTTGCGTGGCTCATTTACAATGTTCGTTCCTTAAATCACTGAGTGCCGACCTCAAAAATACGCCGCGTTTAGCGTTTATTTACAATCAATTGAATCAATTCAGGGTAAAGTAACAAACTAACAATGTTAATGTTAACTAAATACGGTCATTCATAAACCGCAAATGGAGCATTTACCATACGATACTTACACTGCACATTGTTCTCTAGATACCTTATGCCGCTCGCGAATAGGTATGCCACACCAGGGTCAACTGTGGTGGACGTTTGTGACTGATCTGTATTATTGCAGCATATACTGTGAAAAAACTGTAGACGAAATTTTTTCAAAATCTGTGCGCAGGTTTGGCGCCAAAATATTTTTGAATTTTCGATTTTAACATTGCGTTAACAGTAAAAAGCCTCATATTCATTTCAAAATATGTATGTCAGTTTTCATCCAAATTACGAAATTTTATTTTTATTTTGTAGCCCAAACTATGCTATTTGACAGGCATCCTCGCTTTTGTTTGAGCGTTAGAAATTGGTCATGCTACACATTTTTAAATTTGGTGCTTTTAGGACAAAAAACTGAAGCGCGCAAGTAATTAATACACGCACTTTATTCTGGGTCACCAAGCTCGTCGAGGGCAATGCACTCTACATGTAGAACTATCAAACACAAAATACGTTGAAAATTGCAAGGATTGCGAGGCGAGGGGGTGGGGGTGGGAGGAGTTGACACGGTGGGGGGGGGGCGTTGGTTTAACCGTACATTGTTTGAATCTATGGTTGTGTAACAGCTTGCGGTTTTCATGTTAAAATAATTATGAAACGCTTAGCTATGATTTAGTTATAGATGCACCAGAAATCGCGCTTAGTTGTTGGACTTTATGCGATTGAACTTACCATCAAAATCAAACATAAAAGGCGCTATTACCGCATTCATTACTCGGCGTGATTGGAATGACAGAATAAAGTGTGTGTATTAATTACTTGCGCGCAGGGGCGGACTGGGTGCTCTATGGGGCCCAGGACTTTTTAATGACAAGGGTTGGCGATGAAGGGGCCCACGACGAGCCAAGGGGCCCAGAGCTCCCGTTCACGTAATGTATAAGAAATTGGGGGCCCATCCGGCATTGCCGGAGTTTGCTTATGGCCAGTCCGTCCCTGCTTGCGCGCTTTAGTTTTTTGTCCTAAAAGCACCAAATTTAAAAATGTGTTGCATGACCAATTTCTAACGCTCAAACAAAAGCGAGGATGCCTGTCAAATAGCATAGTTTGGGCTACAAAATAAAAATAAAATTTCGAAATTTGGTTGAAAACTGACATACATATTTTGAAATGAATATGAGGCTTTTTACCGTTAACGCAATGTTAAAATCGAAAATTCAAAAATATTTTGGCGCCAAACCTGCGCACAGATTTTGAAAAAATTTCGTCTACAGTTTTTTCACAGTATATGCTGCAATAATACAGATCAGTCACAAACGTCCACCACAGTTGACCCTGGTGTGGCATACCTATTCGCGAGCGGCATAAGGTCTCTAGGAAACAATGTGCACTGTAAAATATAAAATAAAAAACAAATACTACCAGCTATATAGCTTGCTGCTAGAAGCTCATGATTGCAAATTGCAATATTCAATTTGCTACACCAACTTACATTGGTATAGGTATACATACATTACACTAGTTCTAATCAAATCCAACAACAGAGAAGCTAAGTCACAAACCTTTAGAAAAATGCAAAAGAATCCCACCATCACAAAATAGCACCGAAAATTTTATAGTTTTTTGTTTTACTTTAATATTAATAAACAATGACACAACAAAACCACTAATAATACAACATCTAATTCTTAAGACAATGAAACGATTCAAAATATACAATATATTGTAGCTCATGGTAACGTACACTATTTTCTAATGATAATATAATTCGTAAGATTACTACGTTATTGTGTTGAATGGTAAAGGTCAAAGTTCAACTAAAGCAATTTTTTAAAATAGCCAAAATTTTGTATTTTGTCAAAAATGGATAAGTCAGTTTAATGATTTTTGGCAAAATGGGATAAGTCCAGCTAAAACAAGAATTTTTTATTTAAATTAAGGTTTTGATTGATTTCGTAGTTAGTATAGAAGACAATTTAGGTGCGACAATATTTTTATGCAAGAAAAAGTTTAAAAAAAGTTTGGTTTCATTCAATAAGATCAAAATTTCATTTAACGGTCTGTTACATCCGTGTTAAGTTATTGATTTTATAAGTCCACAAATTAAAATTTTAGAAAACATACTAAAAAATTGCAGCCAGACAAAATTTATGAAAGTACATACTTGTAATAACGTTTCGCCAGTTACAGTAACTGTAGACAAAAGTTGAGTTCGAAAAATTTTCATGTCACCTGTTATTCATTATTCGCTGTTGCTCTATAATTTTCTATGATTGACTTATCCCGTTTCGTCAAAACTCATCAAATGGAGAATCGAAAAATAGAATATAGATTACGATTAAATTACGTTGTACCTTGTTTTAAAAATCTATGATAATTATTATTCTAGCTGAAACTATTTAACTATAAAAATTAAATTACTACAGACAAGGAGAAACACAAGCTTTTAATCGAATGGATACAATTATCCCATTTTTTGGACTTTTCAGCTTAGCGTTTTTGAGCCCAGAGCGTTGCTAAGTTAATTTTTTGAAGTTTACTTTTGATTTTACGAAAATAATGTTGATGAGATGCTGACCTAATAAGATCCTAACGTTTTCACTTAGTATTTTTTGTTACAAGAATACTACGATTAAATGGGCCTTATTATTAAAGGCGGACGCGCCTATTTGAGCACCGCACCGTCACCAAATCGGGCAAATACGCAAGGATAGTAGATTATACAGGTTACGCGGATCTCCTATATAAACTTAGGACTGGGAGGTTTTGGGGAGTGAAGGAAAAACATGACGTGTACTGGATTCTGAAATTTTGGTTTCCCGCTGCAGCAACCATCGAGTGCTGCATGTAACACCCCAATACTTTCTGGCACGGAAACCTACTAGTCTGACTTTAATTGACGTTTTCAAGTTAATTTCATGAGTTTTTAACCTGTATTAAGCTTTTTTTAAACTCTTATATTAAGAGGAAGTTACCTTCGAAGAATCCCTTAGTGATAAAATAGAAAATTGTAATACAGTTCTTATAATAGAGGCAATTATTGTAGTGCAGCCATGAATCACTGAATCATAGTAAAGCAATCCTACGACGTTGGGAATCCCTGTGACGTCACCATGAGGGACCAACTTCCCTCGACTCACACCATACGAATCGGCGCAACCTGTATAATCTACTATCCTTGGCAAATACGGTATGTACACTCTCCGTAAAGAAATCAAAATCTGCAGTACAAAGTTAACTGAGTCTCATTAAAAGTGCATTACGATGGTCTTGATGGCCGTGAGAAGCTTCAAAGATAACTTCGAGCCACCGTAGTACATTAAAACTGCATCTTGGATTTTTAGAAAGACACTAGTTATCGTTTAGATATTTCGCTAATATTTTTGAAGCTCTTCTGATGAGTTCGAAATTTTAGATGATGTGGGTAACAATGGATCAGATACCTATTGCCTTTTAGATGTACTGCATAATGCTATTTAGAAGCTAAAAAAAAATATTATATTTTAAATATTATTCACACTACAATATGTTATGCGTTGCCATGAGGGTTGTTTATTTACTGTAATATACTATTGTTGATTATGAAATCTCAGAAATTGATCATTGGACGTGGCTTTCGTTAGTCAAGTGGCACTGCACGACGACTGCAGACGTTGAGATTTCAAGTCATAATCAGATAGTGTGATATAATTAAGTAATTGTTGGAACTTGGAAAATATTTTAAATATTGAGCGTGTTTTCATTTTCTTGTTCATATTACGGTACGAGTGTACGAACAAACGGGCACAAACTAACTAATATTTATTTTTAATTCAAGTGTTTGAAATTGTTTTACAAAACTGAAAATATAAAACAATTCTATCAGACGTTGTGATTTTGATTTGTGATACATTTGTTGAAAGAAACAATTGTGAGAATAGAGCAGTAAAAATTATAAAAGAAATTGTCTAGCCTCTTTGCTACAATTGTAATTTTGTTTCTTCGAATTCTTGTTTTCCTTGTCCACTCGCAATAAGAACCGTAAAAGTGAAAATGATCTCTATCAAAAATAGTTTGCATGGACCCCGAAGGGAACACACACATTCAAAAATCATTATCTATCTTTCAGTGGATTTTTAACTGGGTACATATAGATACTGGGTCCTTTGAAAATTTCCGATTACAAATTCTCTTTAAAATAAAGTTGTCGTATTGAAATTAGTATTAAGGTAAAAACTAGTTTATATTTCAATAAATAGTAAATCATTTCTACCAACGACAACCTACACGTCTTAATTGAGAGAGAAAACGGTTTATTTACATTAGCATGTGTTCCATTCATCTCAATATTCTCAATGTAGAGGAGCATCTAAATAGATACATTGCAAGGCATCTCATATTTAAAGAGCACCTAAAGATTTGCTCGGTGCTACATCTGATTAGGGGCATTGAAGCGCAACTAAATAATAGCATTATCATGCATCTCAGCCTTGAGGTTCATCTAAATATTTATTTCCTAGTACATCTCCGCTTCGCACTTCATCTAAAAGACACTCGATACTCATCTTACTGTTTCTGGCAAATTCATCTAAACGATAACTGAATATCACCAGGGCGATATGTTGCGTAGCAACTGAATTATATCTTACTCCAAATTCAGGAATCATCTCATGATGTACTTTAGACGATCCATATATTCTGCACTTCGTGTTCACATCATATGATTTTCTGACGTCTTTCACATGCCATTTTACGGAGAGTGTACGCTTTACTGCATTTGGAAACGGAAAAAATACGTTTTATTTTATAATATGCCAAGCATGTCAGTTATCATAAATAATTATATAAAATACAACTACTTAATTATTCCCACTTACAACGATATATTTAACGCATTTACATAATCTAAATAGCTAATTGCTTCCCACCTTAAATGAGGTTAAAAAATATTGTGGGAATAATCTAATCACATTAACCAGCATAAATCAAATAATTAGCATTATTACAACAAATTGTCGACACCAGGGCAACCGACGAATACCGAAATCTGCTGTATTAATATTTTCGATATTAAAAATTAGTAAATCTTAATCGTGACTGTCCTACGCTTGCATAATAAAAACGTACACTGAAAACTATTGAAATTGTATGGCTAGTCATAATTCAACAAGTTTACCTAAATTTGAATTTCGATTTTATGACCTCGTCCCTCATTTGCTCCTGGCATTTTCAATTTAGATGGGTATATAAATAGGTCTTTACTAGCTCGTCACTACACTAATCCAACAAAAGTACGTAAATAAGTAAATACGTAGCACTAATTGTAAGTCTAAAAAACGTACGTACTTACGTGTGTAAGTAAGGTAAACTAAAGGTATTTTGGCCGCACCGTAGTAGAAGGCGTAACGAAACGATAAAGTTAAAAGTACAGTGCAGTTGTAGTAACTTAAACTTTGTAGTTTGGTGGTAACTGGTAACTCGTAACATTGGTAACGACGTAACGAACAATATAATTCTAAAATTAAGTACTTAATGGGAGTTGGGATAGTTTTTGTGACAAAATTGCAAAAAAATAATCTGCTATCAAAAGCTCCGAAAACACCAGTTTACTTATACACTTTAAGTTTTCTAATCGGCAGATAGTTAAAGATACTCTTCGAAGACTTCAGAAATTCAGAACAACGCTTTACATGATGTATTTCTGATTTCTTTAAGTTTTTCAAAAAGTTGCTAAATTATATCGATAGGCAGAAATAAACTATGACACTACAACATAAAAAAACTACACTAATGATAAAGCTAACTATTAAGGACACTGCACTGTACGCAGTTTTGACGGGCCTAATTGTAATGAAATAATCCTACCTACGGCTTGTTTCCCTTCTTACTTTGGATATCTTCTTCTGTAATACGGTATAAATCAATCGTGAAGTCATGTCCCACGCCATCCCACGAACGATTCTCCATACACGCGACAGAAGTATTTCGATTCTGGTCTACCAATGAGCTACTTGAGTTAAATCCATCTGGTAATTCAAGCTGCATTTCTAGATTTTGTAATTCCCAGATTTTTTGTTCCACATCGTCATCACTCATATTTTGAACACGAATGGAGAGGTTAGGGCAAGAAGCAAGGAGCTTCTTGCTTCTTTGACTTATTCCTATTGAAAATTATATAAAAAATTAAAATAACACCGATTTTTAAATAAATCTTGTTGTTTGACGAGTTTGTAAACAAAACACGTAATTGATAATTGTAGCTGCAATTTTTTGCCATTTTGCTGTGACTTTGTGATGTGATAGGCGTAGGTGTTCCAGTTCACGCTCCAACATAGTTACTTGGATTTATTTCTACCTATTTTTGTTTTCATATTTTTTCAATTCTCAATACTGAATACCTGCTTACTAATCGTAAGTGGTGAAATTTGAAAAGGAAAAAAATTACCAAGTGAATTTTTTGTCTTTCTTGTCGAACTGCTACGTTCCGTCGATTGCAGCATCTTTCCTGCAATTTTAGTCTCTTGTATTTTATGAGCAGTCTGACTATCGCTCATCAGAAGCACTCGAATCGAGAAGTCACGGCACAGGCCAAGGAGTTTCTTACTTCTTTCGCTCAGTCCTGTTTAAAATAAGTAATTGAATTCGAAATATGTGGCATGATGATGCAGATGTCACAGATGATGAAGATTTTAGAATATATATAAGTTTGAAATGTTAGTTTACCAAGTCCAGCATTTCTTGAGAGATGGGAGCGCGAGCCCTTCTCTTCTTTGGAAGAGCCTAGCTTGTTTCGAAGGCAGAAATACACGCCCCGTGTCTCCGATGCTGAACGCTTTCTACTAACATTTTTCTTTAAGCTACTTTGAACCATTGTTGTCTGCGTTGGCTTCGGTAAGGTTGACACAAACATCACTTTTCCATTTTCGGAAAGGAAATACTTGGGTTTCATTGTTAACATCTCTCTGAAGAGTGCATCTATTCTGGTTTTATGTAAGGCTTTAATGTTGTTTGATTCTTGAAGCATCAGGCTGGCAGTCTCTACGTCAACTAATCCAAGTTGTGACAAAAATTGATTCTAAATTTTGAACCAAAGTCAATTTTTACTTAAAATACATAATTTATCAACATTTTGAAATACTTTGCTATTCTAACGAGCGATGCACGGGTGCACAACTCGAACAGTAATGATTAGTAGAATCCAATTAACTTAAAGTTACATTATTCGCTAAGGTCGTGCATGAATTTTTAAGATAACTTCAATATGACGCAGTTAACAAAATCTTTTATAGTTAGTATATAGTTCAGGCAAAAGGAAAATTATTTGTTAGAACCTAACCTTGTCACAACAGTTCGGCAATTGCTGTTTATTAATATAACTTAGCTCATCCTTTCCACTTATTCTCCGTGTTAGAAGTACTGAAACTTCAGAAGCAATTTGGTCGCTGAACATGTCGATTTCCTTTGATTTTCTGATCTCTTCGGCCATGTTGAGATGGGTAAATAAGATGGGAAAACTGTTTGTAAAGAGTACTACAGTCACCAATTTTCTGGGTTTGTTAATTTTACAAGGTTTCCCCCTAAAATATATAATTAAGAAGCGGTGTACAGCAAGCTTACGTAATGACCTCATAATTACAGGAAAATATGACGTCAACTCTTCCGACTCAATCTTGTTGTATTGTATTGATCTTGCAAGTGGACAAGCTTTATTTATAAGTGTAATTATTTCAATCTCCCAGGTAGCGTGCATGAATTACGTGGTACGTCGAGGGGGGTGGGTAGGGGTTCAAGTTGCCAATCCTTTTACATGGACGTACATACCAAAGGGGGGGGGGAGTCAAAATTTCCGATTTTTGTACCACGTAATTTATGCACGTTTCCCGGGAATTACTACGCAGATATTCCACGGTCTACCAATCTGAAGTGGTAACAATATCACTAGCAGCCAAAACACTGATCCTATTAATCTATCACTGTTGCGACGGCAACACTTCGATAGCTCAAATATGGTTGTTGACTAAAACCAAATACGTGTCTCGGATGACAAATAATATACACTGCACACAAGTCCCAGTCGCTACAGTGTAAATTACTTAATACTATCTTTATTATACTGTATTTAATTCATTTCACAGTAATACCGACACAAGGTAAAGGCCACGTAACAAGTCAGACTATGACTTCACTCAATTAAATTTAATAGTAGTACACTGTAGTCCTAAGTGTAAACTATAAACACAGTTATAAAATATAACTAAATGACTTAAAATCCTTCCGTAGTCAAGGCACTTAACTTCTAGTCTTGTCCAGAGACTGACCTATTGTCGGGATACAGATTAGTGATATTTGGGAAGGTGGGCCCATACATTTATTGTACCCGCCCATCCACTTCATGTATTGGTGCAGGGATGGGCGGGTACAATAAACGCATGGGCCCACCTTCCCAAATATCACTAATTTGTATTAGACAATACTCGGGTAGCTCTCCAGAGACTGACTGAGTCTCCCCGGCTACTGTCACTGCTGTCAGACGACTGTCACAACAATACACTGTCTAGTACTATGAGGCTAGTAAATAAAATGGCAAATTACTCTCACCCCTCTGATAGCACTGTGTAATGTTAATGTCTGAACCTGGCTGGTGCCATGAATGTAGTCGAAGCCTCTAAATCAAACTTGATGCGTTGAAGAAATTCTATGTTCCCTTTAACATAATGCTATGGCAAGCATATGGAACTTCCATCCACGAAACACAGAACGTTCGAGTTTCCTGATATAGTATATTGGCAATGTAAAAGCCGGTCCTTATAACTTCCCCACAAATTCCCAAACTCCCTATAGGCAGCATCGAGCTCCCAGGATCGCCACCGTCGCACATGGAAATCTGCGCCTTTCTGGCGATCCACAAAACTATAGATCCAAACAGAGATCAGCTGGAACGGGTGATCATTGCAAATGCAATGGATATTTACGTTTAAGAAGTAATTACTTTACTTGTCATTTAATTGTCGCGTGGTAGTGTAACGGAATTTAGAAATTCAAGTCTCAAGATAAACAAAAAACTATATTCTGTCTCGTTGTGCAAAAATTATTTCTGAGCTTTAGGTTAATCAAGATATTAAGCCTAGTTAATAGAATAACTCCAAAACTGACTCTGTTACTCCAAGACACATGTACGGACTATGATCCTACAAATGCAGAGTAGTGTATTGGATTGGATGGACAAAGATGCTTGTGGGGCAGGAAGAGACTAAGCCGTCCAACCCCATGTATAACGACGCGTTCTGTGCTTGCGGAGTCTGGGCGTCTGGGACTAACCGAGCTTGATACTCTCTAGTCAGCACGGATAAAGTTTTCATTCGTATGCATGGAAAATGTATTCTCGCCGAGCATCAAGCTCGGTCAATCCTAAACTCTACGGTAGGTATGTGAAGCACACACATTTCTGCATTTGAGGTTTTATCTTTGTGATTTAATATCTTGACTAATATAGCAACTGTAGAAATAAGGCTTACATAACAAGACAGAATATAGTTTTTTGATTGCAATGAGACTTAAATTCCTAAATTGGATTACATGCAGACGCTACAATTAAATGAGCAAGTAAGTAATTTCTTAATGCTAAGTAGCGGCAGCAGAACTCTGCTTGGTTCGCTTTATAGCCTCACCGCACAGCAGACCTACGTAGGTTACCTCCGCAAAAAGCCTAGCTAGGTGCTGTGCGGAGAGCCGTGCCTAAGCCTAAGTGGGCGTCATTTTCTCTAACTCCTTACCTACGTAAAATGCGTTAGGCAAGACCTAAATACCTACCTACGTAGGCAAGACGTGCTGTGCGGGTGTTACCTATCTTAAGGTCCTGCTTTTAACACACTTTATTTTTCCCTCCCCCAACCAAGGATATCTTTGACACTCTCGTTCATTGGCTCTAAGCAAACATGAACCCGCGAGTTGAATTACCCAATCACGTTCGCTCTTCTTAATTTAAGTAAGGCTGTGCGGGGTATCTCTTCGTGGAGGTTACCTACAAGAGGTGACTGTGCGGAGAGCTTGACCTAACTATGCTACCTCCGTAGTTTACCTAAATAAATTGCTGTGCGGTGAGGCTATTAGTTCGTTTTCTCGCCAGGATCTATGCATAGCGCTACTTTAAAACTGTCTTCGAGGGTGCGTACAGCGTGCAGGTACATAATAAACTGGAATCAACAGGGAAATGACAACTTAGGGCAGTGCAAAAATGACTTCACTTAACACTTTCACACATGCCATCAATGACTGGCACTCTCTGCCGATGTCATCGGTAGGGTCAACTGCTTGGCCGCTGCTCACATCCCACGCTAAAAATATCCCTTCATGCAATGATTAAGTTGACGATAGAGGGGATCGTAGAGTAATAAAAATGGCGATTTCTCGATTACGTAATTTGTGGACTATCCCGTACTACATTTTACGATACTATTAATACTTAATTGCCTTTAAACTACACTTCCTGCATTTTCACATAATTGCCAATATGCTATGCATAGTTTTTGAAATACCACAGTTAGAGGTTTTCTGTGTTGCATATGTAACCAAGAAGTAGTTACGTGACTAACTGAATTAAAAAATAATGCAAAAAGTCAGGTTCGAACCTGCAACCTTCTTAATTGGTACCGGCCTTTTTAACCACTGGCCTGAGACAACTCATTTGAAATTGTAGCACTAATTTAGCTTAATATACCGCGGTATAAATTCTTAACTCAATTTTCGGTCAAGTGTAACATTATTTGGTGTAAGTATATTAACACACAGCGGTGTTTCACGTAGCTAACATATTTCCTCACCTTCAAAATTTTTGAAATTAACTAGTTCGTGTTGAAATTAACACTCGAATGTGTTAGCTCGACCTAACTAAAAGTTAGTCGAGATCTTTTCTAAGCGTGTAGTCAATTATGCATAATGTACTTTCACTTATCACATAACACATTTTTTATCCATCTATTATTTTATATTATTTTATTACTTAGAAATGAAATATATGCTCTGTAAACTCAATATTACTTGGCACTATAATGACATGATTACTATAAGAAACGCAGTTTTTATTATTTATTTATTTTCACAGCACAACCAAGAAAGCAACACAAGAAACCTTTACTTATAATACATTTAAATTAAATTACCAAGGATCATTTGATCTTTGATCAAATTGTAAATAATCACTTTGTAAAAACCTAACAATGTTGTATGGGCTGACGCCAAATCGACAAAATGAATAAATTATTATTATTATTATTATTATTATAATGTACTTTGCTCACAACTGAATTGCAATGTGGCATCCACGTAAGACGTCTGTTATTGTAAATTATCTATTAAATGCAGTGGTAGAAAACATATATTTATTGCAGCGATGATAAAAATACCTGCGTTGGTACTTTAACCGCATAATACATAAACAAAATAAATAAATGTTAATTACCAGTACAATGTAAGTTCTCGGAATATCAGCAAAAAAACACAGCTAGACTTCAGTAAGAGGAAGGCAGTCCAGTTAATCCCATTGCCTTGGGAGTCGAATCACAATTTCTCGCTCGACTGCCTAACCATATGACTTTTAACTTAACTGAGTTTAAAATAATTTCAAAGATATGAGTCTTTGGTCTTCCCAAAATTTGCAAGATTCAATACGTGTGACTCAGTGACATCAAGATACCGGCATACGATATAAAACAGAGACAAGACCACTTCCACAATACTCAGACAAACACTTCTAAATGTTTCTGGAACCAAAGCTTAATTCTCGATGAATTTCCCACCTTGAGTTTGAAATAAATAGGAAACTTCCCGCGGAAGTAAGGGAACATCATGGGACGAAAATAAGCGGCGGTAAACAAAAACGCCTAAATCTCATGAAAATTATCTCAAGAACCAAAACGAATTTAAAAATTCGGACTCAGAATATCTACCAGAAAAATGATTACCAGCCCACATTTCAAAATTTTTCAAATATTTCAAAAACTTTGTCTCAAGAATCAAAACGAATTTGAAAATTGTAATTTCAGATTCGGACTCACAATAGTCATATCTACCTGGCAGGCGTGCTTGGGTGAGCGGTTAGGACTGCAGACTGTAACGAAAATTACAGTCTCAGACCCGGCTTCAATCCTTGGCCACTGCTAATCGTTTACGGCTCGGTGTTATACGGTAAACGTCACTGGATGGTTGATTGAATTGAAACTCAATCTCCTTCGGTGCTCCTTAGTGACCACTACTTATTGTAGGGGCCTAGGGAATGAGACTCCTTTACTGTGGAGGAGGGGACGGGGATAGATGAAAGGGTACAAAGACCGAGACGATCTAACGCGGTAGCCTCCTATTTCCACACCCACAGTGACTGGTTGAGTCTGGTTGTATGAAATTCGGTTAAATCGACCCAATGAATAAATTATTAATTATTATATATACCAGGAAAATGATTACCACGCCACATTTTGAAATGTGGTGTGGATATCATCGTGATACGATCGTGGATAGCAGTGGCTATAATATTTTTTATTTCTCGAAGTGCAAGTAAACGCATCATAAATGCTCTTTGCTCACTAATGGTTCCTCTATGCTTTAAAAATACGAAGCAAAAACGCTAGTGGTTAATGCATAACCAGAATTAAGTAAATTTCGTTAACAATAACAAAAATTAATTTTCGAAGTTAACAATAACAACAATAAAATCGAGCCAGTTTTAACAATAACAAAACAATATTAACAATTCGTAGTTCGTAGCACCGCACCAGAACCGCTTGCAACAGCTCCTCAGCATTAAATTTGAATAGGGATTTCGCACGCCAGCGCTCCTTTAGTTCTGGGGTAGGTTGCAGAACTGCTTGCAACATCCCAGTGTTTTCTAACATGCAAGCAGGCAGGCAGATTTTGTTGCACACTTATGTGGATTTCGTAGGCACTTTTCTGATATATATATACCGTAAAGCTTCAAATAACTCCCGGGTCCCTTGTAACTCCCGGGGTTTGACTCAAAGTTTTGAGCTAACTCCCGGGGCCTCTATTAACTCCCGGAGTCTCTATCAACTCCCGGGGTCTCTATCAACTCCCGGGGTCTCTATCAACTCCCGGAGTCTCTATCAACTCCCGGGGTCTCTATCAACTCCCGGGGTCCCTAGTAACTCCCGGGGGCCGGGGTTTCAATAGTCTTATAATGGATGCATAATAATCTATTGCATTTTTCCTTGTTCACCACGGCGCCATGAAACAAAAATAAAATTTATTTTATTAAAATAAGCGCTAAAATTTAAAAACTTGGTTCAACGTTTAGACCAGTACCTAGTACCTAGGTACGTGCAGATCATTATCATAGGCAGTCTAGTGGTTTTTTTAACTTTGATCTTAACCTAAGTTAAATTAAAATGGAAAGTAAAAAGATTCGATCGTTTCCAATTGGAAAAAAGTTAGCAGCAATATCGTACGCTAAAAAGAACTCCACCGAAAAAGCTGCCAAGAAATTTCAAGTTTTTACTAAAACTATAAGAGATTTGAGGAAACAAGAAAGCAAATTAAGTAAAGAGAAGCGATATTTGTGTTTTTAAATTTTGTTTTTGTAACGCAGTCCTAGTACTGAGGATGAAAATGAGAACGAGAGCGTGTTTACAGATTCTGATTAAATACCTAAGTAGGTACCTACCTAACTTATCTATTAACGAATTTGAAGAATAAAAATGTAATTTGAAAAAAAAAGTTGTTTTATTTAAGTCACTTAACTATTATAAATTTTCATAAAACTTTCATACAAATTTTCTGTAACTCCCGGGTCCCTTGTAACTCCCGGGGTTTAAAGCAAAGTTTGAGCTAACTCCCGGGGGGAGTTATTTGAAGCTTTACGGTATATATATATCCATCATCTCTGTAAAAGACACGAATTACTTAACTTCCATTCGTCATAGCCAATTTCCAGAAAAGAAGCAATTGGGGCAAGACGAGGTTCGCTGAAATATACATGCATTAACATAGGCAACTACTTCCTATACGAAAATGCTGAAGAGCAGTAACATCTTATTGCTAAATAATACTGCTCCATTTAACTCGCATGCACGAACCATATAGGCTAATAAAACAATCAAACTTAACAGCAGAAAATATAATTCTTTTAGTTTCGGTTTGCATGGCAGTTAATGGTAATACTTAATAGTTAATCTGTATACTATTATCTAGAATGCAATTTCTACAAAAATCGGAACCTTTAAATTTTTCGAAAATCGGATGGAAATTTAAAAAGGTATTGGGTTATACAGAAAACTTTTTTTTTTTAAACTTTGGAAGCCCTTATAAAAGAACGCACTTTTAATTTTCGAAAAATTTAAAAAATTTCGAATTTTCAAAATCCCAATAATAACTTTTAAGACGACATCATAACAATCAGAAACCTCAAATTTTATTAGAATGAGATGAAAAATGTAGTTTTGAAACACATTTAAAGACCTGAATAGTCATTTGAACAAAGCGTCCAATTAATTAACATGGGCAATTTAATTTTTTCAAAAAAATATTTTAGCGAGCAAAGATGTCCATTCGACACAAGTTCTTAAGCCATTCCTACTTTTTTGACATGCTCTTTTCAAAAAAAAATATGGCGTGGAAATTTGAACTTATAGGTTTTGGCCATTTCCTCGTAAGTGATATGTACATAATTAAACCTTTCGAATTACTGAATGCACTTAAGCCTACCTACACATGTTATTAAGAAATTTTATTTATTTATGACTAATGTTTTGTAAATAATAGTGACAATTCTTTACAATTAAATATTCTAAACTCTTAATTCTTTGCTGACCAGTACATTAAATACGAGTTCAAATAAACGATATTTATCCATTTTATAACATTATTTACATGTATATAATTTATTGTTTAAATAATGATTATATACCCAACGAAAAAATGTTTTATTACATTTATGGAGGCATATTTGTAGCTAAAATTGTGAATCCGTATAATAAAACTACTCGCTGCTTAGCGGTATGTGCGTAAAGTGACTAACAGTCTCCCTGCATTTCGCAAAACAAAGTTTAAAAAAATTAAAGTTGATCTTCTCTCCAACGTATGAAATCTCCCCACTTTGATTCCAATATTTCGGATGGATTTTGCATACTTGTGTATAGCAAGTAGATTTTCGGAATTTAACTTATTGCTTTGTCTCTCGATTCGACTTTTTCCTACGATCCGCTTTTGATTCCAAATTAACCGAGTCTGTGAACAATGCAGGACCTCACGCTTGACTTTCCGTAATCTTTCAGTAATTAAAAATGTATTTCCAAACAATATAATGTAAATTAAACTTGCTGCGCATATTGTAAAAGCCTCAAAACCGCCAACAGCCGGATTAGTTCGAGAAAATAAAATTGCACATACCAAACCAAAAATGGAGACTCCAATGCAACCACCTCTTACAGCAAATATGATGTAGGCGAATATCTCGTTAAAATACATGATTAACAGGTGAATACGCCGACACGTCATTATTATCTCATAGTCATCAATGCAGGAATACAAATGAGATTCCTCGTTCTGACTAAGGAGACGCTTTAATTTTACAACAACTCGTTTCGTTTCACTATCGATTTTAAGAATAAAAATCAAAATATTCAATACGCAAAAATATATAGTAAGCATGTATATTGACATAATGCAGATCTCAATCCCAAACATTACTACGAATGTAATCCTATTATGAAATTCATCATTTATCGTGTTTTACAGTAAAAAATTCATGTTCGGAAAGAAAAGTAATATCATGAATGCTGAAACTACAATAACTGGAAATAAAACAGTGAAAAGCTCTAAAAACGAATACTCAGAAACTGATCCTTTTTGCAGTCGTGGACAGGCGCGTCGGAACGAACTTCAGCATGGGGGGGCAAGATTTGTCCGCCTAAAATTCGGCGGGATTTGTCCATCGTTAGCTCGAAGTAGATGCTGACCTCTCAGCAAATATAAGCTACAACGAAAACGAAATAGCAAACTTTCATTGTAACAACAATTTTATTACGTATGATTAATTTTAGTTAAAGCATTTGGAAAATAATATTACGTAGGTACTAATGTTGTTCAGAAAATTTACCAGTTCAATTTAATCTTTTCAATACTTATAACTGGCAAAAATATAAAAATATTTTACAGTTTTGTCGTCTATGAATAGTTATTTGTTGTCAGTTAGTTTGACCTCATCGAAACTCATACCGTCATTTGTAGAAAAACCCTTTTCAAAGTTCGTTGTGGGTGCCCTTGATCAAAGGCACCAACAAGATCTTGTTGCCAAACCTCCCCAAACCAACGATGCACAAATCCCCCTGCCTGAAGTAGGAAGCGTTGCCTACCCCTTCCTAACCCACGCCTATTGTAAATATTTTTGGCACAAAACATCCAAAATCTACCCCGATGAGTTCCTGAAATGGAAAGATTTCCCTTGATGTTCCCTACACGGCAAAAGCACATTTTCGCATCGGGCAACATCGGACATCAGAAAGCATCAGGGTACACACAAAAATATAATTTACACCCTTTGGTTTTAAAATTTTTTAGTCCAAGGCTGTTGTTAAACAATAATACATTAAAACGCACGAATCTCCCTGTTGCAGGACTTTTCCTGGCCGTTTTGCCCAATGATCGCAAGATGATGTTCACTAAAATTTAGAACGAGAGCCCCTGATCCAAGGATACATAAAAATATAATTCTCTGATGCTTCCTGATGTAAAGCATATTTTGCGCGCTGAATCTAAATATGTTCATCAGGGATCAGTACTTTTTAGGCACTCTGCTTGTTGGTTTTAAGTGTGACCGCACCCAGAGGTATAGGTATAATGTCCCGTAAAGCTCTAAATGAAAGCCCCGGCGTAAATTGAAAATGCCAAGTTTGAGCTGCAAAAATTAACATTGTCGCTTATGGGAAAACCTCTGGCGTCTATTGGAGACCCGGCTTCTGTTTGGAGCTTTACGGTCCTTTGATCACATTCCATGACTGGCAGCCGCGCCAGAAGGGGAAACTCGAGATTCTTTGCTAACAAATTCAGTGAATATTTCCTTCATTCAAATATTGTCTACAAGCTTTGGATAAGCATGCAAAATACCAAGAAAGTTAAGTCGATTTTGATTCTTTCGTGACCTCAGATAAGACTTTATACATTTCAAAATAAAGAAACTGCGTTCAAAAAACGGTTAACTTATTAAAATTTCTAAAAGTATTTTTAATAATTACTTTAGTTCCAACATCAGTTAGACGCTGGGTTTTCGGTTTCAAATTTGAAAAGATAAATACCATCTTTGCAGTCATTTTAAAATTTATATTATAGAAACATAATGAATCTAATTAATTTTAGAAGTATCAGATTCAAGTATCCGTAATGACACGACATATTATTATTTCAATCGGAGCTGTTGTATTTAATTGTTGATTAGTAGTAATAGGTTGTCGCACTCATTGTAAAACTGTTTTGATCTTCTTTGACTTTAATAGGGCGGTCGCTGCTTTCACTATGTAGTTTTGGCTTCGCTTGGAAAAAATCTAATTTATTCAGTTTGTGTTTTTTACCAGAATGTGATTGTCCACTGCTAGACATATTGACAATTTGTTTTCATTTTTAAATCACAGCATGTAGGTTACTTTGATGGAGTTACTCATTTAAATCATCCTTATAATTGTATCAAACCCACCAGTACCTACTTAAGATTAACGGTGAGTTGAAATAAGGCTGCAGTTTTGATTTAATTATGCATGTAGATCCAAGTTCAATCATCCAACAGAAAGTAGGTTTGATTGGAAACGAAAAAACAACACTAGCAGAAAAGTTTCTGGTTTTACTTTGCATTTTTCCGCACAGCCTAACTTTTCAAGTATACCTACAGTAGATGCAGTAATTACATTTTGAATTCTGAACTTGGAAAGCTTAAAATCTTGAGTGCCTAATGTTGCATAGTTGATATAAATATGTAGTATTTTACTAAAATAATGGGGGGGCAAAACGATACCTTTTGCCCCCCCATTGATTTTATGGGGGGGCACGCTGCCCCCCCTGCCCCCGTGGTTCCGACGCGCCTGGTCGTGGACGCAGACTTTGTTGTGTTTTCCCCACTTGTCCTGTGAAGTACGTATTAAAAAGTGAAGTACGTATTAAAAAGTGAAGTACGTATTAAAAAGTGAAGTACGTATTAAAAAGTGAAGTACACATTTGAGGACGTAGTACAAACAATAAAACGTTTATCACTACTGATTCACTGCAAGCAATAGTACTTGCAACATGTATCAGAAAATGTTGAATATTAAAATATTTTGGGTACAATACGGATTGAATCAGTTTCGCAATTTGGTTTAAGGTCGTTAAGCAGGTTAAGCAGAAATAAAACAACCATACGCGTTTTCTCCAAACAACACTTTGCGACTGTATTGTTCCAGAGTTGAAGTCCATTTCTATAGGTAAAATGTTTAATTTTGAAAGTGCAAGTATCATATTGAAGTTAAGGCGGACTGCTGCTTTTGGAATCATGGTTTTGACGATTTAGTATATAACTGTTCTAATGTTATTTTCCACTTGTGGCCTGTATAGTAGTATGGAGTAATATAAAATGCGCACTTTTATAGTTTTTTCGGATTTACTTTTATAATTTTTTTGTTCAATATTTAATAAATACAGCAAAGTCAATGGTCCCCATATGTGTTTCATAAAGTTGCAGGAGTGGAATGAGAATAGCGCCTACCTCCACTATTTTGTCTATTTTATGAAACTCAGTGAATAATAAGAGGCAAGAAAAACGAGTTCAACTATTCAACATTTCAACGACAAAAAATTCAAGCTGCTTCTACAAGTTTAAACTTGCTGGATTATTATCCATCCCACTTAAATTGTTTTCGTTAAGGCACCCTACGTACGATTATAATCAATTATTAGATATTTTGGAAGTGAAATTAAAAAATAATATTGAGGAAAACCAAAATAAAAAAAGGAAACGCTGGCTCAAAAGATAAATATTGCAAGCACAGGCACAGTTGATAGATGCTGTAAATAATTACGTATTATATCGGAATACAGCAGAATAACAAAGGGAGAAAATAGAAAGGTAGCCGCCGATTGTGTACAGAATTGTAATTAATTTGATTTGTTATGCCGAACAGTCACTTCAATAGCAGTATAGCACGAAAAATTGGACAAATTAAAATTTGCTTAGGTAATTATGTATTATGAAATTAGGAACTTAAGAAGGGAATAGCTTCCACGACACTCGCTCCCACAGGTTCTCCCCAGATCTTCCAGACAGCATCGGCCATCTGACAGAAAAGGAGAGAGACCCAAGTGAGGAAAGAATATGAAATTAACACTACATGCGATCCTTCGATCTGATGCGAATTGACCAAGAGATGGATCAGAAACGGACGCTGCCTTGCGGCTAAAGATGCATCTCAAGGAAATGAAGCGAGGAAGAAGGAGAGCTCAAGCATGCTAAGGCAGTTGGATTTGGGTCTTCTACCAAGGCTCAAGTCGGATTTTAACTCTTCAGCACGGACTGAACTTAAATTCCTGCTCTTCAAGCACGACTCCAGGAACGAAACCTGGAAGAGAGAGAAAATCCAGAATTATTTCCATTCTTATATTATTTTCCTAAAAATTGTATTCAGTTTTCAACATGAAAATTACTCATCGGAAGGGAAGGGAAAACATGGAAACCCCAAAAGGCTTTAGACGTTTAAAAGGGGATTGCTCCGATACTGTCTGTTGGTGTAACCATCAGAGAGAGAGAGAGAATAAAAAGAGTTTTTATAGTGAAAATTTCTATATCATAGTTTTCCTGTGCCTCGTGGTTTCCATCTTCGCCGCTCCCCTCTGTGAGTTCGTATTGAGTTTATTCTAATCATATTTCGAGGTCAAAAAGACCATAAGTTAAAATTAGAAAAGAAAAATCGAAAAGAAAATTTAATATTCGTGTATTACCTGTAAATCCATTGGACCTGGATCTGGAAGCTGTAAGCACTGCTTCGGCAGTGCTCGTAAGAAATTATTGTAAAATATCTGAATCATAATTATTGTGTGGACGAAAACCTAAGAACAGAAAAACAAAAATAATTATTAGAGATTTTGGATTATTAACCTTTTTGCTCCCAGCCTTCTGCTGAAAAGAGAAAATCATATCATTTCATTTAAACTTATATTTTCCTTTGCTTTCCATTTAATATAAAATTAACGTTAAAATTACCTCTCCTCTTCGATCGTTCGTGTCTTTATTTCATTGGCAAATATATCTTGATTCTCATCCATTCGACATCCCTAGAATTAAGAATATGAAAATGTGAATGTTTATGATGTGCATCATTAAAATTAATTGGCATAAATATTAGACGTTGGGTGTAGTTCCGAGGGACTCCCCGACGTAATTTAAAGGACTTGGCCCGGTCATAAAAATATGAAAAATACATAAAAATGTTAGGCAAAATTGAAGGGAGAGCGAGGGAGCGAACCCGTGACTCTGGCTTTGTTTGGGGTTCGCCTCCTTCTTCAATCTTGATGGCTTGTCTGGACTCCGGACAATTTCTCTCTGTCCCAAGTTTGTCCACCATCAAGCCGCTCTCCCCAACTTCTTTTATTGGAAATTTAAATAAAATAAAAACTTAAAAATGACTATCTGAAACTAAAATTAAAATAACTAAATAAAAATCCATAAAATTACCTAATTAGGCAGCAAAATTCAAGACATGTGGCTGTCCTGGAGCTGGAGAGTGGACGCAGTCGGTGTTTGGGGGCTGAGGCTCCAGACTAATCAGACTCGCGCACTGGCAGCCCTCCTCTGTCTCCAGGATAGGCCTGACTGCGGGAGCTGGTACCTCCAGCGTCAGGCCACATGCCCTCCTGAAATAAAAATAAAAATAAATATGAATCTAAATCTAAATATAAAATACTTACCTGAATAACATTAGCAAAAATTGAAGACTGAGCGAATTGCTGGAACAGGAAAGCTGGCAGGGAAGGGCTCTTGCCACCCAGAATGCTCGGCATCCCAAGAGCCAATTCCTCACCTTTGACTTTCCTATCCGGCGAGGCTGGAGTTGTGGGCGACCAGGCCTGCAACCTTCACGCTGCTCAGTCCCTCTGCCAAAATAAATAAAATTAAACATATTTGAATGAAATATTAAAATTAAAATTTAAATAAATACAAAAATTCAAGGCAAAGGCGTTGCGTTGTGCGGGAGGAAGGAGGGAAGGGGGTCCCTGTCAGTTGGAACGCTCGCCAAACCAAGGACCGTCTCCAATTCCCTCTGCCTCCTGCTCAACAGCATTGGATTCGAGGGCAGCCAGGCCCTCGACCATTGCACTACGCTGCCTTCCTAAATCCAAAATAAAAATTAACCTCGAATAAAAATAACTTCCCATTCTAATTGGAAATATAAGAATTGGCAAAAACTTCCGTGGCAGACCGTATTTCCGAGGAACCTTGGTTGGGTCGTCGGCGGTCCCAGTGCTCCGTTTGCCGTGCACCGTCGACGGTTTCCCTCCGGTCTTCGGGAATACGGAAGCTCGTGGTGGCGAAGCCGGGAAAATGGATACTCTTCCCCTCACCCCGGCCTCTGCCATCGAGCCACTTGCCACTGGAAATCCTACGAGACGAAATTAACCTCAAATAGTGAGGATAACATAAATTGAGCGTAAAAGTAAATGGCTTAAAATCAAATAAGCTTAACTCACCGTAAAAACCATAGGAGATACTTGGCAGTCTGCAGCAGCTGAGCTTCTCCCCTTTTTTATAGGCCTCCGACCTTCATCGGAGTGGTGGACCCCCCTTTATAAACTATATCTACCATCTGACATTAACTAAATAAATAAAATAAGAATCTAAAAACGTGGGTATGATAATTAAGTTATCATGGGTGTAAATAATTAAAATCATGAAAATCGCAAATCAAAGAGGGAGAGTAAATCCCTCAACATCGTAGGGGTGTAAACATGAGGAGGTAAGGTAAACTCAGGGATGGCCTCCCACCCGCTCTCCGAAGCGGGGGAGTATACCATTTCGGTTTTAAACTCAAAAAACTTTAACTCAAACATCAGCAGTAAACAATCCTCAATTACTAAACTAGTAACGTTATAGGTACCTACATAATTTAATTTGGTCCCTACCCTGTCATTTGCTACCCACGACTAAAACTAAACGAGGATATTTGATGCCCAGTCCCATGACTAGATCCGACTATGTAATTTTCATTAACTAACTTACCTACTAATAAAATAAAGTACAGTACAACTATTTAGGACATAAGGACAATTAACGGTACGACAAAGGCGATTGTCGGTAACGTGGAGGTTATGTATTTACAAATTAATTTGCATTAAAGTTAAATAATCAAATACCTGAATTTTCAACGGAATTATAAAAATTTCAAATATTTGCTCTTATTACATTAACGCATCAAAACTGACTGTAATCATTGGGTGAAAATGTCCAAGGGGAAAATGTCCAGGGAGAAAATTTCCAATAATTTAAATTCGAAAGCATTATTTGTCCATCATTTCACACATTGCATGAAAAGCGTTCATTTTCGTCAAGAAATTTTAATTTTTGAGATACAACTTTATAGTAATGATTGATTTGAACGTGCTAAGAGGTATTATCATATCTACCTACATTTGTGCAAAAATCACAATATTTGCTAATATAAAGAGCTAAATCTGCATATTTCCAATATGGCGTCGTTTCTTAGAAACAGCGGAAAGATGTGGATTTGATTTTAGAAAGTTGGAACGATACCACAGATCTGCTCTCAGAAAATATTAGAAAGATGCGGAATTGCTTCTGCATCTACACTACTGTTGTGTTTTGTTCACAATTGTTTGTGAATTATTGTGATTCTCACATCACAAAACAATCACAATTTGTATTGTTCACAAACTGTATTAAAATGCTAAGATTGTGATTGTGAAAAATTGTGATTGTTAACAAAACTATAGAAAAACCTAATTTGTTGACAATGAGGTGGGGGTGGTGGGGGGAAGTTTTCCAGTTTTATTGGGATCGTCCACAAATGACGTCCCGCAAATTATTATTCTTTTCTTGGGATCGTCCACAAATGACCTCCCACAAATTATCATTCTTATGTTGGGATCGTCCATGAATCACGTCTCGCAAATTATCATTCTTTTGTTGGGATCGTCCGTAAATGACGTCCCGAAAATTATCATTCTTTTATTGGGATCGTCCGTAAATGACGTCCCGAAAATTATCATTCTTTTATTAGGATCGTCCATAAATGACGTCCCGTAGACATTTTTTATTAGGTTCGTCCATAAATGACGTCCCGAAAATGATCATTGTTTTATTGGAATCGTCTATTAATAAAGTCCTTCAAATTAGCATTTTTTTGTTAGGATGGTCCTTAAATTACCTCACTTGAATTATCACATTTTTAGGACCCACTTACCCCCACGGCATTTTTAGCACGTTTTAAAAACGCTAATTTTTACATGAAGTTTCATGCCTGTGAAGACACACTGGCCCTTCCGTTTACATATTTTATTCATGATCTCAACTGTTCAGATCACAAAAGTTAGTTTTCCGTTTTTTTTGTGTTCTTCTAAAATTAGTCGTACTCTCTACGCTCTGTACATTTTACTACTAACTACTATTAGTAAGATTAAAAAAATAACTGACTAAACTACTAAGTACACCATGAAAATAGTATCGTCAGTGAAGAGGTATGTTTGCCAATGTCCATTCGTTTCTTAGACGCGCTTTTGCCGAAGTCCATCAAAATGCATAAATGAATTAAATTATTATTACATGCTTACAATGTTATAACAAGAGTGAAAAATGTAACTATTACCTGCACCAGTAAAGTGCAAAATGCAATACCTACACCTTTGAAGTGCAGAAGTTGACACCTAACGCATTTAATTGTAAAATAAATAACGAACTAAACTGAGGAAGTTAAGTTAGAGTAACACTTTCATATTTTTATCATTTACTGATACAACATTTTGGTGTTCAAAAAAGTATATAAACCTGATTCTACTTATACTTTCCAATAAGTACACAATATGATGAGTGCATTTTATCACATTAAACACTTACACATGATCATATTTTTGGTGCAATATATATTGAATTGCACAAAAATATGATCCAGATATGATAGATGTCAACAATAGCTGGTTTGCTAAAACAAAAAACAGGAATGGCACTTAATGAAAACAAAATGAGCTAAACTTTGATTCCGTCAAATGTAGAAACTGTAATGTTGTAGGTACTGCATTCTTAACTTTGCTGGAGAAAATATCACACTTGAAACTCTAATAATAACACTGTATGTACACACACCAATAACTAAATTCACTTGTGCATTCTGCACTGGAGTTAGAAAAATTTGTGTTCACTGAGAAAATTTTTTTAGTTGTACACTTTGAGTAAACATACTTTTTTTTAATTAGTGTATGTATAACAAAATAATACGAAGTGAAACGTATAAAAAACGACAATAAAATTAGTAACTTTGAACACTTGTGAAAATTTGAACACTAAAGACGTTTCTAGCAGGGTCAGTGTGTCTAGGCGGGTATTGATAAAAAGCAGTTTAATAATTATAATAATTTATTCATTTTTTCAATTTACCAGCAGCACATAAAACATAAAACGCAATATAAAAAATTATCGTTTACAAAATGTGCAGAGGGGTATGTGGGTCCTAAAATAGTGATAATTTGGGGGACGTCTTTAATAGACGATCCCAACAAAAGAATGATAATCTGCGGGACGTCATGTATGGATGATCCCAATAAAATATTGATAATTTGTGGAACGTCTTTTATGGACGATCCCAATAATTAATAATAATTTGTAGGACGTCATTTATGGGCGATCCCAATAAAGAATGATAATTTCCGGGACGTCATTTATGGGCGATCCCAATAAAAGAATGATAATTTTCGGGACGTCATTTACGGACGATCCCAATAAAAGAATGATAATTTTTGGAACGTCATTTACGGACGATCCCACTAAAAGAATAATAATTTTCGGGACGTCATTTACGAACGATCCCAATAAAAGAATAATAATTTTCGGGACGTCATTTACGGACGATCCCAATAAAAGAATGATAATTTTTGGGACGTCATTTACGGACGATCCCAATAAAAGAATGAAAATTTTCGGGACGTCATTTACGGACGATCCCACTAAAAGAATAATAATTTTCGGGACGTCATTTACGAACGATCCCAATAAAAGAATAATAATTTTCGGGACGTCATTTACGGACGATCCCAATGAATGAATGATAATTTTTGGGGCGTCATTTACGAACGATCCTAAAATCATTTAGTGCTCGTTTGTTGTTGCTTCGTTGTGATGATTTTGTGATTGTGCACAATCCCATTTTAGTAGTTTGTGATTGTGATTGTGATATCACAATCACAAGCGAAAAAACAATGGTGATTTGTGAACAAAACACAACAGTAATCTACACCGACTATATAAAACCAATACAATACTTGGTTCTTGGAAATAATCTGGATTTGAACGTAAATAACTTTCATAAAAATACGAGACAAAACATTTCATAATAAAAACATTCACAACAACTTACGTAGTTATTTATTTATCTGCTGTCACTAACGTCAAACGTGTGTCGTCCTTAAAATTTTGTTCCGTCCTGCAGTTCATAGCATTATAATACAGAAATATATCATTTAATTCAAACGGTAGGTTTAGCAACAACTGGTTAGTTAGTATTAGTAAACACTTTCAGATGTTTCGATTTTTTTATAATGTGACCAAGGTATGTGGCAATTTGATATGGCCCTAGTTCTTTGAACTCTCACCTTATGAACCGGAGTTGAAGAAGTGACTTTGGCATGACTTGAATTTAAAAAATGCACGAATAATAAATAATTATTAGTACCAAACATACGGCTTAATTTTAATTTTAACTATTAGCAAACGGAATTTCGTATCATTTTCTCCTTATATATATTTTATGCTTAAAATACCGTTCAAAAGCTATACTCATCAGATCAATTAGATTAATAGGAAAAACAGTTAGAATCATGTGTTAAAGAAAAAAAACGGTGCATAAGTATGAAAACTGGATGCCCGGAAACCAGAGAACGGGGACTCGTTCTCTCTCGTTCCGGAGAAGGAAAAGTCGTCATTTGAATGTTGTTGTAATGATGAATAATTAATCAAAAATGACTGAAAGATGAATTAGAGTATTAAAAACTATGAAGTAATAAATGAAGGCAAGTTTTGAAACAGATGATTATGTAGTCACTGAGTTTATTATTAATTTAAATATGAACAACGCATTAGAGATAATAACTTATTGAGTAACTGTTTTGCACAGTTGCAATAGTCTTGCAGACTTTCATATCAGTTTACATAATAATAATATCCTTTCTTAGCAATTTAAAAATTTTCATAAAATACGCTACTGGTTTTTAATATGTTACTGCTACTGTTATATTTGTATACTTTTACTATAACACTACTAACAATTTGTTTAACATCAATTAACTGTCATTCCCAGACCCAGACATCGATAGCTTTGGAAATCAGATCAAACGAGCTTCGTTGGTGAAGAAATGGCAGAAGGTCAGTGTAAACTTTTAAGACGAATGTGCCATCATTTTGTTTTAACGTCATCTGCAAAACTACTAGTTAATACGATTCTACGACTTTGTACCGGAACGACTTTTCGTCGAACGACAGTGCGTAGGCGACATTGCGTGCTCACGACAGTACGGCGTCAGACAGTTCGTAGTACTGCCACCCTTAATTGCGAACGAAGGTGAATTTTTTTCAAAATCCGTCGCGCGGAATTTAAAAAAAAACTGAATGTTTCGCCTTTAAAGCCATGATTTAATAATTTTCACATATAATTTTTTTGCACGCAAACGGTCATATAAATTTTTCCTAAATTTTGCACCGAAGCTGGTGCACATGTATCTACTTGTCACACGTTTGAAGAATTTTGGTACATTTTGAATAACTGGCGCCAAGATATAATTTTTTTGAAATTCATGGAAATTTTTCGAATATGCATCCTTTGTTGCGTTTTGAATATCAAATTATTGTAAAAAGTACATGAAGTTATAACTATTATTGACATTACAACCTTTTGGAACACATACAATGTAACTTAAATTAAGGGCTATTTTATTGATGAACATCTACTGATTCTAATATATATTACAATTCATCACAGTTTTTATTGAAATAGTTCCTTTCGTCATCTTAACAACTTGGGAAAAAAGGAAACTTTAATAGACTTCACTAATTCACTTTCATCCACAATACTTTCTTGCTAATCGCCATTTCCGACGTCCACATCTTCTACCTTCTAACCTTCAGTATATCTTCAATAGTGAGCGTGTGGATCTGAATATGAGCATTGGGAAACATGTTCCTGAAACTTTGAAGTAACATTTCCCCAGGCGGACGAAGATACCTCAAAGTAACTGTCTTGACATTGGAGGCAGGGCTTGGGTCCTCATCACTGAAGATATTTGCAATGGGAAGATCCTCCATGACAACCCAGGCTCTGACTTCAAGAGATATTAAATTGGGAAAAGTATCGCCAAGGCTCACGCCGCCCCGTAAACTATGGACTATTGAGTCTGTCCTTTTGTCCAAATAGTACCGAAGAGTTAAATGTCTGAATTGCTGCATCTGTGGCATTTCCAAATTCTCTACTTGCCCACCCCACACAAGTTTTCGACACGTAGCTGAGCAGGCTTTTAAAATGTTTCCTACAATATTGGTTACTCTTGCAGAAAATGCTTCCTTATCAGCCACCTCATGGTTTTGAGCAACACAATAATAGTGTAGTTCATGAATTGCACAGAAATTCTTGATTTCATGAGTGTGGCTTGCAAGAATTTCATATGAATTAATATTTGAGCTGGTGATCTCCATCGTTAGTTTTTTAAGGAAAGGAAGACGAATTGTGGGCTGTACAAGGAAATGAAGGTGAGCGTTGGGTAGGGCAACATCAACTAGGTTCGGCGAACATTCCAGTATCTGTTGAATAAAAATGTCAGGCAAAGTCGACAAGAAATGACATTTAAATATCTTCAAGTTTTTCAAAATTGGCTTCGGATTCAAAGTAGTTTCATCGAAAAGAGATTCTTCTTGTCGTTCTTCCCCTATAAAAGGATGTGGGCATCCTACATTGATACGATCCAAACGCAGCTGCTGCAAGTTCGGAGTTAGATTCAAAAGAAGTTGTTTCAACTCCTTCAAGATTAAATGCTGACGAAATATTATTTTCTTAACGGAGGCACCGTGAACATTGAAGAATGCTTGAGCTATTTTGGAATTGTAAATTTGAGCTTGAGACTCATCACTTCGAAAGTCAAACGAGTTGCATGGGAATTCGGTGGAGCTATTCATGAGAGTAATCAGCTCCTCCATGGAGCCAGTCTCACCAGAATCAGAAATGAACCGCGCCGTCCGTGAAATGCGCCATCCAAAATGAACCACCTTAGTAAATTTGATGACTATGGTCTTCTGCAACTCTTTGGAACCAAAGGCAGCCCAGCGACGGGAAACAAGACGGGAGTTGAGCAAAGTTTTTCGGTCACATTTCATAAATATCGACTCCAGTATCTGGTAAACACATTCAACGGTTCAATGCTAATCATTTAAATAGGTAGTGTACTATGATACCTACATATTATATTTAACTCTGTTATACAAATTGAAAAAGAAAGTAATAAAATTGCTATTAATAATGTTACAATATCAAAGTACATTTAAATAAGTACTGTGAATCTGTTAAAAGCATTGTTTTCGTATCATATGAAAGTGTATATTTTGTCTTACGTAATCAATTGAGAAAACAAAATCTTCTGGCGACCGAACAGAATTCGGAATTGGCAACACGACCTCATTCACTTTCCCATTTTCAATCACGTCTTCATCATATCCTTCCCGTTTTAAGGAGTAATCAGTAGAAGTAGATAGTTTAATTTTTTTAGCTGGAGCTGAAATAACTGTAAAGTTGTCATGGTGCGTCATGATGGGATCAGGGCCTTGAATTGGATGTGAAGAAGACGAAGAACTTGATTTCTCTGAAGAATCCATCTGTCACACTGACTTTTTGAATGTACATACTACATATTTACATTTATTCTCTATCAAGATGTTGCTAGGGAAAAGTAATATAAAAATGATGTAAGAAAAATAATATTTGAAGGATTTTTCCTTATTGGCAAAACTAATATAAGCAGGATTTTCCTTGTGGGAAAATCACCTACAATGCGAATTGAATGACGTCAATGGTCACTATAAATAAATGAGATCTTCTAGAATGTAAATAGTTCTAGAGGAGTAACAGAAGGATTAAAGTCTCTCTCGATTTCCTCCGTCTTTATTTTGTCCTCTACAGAGGATCTCATAACCACTGCTCTGCTGCTCTAGACTCACACTGAACTCATCTTGTATCTCTTAACCATAGGCGCCATGGATTCCTTTTAATACAATTTACTCTACCTTCTAAACCCCAAGCCGATCCTACACCCCACTAACCTATTGTTATAAATGAGACTCAGGTAGTCAGACCAGCGAGAACTAGAGGCAACAATTGTACTCTGGTCCACAGTCTCAAACTGCATCCCTCTCCACCTCTCGCTCCTCCATCCCATTAAAATTCCTCATTCCACTTCCTTACCATCCACCTCTTTCCTCTCAGTCTCACCGTCCTACCTATGTTATATACCTGTCTTGAGGAACCCAAAGCTGTATACTCACATACACGTACCAAAACGGTATGTGATAACTGGGGGCTCATCACCGGTCTATACTGTAAACTGCAGTATACTCAAGACTTTACTATAACCAAATTTTCCATTTCCTATATCAAAGAGACAAATTTGAGAGAGTTTATAATATATTTATAAACAACCCGCTGCAAAATACTGAGACAAATAAATAAATATATACCTACGCAAAAGAAACAGAACCTTTTACTACAAAATAAATAAACAAAACCGCAATTTATAATTATTGAAATAAAACAAAACACAAGCGTAAATCAATACTGTCCACATATAAATTTCCTGTGTACTATATACCATTTAAAAGAATATGTTACAAGAAAAAGAAAAGTAAATAGCTGCCGAAGCTAGTGGCCACGGTTTCGGTAGTCAACTTTAATGGATATTTATTACATTCGAAAGTGGATCTAAATATAACATTTTAAATAACAAAATATAAACAACGTTAAAGTCAAAGCCAAGTTAGTGCTATAAATAGCGAAGTGCATAAAACACAAAATCTACGTAAGTTACAATATAAGATATAACGTGTGTTCGACTCATTTTTCCCTATACCGTTCGAAACCGTTTTTCTTAACTCACCTTATTTACAAAATGTCTCATCCCTTTTTACCTAGTGAAGTGACATTTGAGTTAGTGCCTAACGATCCAGACGCCGCCGCCGAATTTCTACAAAAATACGAAATACTCAGCTCTCTTTTACAATGGAAAGACCCCACAAAACTTAGTAACGTCACGTTATATCTTAAGAAAACAGTGAAACTGTGGGCAAATAATACTACATTTAAAGATTGGGCTACTTTTAAAATTGAATTTTTGAAATTCACAACTAAAGACCACGACGAAGATAAAGCTGAAAGCCGTCTAAATCTACGAAAGAAAGCACCAATGGAATCATTTGACGACTACTATTATGACATTATTAGCCTAGCCGCACGTGCAAAAATAACAGAGGAGAAGAAAATCATAAAATATTTACTTCGAGGTCTTTCCCCAACTCAAGCATTGCTCGTCTACGCTACCAACCCCACTACTCCCGCTAAAGTCCTAGAAGCATTAAACCATCAGGAGGAACTCAAAACAATTATGAACAATGACGATTCAGAGATAACGAGCTCGGCTACATCCGAAAAGGATACAATTAACGCCCTAAAACTCCACATCAACGCACTGGAACATCATCTCAATTCTCTTCATATCTCCAACTCCCACCAACCCCCTTCCGAGTATTATGAAGACGGTGACTTTGTTGACAATGGTGACGACCAAACTCAACTCGAAAACAGTGCGGGCGACAATTATACAGATGAATATGGCTACGACCAAAATCCTCCTGATGACGGAACTCAAGACTTTAATAATTATCCCCCAGAAGAAGACCACTCCAACTTTGATCAAATTGAATACTTTGAAAATACACCCGATAATCCCGAAGGAAGCAACCCTCACTACGCCCCTCTTAACGATTGGAATTACCCACCACATGACCCACAAGAGTATTACGATGACGACACTGCAAATAATTACCCGGCTGAAGCTCCTGAGAATGACAATGATCCTTACTATGTCACAGAACCTCCAAACTCTGGTAAAAATACTTATTATTAATAATCTCACTTATTCCCATCTCCATGCTCACCATTTCCATCCAGTTTTAACCCTATTCTTGCTCATCCCAAATTGAAGTACCAATACCAACTTAATACTTCTTGAAAACAAAAAATATAAAATAATCATTTATTTTTCCTAAGTTAATTTTTTTTACGCGCATATTTTGACCTCTCCGAATTCGGGCATTCCGTCACCAAGTGGACTTGTATTTATTACATTTTAACTGCCAATATTATTCCATCAAATTACATACAGATCGTATTTCTACGTCGTACCTGTAACCTCTAGTGGTTCCAGGATCTACCTGTAGCTATGAGGAAAAGTCCTTTAATAATTATTTAACCTAAGATTGTGTAAAATTACATATTTTAATTCTGTGCTTCGGTCACCTTTATTTTTTTACCTTCAAAGTCGTTCGTGTCTTGACTTTGATTACAAGTGCGTTCCCAGTGCATGTGATCCATACGGGAACGTGAATGTAATATCTTATGTAACATCAAAAAGTGCCTGTAATATATTTATCGCACACAAAAAATTTATCGTTCGTCCCGAACGATGGATACGGGGAAGGATGGGAGTTGTGTAGTGTGCCCATAGGTTGGTCGTGAATATGGAAAATTGGCAAGTGTGAAGCACAGAGAGAAGGGACTATTGAAAGGTAAGAATAAGAACTGAAGTCAAAATATATATATATGTGTTGTCGGAATGGATGGTAGAGTGGGGTGAATAGAAGTTTGCTATTATTATTTCGTGAATTTTAAACGATACTCCGGGTCGGTATAAGGTTTGGAAAAGGTTTGGGGAAGATAGTAAGTGGTGGAATCAGTCCATACGCTTCCCGTTAACCTTCTTCATCCTTGACTCGGGTATTAAAACACATAGTCAGAAATTTGACTATGTGTAAATTTGCAAGGTCTGTGTACGGGTCACGTCGGTTTTATTAGCGAAGGGTTGGATTTCGCAAAAATCCAAAATTATACTTAGAAAATATTATGGAAATTTTGGGAAAAAGATTGAAATTTTTTTTTTTGCTGTTTGGGTTGTTACCGTGACCGTGATGGGACAGACATTGCAAAAAGGAGGTTACAGGTACGACGTAGAAATACGATCTGTATGTAATTTGATGGAATAATATTGGCAGTTAAAATGTAATAAATACAAGTCCACTTGGTGACGGTTACTCACTACTGGTTTTAATCTTGAAACAGAAACACGGTCCAGCGGAAGCTTTGTCTTTTATTTTTGCACAGTTATTATTTTCATATCTCTAGGCCGTAGTCTACGGAGAACTTTATTTAGCAGGAGTGAAATCTGAGGAGACGAGAATTTAGCAAGGAGATTGTACACTGAAGAGAGTGTGGAGAGACGGAGACGAGAGGCATTGGTTTGCTGTGTGTGTGTATGAGGAAGGCCGAGCAAAAGAGGAGCAGTTTTCGTCCACGTAGCCATTGTTGAGGAAACTCAGGAATTTAAGAGAGAGAGAGAGAGAGAGACAGAAGACCAAAGTCCAAGTGAGTGGACGCTCAGTACTTCACCTGTACCTAGAGAGCACTTGGGAGTCGTCAGCTCAAACTCGCATCTCTCACCTTTTATCCTACACGGCTGTGGGATAAATTTGGGGGCTCTAACCGGTTGGCTCCGGAAACACCGGAACCACGAACCCCGAGGCACAAAGTAAATAGACGAGCAGCAATCCGCTGAAGCGACCGAAACAAGATACAACGCAGATATTGCAAAACAGAATCAACACAAGGTATAGACCATATTAAATATTGTCTTTTATAAAATAATAAATCCTAGCTAGGATATACTTTTGTGGAACTTTTTACGATTACCCGTAACGAGTAGGGCCTAACTTACTGGCCAGGAGTTAGGACTCGCAACTACTTAAGATATTGAATTCCTAGGAGCAGATATAATCACATAATCCCATAAACCAGTTAGTCACTACCCGCCCAAATAATAAATACTTATGAGCACCACAATTCTTATAAAAATCCATGCATCACTCTGACCCACATTCCTCTAAGGATAAAAAACGAGATAAAACCTTGACTGAACGAGGCCTCCAATACCGACTTGACGTCGAAAAACGTAAACTTAAACAAGCTAAAACTTCCGAACAAGATAACCCAAAATCTCACACTCAGTCACCACCAAAATTATCGCACGAACCCGAAATAGCATTTCATTCTGATATTCCCCCACCCACATTTCAGATTCAAACAACACCCAAACCATCCGCACCCCCACCATCACTAACGTCGACATCATCTTCAACTACTCCCCTACTTACTCCTCCACCAACTTTTAAACTCAAATTACCCCTATTGCAATTACCATCATCCTCATCCACGTCAAACCTAAAATCCATACAAACACCACCACCACCAATCCGAACCCGAACAACTGAAAATCCCTTTAGTAAACTATTAAACTCTATTTTACCACCACCAACTCCTCCCCAGCCCGGCCCGTCAACACAGATCCCATCTCCAGACATTACCACATTAACGGGAAAGCCCATATTCTCCTTTCCCCCTACAGGAAGACCAAAAATCAAAACGGCGTCAGCAAATAATACAGGCCCTGTCACAACCCCTGTAGTTACAACAATAACAAATACAGCACCTATTTTCAGCTGGGTAAATACCATGTCCCTCAATATATTCCCCGGAACACTAGTGTTCGATGGAAAATCCAAAGACCCATTAGCACCAGCGGAATTCATAAAGAAGTTTAATACCCTAGCGACCCAATTAAAATGGGACGACGCGACAAAACTCGCGAACATCTTACTTTACCTGGAAGCAGTTATTAAACGCTGGGCAGCTACACAAAAAACTACTGAGTGGGCAGTCTTTGAAAAAGCCTTCCTGGAGTACACGGCTAAGCCGTTTAATCAAGAAACAGCCGAAAATTTATTAAATAAACGAAAAAAATTATCCTAAGAATCCTACGATGAGTACTATTACGAGGTGTTGGAATTAGCAGAAAGAGCAAAAATCACAGATGATAAAAAGATTTTAAAATTTCTTACTCGAGGCTTATCCCCCAGCGCTGCCGCCCAGCTTCATGCAAAAAGCCCAACAAAGCCGTCAGAGGTTTACGACTTTTTCCAAAACCAGGACTCCCTTGCTACTATCATGGGATGAAAAGAAATGCATATTTCTACCGTTATCCCGGTTGAGCCCCCAAATTTATCCCACAGCCGTGTAGGATAAAAGGTGAGAGATGCGAGTTTGAGCTGTCACACTGACTTTTTGAATGTACATACTACATATCTACATTTATTCTCTATCAAGATGTTGCTAGGGAAAAGTAATATAAAAATGATGTAAGAAAAATAATATTTGAAGGATTTTTCCTTATTGGCAAAACTAATATAAGCAGGATTTTCCTTGTGGGAAAATCACCTACAATGCGAATTGAATGACGTCAATGGTCACTATAAATAAATGAGATCTTCTAGAATGTAAATAGTTCTAGAGGAGTAACAGAAGGATTAAAGTCTCTCTCGATTTCCTCCGTCTTTATTTTGTCCTCTACAGAGGATCTCATAACCACTGCTCTGCTGCTCTAGACTCACACTGAACTCATCTTGTATCTCTTAACCATAGGCGCCATGGATTCCTTTTAATACAATTTACTCTACCTTCTAAACCCCAAGCCGATCCTACACCCCACTAACCTATTGTTATAAATGAGACTCAGGTAGTCAGACCAGCGAGAACTAGAGGCAACAATTGTACTCTGGTCCACAGTCTCAAACTGCATCCCTCTCCACCTCTCGCTCCTCCATCCCATTAAAATTCCTCATTCCACTTCCTTACCATCCACCTCTTTCCTCTCAGTCTCACCGTCCTACCTATGTTATATACCTGTCTTGAGGAACCCAAAGCTGTATACTCACATACACGTACCAAAACGGTATGTGATACATCGCAGCTATAAAATTTCGTGCCTTAAGTTCAGACTTCTCGCCGGCCAAAGAAATTTTGTATTACCGTTAAACTCTGCTGCTTCTAAATAGGCAAGTCGAAATAAAAGCTGGTTAATGATGATTCTAATAAATTACACCCTAAAATAACACGCGATCAGTCAGTTTTCAGTGAAGAGTTAATTATGCCGTGGGGAGGGTTCAGTTCTACGCCCTCAGGAACTCAAATCACAAATTAACTGTTGTTAACAAGCAAAAATTAAACCAACACCACGGGAGTAAGGGGGTTCCCTTTCTCTGCAAACTTCGTAATATTTTAGATGGGGGTCTTTGATTTTTCTATGATTGTGATATTAAACAACAATTTCGAAGAGGGTAGCGATTATTACAAACAGTCAGCGGACATACTATTTATTAATCCCCCGGAAAGTCCAAAATTATTTCAACTACGATTTAAAAGTTACATCTACACCTGAAAGATGATGATTTTGTAACTCGATTTTCGTAAAAAGTTAGTTCGGTGAATCAGTTCCCTGATTGGTGCGCTGATTTGTTTGTTGAGGGGTATATATATACATCCCAGAGGGGTAAATATACCCCTTAAGGGTCTAGATTAACTCTTTTCAGGGAAATAAATCTACCTCCCAAGGGTGTTAATTAATAGTATGTCCGCTGACTGACAAATGCCGAGGTTTCAGGATATGACACTCTATACAAACAACATGTAGGTAACAATATGTATTAACAAAAATGAGCCGCTGTAGATAGAACTACAAAAAGTCACTCAACAAATTGGGATAAGGTAAATTGAGTACTATAAAGAATAATGATCCGGTCATCCGTAAATGACTGGCTGATTGGAAAACAGGCTGATTAAAATGCAATATTCTTTCAATTAGTAAATTGTACATGGACAAGCCTTGTAGTCTCTACTCAATTCAGCATGAGGTTCACAAAATATTAAATATAGTAAAATATAGTTAAAATAGTGCCTACAATTAATCGGAACAGAAATATCCCTATGCCGAGTAGCACGACACGGCTATAATAAGAATAAATACAGCCAAACAATTCACAATATAGAGTGGTGTACAGTACAGTGTATCAGCATAAGGAAATGACCGAAAGAAAGAATAAATGGAATTACCAGTAAGAAGTTGAAAGTACTTGCAATATAAAAGACTCAGTCTTTTAATAATCTCACTAGTCAGCTGGACACGACTCCGAAAACTAAAATGACATAGGATGAAGGATGACAATCCGAAAAATCTCGATGACCTGTGTGACCTGGGATCCCGGTTCTTCTCGTCTTGGTATCGACGTTAAATACTAGAAATGGACTTGCTTCTGCCACAAAACTTCCTCGTGAACTCCACTAACAAACTGACTACTGACTACATCACTACATGTGATAAGAACGAAGCATACAAACTTTCAGTCTGACCGACTATTCCTTTCGTCTATTGTCCTGCCGAATAGATTTGGACCTTTTGTACATGCGCAGTAGAACTTGACGTTACTTTTAGCATTACATGTGATACAAATTTTTGCACAAAGATTAACGGTCAGGGCCAATGCTATTCGGCCAGACATAACGTAATTATTGTCGTGGCGTTTAGGGTTGAGCTCAAGCCTCAGCCGAGGGGTGCAATAATCCTTGATATTGCTAGACTCGTTTATTTATTCGCTGGTAGATGGTTGAGGCTGGTCTGTTCTGGCCTCGTAAATGGAACTTGTTTTTGCTCGGAATAAATTGCAGTTCGGCATGTCTCAGATATCCTTTTTAAGAAGTGAGCTGTAGTTATTGAAAATTAAACAAGTTGGGAAATACTTGACACTTGAATTATAGCACTTACATTTAAATTATTTTTTCATCCCACAAAAGTGAAGCTTACTAATAAAGTTAATAAACTATTAAATTCGTGAATTAAAAATCAACTAAATAGCAGTAGAAGGTGCAGGTCGCATTCCGTAGGTACTGGACAATGAAGATAATTAATAATTACAATAATCAAAATTTTACTCGTTTATACTCCTTCATCCTTACTTACACACACTTGCAATATGTTTATTTTAAACCAGATAATTTTTGCTGGTCAAATTCCCTAGCAAAAAAGAAGCTTGAAGTGGAATATCTACTACTTACTTATGACTTAAGTTCTGACATTTAACATTTAAATTATCCAAATTAAAAATTGTAGGAATTTGTTCAGTGGTGTTGGGTTTACATTGAATTTACATCAGACTTAATGCTTTTATAACTACAAGCAACAGGCAGCGGACAGTGTGTGCTCAGATATAAACACTAAGACGTCGATTTCACTGCCAACTTTACCCATGGATAACTTTATCTATAGGTAAGTTATCCATCGATAGTAAATGAAATCGCAGCTATCCCGGGGATAAGTCCCTATCTATGGGTAAAAGTTATCCATGGGTAAGTTTGATGGATATCTCTAGTGTATGGATAAAGTGCAAGTGAAATTGCACTATCTATAGATATATTAGTTAAGTTATTTATAGATAGCCTTGCGTTTTGACGCAAGTTTCATAAATTGATCAGGTGTTTTGCTTTTTTTGGCACAATCGTGATTAACATTTTGTGTCTTGGGTTGGGTGTTATTTTAATATTATGTAACATAATGTGTCTTGGGTAGGGTTTTAAATTGACACTCCCTTTTCTTCACGTACATGGATTGTTCCACCAAAGAATTATACTTTTATTTTTGATTGAGTGTGTTATATTTAGTCAAATAATTCAAAATTTAATAAAAACCGAATCTGGAAATAACAGAACAAAGAACTGGTCCTGCAATGAAATTAATGAGCTCATTAGTTTATTTAATAGCAGCGAATGGTCCGATCAACTTTCAAAGGGGATGAGAAGTCATACAATTATTTGGGCCAGTCTAGCCCAAGAACAAGGCCTTTTCCCTGCTATAATATTATAATTATAAACTTGATTATTTTGCACCTGATAAATGATAATGTGTACTCAATAATGTCAAAAATAGGTATTTTGTTTATTGTTTAGCTACAATTAAAGTTGTCTCCATAAATTACTTATGTTGCTTTTTCCGTCGATTCTTAAAATACTAAGTCAGCAGAGTTATTATTAACTGAGTATGCTGAATTTCCCGTTGCGAAGAAATTAAGACATCTTGGGAACACAGAGTAGCAATTTTTACTAATTGTAAATTCGAATCCATTTTTAATTGAGTCAAACAAATTAAAAAGAAAATTCTACCCAGGACATACTCCTAAATGTTTTTTAAACTTTTTATTTAAGCTTAAGCGCCACAAAAGATATCTACGGATAGTTTAGTAGTGAAATTACGATATCCATCAACAGTTTACCTATAGATATCTTTAAGTTACCTATCGATAAAACTGTGTGAAATCGCAGTTTACCCATAGATAACTTACCTATAGATAAGTTACCCATGGATAAGTTGGCAGTGAAATCGAGGTCTAAGGAGGATGGTATTTTCAAAAACGTAGTAAATTCCAAAAATACTAACTGTCAACTGTCATAGTGTACTGACTGTGTAGTTAAAAAATTGCAAAATATATCTTGTGTCTGTTATTAGAAAAACCTCGAACCTGTGAACATATTTTATATTTGTCATCCAATTAAACATTAAAAATTCTTTATTTTTTTCAGGGATGAAAATACATCGGAGTAGATGGGACCCTACCTACAAGTAGGCCCTACAAATAGGGTAAAAAGTAGGCTTTTCGCTTAAATTTTGAGAAAGTAGGGTAGGGTGTAGGCATAGTAGTCCTACATTTCAAAAAGTAGGGTAGGGTAAAATAGGGGACACCTACAATTTTCAAAGTAGGTAGGGTAGTAGCTAGTTGTAGTTAGGATGGTTGGAAAAAATGTAGAGTTGGGCTTTTCATGTAAAATTTGCCACTGCTATATATAGTGATAAACGTCCTGTCGTTCATTAACTTTAGGTTCATAGAGTATCAAACCAGCGGCAAGCCACGAAATACGTATTTTTAAAAGTTCTTTTCGACATTCACTTCTGAACTAAAGCACGGCGACTTGCCCACTTATCCAGCATTTACTCGCTCCACCGCTCCGGCTCTGCTTCATTTTCAACCTGGTAACCTTATTTTAGTTTAGTTTTCGGAATTAACAGCGACAAATCTAACGTTAGTTGATCGCTTTGGTTTTTTCCTAAATTATTTGGAACAAATAATATGTGCCTGTACTATGCGTTTAAAAAAATAAATATTTTGAAATTAACGGGATAACAAAATGTAGGGTAAAATTTGTAGGGTAGGTTTGAAAATAGGGTAAGCTTTGAATTAAAAGTAGGGTAGGGTAAAAAATAGGGTAAACTAAAAATAAAAAGTAGGGTAGGGTAAAAAAATAGGATTAGTTAATAATTCAAAATAGGAAGTAGGAATTTTTTAGGAATAAATTCAAAAGGCCCATCTTTGGCTGGACTATTTGACGAAGACATTTCGTTGAACGACATTACGTATAACGTGTTTTGACGACGGACAATGCGTTGAATTAAAGTCCGTCGATAACAAATTTCGAGAACAATTTATTTGAATATCTGAATGTAAGTCTCGAATATTTTAATGTTTAAATTCATAACCAGGAATGCTTGACAACACTAGTAGAGATACAAGCCAGTAATACAAATAGGTTTTGATAATTCTATTCACCTGAATATGACTGAAAGCAAGTTGTATTCTAATTTTGCATATTTCTATCATATCCAATACAAATTAATAATCAGTTTAATTTACCTTACGCATATCGTCAGTTGCTATTTTTAATTTTATTTAAATCATGTTAAATTCACGGTAAAGCAGCAGACTACAGGCGTCAAAACTCGGGTTCAAAAGACTTAATTCCAGAATTAAGAAATAACAACATATGTTAGGGAGCAAGTAATGGTACAAGCAAATGGGCAATTGCATGTTATAAGCCTCAACAAATAAAATATTTTGCGACAGAAAGACTTAGCAGTGTTTTATTTCTTGTTATAATAAGTCTATCGAATAATATTTGGAGGGAATGCCTTAAATTTTCAGTTTATGTATTCTGGTTTGAATGTTCTGACCAGTGATAGTGACAGTGAGTAATATTTAGTTTTTTAGTTAACGTTATTCTTTTTTTTATTTTTAAGATAAAGTTATTCCATAGCACAGTAATTCATTACACTAGTAATAATTAGATACTACTTTTGTTGTTTTAGTTAAGTACGTAATAATAGAGACGTAAATGTCATAAAGGAGATTTTTCAATATTTTTTCATTTCGTCTCTATTCTGTACGAAAGAATTTTTGCAGAACACTGCTATTCAGTCCAATAGTACTATTTAGATAACACTTTAAAGTTTTAGCGGAAACAATAATATGTGATTGGGAAACAGATTTTTATATCAATTATTGTTTATGTCAAGCAGTTACGGCGTACCTATAGTTTTTAAATTACAAATATTAATGTAAGGCCTGATAATAGATGTCAGCTGGTTTATGTATGATTGTAATTTTATTTTTTTTTACATAATATGGGTAACATTAAAAAGTTGTTAGGTGTTTATATTGCTAAAATGACTATTCACATAGTTACTTTTGATGAATTAGTTTCTTTAAAAGTTGAAAAGCATAAAATGTAGATTATCACGCACAAAAAGTAATAGAGAGAGATTGTAAATTTATTACACTGATACTACAATAGTATTTGCCATCAAGGCACAGTAAAAAACAAACGCATTGTCAACACATTATATATGGATTAATTTTATACGTAAAAATAAATTAATTGGTATTATATAAATGATGGTGCGCTATCATAGTGGATCCTCTAATAGCTGCGACTACAATTTCTTTGGTGATAGTAGGACTTAGAAAAAATCGTCTTCTAAAAATTTCAAAAAATGATGTCATTGTTCCTCGGGCCCCAATTAGCAATCCAATGACTTCTATTTGGTCCAATTCATACATCTCTTTAAAATATTTAACACAAGGATCATATATAGCTTTCTTCTCTCTATCCACTTCTATCGCTTGGTCAATACCTTGTTCAAAACGAACTGTTGGGTCAATTATAAATCCAACTTTTTTCTTTGTCATAGCACAAAATATCTACTCTTCGCGGGGACCCATCTTCATCATGACATCCTACTTCCTCTTCCACTTTCCAGAATCTTTGACCAAAAGACGGGGCTTGCCTTAAACGTTTTGCAATAATTGACCTAATTTCATGATGCCTTGTATTTCTCAGTAGAGCACTTTTCTGACATTGTCCCAAAACATGACTAAGGGTTTCTCTCTCAGCTGTACAATGACGACACTGAGGAATGCCTAGGTTCCTGCCAGGAATTGCTCTAACTGGGTAATTATTTGCTGACATCTTCAAACATGCCACCCATTCTGAAGTGGTCAGCCCGTCTTTTTCAATAACGACTTTATTTCCATATGGACATTCTTGAAATAATTTGACTCCTCGTCCTTTCTGAGGCAGATCACACCAATTACTAAATTCTTTATCTCTTAGCATCTTTCGCAAAATTTGAGTGGGTTTCGTTTTTGGACATTTTTCTAACTTTTCCCCTTCTTCTATTTTGTCCAATTGTAAGCCTTCCAAGCAAAGTTCTGTTTCCTCTTCTAAATTTCTAGCATACGCTACAAATTGATCTTGAGATCTTATTAAAGTCATGCAAATGTTGTAGTGCTGACTAGTGAGACCTTTGGGCTATCTGTACTGGGGTACGTACGGTGTCAAGTGTATTTAAATAAAGCTGTCAAAGGTCAAAGGTCAAAGGAACTTTATTTGTAAGGGGTTTGGTGTTTCTAATCAATTGATCAGATCTCCCAACACGAACCCCCGTGTGGCTAGCTTACCCCGTACTAACACAGAGCCAAGTAAGCCTTTAATGACATAGGTCACCACACATGTGGAGAGCCCGGCGTTTAAGATTATCTTTCTCTCTACTTCTCATTTTCTTTTCGTTTATATAAAATGACATCAATGCCGTTATCCTTGCATTAAACAACTACGTAATGTCTAACGGCGTAATTAATGTAATTAGAAGTATTGTCTAACAGCGTAATGTCGTCGACTTACAGTCTTCTGCTCGATGTCTATCGACGCTACGTCGTCGACTCGATGTCCACTCGACGCAATGTCTTTAGGCAAAATGTCTTTATTCGAACTGTCGTCGACTTAATGTCGTTCCGGTTGAAAGTCGCCAGACCAAAAAAATGGAAACACTTGTACAAGCTTGCATTATACAGCAACGCAACGGAGGGACCGGAGTCAACGTTGCATGATATTAATATTAGACATATTTAAGTACACATAAAACATTAAATAAAGCTATTACGAACAACTAGAGGTTTTATAGTGGCTTAAAATTTGCGTTTATATAAAATTCATTACTACCTACTTACATATTTATTTACACCTCATTAATCATTAACTATGTTTTAAAAGCTATACATAATATATAATCATATTTCAGTGTCTATCGACTATTAGTCTTCTTCATGCAGCGGCCAACGTTGCATTCCATAACTCCGCCGCAGAATATTTGACATATCTGATTATACTACAACTAACCAGCATATTAAGATTAAACTTATATAACTTATATTGTATTTACTTGTTCTAGTTCTAGTAATTCACAAAATGATGTCAGCACTACTGACTGCTGACAAAATGTTTTTAAAGTTGAAATCTTTAACTCTCGTCCGTTCTCATCGGAATTCTTAATTTGGAAGTGTACGAAAGTAATATAACAATTCTTATTTATAGTAACGATGATAAACAAAAAACAATCGTTCTCCGTTCTAAGAATTTTGACAACTGTAAACAACTGGATATAGCTGATTCTTCGAATCCATTACGACAACGCCAAATTAAAGCGACCAAACTCTGAAATTAAATGATGAGCATGTTTTGTGCGGATCCGGATGTTTGAGCTAGCCTATAATTTACCTGTAATAATGGCAATGGTAACCCATCAATTTTTGTTTCACTAGCTGTTTTCCGTTTTTATACATATTTTGAATTTCTTCATCCGCCATGCGGTACACGTCAATGGAAAATTCTTTTTCGCGTGGACGACTCTTGATACTACTTGTGAATGAAGTTTTGTTATTTTCGGTGGGTTGGTCAGCAAATGAGGTTCTAGAATTTAAAACTTTTGTTGTTTCCATATCGAAAGTCTGCTTCCTTAGATTCCGGGTCTCCAGCAGTATTTTTTGTCTTATATCGCTTTCGCTCATCTGATGAACTGCAATTGAGAAGTCTCGGCATGAAACAAGATGTTTTTGGCTCCTTTCACTCAGTCCTATTAAAATTTATAAGCATCATCTATAAGCATCTTCTCAAATCCGAAGGCAAAAAGTATAACTTCAACACGCCGAATAAAGCAAGCATTTTAAAGTAGAATATATTATTACCATGTTTATTTATTATGGTGTTGACACATTTTGTGGATTGCAGTGTCTTTCCTACGGTTTCAGTCTTTTTTATTTTCTGAGCAATTTCTTTTTCGCTCATCCGATGCACCTTAATAGACAGGTCAGGGCACAAGCCCAGGAGTTTCTTACTTCTTTCACTTAGTCCTGTTTAAAAGGAGCAATTTTTGAAATACATAAAATAAAGATGGTTGAGCAAAGCACAGAGTATAATATGTAGCTTAACTTATGGTTTAGGTACAAAACACTAGAATTTCAAAACGCTAGCTTACCAAGTCCAGTAGTGGTTGCTTTTCTTGCAAGATGAAATCTACTTTTGGAAGGATTTAGCTTCTTTGGAATAGAAAAGTATACACCACGTGATGGCGACGCCAAACGCTTTCTGGAAACATTTTTCGGCAATCTTTGTTGAACGATTTTTGTCTTTTTTGTCTTCGGACTGCATTGAATGCGCTTTACTTTTCCATCATCGAGGTGAAGCAGCTTTTGGCTCCTTTCACTCAGTCCTGATTAAAAATCATTATTAAAATAATACCTTTTATTTAAAACTTATTATTATTATTATTTATTTCTTTAAGACAGACCATCAGGAGGTCCAGAGGTAGAGCAAGAAGGGGCTTAAAAATTAATTTACATACTAGGGGTTAAAGGAGTGTAGGAATTTTCTTACACTACTAACATTGAAACTTTAAAACTTATACTTATATTAGTAGTCACGCTGATATTGACGCAAGCAGTTTTTGTTGAGCAAGAATATATTACCAGGTTTATTTTTTGAATTTATTGTCGTATTATTTTTCGACTGTAGCTTCTTTCCTACGGTGCCAGTCTTTCTTGTTTTCTGAGCAATTTCACTATCGCTCATCCGATGCACCTTAATAGACAGGCCAGGGCACAAGTCAAGGAGTTTCTTACTTCTTTCACTCAGTCCTGTTTAAAATAAGTAATGTTTGAAATAAAGCTATTATTCAACTAATTTTAAGTTGAACTGGGATTAGTTAGGGTTTTCACATTCTCGGTCACTACTGCCCACCAAGTCCAAATAAGTTGCACTGGGTGTACTGTTGTAATTGTTTGTGAATATTTGTGATTTTGAGATCACAAAACAATCACAATTTACATTGTTCACAATGTAGTTTAGCAGGATAAGATTGTGATTGTTCACAAAACGTTCGTTAGTGACGAGTGGAAAAACATGTTTGCTCTTGTTTGCTGTTGTGTGATTGTGATGGGTATTGTGATTGTGCACAATCCAGTTTTAATAGTTTGTGATTGTGGTTTCACAGTTTCACATTCACAAACGAAATCACAATTGTGATTTGTGAACAAAATACAACAGTAACTGGGTGAGCGGGAAAACCCTCCAGAGGGCCCCAGTTCAGCAAAAAATTTGAGAATAAACCTATTGTTTCATTTACAGCAGAACATCCTAGAATATTAAAGCGCTAGCTTACCATGTGCAGCGGTTGCTTTTGTTGCGATATGAGAGCGCAAGCGTGATCTATTTTCTGCTTTGGAAGAATTTTGCTTCTTTGGGATAGAAAAATACACACCACGTGACTCAGACGCTAAACGCTTTCTGCAAACATTTTTCAGCAACTTTTGTGCAGCCATTGTCTTTTTTGTTTTCGAAATGCATGGAATACGCTTTACTTTTCCATTTTCGAGGTAATACTTTGGTTTCATTCTCAGCATCTTCTTTACTAGAGCATCTGTACTATTTTTGTGTAACTTCTTAACATCTTCTGATTCTTGGATCTTCAGGCGAGCAGTTTCGCTATTCACTAATCCCAGTTGAGATAAAAATTGCATCTAAGTTTTTCAAAATAAAGCCATTTGTTAACACAATTTTTTGTCAATTTAACCCTCACATAACCAAGCTGGTTTGGATAGTTTGGCGCGCACAACTTTTTACATGGCTATGTTGGAAAAAATCCAATATAGCACGCTGTTATTCTTTCTGAGGACGCATCAGTTGACGTGGAGGATACTGCCAATTCTAGCTGAAATAGCTAGAGGCTAGAGGAGTTGGCATGGACATTATATCCAAAATTTCGCAAAATCACCTTTTCATATTTTTTTTCTGAAAACGTCTTGAAACACTTACAAGGGAATGACGCGACATATTACACCCAGATTTCAAAGAGACCCAATTCAAAAAATCAGAATATTTTTCAATAGCACGGATCCAAAATAACTCGAGTGCATTTTGCGTTATTTGGCCACAGTGCCCTTCCAATGTTTAAACAAATTCAAACTCTTAAACTTTGCTGCCCTAGAACTTCTACAGCTCTCATCCGATTTTCATAAATTTGAGTTTTGTTTAATCCCTAGACTATATTCTAGAAAGCAACTTCAGGATTTCTAAAATTCCGAATTTAATTTTTTCAAAAAATTGGTTTTAAAAATTGTGCCTAAAAAACGGTTTCTTGAATTTTTTTGAGAAAAATTAAAATCTTTTAATTTTCAAAAGTCCTGAAATTACTTTTTAGAAAATAGCCTAAGGATTAGAAAAACATAAATTTTATCAAAATCGGATGAGAATTTTGTAAAAGCTACAAGTGTATGTGAGATCAGTCAAAAATATAAGGATGTTTTTGAAATCTAAAAATTTTGTCACAGTGCAGTGGCTCGCCCAGTTCAGAATAAATATCAGCTGTTTTATATCTCTTAATTAAAATTTGCAGTGTTACGGGGGGTTGCCAACTTATGCAGATAACCCCTCCTACAGTTTCACGAATTTTTGAAAATTTGAATTTACAGGCTGTGATTGGTTTAGAGCTAAAAAGTTAAAACGTGAATAATTCCAAAAAGTGCCAAAACGTCAAATTTTCCAAGACCTGTTACCATCCGCTGGACCAAGGGCTATCTAATGACATCCCAATAAGGGGTAAATTCGTGAAACTGTAGGAGGGGTTATCTGCATAAGTTGGCAACCCCCCGTAACACTGCAAATTTTAATTAAGAGATTCCAGGGCCCTGATTGATACAGAGCTAGATTTTTAATTACAAATACTTTGAGCTTGAACGCCATAAAAATGTAAGGAAAAAAATGAAAGCCGATATAAAAAAACTGGAACCTGGCCAGAAAATTATTAATGTAATTTAATAATTTGATTAAACCAAAGTTCCCTATTGTATAACTTACAACTGCATCGTATCCATGTCTACTATGCAATACTGCACTCAAGAACGCTAAGCTTTTTAATAATATTTCCCTAACAGTTTTGTATACCAATAATTTATTTTTGTTATCTCTTCATTAAAAGTGCATAATAATGGGTACTAGCAGGTTAGCAACCCGATGGGTTGCGATTAAAAAATTTAACATATATTTTTCACATTAAGTTGTTATAGTAAATAAGGTTGTGGCCAAATCGACTTTTGGGATGCCCAGTATAGGCTTTAATTAGAGATTCTACTGGGTTAAGTTATTACCATTTGATTGAACCGCGCAAGTGTTGACCATAATATACTTGCCCGGGGTAAGCTTTCACTCTAACTTTGCAAGGGTTAGGTTTTTCCCATAAGCGTGGTAGGAGTAGGTTTCGACCAGAGCCTTGCCTGGGTTAAAGTATAGAATTAGACTTGTTCGGGTACGTACTGATCAGTGACTTGCCCGGGTAACACTATAGTGAAAAACTTCGACCAGAGGCTTGCACGGGATAAGTTATACAGTAGCGTTGGCTGGCTTAAGCATTTACCACAGACTTGCCCAAAATTAATGATTTGCCTCACCGGTCGCATTCTATTATATTTGTTGAGCTCACAGGCTTTCTCGGGATAAATTTTTCCCAGAGATTTGCCCGTTTTGCGCTATGGTCACGGACGTGCCCAGGGTAAGCTTCAATCACAACCTTGCCCGGGCCAAGGATAGTAGATTATACAGGTTTCGCGGATTCGTATGGTGTGAGTCAAGGGAAGTTGGTCCCTCGTTGTGACGTCACACGGATTCCCAACGTCGTAGGATTGCTTTACTATGATTCAGTGATTCATGGCTGCACTACAACAATTGCATCTATTATAAGAACTGTATTACAATTTTCTACTTCATCAATAAGGGATTCTTCTAAGGTAACGTTCTCTTAATATAAGAGTTTAAAAAAAGCTTAATACATGTTACAAACTCATGAAATTAACTAGAAAACGTCAATTAAAGTCAGACTAATTGGTTTCCGTGCCACAAAGCATTGTAGTCTTACATGAAGCACTCGATGGTTGCTGTTGCGGGAAACCAAACATTCAGAATCCAGTATACGTCATGTTTTTCCTTCCCTCCCCAAAACCTCCCAGTCCTAAGTTTATATAGAAGATCCGCGTAACCTGTATAATCTACTATCCTTGGCCCGGGCTTAGCTTTGATCAAATGGGCCATCCATATAATACGTTTCAGTTTGTTGTACAAAACCCCCCTCCCTCTTCAATCGTCACTTCACCGTCATTCCTTGGCCCCCCCCCCCCCCTACTATAAAAGTTTAAATTTTTAAATAGTTGTTGAAATAATTTTTATAATTTCTAAAGGCTTATATATACATTTTTCCGAAAAGTGAATATTTACATATCACATATTACATTTTATCAATAATGTATCTGCTTTAATTCGCCGTAATAAAAATTTAAAATTACAAAAATTGCGTGAAACGTCATTTGCCTGAACCCCCCCCCCCCCCATGAAACCTAAAACGTAATACATGTATGGCCCCAAAGGCTTAACCGGGGCATGGTTTTGCCACAGGCGCGATCCAGGTATGTTTTGATCAGAAACTTAACCTGATTACGCTACGGTCACCGACATATCTGGGATCAGTTTTGATTTCAGGTTAGCCCGGAATTAGGGCTTTAAATTAATTCGGGTTAAATAAATCGCATGAGTCATTTTTACTTTTTCACGCAAGGGGTATGTAAAACCTGATCGTGCGTCTTTTGTGCAATGTAAAATTCACCCTATTTTTTTCAATATAATCTTTTACTTCCGGCTGCTGCATGTACAATTTTATTGGATCACAGGCTTGGAAGGTAAGAAACTTTGCGAAAACCTTGGCTTGCAGACGCGTAAAATGGTACCATGAAAAGTGCAAATAGTTGAAAACTGAAGCGCACACAACGTGTAGTGGCTTTTAACAGGGGCCATCCCAAGACGAATCATTATATGGACTTTTTAACAAGAGATTAAAAAAATAAATTATTACTGTTAGGGAATTATTAATACGAAGCTTAGTGTTGACTTGAGTGTAGGTGCAGTAATGCAGAGTAGACATGGATACGATGCAGTTGTAAGTTATACAATAGGAAACTTTAGTTAAATAAAATTATCAAATTAGATTAATAATTTTCTCTCCAAGTTCAAATTTTTTTTATCGGCTTGCATTTTTTTCCTCAGATTTTATGGCGTTCAGGTTAGAGGTATTTGCAATTATTAATCTAGCTCTGTGCCAATCAGGACCCTGGAATTTTTAAAAATTCGAATTTCAGGCTGTGATTGGTGCAGAGCTAAAAAGTTAAAACGGGAATAATTCAAAAAAGTGTCAAAACACTAAATTTTCCAAGACCATGCTGGCCTCCGCTTGACCAAGGGCTATCTAATTCTAATGACACCCCAATAAGGGGTAAATTCATAAAACTGTAGGAGTACACTGTAAGAGTTGGCCAACCCCCGTAACACTGCACGCGTTAATTAAGAGATTCGAGTTGGCTCCTGTTAAAAGCCACTACATGTTGTGTGGGCTTCAGTTTTCAACTATTTGCACTTTTCATGGTACCATTTAACGCATCTGCAAGCCAAGGTTATCGTAAAGTCTTAACCCTTCTAAGCCTGTGATACAATAAAATTGTACATGCAGCAGCCGGAAGTAAAATATTATATTATACAAAATAGTGTGAATTTTACATCGCACAAAAGACGCACGATCAGGTTTTACTTACCCCTTGCGTAAAAAGTAAAAGTGACTAATACGATTTATTTAACCCGAATTAATTTAAAGCCTTGATTCCGGGCTAACCTGAAATCAAAACTGAGCCCAGATATGTCGGTGACCATACCGTAATCAGGTTAAGTTCTAATGAAAACATACCTGGATCGCGCCTGCGGCAAAACCATGCCCCGGTTAAGCCTTTGGGGCCATCCATGCATTACGCTTTAGGTTTCATGGGGGGGAGGGGGTTCAGACCAATGGCGCGTTGAAACAGCAGGGGGGTCGGGGGTGCAGGCAATTTTTGTAAATTTTAAATTTTTATTACGGCGAATTAAAGCAGATACATTATTGACAAGCCTTGGCAATCAGGAAACTCAGGAAAAAACAGGAAGTGCCGTTTTGACTGTGACTAGCTTCGGGAATTCAATATTGGCATATTGAAGAACCTAATTTCGAAAAAAAAATCATAAAAAATCAGGAAAATCAGGACATTTTTGAAAAATCAGAAAATACCAGGAAAGTTTTGAATTTTTAAAGTTCATGGTGTGTTATAGTTATGCTCTAACTCTTAATTTTACTGAACATTAAAAAAAAATAAAACTACATAAAAGTATTTAATGTAAGCGTTTTCAGGCCCGGATCCAGGGGGTGGCTTCCGGGCAGTTGCCCACCCCGAAAGTTATTAATTTGTAATAGATAAGACGGGAAAATTCAAAAAAACACAAAAATTTGGTGTGTTTTTGTACATTTGCCCACCCCAAAAAAAATTCCTAGATCCGGGCCTGAGCGTTTTGAAATAACAATACATTCTTTAAGTATGAAGATGGGCTTTCAAAAAATTATCTTTGTTTACAAATTGTTTTAAACCCAGAAAAAACCAGAAAAATTGGGTTAAAAATTAGGAAATTTAGCCCTAAAAAACAGGAAGAAGCAGGAAATATTGAGTAAAAAATCAGAAAATACCAGGAAATTTCAAAACTCAAAATCGGGAAATTTCTTTTTCATTTTGGGGAAACGTGCCAGGGTTTGATTATTGATAAAATTTAATATGTGGTATGACGCGTTGAAACAGCAGGGGGGTGGGGGGTTCAGACAAATGACGTTTGAGGCAATTTTTGAAAATTTTAAATTTTTATTACGGCGAATTAAAGCAGATACATTATTGATAAAATGTAATATGTAATTTAATGTAATGTAATGGCTTTATTGTCAAACATAACAGCGACAAGCGCATATTTCCATAAGCAGACATTATGTGGTATGTAAATATTCATTTTTAGGAAAAATGTATACATAAGCCTTTAGAAAATATAAAAAATTCTTTGAACAACTATTTAAAAAGTTAAAACGTTTATAGTGGGGAGGGGGGGGGGAGGAACATGGAATGACGATGAAGTGACGATTCAAGATGGAGGGGGGTTTTGTACAACAAACTGAAATGTATTATATGGATGGCCCATTTGATCAAAGCTTAGCCCGGGCAAGGTTGTTATTGAAGCTTACCCTGGGCACGTCCGTGACCATAGCGCAAAACGGGCAAATCCCTTGGAAAAACTTATCCCAAGAAAGCCTGTGAGCTCAACAAATATAATAGAACGCGACCGGTGAGGCAAATCATTAATTTTGGGCAAGTATGTGGTAAATGCTTGAGCCAGCCAACGCTATATATAACTTATCCCGTGCCAGCCTCTGGTCGAAGTTTTTCACTATAGTGTTACCCGGGCAAGTCACTGATCAGTAAACAAGTCATTTCCATACTTTAACCCAGGCAAGGCTCTGGTCAAAAGCTACTCCTACCACGCTTATGGGAAAAACGTAACCCTTGCAAAGTTAGGGTGAAAGCTTACCCCGGGCAAGTATATGGTCAAAACTTGCGCGGTTCAACCCAATGGTAATAACTTAACCCAGTAGAACCTCTAATTAAAGCTTGCTTATGCTGGGCAACCCCAAAGTCGATTTGGCCACAACCTTATTTACTATAACAACTAAAAGTGAAAAATATGTTACATTTTTTAATCGCACCCCATCGGGTTGCTAACCTGCTAGTATTATATTGTTTTAATAATATACCACTGACGTGCGTTTTTTAATTTTCTCGGATTGTATAACACTTTTCTTTAAATAATTAATAATAATAATGAGGTCTGGTATTTTAAAAGGACCTCAAAAAAAATTCATAGCTAGTACCGCTAGTGGTATACTAATATTTTTAAACTTATTTAAAAATTTTATTAAAATGATTGAGGTTGCCAAGATTGAGATTTTTAGAAAAAATACTGTTTGGATAATATGATATGAGTGCATTTTAATCAAAATCAGATACAAAATGTAAAAAAAATAGGGAGGTAAAACAATTTTAACTTTGGCTGTAACTATGTAAAACCCGAGAAACTTGTAGTCAAAATATTTCAAACAGGGTTGCAGTAAACTGTGGTGGATAAACCCATGTTGATAAGGTTTCTAATACTGGGACAACTTGGATACCCACATTAAAATAAATGGTTTTATTGCATTTGTTGTATTGTATTCGAAGGAGATTCAGTAACATGAGGTCACTGGAATGCCACTCAGGCCAATAAATATGCCCATTTCAGAGCAATCATTTTTACAATTCATGAACTATTGTGGGACACACCGCATTGAGCGAAGCCCTATTAAGGCCTTGTTAGTTTACTACGCATGCATTTAACGTCCATCTCCTGAAGTCCCGCCCACCTCATAACAGTGTTAAGTACTGTTGAGTATCGAGTCGTCGAGTCAGAATTACAGCATATGAAATAAATTTTCGATTCCTCCTTGGTAAAACCCGGCAAGTCATAAAACGCTGCACCACGTGATACTCACATGCTCATAAACATTTAATTATATTGTATTTAAGGCTCGCCAAATCAGGTTACATTGACTATCTGACTACTGACTTGACTTCACTAAAGGAAGTTTTTGGACAAATGACTACATGCTTAGAAAAGATCTTAATAAGAATCTTGTATGATGGGGCTAACAGGTTTAGATGTTAACTTTAACAGGTTTAACGGTAAATTTTAAAATATTTGAGAGTGGGAAAATCGGTTAATCGCTGTAACAGCGCTGTTGTTACAAAGCCTTACAGCTTTGTTAAATTTCTACAGTGAACCTGTTAAAGCATTTATGTCAATGTATATGTATGCTAAACTAGTAGCTCATTACTAAATGTGTTGCGTCAGTCCAGTGGTTAAGGCTGGAAGGTACCTATCACAAAGATTGCGGGTTCAAATCCAACTTTTGGTGTTATTCATTAAATAATAAAATCATTCAACAGGATTGGCTGTTGGGTGATCTAACAGTGATTTCAGTAAGCATATGGTAACTAAATTATTGGTAAATCTCTAACTGAAACTCCTGTTGGCTGAGGATAACAGCGTTTGCTGTGGATGTCAGATTAACTGAAATTAGTTACAAATTGTGTTACAAACAGTAACACTGTAAAACCCATATTTTACTAAGCGTGTATAAGTTAATTTTAAAACTAGAGACTTGTTTCTGTCTTCTGTCTGCGGGAATGCTCAGGCATCTTTGTATACAAAGTCAATTTACGATTTACTTGATGACAAACGCGCAGTGACATGAATATTGAATACAGTTTAAGTCGGCGATGAAGTCACAAGGAAGAGGTAAACCTATCTTCAACAATATTCCAAAAATATATGAAGCAAGTAAACCAAGACAAGAGAAATAATTTCTTTAATTTTTTAAATCTAGAAAATAAGTTCAAATAAATTGCCAAAATAAACGTACATTATGCAATTTAAAGCTCATTTATCACCTTTTCAATGTAGTCGTTTCTGTCTTGTAGTCGTTGTAGTGTCTGAAGTTTCTTGATATCAAACGTCCCGTTTATCCTATATATCCTCCTAATGGTAATAACTGGAATTCGAAATGTGACTTGGTTCTGGTGAAACGGGTTGTTTATTGATTTATGTATATGTTTTGCCATTATTAATACCAGTGTTTTGTTATAAAATAATTATGTACGCTTCTTTTTTTGTATTACTTGGTCTGGTGGTTCCTGAAACAAAACGATTATTTTTATTTCTGCATAATTTTACATTTGTAAATGGTGTACATATTCATATGTAGCTGATCACATTAAAAATTGACCTATGTAAGAACTTGAATACTTTATACTAGTTAGTGAGACCAAAATGTTAACATCATAAAGATGATTTTACTGCGACAACAAAAACAGTGTAACAGACTCAAATAAACTTTTTAAATACGTAAACTGATATGAACATTAAGGCGACATTATACGAAGTGTAATTATATAACGCTTTCTGTGATAAAAATGAAACAATGTTGTACGGGCTCCGGCCAAATTGACGCAGTGAAAAAAATATTACAGTACTTAATGTTTAATATTATATGAGACAAGGATATTCTGCGCAACATGCTGAGATTTGAGATACAAATTATAACAGCCTAAACAATTTACGCAATTTATAAATACAGGAAGTATTAAGCGATCAATTATTGGAGTAGGCTAATTAGTTTTCTTACTAATTACTTTTTATCATGCAAACGCATAAATATTGCAGGCAATCCGAACTATTTAATTTGAAATTAATACAAAGGGGTTAATTGGCCGTGCCCAAACAGAAACTAAATTAATAAAGTGGTCATTTCTTGACGATATTATAATATCTAAAATCTGAAGATCTAAATAAAAATCAAAGTATATATTGCGACAATTCAAAAAGCTAACGCAGCTCAAGACTTCAAATCAGAAAACATGCCAAGAATTTATAACTATTTATGACCTTAAAAATCTAGTTTATAACTACATTTACACTGTTTACATTAGATAATTTCATACTGCCAGTTGCAATTTAAAGCCCTGTAATTTTCTCAGCTTGCTTTGTTTAACAACCAAGCATGACTCAAGTATTAAGCAACACGTTATGTGTGCCTGGATTATATTATTTGACCAAGCTTGAAGTACTTTTTAGAAACACTTCAATGTAACTAGGGTCAATTTATTTCTCTTTCCGTTTCGGAGATTTCATCTACATTCACAACATTAAAAATTAACAATGATTAACCTGGTCTTGACTTTTAATTAGTGCACATAAATTGTGAGAGTAATAATTGTAAATTATTGTAAATTATTGTATTTACAATAACAATCACAATACTATAAGCTTCGAATTCACAATAACAATAACAATCACAATTTCAAAACTACCCACATTAACAATAACAATAACAATTCACAATTTGGTTTCATATGTTCCCTATTGAGTAAAGGTAAGGCGATTGAAAAAAACGTTATAAAGGTGGGGAGTTCCAGATTCCCTTTCCTATAACATATACCTAAGTAGGGGTTAGAGGTTATTATCGAATATTGCACAACGTAATTGGTGCAACTCTCTGCTGTCAATTTCACTTAATACTGAAACACAGAAGTATGCGCATGCTCTACCACACTAAAAGGTAGTCAAAAGCGCAAGGGTGTATGTGCATATTACTTCATTGCTTAGGCAGGTGGAGGGTACAAGCAGTATTAATCAAATGGTAAATAACAGGCAAGACAAAAGAGGTTACAAAATCCACTTTTTTGTTATAACGTCATATGGTCATGGCCCGTGGCAAATAAAACCACTCCAAATGACTATAACTTTTAAACCCGCTTTTCCAAGTGGAAAACGGAAGCGAGTTTATCACTTTAAGTACTGCTGGGAGCAACGAATCTATATTGATTTTATGTTTTTTTCACCTTAGTACCTTTAGTAATAGGTAGTAGTGGTTAGTGGTTAGAAATTAGAAACAAGACACAATCAGTTTAGGCCAATGTAGTTTATTTAGCCGTCGCACGGCTATATTTACTCCTTTACAGACGGCTATATTAAACCGTCTGGCGGCTAAATATAGCCGTCAGAGGTATATATTTAAGCCTTAGCGGCAACGTAAAAAACCATGTGAAATTTTATTGCGGCAAATTTAAAATACCAGCCGTGGGTCAAAAGTCAAATGTAAACAAAAGTCTAGAACGTATTTCGGTCGGGTAAATAAGAATTTGGAAAAACTCGAATCGCCAATCGTCATCTTAAAAATCACAAAACCTCCATTTTTATTTCAGTAGTAGAACGTATTTTAGTTACAACATTCATGAATTAATTACTACTTCTGCTAATTAATGATCACCATATTATTATACATACCTATACCTACAGTATGTCTTATTTTAAGTCACCCTTTTATGGGGTTAACTTCCTTCCGAGAAGGAAGTTCCCGCTGGGATATAAATTTTTAGGTGACAACTAACTATTAAGTATGATTTGACTTTGACTGACCCCCAGGGGTCACGATATGTAAGCAACGAGAACGACCCATGTATGCTCTTTTTATATTTAGTTCGTCCTAAATATACAAAGGGCGCACCTGGCTAGGGTTGCCAGATTTTAAAAGCTCGAAATCGGGACACTTCACAAACTAGTGCCGTAATATTGTAAAACTATTGTAAGAATAATATTGTATTGTATTGTAAATTAATATTGTATTGTAATTGTAATTGTAAATTACAATACAATTACAATATGCAATTGTAATTTATACTTTTGGAACCTTAATTAGACCCCTAATTAGGATTAAATTACTGACTTGATATTTACCGTGATAACTATCATGTAGATACACGATTTTAGCGTAACAAAGGCTCAGAACACACTGCAGAAAATAAATTTGATATTGTATTGTAATTGTATTTACAATTACAATTGTAATTGTAATTTTATAAAAAATACAATTACAATTACAATTTACAATATTACGGCACTATCACAAACTACCATTAAATTAAAGTGACTCATAATACGTCATTAAAATTCTTGCAATTTCGCCACGTTACCACCCGCTATGCTGAGGCTAAGGTACCGGGGGGGGGGGGACATTGTCTTAAATCTTAAATTACTAATGTTAACAAATAGGTACATACTTTATTATGTACCTATGCTTAACATAGGCTTATCCCCTCTGGAAAATTGACCTTCTGCAGCCACTGCCACTATGAACCATTAAGTAAGCGGTAGCTTTAACATTCTGCGTCAAACCCAGCCACCCATAGTATCAATTGACGTAGTAATATGTGTGTCTTCTTAAATACCATGTGTTTTACACTTAGTTTTTGAATTAATACTTCTAGTTCTAATAGCTAAAATATAAAAATATTATTATACACAATTTTTACACAGAATAGCGATGTATCATTGGAATCAAATTTAACATATATTTTTACATTGCTTGTATGACCGTGCTTCACGTAACAATTTCCTATTTCGACAGCCTCGACAGGCAACTCTTGAAACATTTCGATGCACTTTAAGTTAGTAATTACTTGCAATTCTGATTTGACGTGCTCAATTATCAGGTTATTTCGCTGATCATTTCACAATAATTGTTCATAAATGAACATTTTCTGAAAATGCTTAATGTTCACAATAGTCAAATCGTCTAGTTCTAAAATCTATAAACTCCTAATTCTGCGCAAGTACTATTTCTGATTACCGACTAGACTCACTCATACTTAAAGCTAACTCTTTATTACCTTGAATCTAAACACTACATGGCAAGTGTGTAAGTAGTGCGCAACTTTTTTTCTCGTAAATAGAGCACACATAAACACAAGATTTTGTGCAACTGCAATAATAAAACTAAAATCGAGTTGAAAAAATTAGTTATTTCATTTTCAATCTGTGAAAAATTGCATTATTCGCGGGCCAAACTGCGATCATGCCGAAATCGGGACAATTCACGTCCCGACTAGGACCTAGGCGGGACACGGGACATTGATGCTCAAATCGGGACAGTCCCCCCTAAATTGGGACGTCTGGCAACCCTATCACCTGGCAAGTAATTTAGGACAAGATGAAGTGTCGGACAATAATATAAAAGTCAAAAGCGAAAAAGATTAAAATTAAAATTAACGTAAAGTCAGTGAGTGCGTAAACATGAAATAAGCAGAAGCAGATCGCTACTTAACTTAAGTGTTCTCTCAGACATGAGATTTCGTACTATCCATCAGAATCTTAAAAATTTCGAATATTTCTTTCCTAATTAATTTTTCACGAAGTGCACGATAGAATCTGAAATGGCACGGTGAAAAGTAAGAAAATATGATTTTCTTTCAATGTAAGATTTTATTTTTGCGGTCAGTTCAACTTTCGCTGAGTTAGACGGACCAATGGGCGACGAGGAAGGTGAAATGGCTATATTTATGCGCATTCAGTGTCAAAAGCCTTAATATATACCTCTGACGGCTATATTTAGCCGTCGCACGGCTATATTTAGGCCTTTAACAGACGGCTAAATATAGCCGTGCGACGGCTAAATAAACTACATTGGCCTAAACTGACAATACTAAAGAACCAAGCTCATGATCAGTAGAATGCAAAGTTTTGTCATTTTCTGGGCCTGTATTTGCATTTTTAACCGCAACAACGGGTAAAATAATTTGGTTTTCATTAGTGTAACTGGAATTTGAGGGTAACCCAGCAGTAGCCGTATATATAGTGCTAGTTATTGACTGACCAGGGTCATTGGTTCCGATGTGTGGGATCGCTGAGTCTGTAACTAACGCCAGAATTTGGAATTGACCTTGATCTGCACTTTCGTTTTCAAATTGTCTGTTGGGAAAAGAAAATCCGTACTTGTGTCGAGTATAATTTGTGTCATTCATCATTTAGCATTACACGTTATTCTCCAGTACGTGTATTTTCAAGTGAGCTGCAGAAAGTATTTACGTCTGATTATTCTGTGAATTAACTGGTACAGGCAAAACGAATTTTGATCAATGTCGAAAAAACTATTGAAGGTTATTATTCAGAGAGGTAAGTTATGTTTCGAGTATTTGCTATTAGTATGTATATGTTGTGTAGGAGCATGTGGGTTGTGGATTTTTAATGTCAATATTCGATTCTGATATAACGTAATTTATTATGTGATAAGATAAAGAATTAAAGTATTTACATTTACAATTAAACTGTAAGTGTGGCAGCATAAGTCAAGCTTCATAATGGGCTGTCCATAAATAATATCATCGGTAGGTCAGTGGGTGAAGTCGGAAATTTATGAAATTTATGACATGCCATGTTAAAGATAGCCATTTATGCAATGGTTAAGCTGATGACGGGAGGGTCATAATTTCTTAAAAGATAGGATTTTTCGATGATTTCATTAATGAACAGACCCTAAATGCGAAATATAGGTTTAAATATCATTCAAAAATAATCTGCGTAAAGAGAGATATCTCTATGCAAATCAGTCATTTCTAGTTTTTTTTAATTTTCAGACCTACCTACCTGTTCTTTGGATTTGGACTGCATTAGTTACGTGCTGAGTTGTACTTCCTTCCCAGTTGAATAATCAATAAAAAGTCTGTAAACATGGATTCAGATTCAGATTCTGATCCTTCTCTGCATTCAAGAAGTAAGAGTAGTGCTTTTTCCTGACATTCAGTTGTAATGGCATTATATATTCTTTAATCTGATTATTATAACTTTTCTCTGCTAAGGCGTACAACAGCATATCAATTATTATACTTTAATTTAATTATTATTAGGATCAGAACCAACAAGGCGTCATTCTGTGTGGAAATACTTCACTTACAACAAGGAAAATCTCACAAGTACGTGCGTAATATTAGAATGTAAGTCAAAGGAAATAAAGAAGGGCAACTATACTTCAAATCTCATCAGTCATTTAAAAACGCATCACAAGAAAGAATTATCCGACGTCCAAACAAATGAACGGTTGCGAAAGCTTAAAGTGTCAACTAGTATTGATGATTTAGCGTCTTTACAGTCCGAAATAAACTCTGCGTTTGGAATGTGGGTTGGTTCTGAGTGTACTATACCCCTTAACGTTGTAAACCACGAAGATCTCAAGCGGGCATTTGCCCTAGCAAACCCACTAGTTCGTATTCCTTCTATTCCAACTCTGAGCAAGAATATCGATGCAATTGTAGAATCTATACGTGATGTTATAAAATCAAAACTCAGTGCTGCGGAGAAAATCGCAATTTCTGCTGATGTATGGACAAAGCGTGGGCTTGGTAGCAGTTATTTAGGAGTAATGGCTACGTTCTACAACACCAAATCCAAAAAGAAAGAAACTTACCTCCTTCATGTAAAAAAAATTAAGGAAGTCAGACACACAGCTGCTAATTTAATGATAGAAATGGAATCTGTGCTGGAAATATACAGTATATCGAAGTCGAAGGTTTGGTTTATGGTAACCGATTCTGGATCAAATGTTGTAGCTGCATTTAGAGATTTGAGTTTTTTTCCTATTGAGGAAGACGAAAATAGTGACAGTTCCGAAGGTGGTGTTGACGAAATCGAAATTGAAGATCAAAATGATGACTGTTATGTAAGATATTCATGTTTTATTCATTCGCTGCTGCTTTCCTTGAAATTATTTACATCCAATGCAGATTTGCATAATCTGATGACAAAAGTTAACGAAATTGTCAGCACGTTTCGTCGCTCTCACGTACGGACGGCAAAGTTGCTTAAAAGATCAAACCTGACCTTAGAAAGCATGATTAAGATACGTTGGAATACTCAATACAGGGTCATTTAAAGACTTCTTGAAGTTAAGGACCATGTTCAGAATTTACTTGATGATGATAATATGGAAAGCTTAGATGAAAATGAATGGGATCGCCTTGTGCTAATAATAGATTTTTTGGAACCGTTTAACCGTTACACAAACATGACAGCTACTGACAGTGTATCTCCTTTCTCCGAAGCAACAATGATTTTGAAGCATCTTGAAAACCATCTCACTTCATTTATGATTCAAGATGATTGTGAATTAGCTGAAGTTGCGGACTTTATGTTAAAAGATTTAAAGTCACGATTTGGGGAATTTCATGCTGTAACGACAGAAAACACTCAACATTAAGTATCGAACCATGGAGATGTACCTGATTGCAACTTTATTAGATCCAAGATACAAAGTATATATTGATGAGTTCGAGACATCCATTGCAGTGAAAGGGATACTAAGATTAGCAGCATCATTTTCGTCAATATCGCTATCGACGATCGAAGTCCCTCAAGTTCCTAAAAAACGAAAGTTTGATATTCTCCCTGCTGGGCATCGAGTTTTGGAAAATGTAGATACTACAGCTGAAGCATCTAGGTTAGATAGAGATATCAAGCTGTATATCACAAGTGCTGGCTACAGTGAAAATTCGCAAATCGATCCCATAGATTTCTGGAAATTAAATCTTACTTCTATGCCAGATTTAGCAAGAATTGCTTTAAACGTTCTCTCTCTTCCCTTGAACACAGCTTCAGTCGAACGCTCATTTTCCTATGTTGGAATGTCCACTAATGGAAGGAGAAATGCTTTGGATGAAGACCATGTCTCCCGTGAAGTTTTCATACGAAGAAATAAAAAACTTGTAAAAGTTACCTAAATACAATGTTTTCGCTGTTATTTTGTGTTGTTGTGTGTTACTTAACGTAAGTATGAAGATTGTATTTACAAAAAATATTTATTTAACTTGTATTACAGAACTTTTAAAATTATAAGCCAAAACAATGCTATACAGTACTACAAGAGTGTCCGTGTAAGTACCTACTTAAGTTAAAATATTGTTTTTGTTTTAATTTGTAGTTTTTTAGGAAAAAATGTGTGATAAACTATTTCTTACTATTTTGTCCGAACACTTTCGCGCACTGGTCTTTGATACATCTGAACTAATTATTTATTTTAGCAGCGCATATTAGTTTGTGTAAAGTGTCTGCTTAATTTTATTTAATATAGTATTGCTGTTACTGTAAACGTAATCTTTCTATGCTCTTTTTAAATTGTTGGAAAAACAAATAAAATTTAACGTAAATGAAATATTTATTTTTACAAAAGTACGCTCTTGGTAAATCATCTTCACTAAATTTCGCATTTTAATTTTCATAATTCTAGCAGCATCATTCGTTAATGGATCCGGGACAGTCTGCAATTAATAATACTACACGATATAGGACTTATTTACTGTTAAAAATACGATCGACAGAAACAAGCTTTTCATCGGGGTTTTGCCTTAGATAGAAAAATAAGAATTCGTAGAAATAGTGTAAATTCAACTATACTAAGCAGTAAACCTACTTTACTTGAAAATAAGCGTTTTTTTCTACCGTCTGTAATTTATTCATTTCAAAAATAACAAATTGTAATTGTATTGTTATTGTAATTAAAAAAATTACAATAACAATTTGATATTGTAATTGTGATTACAATAACAATATCAATTGTTATTGTGATTCTCAAAATTTCACAATAACAATAACAATTCACAATTTCAGTGCACTACTTTTAATAGCGGCTTTCGAGTTTTCATTGTTGTATATCACTGTTTTCAAATGATTTGGATAATACAACTAGACTAAAAGAAGTTTTAAAAACTACATTGCATTAAAGACAAAACCATTTAAATCTACATTTAAAACCTACACGTAGAATCCAAAGAATCCAGTAAAACGGATTTTCAAAGAAGCACTAGAAAGTTATAAAAATTTTCATTTAAAGAAACATGTATGAAAAAATGATAGTCGCAAGAATTATTAAAAGTTTTAAATTCTTAAAACAAAAAAAACTGATTTTGCATTAACAGTCAAAACTTTAAAGCTTACTTAATTATTCTAAAGCTTTCTTAGAATCTTGCATCAGTAACATACATCATTTATGCTTTTGTTTCATGATCACAAGCTTAGACAGCACAGTTTTTTGGAGTAACATATAGAACCAACAATTCAATTAATAAACGACTCAATTGAACAGCTGTTTAATTTGCAACGCCATAAACACTTATCAATTACTAAATATTTAACATACAATTATTTGAGTTTTGAACAAACTGGTTAGTCAGGTACAGTAATTAGTAACCACGGGGCCAAAATCAGTTTGGTAACTATTTTTTTACTCAGGATGCAGACAGTTAAATAGTACTAGATTAAAAAGGCGTTCTTAAAAACATAGGTTTGCTTAAGCTATTTTTATCAGTGCTTTCCAAAAATTATTTGTAGCATTTCTTTGTGTTTAGTCTCTTTAATGTATTACAAATGTCGGCTGTTTTAAAACAATAGATTTGCTCATGCCTGTCTTTACTTTTAGCATATTACACGGTTGCAGATAAAAAAAAACGTTATAAACGAAATAACCAAAACATAATAGAGATATCTCTATTCGTTCATGATATAAAAATCATTGCACACATGTTAAAAATAATTCATTTTCAATATTTAGGTAATTAATGTTTGAAAAGAGAGTATGTCTTACAAAAACACACTTTTGTGAGATAAATATGTGCTGTAAAATTTTCTTTATTGATAAACAACAATTTACTATTAAAAATGCTGCTGCTAACCTTTATCTTTATAAATTCGCTAAAAACAGTAGCTGTACCCAATTCACCAGTGTTGTGTTGTTTGAGTCCATTTGGTCAACCGATCTATTGGTTATCACTCATTTTGCACCGACGTTTAAGGTCTTAAATCGCAGTACGATGCCTTAACAGTCTCTAGCTAGCAGGTTAGCTAAACCACGGATTGACGGATAATGAACCTATCAGTTGATAAAAAAACGTTTAATTATAGGATGCATGATAATGTTGTTCATTTTACTGTTCATCTATGCCTGAATTAGTTTGTTGTAGAAAAAAACCTGAAAAAAGTATGCCTAGGTATATTTAGGAGCAAGGTATGACAACAAGCTATAAAAAGTCAGAGCATATGAAGTTGACACTTTGGCTGTACATTAAAGTGGAAACAGTACTTAGTATCGGCCCGCCTAAACGCGTGCATATTAAAAAAAATGACAAGATGACTAGTCAAATCACTATTTAGCAGCATTCCACAACGGGCTGTTACTTTTTATAAAATATTTATCTTAACACTATTACAAAAGTAACGTTTAAACTAAGTCTAAGACAGCTTGTAATACTGACATAGATTTATTTGTACAGGTGGGTTAGTTAGTGATAGCTGCAAGAAGTCTGCGTTGTCTTTAATAGTTTATAACGATTGCTTTGTCGCATATCTGAAACACTGCGACTGACTGTTTCCAGTTTCAAGAAGTGCAACCTTTAAACAAAATTATATTACCTCCTTGCTGACGACTCATATACTTACTTTTAAATCTAGAGACCTTGGGGATGTATCCCATGGTCCATTTATTGTATTGGTATGTGGGTTCACGGCACAATTTTAGTAAACTTATTATTACATTGCTTATGCATAGTTGAAAAAAACTTGTGTTCGTGGGGATCCGTTTAAGCTAAATATGTAAATGAAAAATTGAGTTGCTGCTAATTAGGTTCAACTTTTGTTTAAGTATGTTAGAGAAAACAATATACTAATTAGTACAATATTTTAATGCTTACACTGCAGAATAATCAACTACAAATAATATTTTTTATTTAAATTATTTTATTTCATATAAAGCTATTGTTTTAAAAACTTATGCTGCTGTAGATTTTGATGTAGTTGCACGCGTAGTTTTGCTAACTGCAAATTGTTATCGCAGATATACACTACCTTTGTCATGTTTTGTATAACTGTCAGATAGTTTTAGATAATAAATGATTGCGTCTCTTGGTAAGCTGATTTAATCTCCCTTGATTTTGAAACTAATGTTCTGCGAATTTTTTTCTCCAGCAAATTCCTACATTTGTTGATGTAGATTTTACTGGTTTGGGCTGATTGCTTAAGAGTTGTTTTGTACCTCAAAATGTACTCCGCGTTCCACACTACAGTAGCTAGATAATAATAGGTCGAGTTGTTAGATTGAGCTTCCATTCTATAAGCATTTTGTAATTTAGGTTTCTTGAGTCCAATTAATTTTACAATATTTAGATTTTTGTCGAGATCGTTGTTTGATTTTTTTGCCTTTTTTTTATTCCATGAATCACAATATTACTTAGACAATGCTGGTTGGCAGGCTGCGTTATACTTTCGACGATTGTTTAAATATTCATTTACCCTGGTTTCTCAGTTATTGTTCATTATTTTTGTTGCTTGCTTATTTTTGAAATTTTTGGTTCTTTGGTTAGTATTGTACAGACAGGATTGCATTTTGGATTTTACAGTTTTGTTTATCCGACTGAGTTTCTGAAAAAAGTGGTTGTAAAACAGAGTTGGCTTTTGCTTTGAGCAAGAAAATTTTGTCTTCAATGCTGTGCATACGTGTTTATATTTGTTTTAGTGCGCTCAGTGCATTACGTTAGTCAACTCGGATTCTGTTTTTGTTGCTTGCATGTCAAAATTGAACTTTTATTTGATGGCTTCAAGAGCTTCTGCCATTGCACTTGTAACTTTCAAACAGTGAATTACAGCTTTTTGCAGCGTGTTATTTGCTGACTTTTTGTTTTGCTTGACCTTTATTTATTTAATAAATATTTGTAATGGTAACCGGAGATGACACAGCTAATTAAGTGTTTGATATATATGATTTTGAAGACTAGAGAAATCAAGAGATTCAAAATATCAACAGTTACTGAATTTTAGCATCAGAGGCTAATGATTTCATATTGGCTTTTGTTTCGAGCTTTCACTCATATTTAAAATGTTAATTATCGTCAAATGTAGGAACTAATAATATTTGAAGGGATTTATAACTATTTTGTTTTTTTGGGTAATCGAATCTCATATACGAGTGTAAATACAAAGTATCTGTTGCTTTAAATACGAAAGAAAGACAACGATATTAAAATAAACTTAACACTAAGAATGTTTTCAAAAATCATCCGAATAATTAATGTGCGTTTAAATCTACATTGAAGGCCTAAATAAGGTTTTGTTAAATTGGTGTTGCAATCATTAAAATAATAAAAATAATATTAAAAGTTAGCCTTTTTATTAATTATTACTAAAACCTAGATTGCACAAAACGAGTAATTAAATATAAAATGCGCATGGATAAAATAAGGAATTGAAGTATAGAACTTACTTTAATAGTTGAAACAATTAACACAGTTAATAAGGTCTGGAAACTGATGAGAAACACTGCAATAACACGTCCGTAACTTATAATGTACCGCGAGCAACTGAATTTCTCAACTGCGGAATGGTTTTCTTCGCAGTGACAGAGGCTTTCAGCAGAGTCTCCTCTTTTCAGTCCCATCAGCATTTATATACGCTTAATACAGAAACCAGAAACCCCCTAACAATAGTGGGCGTTGCAGGGAAGTCTCTCTTGCTAAAGTGGGTTGTGGTTCGGTTACCTTGAGATAAATATTTTTGTTTTAGGTACTTTACACGTTCTCTGAACCTGCTCTTTACTCATGAGAGTAAATGCGCCTTTATGTTTTGAATCACTGACTAGACTAGTGAGCATTTCCTGCTTGTTTAATTAAATTCAACATTACAAGTTACAAATCTCATATTCTTTGCTTGAGTGGAGCAAAAAATTGCCACATAAATTTGTTTACTGTTTATACTTCAGCCAAATTACTCTTTAGCCATCGTTAGTAGCTCGTGCTCGTATCAACAAATTTATTTTGTATCATTTGGATATAATAATATGTAATCCATACGATACTTATATATTTAATATAATAATATTCCTGAGAGGGCAAAGTGAGTTCAGATACGCATTTAAAGTGTACCTTTGTAAGCAGTTTTCTAGTGTTTGTCATTTTAAGATTTGCATGACATCGCAACGAATAAGTATCGGGTTCCTGTTCCAGCCATGCTACATGATATTTGAATATATGTATAAACGAAGAATGCTAAAATCGTAAATATTATTTTATGTTGAAAGCAATATGGGCAATTAATCCCAATCCATGTTCGATTTTTTTAGTTGACTGATGTGTAGAAGTATATTTACAACATTTTTTAATAAAACAGCTGCGTTTGTTTTATCACATGTTTTTTTAAAGATTTTTTAATAATAATTATTGATTAATTTTCAATATTTTCTTTGTCGATAAGTTATAATCTCACCACGACTGTTAAAAGTTACCGTCAGATTATAAACTTAAATTATTTTCTGAGTATTCATTTCACTCGATTATCGTAGAAAAATAATTAAAAGGGAGTCCCATTAATAATGAAAATACTTACTAGTTAGTTTCCACCGAGGATCGATTTCCCTGTCTTTATAAGTTAGATTTAGTACAAAAAAGAATGTGGACTTTGACCCCATTAAGAAAATGTATCAAACTGCTGTGATTAGTGAGTATGGTAATGTTTATTATTATTATTGTATTGTAGCATTCGTATCAAACAACACTATTCAAGTGAGCTTGCCACGCTTTCATTATTATATCTTCACTAAAGATAAAGTTATACTTGCTTAGTAAACGCTAACCTGCATTGTCATAGACCATTCTGCCCATTGAAAATTGAAATTACTACATATTTATCATTGTTGGACCACTGAGATTGAACTAACACAAAGTAAAGTATTTTTAAAACTTATTTATAAGACATACCACATATATGTACGCACTTGCTACTACATATTATGTTGTCTTTATGCCAAACCTATTAATACATATTACACTGTACTCTAGCTTGTAACTAATCGTAACCTTATAATTGAATAAATATCAAACTGATTATTGTAAGATTTTTTAACTGCCAACATTCTGATTGTGGGAGCTAATGATTAAATCACATCATGTATCATAGCAAAAAAACGGTTACCTAAAAGCAATTTATTACATTTGATAAAATTACAATATTAAATGAAAGACCGTTATAATAGAATTTAGAACATGCAGCTTGAGGCAGTATGTAAAACTGCAGAGTACAGCGAATTGTACGCCCTAGATATAATGGTGCAATATAATAAGTCTATTGTACTGTTGGGTTTTTTAATTATTTCATTGCAACAAAAATTAATATCTACAATTTTCGGCATAATATTGTTACTGAGTGAGTCTGATAATACAAATCTAAATGTTTTGAAAATAAAGATTCATTAACCGAATTCATTGAGATACCACCTGTCTTTCAATAGGGAATCATAGCTGTTCAAGCCTCTGGAGGGGAGTGCGCCCTCATCCCTCTTTTGTGCACTCCGCTCCACTCAAAGTGGGGAGCATCTACTATAAGCAGCCCTCCAAAAAAAGAGTGCGAGTGCATAAAAACCAGGAGTGCTAAAAAGAGGGGAGCGGAGGGCAATACCACTGCACTCTTTCAAAATTTCGAATCACTCAACTCTTGTCAAAGAACCCTGAAAATGATGACATCAGGGTGGGTGGATCCTAAAAACGTGACAATTCGGGTGACATAACTTATGGACCATCCATTACAGCGACTTTTATTTTGGGTTTGAAGCTTTGAAGTTTTTTTTCAATAGAATTGAACTTTCCCTATCTTGATTGAGAGACAAGGATTTCTAATCAGTGGGGAAAAGAGGGCCCTCTTGAGTGCGAGGGGAGGGCAAAGAATTTTAAAAGGTTATATAAAGAGCGGAGTGCGAGCGCACAATAAATTTTTAGATGCAAAAGAGGGGAGGTTTGAGGGACAAATAAAACATACATATTTTTTGGAAAAGAGGGGAGCGGAGTGCGAGGGCAATTCGTTTGGCCAGCTCTGTAGGGAATAGGGAGTTATGCAAACAATTTCAGTTTGAACCAGTTTTCCCCCAATACCCCAGCCCCCGCCGAAAATCTTAAATTGCCATTTCCATGGTTTTTTATGTCATTACGCGATACTGCTGACCTATTCAACAAAAAACGGTGCTTAAAACTTAACTTTTAGTACTAAAAGTTAGGCGCTGCTATTTAAATCTAAAAATATTTACAGTTAGTAAAAAAGCAGTACATGCATGCAAAAATAATACGTTTGAAAAACGTTTTTGATCGTAGCTACTCGAAATAAGAGTGGTAAAATAGTAGTTATAGTACCACACCAACGTTGTACATCTCGTGTTCTACGTCAGTGCAGTGACCATGTCCAACGGGTATAAATAAATAGAACGAAGAATGGACTTTGCCCCACGAATGTCATACGAAGTACCAAGTACAGGGAACAGTGAGTACGAAGTACGACTGACTATAGTGAGCAAAACAGTGCCCCAAGACAAAGCACAAGTATTTACGTGTATATAATGATTTTATTCTCATTAATCCCTGTCTTTTCCACTCTCTTGCTTCAAGTAACTTTCGAACTGAATCACTGCGCCTTCTTTGCTCACACTGCTGATGATGCTACACATATTAAATTACATAGACGTTTTTCTTGCCTACACACACATGATAGTACCTATGGAGCTATAGTATAATCACTAGCTATAATATGCATTTAAACATGCGTTCGATGTGTACACTGTAAGTACACTGCAATGACACAAAAGCCACAACTCCCAGGGAATAGACAACTCAAATGCCTATATAGACAATTGGTAATTCACTAGTAACTGTACATCACCTATATGCTTGAAAAAATACAAAAAGGCAAAAAGGTTGAATGAGTTGAATCCAATATGCTGTATAAATTACAAATACACTCATATGCAGTCACTAAGTAATTCTCTTTGTGAAATTAACATGAGTATCAATGATTTTTTTCTCCAATCTCTTCGTCTTAATTATTTTGTTGTTCTAATAATTAAATTTCATTTTACTGCTTGTGACTGGCTTGTGTTTGTTACTATATCTGTATATGAGAAGTTTGCTGACAAAACACGTTAAGAAAAAATGTTTTCACACACATTTTTAAAAACTGGGATTATAGAACAGATAATTTACACCGTGAAATATTAGAGGTCAAAGGTCACTAGAATAATTTTAATTGTTAAATAATTCTTTCTAAAAACATTTTTGGCAAAACGTGTTACGCCCATCAGTCTTTTTTGTCAAAACACTGTAAGAACACTAAAAGCCCAATGAAGCAACTGATTCTTATAAAAATACCCCAAATTGTCCAAATTGTCCAACACTCCAAAAATAATGTCACTAAACTAAAGCATAATAAAACGAAAAATATTCGTTTCAATATCAGATTCACGCGTAATATTTATTGTTAACGTATGTCAATATGCAGGTCAAAAGACCAATTTTTGGCACATTTGAAAGCTTTAGCGTATTAAAAAGAGGGGCGCACATCACGTAATTAAGAAATTGTACATAAGGAAAATCGTGTTTTTTATGAGAAAAAGAAAGTTGTAAGAAACTTTCTGAATACTTTAGAAGTAGTAAGTTCGCATCCAACTATAGAACTTTACAATTTGGAGTTATTATTTTTATAATTGAAGTTTGCTGTTTTCTTAAGTACAATTTTTTTAACGCTAGTAGGCTTTTAATATCTCTTTGACCTAATATTTATGTAGCAGCCATTATTCAACTTTTTATAATTAATGTAATATATTTCAAAAATGTAGTGTTTGACGTTTAGTGTTGTATATTGGGGAAGAGTCACATATTACGTCAGAAAATCCCCTTATTGTCAATTGTCAGTACCTTAACCATTGTGAAAATCAGCGGCGGATCCAGGATTTTTTTCTGAGGGTGGGGGCTAATGGCTGCCTGGGGGAGTCTAACAATGTTAAGACGCCATATTAGAAATGGCCGCTGTTATCTCTACAATGTTTCAAAATTTCCTTCTGGGGAGCCCACTGGATCCGCGGTTGGTGCAAATGGCTACCTTTTGCATGACCCAGAAAACATACCACACACCCTAGATGCGCCTCTCCTAGTGGTTACAAGTTACAATACTGCTTACAATTAAATACTGCAATATATATAAAGATAATTTTATTCAAAAGAACAAACTTAACACTGACCTCCATCGAGGGTAGCCTAAACGACTCAGTATACGATACACAAATTTGGTATATAGAAATTTTGAATACCAGCTTCCCATTTAGCTCTGATAAGACCCAGCCCTTTAACTTTGGTGCTAGAGTACATCATATTTGTAGGTGTACTAGTTGGTAAATTTAAAATCTCTTTCGCTGACGTCCTAATGATTTGATCAATGGAATCCAAGAACTTAGATGACAACTTTGTCAATGGGGCATTCTGAAACTGATAAATGAGTGTCGGCCAAATGTAGTCTTTATTATCTTATTATGATTTTAAATTGCATAACTTTAAAATGCATTATTTTCAGAATACCACATAACTTATAAAGTTAAACAATACGTTTAAAAAAAATTGTAAGATGCTCTAATTAAATGTTTTCAAAAAAGTGCGTGGAGTGTTCTACTTAAATGTTTTTGAAAATTGCAAAATTTTCTATTCGCATGCTTTTGAAAGCAAATTTTTTCATTTGCGTGATTATAAAAAGTGCAAAATGTTTCATCTGTATGTTTTTAAAAAGCCCAACATGTTCTGCTTACATACATATTTTTGAAAACAGCATGTTCTGTTTGCTTGTTTTTGAATGTAAAATGCTACATTCACAAGATTTTAACAGGTGCAAAATGTTTCATTTTTCTACTAATAATTTCAAAAGACTGTTAAGTAGGTACAGAGAAATCCAACTATAAGGGACGCCGCCGGACCGGAAAAATCCGTCCCTTATAGCCGGGTTCCCTTTTATCCGTTTAAGATATTTCCCTTATAAGTGGACACAACACATGGTTTTAATTTGGAATTTTTATTTTTAGTCAAAACGTGGTCAAGGAATATACATTTTTTCATTCCAACAATGCTTTATCAATATCTGGCCGAGAACAAACTCTTTGCTTTTTCACACTTTTTCCTTTGAGCCATGTACTCGTGATTTTTTCACTGTCTTGCTTAATTCGGCCTATTACACTTAAACTAATTCCAGTTTCTTTGATTACGTATTACGTCTGCCTGCTTATGAGTTTTTAACTTTTGCAAAATTTCATATTTTTGTTCTGTGGTAAATGAGTTTCTTTTCCTTTTCGTCGCCATTGTAAACTGAAGGAAGCAGTAAAGTTTAAGTTGATTGTAGAGTCACTAGCATCAAAAGCAGCGTAATCTATAAATACTATGACTTGCTTAGATTTAAGATAATGTAAATGTTCAGTTAAGATAAGTTCAGTGTAGTTGTAAAGTATAGTAGTGCTCCACTTGTTCGGATCGGTTCAGTCTAATTATTTATTTCTATCATTTTTCTTGAAAATTCCCTTATAAGTGGACAAAAAAATAAAAAAAAAATGGTCAAAAATGTGTCCCTAATACCCGGTTTTTCCCTAATATCGGTTCCCTTACATCCGGATATTTTTAACATTGAAACATAGGCCGGCCGACCAATATTTTAAATATGTCCCTTTAAGCAGGATTTCCCGTTTATCCGGATCCCTTATAGTCGGATTTCTCTGTACTAGCCATTACTAAACTTTTTTTATATTTATTAAATATGGGTTTTGTCTCTTCCCAGCGCGATAAATCTTGCCTAATATGCGTTTTTAATTATGGTTAGGTTAGAAACAAGGCTGGCCATGAGTTAGCCTGCTGGGAATGAGTTTCCCAAGCAAACCTCAAAATTTTGAACCATTTTATAAAAATTAATACTTAGCGTAAGATTTAAGTATTTTTGGCTACTAACGTATTTGGTACTACACAGCCATGGGAAAAACATGTGTACATAATATGTTGTATCTCTATTTATGATTGTTAGCACTGTTCCTCGTATCATTACTTACTGAATGGTAAATAAAAACAAATACTGACAATTGCATATCTGCTTGATTTAAATATTTATGCTAAATAATATTGATTCAAGAGAAATATGTGAAGTGCAAAGTTATTTAAAATCATGGAGGTTATTTTCATCATCTTCATGCCGTTTGTGTTTAATCAATTCTGCATTGCTTGCATAAAATCTCTCTGGAAATTCTTATAAAATCAATACGTTTTATTCCCGTTCACAAATGTAAGTTTAGTTTAAAAGTTAACATAATAAATATAAATTATTCATGTGCAACATAGGTCGCTTGAAATAGTTGAAATACTTTAATATCTTTATGTAATCATAACGTTTAAGTGTAAGCATATGTACCTACATTATTTTATTTTAGTAATTTAAAATATGTTACTAACTACGTACTTACTTTACATGTTTTTGTTATCCCAGTCCAACAATTGAGACAGAAGTCTGAACAGTAGCTATACAAGTATATATTACAAATTGAAATAAAATAAATCCCAAGACTATACTTACTGTGCTTGTCATGATTTTTATTACTTTTGTATTTAATACATCATACGACAGGAGCGTACTAAACTTCTTGAGGTAAAAAGCAAAAATGTTATAAAAGACTATTAAGGGTCTATTAAGGTACTCAAATTGCTCAATTGCACAAAAGACTCAAAATTGAGGTTGAGATTGTTTAGAATAAGTTTTAAAAATTCCTAATAATATATAAATGTGACTACTAGTAAGTAATTTAAATATTTAAATAACCTATTACGCCTAACCAAAATAACGAATAAATTCAAAACTAAAGTATCCTATTGAAATTAATAATTGCTTTACTAGTAATGATTTGTTTAACTAACGCTACTTGACAATTTGTTTAACAATAATAAGCTGACCATCAGTAGATTGATTAATTTGTTAAAACGTTGAAGCCGACGCACCAACCAAATTATACAGCTGATTCTATGAATACACTACGACGGAGCCAAATTAAAACTACGAAACTCAGAAATTATAACGCTGAGCATGCGTTGTGGGGCTCAATATGAAAATATGTAGTTGCAATACTAGCTTCCTATTAACGTCTTTGTTACAAGATGTTTTTGGTTTTTAATATAATTTTGAATATCTGTGTCCGCCATGCGGTACACGTCAACGGAAAAATCTAGTTTGCGTGGACGACTCTTGATAGTTGGAAATGCAGTTTTATTTATTTCGTTTTGGTCGGCAAATGAGGTTCTGGAATTTAAACCTTTTGTTGTTTCCATATCGAGAGTCTGCTTCCTTAGATTCCGGGCCTCCAGTATTTTTTGTGCTATATCGCTTTCGCTCATCGGATGAATTCGAATTGAGAAGTCTCGGCATGAAGCAAGAAGTTTTTGGCTCCTTTCACTCAGTCCTATTAAAATTTATAAGCATCATCTATAAGCATCTTCTCAAATCCGAAGGCAAAAAGCATACCTTTTACACGCCGAATTAAGCAAGCATTTTAAACTAGAATATATTATTACCATGTTTATTTATTATGGTGTTGACACATTTTGTGGATTGCAGTGTCTTTCCTACGATTTCAGTCTTTTTTATTTTCTGAGCAATTTCACTTTCGCTCATCCGATGCACTTTAATAGACAGGTCAGGGCACAAGCCCAGGAGTTTCTTACTTCTTTCACTCAGTCCTGTTTAAAAGAAGCAATTTTTGAAATACATAAAATAATGATGGTTGAGCAAAGTACAGAGTATAATATGTAGCTTAACTTAAGGTTTAGCTACAAAACACTATACAATTTCAAAACGCTATAGCTTACCAAGTCCAGTAAAGGTTGCTTTTCTTGCAAGATGAGATCTACTTCCTGCTTTGGAAGGATTTAGCTTCTTTGGGATAGAAAAGTATACACCACGTGATTCCAACGCCAAACGCTTTCTGGAAACATTTTTCGGCAATCTTTGTTGAACGATTTTTGTCTTTTTTGGCTTCGGACTGCATTGAATGCGCTTTACTTTTCCATTATCGAGGTAATACTTGGGCTTCATTCTCAGCATCTTCTTAACTAAAGCTTCTGTTCGTACTTTATGCAACGTTTTGATATGGTTTGATTTTTGAATCTTGAGGCGGGCAGTTTCCCTGTCCACTAACCCCAGTTGGGATAAAAATTGCATCTACATTTTTGAATACAAAAACGATACTATTAAATTTTGGTCCATTTAACAAATAACAGCAGGGTTAGCAATAATGCCTATAACGCACGGTGCAAAGTCAGTGTTGTTACATCTTTGCGCAATATGGACATGAGAAAGGGAATATGCATATATGTATTAATACATAATATATGCCATAGGAAATGTAGCCATGGAAAAGTGATAGAAATTGAATAACGATAAAATACAAAAATTAGTAATAAAACATAATTATTATTACCTTTGCCAAGTCGTCACTATTGCTCTGCAGTGGTTGAGATTTCTTGATATCAAAAGTAATTCCTGATTTTCCCGATATACGTCTTATAGTAATAACTGGAATCCGAAATGCGATCTGGTTCTGGAAGAATTGGGGAGTTATTGATTTACGACTGATGTGTTCCGCCATGTTCAATACAAAAGAGTTTCTGCTGTGATTAGATTATACAACATTAACTTCTCGTATTAGTTGATCTGGGTTTGCCTGTAAATTATGTAAAATAATGCGTTTGTTTACTTCTAGATTCATAAATGGTTGCGTAATTATATGCAGTTGGTGATATTATCAATCATTTCATATTATGTGGTTAAATTACAGTCAATGATAATACCAAGATATCGAAATTTCTGCACTCTCTCAATTTCATTTCCATTACAAGTTAGTACAACAGAAACAGGTACCTTTTGATCACGGGACTTATGCAGCACCATGAATTTTGTTTTATCAACATTTACTTTAAGGCCATTGCTATTAAACTAATTACTAACATTGTTTATACAAATCTGCATATGATCAACCATATCACTAAACACAGGTGCATAGTAATACAAAACCATGTCGTCTGCATACAAAATAAAATTAACTCCATTTAAGACAGCTTCACCCACTTTATCTATATATATGATAAACAACAATGGTCCTAGTATGGATCCCTGAGGTACCCCTAGCTCAAGCTCATATGATTTAGATAAGAACTCCCCTATTTAAATTTTAAAAGTACGATTTCTAAAATAATCAATATTAAGCTTCAGCAAATGGCCATAAATACCAAAATCGTCTCTGAGCCTTATTATTAGTTTGTCATGCGGAATGGAGTCGAACGCCTTTTGTAAGTCAATGAACACAGCAATGACCCGTCCACATTTACCATCAATAAAACTAAAAACGTCGTGAGTCAACTTGAGGTTTGCTGTGAGTCAAGATCGAAACTTTCAAAAACCATGTTGTTCATTACATAAATTTATACCATTCAGTATCCTATTAAAAAGCATTTTTTAAATACCTTGTCTAATAACGGTATAGAGGAGAATGGACGATCAAAGCAAGCATTAAAACGAGAATCCTTACCTTTATACAGTGGCATTACAATAGCACATTTAAATTTAGTGAAGAGACACACAAGACAAGGAATTGCGTGAATAACAGTGCTAAAGGCAAAGCTAATTCGCCCATACAATCATTCAATACACGATAAGAAAGTTCATCAGGGTGTGAATTTTTCTTATGCTTTATCAACTTAAAGCGTGCTCTCACTTCATCGTCAGTAAATGGTTGAACCTCAATATTATTAACATGCGTATTATTATAACGATTAGTATTACGATAGAAAAACCCTACCATCGTAATACTTTGAGATGAGCCTAGCCTACAATATAGTTTTGTACTGAACCAAAGACCTGGCCTAACGAAAATTAATTTTTTATAAATGATTATGAGGGATGGGATGGGTGGGATCGTTCTACTCATAGACCTCAAGTAACTCATATAATTACAGTCAAATTTCAACTTACTGCGTAAGTCTCATTTAACTAACAATTATACTTCGTTACTATCGGTCCATTCGTAGAACGATAGTATACTAATTGTAGCTATTTAAAGTAAAATAAAAAATTTTTTACGTAATAGTTTAATCATGACAATGCGCACAATTTATGTAACAATTATTATTATAAATTTATTTGCCACATTAAAATATACATCAATAAATCACACTACAAAGATAACACTGCCATTTCGTAAGCTACCTAATTTACCATAGGTCTATTGTAGAATTTTGCAAATGTCTGTGAATTAGCAGTCCAACCTGCGCGAGAGAATATGTTATCAACTTTAAGGCCTGTCGAATATACTTTAGACGTAGAAGCGTGACGAAAACTATGTGCCTTAAATACAGTTGTATCAATATTAGCTTGTTCTAATGCCAATTTTAACCATCTACTAATCGTCTGATTTGTTACAGGCTTATGAGGGTTTTCCAAACTTAAAAACAAATTATCATGTCTACGATACGGTAAAGTTCTTGATAAATATGCGTTTAACGCACTTACAACACAAATGCTATCATCCAGAGAGTAGGGAGGGAAACGTAACATAGGCTGTATGCCCCTTGGTTTATAAGTCTTAAGTATTTTATCAATTTTTATTGTAACAATGTCACTAAATATGATATTAGACACCAATACCGAATTAATTGTTTGTACACGTTGTGCAGTTACAAGTGACATTAAAGCTGCCAATTTTATAGACAACTTGGAAATTGGCAATTCAGAATTATTCGGCCAGCTTCTAAATAGTTTCAGAAGTTTACAAGGATTCCAAGTACAATTATATTTAGGAAGAGGAGGGCGCAGCCTCGAAACTCCCTTTACAAATCTCAAAACAAGGGGATGTTCCCCAATACTAAAATTATCTATAGGTGCTAATACTAAAGACAACGCTGATCTGCAAGTATTTATGGAGCTGTAACCCGCTCCCATATTTAACATCTTGTACAAAAATTCTAAAACAGACTTAATATTAAAATTTGCAGCAAGCTTATGTTCATTACAGTATTGTAACCATCTACGTATGTAAATTTCGTATTGTTTCTGTGTTGAAGGAGCACATGAGGCCAAAATTACCGATATAATATTCTGGGAATACCCTTGCTTGTAGAGTTCGTTCCCGATAAGACTGCTGCTGCTAGTCGAAGTGTTGTTGCTAGTGGGTGAGGGCTAGAATCATAAAAATATTTTGATAAATCAGCACACGGGCCAAAGACATATATGTCGGAAATTGCCATTTTAAGGAATCTAGGAAACCATGGCTGAGCTGTCCAATAAGGAACAACGACTATTCCATTAGCTTTATCTGCAATAATTTTCCTTAATACACGTGCCACCAAGCAAAATGGAGGAAAACAATAAAAGTTTAGGCTATTCCAAGTGAATGTAAAAGCATTCACATAAGACGCCCTTGGATCCGGTTGCCACGAGGCAAACACGGTGCATTGAGCAGTCCACTGCGTTGCAAAAAGGTCAATAACTAAAGCTATAACAAGCTAATAACAGAAATAGGTATCAGATTACCGTATTTTCCCCGATACTTTGCGGAAGTGCGCCGGTCTGTAATTGTGCGAGGGGAGTAAACACCTAAGGCTAATAGTACGCGGGTATCTGATAATACGCAGGAGTAATAAGTAATATACTCCTACACTCATCTCTCAGGCCTTTAAATAAATCTTAATAGAAGTTTTTTTTGAAGAGTGATTTTGGTGGGCCTCGAGGTAAGACGTGTCCGATCGTCTGTCCTCGAAGCTAACACTGAACCATTGTACACTCCAAGTATATGAGACTCGGTTTGGGATTTTTCTGTGGTTGATAGCGATATAACAGTTGCACGCTGTCGGTTTCATGGGGCCGATTGCTGGTATTTGCTTATAATTAAAAATTGAAATAGCTGTGTACCTGTATTGAAAATAAAGCTTTTCGATTAATTTTTTAACAGACTTTGAGAGCTGATTTAAACTGACTGAGATCTCCTCTCGAGCCTCCTTACTCTCAGAGGCAGAAACAGCGGACGAAGGGAACAGATGTGAAAGGCAGTAGTTGAACTTTCCTCATTGTATATCTTCCTTTTGGATAGACTATCTCTGCGTTTGTGAGAGACGGGGAATGGGTAAAGGGGCAGATAGGAAGATTCAGTTATCGGAACTCTAGGATCGATATTTGTTCTCCCTTGCGGAAAAGAGTTTACCAGATGCATCTGGTGAATCTATTTGTGTTATCTGCTCGGTCTATCTGTTCAGAAAAGAGCACTTGTTGCATACTTGAAACAGCCCAAAGTAGGAAACAGGGCATTCATCGCATCAGAGAATCTTAGTAAAGGACTCTTTTGCTTTTCCTAATTCCTGGTCGGACTAGCTGGTTTCAAGAAATCTTATAGTAATAGGGCAGATTAACATGAAGTCGATAGGATAATCCGTAGGCTATCGAGGCGACTGTGCTTGCACAATTCACTTATTGGGTATGCCCTAGGCAAAAGTAAATTTCAAGCAGGCGTTCTTGAGTGAGCGGTTAGGACTGCAGGCTGTAACAAAATTTACAGTCTCAGACCTGGCTTTGATCCTCAGCCACTGCTGTTCGTTTACGGCTCGGTGTTGTGTTGTAAACTTCACTGGATGGTTGATTGAAACCTAATCTTCTTCGGTGCTTTTTAGTTACCACTACTTACTGTAGTGGTCTAGGGAATGGGCCTCCTTTACTGTGGAGGAAGGGACAGGGATAGGTGAAAGGGTACAAAGACCGTAACGATCTGACGAGGTAGCCTCCTATTTCCTCACACACAGTGACTGGTTGAGTCTGGTTGTAAGAACTTTAGTTATATCGACTTAATGCATATTTATTATAATAATTATTTTTTAAAAGTTTTCTAGTTGGGATGGAAATGGGTTGGTAACGGCCTGGTCCAATGATTGTCGGGTGCCAAACTGTAAAAATGCTCGATATAAAACCCAAAAATACATACATCTTTTTAAAACATTGCGTTTACTTTTCTTGTATTGCATCCTTTAATTTAATACTGCGCAGTTTGTAATGAAATATACTAACATCAAGTATGCTTGATAATATTTTTATCTCAAGAAGCTTAAACAATTTGAGCTGCGGTACAATGCACAGTTTGATATCAATGATATAGTAAGCAATACCTTAACAACCCATTGTAATTGAGCCACTGACTTATAAATAAAGCTTAATCTAGCGAAGCATTGTTTAATAGTATTAATCTCTCTAAACAAATAAAACAATTAGAAGTTTAAAAATTAAAATAAATAATGTGCTGTTGTTGCTAATCTATAAGATGTACAAATCATAAGCTTGGGAAGAATATTAAATTCATGCTAAAAAAGTCCAAAAAACGGTATTTGCTTCCAAAAATAAAATACCTTGGTTTTGAAGGTGAGCATTTGGTTTTTTTACAAGTCATACATTTAAAGTGGTTTATAATAGCCACCTGTATTATGCATTTAGGATATCCCTAAGATACAAGTAAACAAAATCATTCCTTTTATAAAAAAGTGTTTGTAAATTTTGTCTAAAAAAGGTCAGTAGTACCAATTACGATGACATTATTACTAGGTGCGTGACCAAATCTAAAAATGGAATTTTTTGTTGTATGCTTACCATAGAACATTCTGCAAATTACACTTGTTTGTATCCCGCTTACTAACTTCGGCATAGCAACTGGCTGGAGACAGGCTCAAAGCAGATTAAGTTTACTTTCATTACAATTTAAAGCTAATATCAAGCATTCAGCTACATACAATGCTGAGGCTGCCAGGAACGTATAAATAATGATGAATTGCAGACTCTGTAATAAACAAACACCTACCCAGATAAGTAAGTATTTATGTGGAGTTTAACGCTCGAATTTCCATGCCATGGCTGCATTAAGCCTCATGCCAAGTAACTAGCCCAATTCAGTAGTATCGTATGGCATTTAAAGTAGATTGATCAACATGAAATTACTGAAATGCCGCTCAGGCCAATAAATAGGCCCATTGCAGAACAATCCGTTTTACTATGACTTGTCTTTACACGTTATAAAGTATGCGTAAGCAAGAACAAGAAACTTTGGCACTAAATTATTAATTACAACTACTAACAATTACACCTCTAAGCGCATACCAGTTTAGTGACTATGACTATGTCGATGTGTTTCTCAGAATTGACAGTTCAATAAGACCATAGCACTAGTATTTATCAAGGGCCAAAGCCGTTGGTGGAATTTATACAAACTACTGAAATACTAGCACGTAGTAAAACTTGCATGTATTTAAGCGAGACTAATCAAACCTATTCACAAAATACCAGAGATATCCAAACATCCAATTAAGTAGTATTTGTCATCCCTAGAATGTCGTATTAGCAGCACATTCAATTACAACGATGCTGATATCCAGAGTTTGGCCTGACAGCAATTGTCTTTTGTGACTACGTCTTGTCCATCCAAAACTTACGCAATTGACAGCAAAGAATAAGACAATTATAATTGGACTAGGACCAAACTGCTTATCCTAACTAACAACTTTTATATCATTTGCCGATCCTTTATCCTCTTTGCCACCCCTAAACACTAAATCAGCTGGAATTAAAACAATTTTAACCTTGCAACTACTAGCAGCTAAGTTTAGTGAGATGCAGATAAATTTCCTCTACAACACTGGGGACAGCGTAAGGCGTGTATAACGCACTTAACGCGCGTTGATAACTACTAAACCCATTGACTAAGATTTTACTGTTAATAGCCAGCCAGCAACCAGCGAGCTGCCAAAAAAAAACGCCATACGACTCACAATGGAGTTAAGAGTTGTCATTATTTAAATACACGCTGACAACTAGAAGATTAAGTATAACCGCTCTACTTCTTTCAACAATAAAATCCTAAAGTTTTTATTTTAATTGTCACCCTTCCGTTAGCATGTGTTGTAGATCCTTTTACTCACACTATCAAACGACGCCATTCTTTTTTAACCTACCATGGTTTGCACCTAGAAACTTAACCAACCTAGCAATAAACTTGTCTTTGACAATTCCGATGCATCGTACTGTTAGACAGATTTGTAAGCTTATGCTCATTTGCCGTATGAAACAAGGTAAACACGTAGTACTCCAAGTAAAAAATACTAACGCTGTCTTCGTAGCGTTAAAGCTCTGCCAGGCTTTTCAAAACCAGTTACACATTACTATAATTCTTCAATGATCAGATATGCGACTGCACTAACATCTCATTAGCAGACTAGTCATAACAAGATTCTATATGGGAGGCAAAATATCCCTGCCTTGTTTTAACTTCTCTCTACTTCCTGATGCTTAAACTACTATCGACTTTGCACAAAACCAGCCAGTGTCCCAATCTGACGTCCACCAATCTCAGCAATAGGAATATACAACTATATCTTGCCACACTAGGTCCCTCCTCGCGGACGAGACTTGCATGTAAACAGCGTTGTTAGTGGAAATCTTTGTAGGTGATCAAACGTATGAGTCACTTTGAGCTTGTTCTCTAGTTTTAGTATCCGCGTGTGTTTATCAACTACTTTGGACTTTAAACAAGACAGAAGCTTGCTGAATCGGCCTTTATGCAGCGGTATAAGAGTAGTCTCTTACGCCGCTTTGGTAGATAAACCACTTTTCCTCGAACACAGCCAAATCGTTTTCAATGCCGACGAAGCACAGCTGAAATCTATAAACCGCCCTTAATTACGAGTTGACTACTCCCTACCACCACTGGTTAAATACTATCCAAATTACTAGAATAATATGCAAGAAAACTCTATACTACAGTTTGCACTCTTCTTTTAGTGACATTTTTTGAGCTTCTATTTGCACCCAGAGAGTGCCAGCCATGCGCAGGTTTGGGTGTGTGCAGTTTAACATAATTTGCAAGGTTGTGCTGTACAAATACATAACAGCAAGACATACGACAGTATTTTGAGGTTAACGGTTTAGAGTTGTACTGCACCGGCAAACTTTTTCTTACAAAAATTTTACTTTGGTCTATCAATATAATTTACTTTTGCATACTAATGAATTAATGAAGATTCCTGTGTGGACCTAAACTACTATAGAACATTTGATTTTTAATTTATAAGATTGACTTTAAAACCTTAATTATGTCAGTTTGAAAAATAAAGAAAAGACAACATAATGACTCCAAGAAATATTTTGTTATTATTTTAAAAGGCTGCAAGCTTGAAACAATATTGGTTTCTTACTTAGTAATTAGATAAAAACCTGGCAGTTAGGCCATATAAACGCTTTGACAAGTACTAGGTTTAGCGGCTCAGCACATTATGTTGGCTAAAGGAATAGCCGAAGGCTCGCGTGCTAGTTATTTAATAGCTTAGAGAAAGTGTTGACCACTTTGGGCAAAGTATGTGCTATGCTGAAGAATAATTTGACGACAAACCACTCAGAATCTTCCCATCGCTAAACCTACACTTGCAATAGGCCTGGTTGTTTAATGTTCAAATAAATCGACTTAATTATTTGAGATAAATTTTTTATTATAAGCAATTAGTAAACTTTGGAAATAGATAACATTAATACCCAAAAACTGGCTGCGGATCTTTGCTTCTTCAAAACTTGCAATCGAACCACAATAAAAAATAATATTAAATATATAAGTTGATAACCTAAGGTTTTTTAAGTTGTTGTCTTGATATTTTTATATATAATGCAAAATTGAGTCCATAAGAACTGGAAGTTAATGTTTCATATATTTAAACTCTTAAATAATTAAAGTCTAGATAACTAAGTGTGAAGTACACATCTAAAATAAAAACGTACGGAGCTTACTTTAAATATTTTGAATGTTGGGGGCTTGGGGCAATAGACACACGTGATGAGAACTGAAAATTACTTAGGGAAACTTGATGTTTTGAGAGAGCTGCAAGCACACGTCCGTAATTTCGAATGTATCGTGAGAGACTATCAATGACTCAACTAACTGTGGAATAGTTTCCCTTGTAGTGACGAAGCCTTTCAGCATGGACTCCCCTTTCTGCTCAAAAGTTTTTTTCCACACGTTTAGTAAAGGGGAGCCCCTAAGCATTGTGGGTGGTGCACGTGTCCCTCCTGCCGAAGTGGAATCTGTAGCCTTGAGATAAACAATGTAACATCCTATTTCACGCTCAAAAACCTGCTTCGTTGGACGTACCGCTTAGCTGAAAACATACATACAGTCAATGCAAACACTTTTATACTTTAGGTACTTTTCACGTTCTCGGAACGTGACTCTGAAACGTACATACATTTATTTTCATGAGAGAAAATGTACCTTTATTATTGACGCAGCCTTTCCTGCTTGCTTGCTATGTGATTACAATTTACAAAAATAATATTTTTCTCTTGTGGGAGAGGAAAAATGCTACATTATGCATTTGTTTATTGTTTGTTGCTTAGTGAAACTACTTTTCAGCCGTCATTAGTAACTAGTAGCAACGTATTTACTTTTAATGTAATCTATAATCATACGAAACTAATTTGATATGATATTAATATCCCTGAGAGGACAAAATGAGTTCAAATATGTATTCAAAGTGTAGATATGCAAACAGTTTGTTATATTCTTGCCATTTTAAGATATAAGTAATTGCTTTATCAGTAGTAGTATTATTGTATTTTCGGGCCAAAGCCCACACACAAATCAGATTATTTTGTTTACATTCTTGTGATATTAACAAATTATAATTTAACATCTTAGCTTAGGGATTCCACTTTCATACTAAATATAGTATAAACAAATTGTATAATAATTAAATTATCAAACAGTGATCCAACTGAGGATTCACATTTTTTGCTTCGAAGACAATACTATGAAATGTAAAATGAAGGGGGTGGAAGGGCTGTGGCCAATTGACAACTAGATGAATAAATCATATATATATATACTAAATATAGCATTCACATAGTTGAAAAAGTGTAACCCAAGTTCATCAACTCTTAATAATAATTACACTGATTTTTGAGGAAATATATTTGAATGATAGGGTCCTAAATATGAGGCTACAGCGATGCCGAAGTACTATTTGGAAAACATATTTGCATATAAACGAAGGTTCCTAAAATTGTAGACATAATTTTATATGGAATGCAATAGTTACTTAATCTCAATTCATAATAAATTTTATTACCGGAAGCAAAGTTATTGAATGTTTCTATATATGGAAAACTAATCATATAAAAATTATCAAAACAGCTGTAATTCCATTAATTTAGTGTAATTCAAAGGTTTTCATTAATTGTCCCTAATCTAGCCACAACTAGCGTTAAACGATAACCTCAAATCATAAACTTAAAAATCAAGGTTAACATCTTTTTAAAACTTACTTTACTAATACAGCTTACATGTACTGGCCAGTTGCTGCTACTCATTCTGTTATCTGTATGCCAAAATTGCCAAACATGCTAACACAGCACTGCGGCTTATAACTACAATCGTAAGCTTATAACTAAATCAATAATACCACCTGTCGTGCAATAAGGAGTCACACAAAAAGTTTCAGTTTAAACCAGTTTTCCCCCATACCCCAGCCCTCGCCTAAAATCATAAATTGCCACTACTATGGTTTTTTATGTGTCATTACGCATTACTGTGGACCTATTCAACACGAAACCGTGCTGAAAACTTAATACTAAAAGTTAGGCAATTGATGGTATCAGTACATACATGCAAAAATAATACGTTTGAAAAACGTTTTAGATATTTGGAATAAGAGTGGTAAAATAGTAACGTATAGTACCACACCAACGTTTTACGTTTCGTATTCTACGTCAGTGCAGTGACTTCAAACTTGTCCAACGGGTATAAATAGAACCAAGAATGGACTTTGCCCCATGAAGGCCATACGAAGTGAAGTACAGGGAAGGTGACAGTGAGTACGACTGACTGTAGTGAGCCAAGCAGTGCCCCAAGCAATGCAAACGTGAATTATAATGATTTTATTCTCATTAATGCCTGTGTAGTAACTCACTGCCTTTTCCACTCTCTTTCTTGCTTCACGTAATAACTTTCGAACTGAATCACTGCGCCTTCTTTGCTCACACTGCTGATGATGCTACACATATTACATTACAACAAAGACGTAATTCTTGCGTACACATCATAATAGTTATATACCTATAGTCAATAGCTATATGAATATACATACACATGCGTTCAATGTGTACACTGTACACTGCAATGACACAAAAGCCACAACTCACAGGGAATAGACAACTCAAATGCCTATATAGACAATTTGTAATTAACTAGTAGCTATACAGCACCAGTGCTTGAAAAGCTACAAAGGCAATAAGGTTGAATGCCACATGCTGTATAAATTATAAATACATTCATTCACATATTATATGCAGTCATTACATGTAATTATCTGTGATTATCAATGATTTTTTCCCCAATCTCTTAGTCTTAATTATTTTAATGATCTAATTGAATTTAATTTTACTGCTTGTGACTAAAGCGGGGCTTGTTTTTGCGTTTGATACTATCTGTATATGAGAAGTTTGCTGACAAAACACGTTAAGACCATTTTTAAAAAAAATGAGATTAGGACAGATAATTTACACCGTGAAATATTAGAGGTCAAAGGTCACTAGAGCAGTTTTAAATTTTAAGTTATTTTTTCTGAAAATGTTTTTGGCAAAACTTGTTACGTCTATCAGCCTTTTTTTGTTAAATTAAACACTGTCAGACCACTCAAAGCCCATTAATCAAATCAAATGCTTCTTATAAAAATACCCCAAGTCGTCCAAAACGTCAAAAATAATATCACTAAATCACAATAAAACGAAAATTATTCGTTTCAATGTAAGATTCACGCTTATTATTTATTGTTAACATGTCGATATGCAAGTCAAAAGACCAATTTCTTGCACAATTGAAAGCTTAAAAGAGGGAGGCGCATCATAATTAAAACATTGTACAGAAGAAAAATCGTATTTTTATGAGGAAAATAAACTTGTAAGAAACCTTCTAAATAATTTAGAAGTAGTAGGTTTGCATCCGACTAATTATTTTCATAATTATATTTCAAAACTAAAGTTTGGAGTTTATTATTGTAAATTGGGTACAAGACACATTTTACGTCAGCAAATCCTCCTCCCCCTATTGCCAATTGTTCAATTGTCAGCACCTTAACATTGCGTAAATGGCTATTTTTTGCGTGGCCCAGAAAACATGCCGCCCACCCTAGTTGATGACGTAATAGATGCGCCTCTTCCCGTTGTTAATACACGGCTTAACAATAAATACTGCAATATAAATTAAATCTCACTATGATTTTGTATTGCATAATCTCAAAGTGCGTTATTTTCAGAATCCCACATCAACGGCGCTTATAAAATTAAACTATACTCTTCAAAAAAAACATTGTAAAATGCTTTAATTAAATGTTGTTGAAAAGAGCAGAATGTTCTATTTAAATGTTTTTGAAAAGTAAAAAATGCTCCATTTACATGTTTTTGAAAATTGAAAAATTTTCTATCTGCATGCTTTTGGAAGTATAATGTTTCATTTGTGTGATTATAAAAGGTACAAAATGTTTCATTTATGTTTGTTTTAAATGCAAACTATTTATGTTTTTTAAAAGTCCAACATGTTTTATTTAGATACATATATTTTTAAAAACAACACGCTGTTTTTGCTTGTTTTTAAAAGAAAAATTCTGCCTATATATATATGATTTTATAAGGCGGAAAATGTTTAATTGAAAATTTCTACTCATAGTTCTAAAATGCTGTTGAGTATGGACTATACCCATTATTACATCTTTTTCATCTTTTGAAAACATAGTTTTTGTCTTTTCCCAGAGCGATAACTCGTGCCCAATATGTGCTTTTAATTATGGTTAAGTTAGAAACAAAGCTAGGCATGAGTTTCCCAAGCAACCCTTAAAGTTTTGAACCATTTTTTAGAAACTACTACGCAGCGTCATATTTCGTTATTCTTGGCTACTGACCTGACATACACTGATTTTTTCAAAGTTTGCCACGCTGTAACTCCTACAATTTTTGTCTGATTTCAATGGAACTTGCAGTTTTGTGATGTTCAGACTTTTATCTAGAAAGTTTTTTCTGGAAATTTATAAATTCGATTTTTTATAAACCTTTTAAAAAATTAATAAAATTTCTTACTTTTGAGGCCTAATTTTTAATCAAGGGTTTTAGAAAAAAAAAGTCGAATTTAAAAATTTCCAGAAACAAGTTTATAGATAAAAGTATGAAATTTACTAAACTGAAAGATTCATTGAAATCGGACGAAAATTGTAGAAGTTACAGCGCGGTAAATTTTAAAAAATCCATTTCTTTTAAATTTTAGCGGCTTTAGCTAAAGCACCGTGCCAAATGCCATTCGAGTTACCACACCATTCGATCTTACCAACGTCCATGGAAACGTTTCTGGCTATGTTCATCCAGATCCCGAGGAAACATAGTAAGTGGTTTGTTTGTAAGTAGTGCTCGGCATGGTCTGGTCTGGGCCGGGATTTATGGTCTAGTCTGGTCTGCTCCGACTCCGTCGGACCAGATCATATGGTCTGGTCCAACTTCTCGGACCAGACCAGACCATACTCAGACCATACTCAGACCATACTCAGACCATACTCAGACCAGACCAAATTTTATGGTCCGGACCAGACCACGCCGACCACTATTTGTAGGTGTAAAGTTAAAATCAAGGAGACTATTTTCATCATCGTCAGGTTGGTTTGTGTTTAATGAATTATGCCGAGCACTTATAACAACCACCTGGAAGTTCTTATAAAAGCAACACTTTTTATCCCTATGAAGAAATGTAAGTTTATTTTAAAAGTTAAACTAACATAATAAATATAAATTATTCAAGTGCAACATACGTCATTTAAAATACTTTAATATCTTTATTTATTCATAACGTTTAAGTATAAGCATATTATGTACCTTATTTTAGTAATTTAAAATATGTTACTATGTACGTACTTTAAATTTTTTTGTTATCTCAGTCCAACAGTTGAGACAGAAGCCTAAACAGTAGCTATATATATATTACGAATTGGAATAAAATAAATCCCAAGACTACTTACTGTGCTTGTTAAGGTTTTTTATTACTTTTGTATCTAATACATCATACGACAGGAGCGTAGTAACCTTCTTGAGGTGAAAAGCAAATATTTTATAAGACTGTTAACGGTCATCTAATTGCTCAAACTTGAGGTTGAGATTGTTTGGAGTAAGTTTTCAAAATTCCTAATATTATATACTTGTAACTACTAGTAAGTAATTTAAATATTTTAATAACCAATTACACCTAACTAAAATAACGAATAATTTCAAAATTAAAGTATCCTATGGCAATAAATAATTGCTTTACTAGCAATTATTTTTTTTAACTAACGCTACTAAAAATTTGTTTAACAATAATAAGCTGCCATCAGTAGATTGATTATTTTGTTAAAACATTGAAGCCGACGCACCAACCAAATAATACAGCTGATTCTATGAATAGACTACGACGGAGCCAAACTAAAACTATGAAACTCAGAAATTATAACGCTGAGCATGCGTTGTGCGGCTGAAAATGAAAATATGTAGTTGCAATGCTAGCTTCCTATTAACGTCTTTGTTACAAGCTGTTTTCCGTTTTTAAGATAATTTTTAATATCTTTGTCCGCCATGCGGTACACGTCAACGGAAAAATCTTGTTCGCGTCGACGACTAATGATACTTGTAGATGAAGTTTTGTTTTTTTCGTTTTGGTCGGCAAATGAGGTTCTGGAATTTAAAACTTTTGTTGTTTCCATAGCAGTCTGCTTCCTTAGATTCTGGGTCTCACGTATTTTTTGTGCTACATCGCTTTCGCTCATCCGATGAACTCGAATTGAGAAGTTTCGGCACGAAGCAAGAAGTTTTTGGCTCCTTTCACTCAGTCCTGTTAAAATTTAGCATCATTTATACGAATCTTCTCAAATCTGAAGGCAAAAAGCATAACTTTTACTCGCCGAATTAGGCAAGCATTTTAAACCAGTACATATTATTATTACCATCTTTATTTATGATAGTGTTGACACATTTTGTGGATTGCAGTGTCTTTCCTACGGTTTCAGTCTTTTTTATTTTCTGAGCAATTTCACGTTCGCTCATCCTATGCACCTTAATACACACGTCAGGGCACAAGCCCAGGAGTTTCTTACTTCTTTCACTCAGTCCTGTTTAAAAATAATAATTTTTGAAATACATAGCATAGTGATGGTTGAGCAAAGTACAGAGTATAATAATATGTAGCTTAACTTATGGTTTAGCTACAAAACACTATAGAATTTCAAAACGCTAGTAGCTTACCAAGTCCAGTAGTGGTTGCTTTTCTTGTAAGATGAGATCTACTTTCTGCTTTGGAAGGATTTAGCTTCTTTGGGATAGAAAAGTATACACCACGTGATTCCAACGCCAAACGCTTTCTAGAAACATTTTTCGGCAATCTTTGTTGAACGATTTTTGTCTTTTTTGTCTTCGGAGTGCATTGGATTCGCTTTACTTTTCCATTTTCGAGGTAATACTTGGGCTTCATTCTCAGCATCTTCTTAACTAAAGCGTCTGTTCGTTCTTTATGCAACGTTTTGATATGGTTTGATTTTTGAATCTTGAGGCGGGCAGTTTCCCTGTCCACTAACCCCAGTTGGGATAAAAATTGCACCTACGTTTTTGAACACAAAGCGACTAGATTAAATGGCCCATTTCGCAAAGAGCAGTTTCAGCAGTAATTTGTATACCGTACAGTTCAAAGTCAGTGTTATTACCTCTTTGGTAATACGGACATAAAAGAAAAATAATATGCGAATGTATTAATAAATACATTCCCGCCATCAAGATGGCCGGCTCAACATCTACCTCGCCGCTCGGCTCCCGTAGTTTAGCTGATTTTAGTAAGAATAAAGCGTTAGTTGTTAGCGAAATTCTTAATTACATTCAGTGTCAACTTATAAGTGGCTTGCACATTGAAGAAATAACTGCAATTTGTGCTAATTTTTACTCTGAGGAGGAAGTTGAAGTTGCTAGGCAAACTCTGCTTACGACATGCGACGAGGAGCTCAAGACCGCGAAAATAAGACTTCCCAAGCATAAGGATAGCAAGGACAAAACCTCTGTCGACATCAAATGCATATCAAAGGCAATACTTGTGCTAGATGCAAATAATTCTGCTCCATGCTTTGTAAGTTTTGATCTCTCTCGTGTCCCACCCAGGGATAGAAAATCAATCGACCTTCTACTTCTTACTAATAAAGTTAAGGACATTGAAGCAGCAATTTTAACCACTACCTATTTAGAAAGTGCGGTGCAAACTGTTGTACATAATGTCAAAAATCTTGCTACCAAAATTACTACCCTAACTAATGCAACCAGCCATTCTGTGGAAGAAAAACAGAAACTAGCTGTAACTATAACTGACTCAGGAACTGGGAGTAAGAATATGTCATATGCAGACTCAGCCAAGACTCATTCTCACTGGCCAAATGATCAGGGACAGAGTGACTCACAATGGATAGAAGTCACTACCAAAAAGAAAAAACAGTCTTGTGTTGGTTGTGGACCAACAACAGAACAAGATATTTTTGACGATTCAAACTTCTATAAGCCTGCAAATAGAGACAAAAAGTTCGAATTTTTCCTCAGCAGATTGTCTAGATCAACCGAGCCGGGCACAATAGTGAAATTTCTTGAATGGAAAAACCTGAAAGAAGTGACTGTTGACAAACTTCCAGCCCGTTTTAACGATCAGCATTTCTCATCTTTCAAAGTGTCTTTTATGGCTGAAAAGTCAGAAGTTCGCAGTTTCTATGAGCCTGATTTCTGGCCTGCTAGCATTCTATATAGAAGATGGACGGATCGGCCCACACATAGTAGTGCGACACCCAATGATGCTATTAACACTCCGAATGATGGTTAACTACTTGAACATTCTTAGCTGGAATTGTAAAAGTGTCAAGAATAATGCTGGTTGGATTCAAGATATAATAAAAAAGTATGATATTTTATGTCTGCAGGAAACATGGCTGCGGTCCTGTGAAGAACACGTAATTTCAAACATTCATCCTCAATATGAGGGAACTAGTGTGTCAGCGATTCCCAGTGAGGAAATGCTATATGGTAGACCTTATGAAGGAACTGCGATAATGTAGAATAGAACCCTGAAAGATAAAATTACAATTATTAAACTAAATGACTCTAGGCTCTGTGGAATAATTTTAAAAAATGGTGCTCTCAATACGTTGATTTTATCTTGCTACTTCCCTACTAGTACTGATACAGATGAGCAACTAAAATATATTGAAATAGTTATGGCAATAGTGAACAATAGTGAATGTGATAACTATGTAATTTGTGGAGATTTCAACATCTCTCCGGGAAATGCGATGTTCAATCAACTTATTACTGCTACGGCAGAATACGGGCTACACATCACTGACTATGAGCAACTTCCATCTTCTACGGCAACTTTCTACAGCGAATGTAATTCCGGCTCCAGCTGGCCTGATCACATTATTACAGATGAATCTATTATAAAGCACTGTACTATAGAAATAATTCAACCGGCGCCTGAAGATCATTTGCCCATTACTATTAAACTTCCTTGTGTAGTTAGTACTGAAGATAGTTCTAAGTCATATGGTCCGGAAACGGAAGTAAGAGTCAAGAGGATCAACTGGAAAAAATGTAGCCCTACTATGAAAGCTAAATACTATGAAGTGACACGTGTACTATCTGAAAGTCTAATGTTAGATGTTATTGATTGTGGCTGTGTTGAAACATGTACTAGTCAGTATCATAAAAATACTATTGACTCGCTGTTTAATTCTCTTGTTGAAGGACTAGTAAAAGCTGAAGAAGATTTAGCAAACTATACAACACACAGAAATCAAACTAATGTTCCTGGCTGGACAGACCATGTGAAACAAAAATATGAGGCATATAAATCACATTACTGTCTGTGGGTTAGTACCAATAGATCTGATGGCTCTCTTTGGTTGAAGGTCTCAGAATTAAGAAAACATTTCAAAGTGGCTCTAAAAGCGTGTAGAAATGAGGAAGCAACTATTAGAGCTGATAAATTAGCCACAAGCTGTAATAATAAAGATTTTTGTACCTTCTGGAAACAAATAAAGGAAACAAGTGGTGGCTACACACCGGTGTCACTCAGCAATGTTGTTGATAATTCCAGTGGATGTCAAGAAGTATGCAACATGTGGAAATCCCATTTTGAGGATCTTTTTGCAAATGGCAGTAATTGTGAGATCTCGGATGCTAATCATTCATACTCTGCTGAATCTGACTTTCTAGTAGATGATATTATGCAGATAATAAAGTCCATGAAAATGGGAAAAGCTGTAGGGCATGATGGGCTGAGAATAGAACATCTGAAGTTCTCACATCCGAATGTCCCTCTGCTAATGTGCCGTCTATTTAACTCAATGATCTGTCACAGTTTTATCCCAAGTGATCTTATGGTTGTGAAGATAGTGCCTATATTAAAAAAGAAATGTCTTGACCCAAAGAAAAAAATTAACTATAGGCCGATCGCTCTTGCTACCTTGAGCTCAAAAATTTTTGAAAAGCTAATACTTTCTAAATACATTAAATATTTCAAAACTCAAGATAATCAATTTGGATACAAACGCAAGCTGGGATGTGAAATGTGTGTTTATACACTTAAGCAGACTATAACCTCTAGTGTTCAGTCAAAGATGCCAGTGTATGCTTGCTACCTAGATGCGAGTAAAGCTTTCGACAAAGTCTCCCATGAAATTCTTATTAAGAAGCTCAAAAACAGAGGTTTACCTGGTTACTTACTTTATTTACTAGCGTTTTGGTTCAGCAATCAAACTTTTTTTATTTAGTGGGCTAGCTGTCAGAGTGAACGATTTCTAGTTAGAAAAGGGGTGCGTCAGGGTGGAATTTTGTCGCCCTATTTATTTGCTATCTACATGGATGACTTAATTATAGCGCTAAATAAAACCAAAATTGGCTGCAGAGTGGGAGATACTACAGTCAACAACCTTGTCTATGCTGATGATGTGTGCCTCCTGACTACTACCAGAGCTGCCCTCATGATTTTGCTTAATATATGTGAAGATTTTGCTAAACAGCATGAACTAGAGTTTAATGCTACTAAAACACAAGTACAATTTTTTCTCCCTGGCTGGATTAAGAAACATGTGGGGTCTATGGTCACCCAATTCCAGAACAACGAAGTTCACCCCACAAAGATAGTTAAATATTTAGGCTACACCGTTTCTCAGACGACAAAATACGGCACAGATCGATTATGTGATATTGAAGAAACTAACTGCCGAGTCCGAGAAATTTACAAGAGGGCGAACATGATTAAGTGTTTCTTTAAAGAATGCAGCGTCACAGTCAAAAGACATCTTTTCGTCACATATCTTTCCACCATCTATTGCTGTAGTATCTGGACCCTGACCCAGGCTGCTTCTGCCCAAATGAATGTGGCGTACAACAACTCGTTTCGTATAGTTATGGGGCTCCCTAGGGCGTGCAGTGCTTCGATCATGTTTACAGAGAATCGAGTTAATAACTTTACTGCGGTACGTAGATTCTCTGCCTACTCACTGCACTCTAGACTTCTTGCCTCTCCGAATACAATAATTAAGAACATCTTCCACTCCGAATGCCACGAAAATTCTTCGATTCTTGCAGAATGGAAATCACTATTATACATAACTCTATAACATAATTATTGTAATTGTACTTTCTTTGTTTTTTGTTTTGAAATGTCTATATCTTATATTTCTTATTTTTGTATTTGAAGAGTATGTGTATATTACTCCTATGGACCTTGTGTCTGTCAAAAGGAAATAAATAAATAATAATAATAAAAATATACACGCAAGGAAAAGTGATAAAAAGTGAATAACGATGGATGTTACAATAGCCGTATTTGGCACAAATATAATTATTTACATCGACTGTTACAATACGTGAAGGGAAATCAGGCAAAATATTAGAATATTTTTCAAATCTTTTAATTTAGGTGCACAAAGCAGTGGCCTGTCATGTTCCAAACATGTAAACTACCCCCGTATGAAGGTTAAACCGTCTTAGACCCTGATTTCACTAGAAAAGCTAACGATTGTTAGCCTTAAGGAACTCGCTTTTAGATTTAAGAATGGTTAACTCTGAAAGCGTGTTTCTTTAGGCTAACAATTGTTAACTTTTCTAGTGAAATCAAGGTCTTAGCGTGTCCAGAAGTGGATGGTTAAAAAAGGCTTCTTCTAATGTTATATGGCTCGGTATGCTAGATCACTAGTTATCTTTTCTAGTGCTACCAAGAGACATGTACCTGTTGTGGCTGCCTAGAAAAAGAGCTCACCACTCTCCAAAAATCTAAAAAATGTGTATATTTTAGACCCAATTTTTTAACACTGTTTTTTTAACAAAAATAAAAAATTTCGAATTTTTCAAAATCCTGAAATTGCTTTCCAGTAAGCAGTCTATAAGGATCAGAAAAAACGAAATTTCATTAAACTCAGACTAGAACTGTAGAAGTACCAGGGTGGCAAAATATTAAAATTTGGATTTTTTTAAACTTTGGCAGGCCACTGTGTCCAAACAACGGAAAATGCAGTCGAGTTACTTTGGTTCTATGCTATTTAAAAGTAGCCTGATTTTTTGGAATGGGTGATTTTAAAATATGGATGTATCACTTCGCGTGGTTCCCTTGTTAGTCATATTACCCTTTAACCTATCCCCATCCCCTCCTCCACAGTAAAGAAGTCCCATTCCTTAGACCCCTACAGTAAATAGAGGTCACAAAGGAGCTCCGAAGGCGATTGGTTTCAAGTTTCAATCAACCATTTATTGACGTTTACCGTACAACACAGAGCCGTAAACCATTAGCAGTGCCCGAGGATTGAAGCCAGATCTAACATTTGAAATTTCGTTCCAGTCTGCAGTCCTAACTGCTCACCCAAGCACGCCTTCTTTGTAGTGGCTAATAGTGGTTGCTATCGGCTAAAAATCGGCTACGTACTTCGCCAAGTCATTAATATTTTTTGTTTATCTTTCAAGACAAACCTTAAATCCTATAACTTTTATTAATTAGGTTCAAATACGTCGTCAAAAAACTGATAATACAACAAAATTATTACCTTTGCAAATTCGTCGCTATTGTTCTGCTGTGGCTGAGATTTCTTGATATCAAAAGTAACTCCTGATTTCCCCGATATTCTCATTATAGTAATTACTGGAATCTGAAATGTGACTTGGTTCTGAAGGAATGGGGAAGTTATTGATTTACGACTGAAATGTTCTGCCATGTTCAATTCAAAAGGTTTTCTGCTGTGATTCGATTATATCGGCCTGGCTCTTCCTGAATAATACGTAAAACGATGCGTTTTGTGAATAGGTTTGATTAATTTTATGAGTACATATGGCAAGAAAATAAAGAGATCCTTCTGAAGAGAATTGTGATGCTTGATTGTGAGTTTTTAACTGACTTTATTTCTACTAAAAATGGTCTTTATATAGTCACAGTCTGCTTGGAATCTGTTGGAAATCTGCTTGAAATATATTGGAAATCTTATGAAAGTATTTGCTTAAACAATAACTATATTCCAGTAATCAACATATTTTGATTTACTGGAAGTATCATAATGAGAGTTAGGTCAATATGTCTCATGTAAATATTGTAGAGTTGTAGTTCCCTGCAAGGGACTCCTACTCACGCTTAAGTAAATACGTTCTAACTACATTGTTGAAAATCAATGCAAGGATCTTCAACTGACACTCACTATGTCAATACTGCCTGAAGGCCAAAACCTATCTACTCTATTGACAGTGCACTTGGTACTAATGCATATCATGAGTTCCAGTGCAAAGGACACATTTCAAATTATTGTTATTACTATGCTAGGTACTCATACACACCATGAGCACCATTGCAAAAGGCACATCAAAAAACTGTCATTAAAATCATATATATCAACAAGGTTTGATTAGTATCGATTAATTATATGCAAGCCTGCCGTTTTTTGAGAATTTGCATATTCACAAATGGCTTCGCCTCTTGATGAATAACAGTACTATGGTCAAATAATTGTCAATTGTGAGCAACTTATGAGCATTGTTGTAGTCACTAAATAGGTATACGCCATAGAAATTTGAAAAACGCCTACGAAGAAAAGAAAAGTGCCTAAACTCAAAGAACTGCGACATCTTAATGAGTGCAACAAACTCTGCTTGCTTGCATGCTAGTAAATGTGGAGGAGCTGTTGCAAGCAGTTCTGCCCTACAACTAAAGGGGCGCTGGAGTGCAAAATCCATATTAAAATATAATACTGAGGAGCAGATTTTTCACATGACTGGCATGACATAACATAGTGCAATCGCTGGAAATGATTTACTTGCATTAGAGTTTCTTCAGTGCATATCATAGGTCTTTCCTGCACTTCCTTGGTATGCGCTACAAGGTGTATTTAAAAGTTTAGTGCGAAAGTTTTTTTCCTATTTTTATGTCGGCACGCTTCTTCCTATATCCTTGTTAAGTTAATTCCGGACTGTCCCAATAATTAGTTTTTAGGTTAGATATAGTACAGTTCTGTAAACTGGTCGTCTCTTTAAATTATGCCGGTTTCGTTAATGTTGTCATGCATTTGTGACTTTACTAGTTTGTTTGAATGTACAGCCAACTATTAAAAAAATTTATGAAATAATATATCATACAAATTGTGATAGAAATTATCAGTACTTTGTGTTTTTCGAACTACACAACCAACTAAAGTTCAATTATAAAAGCATTATACCACAAAACATCAAGTACACACAAGTAGCTGCACTTAGCATTATTAAAGTAATGACATTAAGTTAAGCCAATAGTAACGGTTTGTTCTGGACTATTTAGCCAGTTGAGCCAGTTTGAGTAAACAAAAAAGACCATCAGTTTCCACTTTTATGCAACTAGATTTAAACCATAAAGTCCCACGCCTAAATGTAGCGTACGTCTGAAGAAGTTAAGATCAAACTTATAGCATCAGGTTTTAAACTAGTTTATCTAAATACTTGCAGTTATAATGATATAAAACAAATTACCTTGTCATGAAACTCAAACTAGGGTAGGGTCAGGTAACTGTGGTAGGTCCGATAACTGTGGTAGCGACAGTTTTTACCAGGAAAACATCAGCTATGTAAAGTTCTACTTTACATAGCTATATTTGAAGAACAGTAGAATAGTCTGCTGCATGTTTACACTAGAACTTAATTTAATTAAAATAAGCTGTGTCCCGCTTTCACAAATTAGCCTTGCCACTAGTTAAAGACATGCACAATGCTATTTTATAATAGGGTAAACTGTATTGCTAGTAACAGAAATTCATCTTATAGGACTGGCGACGCCGATTCATTATGTATAATGGCTTATTGCATACTTCGTCTAAAAAATACCTACCCAAGTAAATGAGCAAGTCTTCGTGTGGCCCGTGAGTACGACACAAACTGACCTGTCATTTCCTAATCTACGATTTTTATTAAAATCACAGCCAGTTTATTAACCCAAACGCTAGACATGTTTGCAGAAACTAAATTAGGATGTCGTTATTCTCCACTCACAGTGCAGAAACAGTATGGAGTGCAACCCTCTAACTCTCACACAAAGACTACTAATAAACCCATGAATAGGGATTAGCACAATCTGCAACGATAATAGATTCTTGAGATACTCAAATAGCGACTTTATAACATACAACGCTGGTAATAATCAAAGTTTAGGTAAAGCAATTTTTAAGAAGCAATGTCTTTAATGATTATGCTTTGAGAATCCCACGTTAGAGCAATAGACAGCCGATGTTAGGGCTGGTAGCATTGGCGTTAAAACAAACTACGTATTTCAACCACTATCATGCGACGCCTTTGCCAACTTATTCGCCTTCTTATTATCCCAAAAAAATATCCATACAATACATTGTCCAAGAAAATATGACACGGCATCTTACAGTTCCAAATAATTGCAAGCTCCTGTACTCCATCGATGCAAGCCGTAAGGGAAAAACAAGGTATTTTTTGTAAACAAGACAAACTTGATCTTAGCGTTAGGGCTCTTAACGTTTTCTGCACACTTGTCTTCAATGATGTCAACAACTTCAGTTATCCGGTGTATAAAATCACTGTAATTTTCGCCACTTTATAGCAACTGACTATCATCAGCATACCCCTGCGGCAACGTAGACGACGCTTGATGTAATATTCTCATCAGCAGATCAGTGATAATTGATAAAGCTATTCCACATGAAAGGCAAATTCACCCTACCCTGTACAAAACCCTTATTTACTTCCCTATATTTTGAACTGCCATTTACTTCCAACAACACTCTACAGAGTACAAGTACAAATAAGATATCTTTTTAGTACTGACCCTACACTACACGTACCAGTGCAGCCATGATCGCACTGAATAAAACATTGTTTAAAGCACCTTTAAAGTCGACAAATTCACTTAAGGCCATCTGCCTCAACCATAGAGCCCTTTTCATTTACTGGACCTCCTTTTTAATGGCCTTGTCTATGATCAACCTACGCAAGTACGCCAACCGTTGTGCCAATCTACATGTATTCGTAGAACTTTCAAGAAGACCGGTGCCAGCTAAATCGGCGTTCATGCAGGGACTTTACAGTAGTCCTCCGGCTGTAGTAGAGAAACTACTTTTGCCTTACTATACCACAGCAGAACAGTTTCCTACTCCAAGAACCAACCGCTTCCTGATTGACAGCAGAGTCTACTGTACTAGCACACGCTAAATATAACCTAAATTATGCCCCAGAATTACATGATAGAAGTTTTATACGGCAGTCTGCATCGTTCACTCAGTGCCAATTCCTAAGCACCCATTTTTAACTAGAATGGGCATGCCATTTTTAGGAATATGTTTATGCAACTCAAACTACCCCGGAAAGTAATGCCGTAAAATTTAATGAAATGGAAATGTCAGTAACATTGCACTTATAATTGTTTAACAACTAATCATATTAAAACACGTAATTGCCGATTAAATAAAAGCAGCCAGTTAGGGTCTGTGCTTATCAACGTTTTGAAAAGGACGTCTTACCAGCTCATTTATTTAAGTGAAGGGGTAATCAAAGACTTGCCTGTTAATGATTTATTTGCTACCCTACGAAAAATGTATCTACCATTGTGGGCCGGAGACGGGGTTAGGTTAAGAGTATTTTGACGAATTAACATTCGGTAGTCTTTAATCACTGATCCCACAGTAATAATAAGCCTGGTTGAATAATACTAAATTTAGTTTACCCAAATATTATTTATTTATATTTTATTAATTAGATAAAAGATGAGCAAAATATGAGCAGTTAATGAACTTTTAAAACAGATATAATATTGATACCAAACACTTTCTTGAGGCTCTTTGCTTCTTCGAAGCTGGTAATCATACCCGCAATAAAAACTAATATAAAATATGTAAGTTGTCAAGTTATAGATTTTACTTTTTTGATAATGTTTTTGTGGTATTGCTGATGCAATATCTGGACCAATGTAAATAAAATGCATGACTATCTCTAATATTGCTACACTAAACTATGTATTGTATTTTATTTGTAAGAGATCAAGTAACATGAAGTTACTGAAAGGCCTCTTAGGCTAATAAATAGGCCCATTGAAAAACGATTCTTTTTACTATGACTTATGTCTTATTTATGAAAGTTGCTGTGTTTAGTCGTTATAAAGTATGCGTGAACAAGAACAAAAACATTTCGCACTAAACTTTAAATTACACCTTTTAGCCAAAATAATCAAAGTAGCTAAATATTTATTTTTGATTTTACAATGCAACTGTTCAGGCAAAACCAAGCTTTTTAAGGTTTTATTATTATTGTAATAAATAATGCAAAATTGAATCCGTAATAACTCGAAGTTAGTGTTCTTTATTTTAACTTTAAAATAATACTAGCTAAAATAAAAACTTTAAATAATTGAAGTCTAGAATGAAAAAATTAATTACAGAACGTAATATGAAAACAATGTTAAAACATAATGCTGAACTTACTTTGAATGTTGAGTCAATAGACACTTGATGAAGGCTGGAAACTGCTTAGAGAAACTTGAAGTTTTCAATGAGCTGCAATCACACGTCCGCAACTTCTAATGTACCGTGAGAGACTATCAGTGAGCCAACTGCGGAGTAGTTTCCTTTGCAGTGAGAAAGCTTTTCAGCATGGACTCCCGTCTTCGCCCAGAAGTGTTTTTCCATACGTTTAGTAAAGGGGAGCCCCTAATCATTGTGGGTGGTGCACGTGTCTCTCCTGCCGAAGTGGAATCTGTAGCCTTGAGATAAACGATGTAGCATCCTATTTCACGCTCAAAAACCTGCTTCGTTGGACGTGACGATGAGCTGAAAGGCTGAAACCATACATAATTACAGTCAGTGCAAACACTTTTATGCTTTAGGTACTTTACACGTTCTCGGAACGTGACTCTGAAACGTACATTCTTATTTATTTTCATGAGATAAAGTGTACCTTTATTGTTGACGCAGCCTTTCCTGCTTGCCTGCTACGTTGATTAAAATTTACAAAACTCATATTTTCCTCTTGTGGGAGAGAAAATGCTACATCATGCATTTGTTTGTTGCTTAGTGAAAATAAGTTTCAGCCGTCATTAGTAACTAGTAGCAACATATTTACTTTTAATCTAATCTGTAATCATACGAAACTATTTTGAAATGATATTAATATCCCTGAGAAGACAAAATGAGTTCAAATAAGTATTTAAAGGGTAGCTATGCACACAGTTTGTTCTAGTCTTGCCATTTTAAGATGTAAGTAAGTAATTGCTTTATTGTCATAATCACAGCAAAATTACCATGATTTTCGGGGAAAGACATTTGAATGATAGGGCCTCGAATATGAGGTTACAGCCATGACGAATTACTATTTGGAAAAATATTTGCTTGTAAACGAAGATTGCAGATAAAATTGTAGACATAACTATACATGGAAAGCAATTGGTAGATAATTTCAATTCATAATAGATTTTATTACCGGAAGCAAAGCGATTGAATACTCCTACATGTGTAGAACTATAAGTGTTTGTTTATTGAAACAGCTGTCATTCAGTTTAATTCAAAACTTTTCATTAATTTTGCCTAATCTGGCCACAACTAGTATTAAAAGGTAACCTCAAATTATGAGCTTAAAAATCTAGGTTAACGTCTTTTTAAAACTTACTTCACTCATACAACTTACATATATGTACTTGCCAGTAATGCCAGTTACTGCTACTAATTATGTTATCTGTATGCCAAACATACTAACACATCGCATTGCAGCTTATAACTAAATCAAGATTAAGCAGATATTTGCAAGTTTTATTTTGTACTTCCAACATTTTGATGGAGGGAGCTAGCGATTAAGTCACATATTGTATCGTCGCAATATAACGTAAACCTAAAAGCAATTTATTGCATTTGAGAAAATTTAAATATATTAATGAGAGATCGCTATAAAGGGAATGAAGAACACGCAGCCGCAGCCGCAGAAAACTGCAGAGTACAGCAAAAAGAGAAACGTCCAAGATATATTACTAATGCATTATGGATATAAGTTGTTTGCGCTTTAGGGCTTTTATATTTATTTCATTGAAATAGAAATATAATTTTCAGCTTCATATTTTTATTCAAGCTGGTAATACAAATCTAAATGCTTATTTAAATATTCGAGGAGCTTTGAGATATCACAAGACTTGCAACTGTGTCCCAGAAAATCATAAATTGCCATTTCCATTGTTTTGTATGTATCATTACACATTTTTTCCACCCCTTTAACAAAACGTGCTGCTTAAACTAACTTCATAGTAAAAGTTAATGCTGTTTTTCAAGTCTACAAATACTAAAAGCTAAGCAAATAACAATCAGTATCAGTTCATGCAAAAATAATAACGTTTGAAAAACGTATTTGACCGTAAATATTCGAAATAAGAGTGGCAAAACAGTATGTCATACGTTGTAGAGTACCACCCTAAAACGTTTTACATCCTGCGGTTTCTACCTTCTACGTCTCGTGTTCTGAGTCAGTGACTTGAAACCATGCAGTGTAATTAAACGGCTATAAATAGAACAACGAATGGACTTTGCCCCACGAATAACACGAAGTGTACTGAATAGTAACGACGAACGACGACAGACTAGTTAGGAAAAGGAGTGCTCCATCCAAAGCCCACATGTATTATTTTATTTTTCATTCTCATTTATTCATCTCTCACTGACTCACTGCCTCGTCCACCACCACCCACCACACTTGATTCACAGTAACAGCTGTAGCTCTCAAATTGAAAAAGAATCAACAGAATCATTTCACCTCTACTGCTGTTGACGATATGCTATACTACAGCTATACATGCGTGGGCAATATATTTTACACAAACGTTATTCTTAATTGGTAATTCTTGCCTCTTGCATATTGCCTATTGCATATGCCTACAATTAATTATATAGCTAAATTCTATAGACAATAGCTATAGATATGTACATAATATCGATTTTGGCCCACAGCCCGACACTGCAAAGCAAAATGCAATTCCACAACTTAGACAGGCTATAGACAAATAAATTGCGTATACCGTGCTAGCACCTGTGGCCGTGGCCTGTGGCCTGTGAAGGAAGAATTACGTGTGAAACGGAATCTAATTCAAATGCTTCCTTGTGGAAATAGAAAGTGCAATTATTTTAAATTTTTTAAACTACATAAAGTGAATTCTCGTTATAGCGACATCTCCCAGCATTATTTTCTCCTTATTCACTTTATTCAGTAGTGAGTCCTTGTTGAGCCAACAGGGGATTGATCCGGGCAAGGTAGGAATCATGTGGTATTTTAATGGGATTCGCTATGCTAAGAAATCCTTGTCCGGACAAATGATCGGATGTCTCATCAGTTCATCAGTCATCAGTACACGTAAATAGTAAATAGTTTATTTTATCACTAGACCAGCGAGAAATAATCTTAAGTAAACGTAAAAATAAAGTAATCTCATGAATAACCGTTAACATCATTTCGTAGGCAAAGATTTGTCTGTTCGTGAAGTCCGAAACAAAGGCAATGCCCATACGCTCGTACTTTATTGTAATTCCTGTACAAATACATAGTTGTTAGTAAATACATATTCTACGATACAATTCCATTTTATGGAATAGTCAGCAACCCAATTAGTCGTCTACATCATAATAATTATATAGATTCATCTACATTTGATAGGACTCATAATCCTGCTCAAGTTGCCTATAGTTTTGGTCAACGCTGCCTTGCTATAGAATAACACGAGTAAAAGTCCAGTGTGCTAAAAATTATCAAAAATACAAAGGTTAGATTACTTAGGCTTGGATTAGAAAAAAGTATGGCTATAAAGTTCCATGGCAAGTAAGCACAACCGAGCTCTTATGAATACGAAATAATTTTAGTGAATTTGAGCAGATTGAATATTAATTCAAAATTAAATGATGACTCTTTTTGCTTCCAAAAAATGCTCGAATTTAATGTGTCTCACGCTAAAAATATTTAATTGCAGTAAAGTACATATATTTATAGCGTTTCAAAATTTTGAATACTAATTGTGATACTATCTTAGCTGTGTCCAAATAATAATGGTCTTTCTTCGCTCCTTCACATAATGACGATTGTCTGGATGCAAAGTGGAAATAGCTGGGTACGATGTCCAAACCCTGCTCATGTGAACTTGGTTGCATGGGTATGAAACTGTTTGGATAGCCCTATCCAGCTATCTCGACTTTGTATTCAGACAATATATTAGTCTCCTATGATTGGTGGTTGGTGATTAGTTTGATTAAGTATCTTAAATATTTCTGCTTTGGACCAGTCCGGCCGTCGGGTACCATTTAAAAAGGACGAGGAATAAATAGCAACAAGAGTGTACTAAGAGGATTAAACGGTTTCACGAAGCGGGTTTCTGTGCCAAGCGTTGAATCAGTGTTCATCTAAAAACAACCAGATAAAATTATATTAGCTTATGAACTAATGGCAAAATAAAATCACGCATGTATCCTACTCCCTATTAGGTACCTTACATTAAAATCAAGTTAGTTTGTTAAATTTTGAATTAGTCCAAATATTTTGGTTTTGATGGATGTCTTGAAAATAAAAACATGTTCAAGATATTTTAAAAGAGTATTCAAAAGCCATGTTTTTGAAAATATGTAAGTCTAATATTAAATATAAAAATAAAGGTTCCAATTTCCCTTATTTTCGCTCACCTGAGAATCAGATTTTAACTGCTCTTCGACCACTTTTTCAATTGGATATTTACCAGTAGCAGCGGCGGCCGCAAAGGCCACAATGAAATCAAAATTATGATTCTCATGGCTTTTTTAATACTATTCTGACCTGACAAATATCTTGAGGTTAGTGGAATTTAATTCGATAAAAATAACCGTAGAAGTATCGCACCCGTTCACCCGTAGTAGTTGAAACACGACGTATAATAATTATATGTTTTGAAGTATTTATACACCACCAAATAAAATATATAGGTGCTACAGTAACTGTTCAAGAAAAATATTTCCGTGTAGTATCTCTATTTATGATTTTATGTTTCTCCTATCCTTGCATATTAAGTGATACATACATAGAAATAAATACTGAAAATATATCTGTATGGTTCAAGTATTTATGCTAAATAGTAATGATTAACAAGAAATATGTTAATTACAATTGTAAAATCATCAATTGAATTTATTTCTACACTGGTTTATTTTTATAATTTTGTTGGAATAATGAATTCCGCCGAGCCTGTATTACAGCCATCTAGAAATTATTATAAAATCATGACGCATTATTTTCAACGAGAAAAAATGTAAGTTTAATTTAAAATTAAAATTAAAATAGTAAACATAAATTATTTATTCATTCATAAACATCATTCACGCGAAATAATTTTATATTTCCATTTATTCATAACATATAAGGAGCCATAAGCAGGTCTAGTTATTTAAAATATGTTACTACTCACAATAAGATAATATAATCCAAAGTATGTAGATTGTAGATCCACATGAAAAAGCGTTGCTTGTGAAGACATCGTTATCATAGCTAATCAATGCTGTGTCCCAATGTGAATCACGTCGTGTTGTATCTATATGTATAGATTCGACCATTTACATCAACAGGGTATGAGGGTACCCATAAATTTAGTTTATTTAATTAAAGAAGTGACGTTATATAATATTCCTGGTATAAGGAAAGAGGGCTGTTGGATGGTTAGCTTAAAGAACTTGAAATTGAAAATTCCAAAACAGAACCAAGCAATGCATACATTACATTTCCAGCTAACTGTGATTGTACTATCATCCAGCTATTTTAAATTTTAAAAAAATAATTTTAAATAAACATGATAATAAATTTTTAAACAGTAACATTAGGCCGTTTTATTTTACGCCAATTTGAAAATTTAATATCTATTTTGAATTCTGTTTTGTCACTTTATTTATAATAAGCAATCTGTGTGGATCTGCAACTTTCTTTATGGGATCGCCCATAAATGATTTCATCGATATATAGTGCCAGTGGATCTAGTCGGGTGTATTGATGACATGCAGTGTTAAAAATAGCCGTTTACGTAATTTTAAAGTGATGCCATGAGAGTGGGACGGTTCTAAAAGAGTAGGATAATTTAATTGGGTGACCAGAATGGTCCATAAATAATGTTCTCTAAGTAATAATAATGTTCCATTAAAAATTAAATTTGTTTGAATTTCTCGTCAAATCTTAAAATCAAAATTTCGACCGCTATAAACTTTCTATAACTATCTATAGGCTTTCTATAAACTTTACACATAAATCAATAAATGATGTACTATTCGATCGGTAATGATTACGCCAATCTACTTAACGTGTAGTTACTGTTCCGACCGTGATAGGTAATTCTAATTTGCTGAATCATCGAAGTGAAATTAGTATCGAAGCAACATTTCTCACGATAAAATCAAAGAACGTGGGAGTGGACTCCCGCTTCATCGTCCGAAAACTGCCCTGCATAATCCCTACAATTCTCACTGATCTAACGAATGTCCTGAATTGAGCTTTGTTTTTTTGCTCTACCTCTGTACAGGACGAAATCGACAATTGATTTCTTAGGATTATCATGTTTTGAGGAATTTTAAAAGCTTGATCATAGAGTGCTGTGTACGCCGTTATCGCCGACAACGCCATAGCAACAGCAGTCAAACCCATCAAAATATCCACAGTAAAATATTTTATTGCGTAGACTGCGCAAGGTATGATTATTCCAATCAGAGCATTTTGAGACCGAACACAGCATTTGAAATGCTCAGATTGAAACAATTAATGGACAGCTGCATCTGTCGCCATTCTGCAAATGTTCGCCAAACGCTAAGTGGGCTCTGGCTCTTGGTATTGTCTTTATGGGCCAGTATTGGTTTTACAAACCGCGAAAGTGCATTGCACAGATTAGAGTTTACTTTCATGAAAAACATCATGTGAAAAACTACTGCGAACAGAAGATTTGAGATCCAGAAAACACAAACAAAAAATTCAATTTAAGAAAAAGAAAGACAAAAGTGAAAGTGTTTTTATGGGAAGTTGGAAGGGCAGAATAGAGTAGAATTCTGAAGGTTGGATCGTAAATAAAAACTGCGATTACGTGAAGAGCATTTACAAAACAGAGATACGGAAAGTATGTGACAGCGAGCTCCATTTTCTTCATTTCACGTAGAGTTCTTTTCCTTATGATAATCCAAGACTCTGTAAATACAACAATTCTAGAATTATTCATGACTAGGTTTGAAATACAAAATAATATGACCAGAGAAAATAGATCGCGGGTATTTATTCTTACTCTTAAAAAGTTGATTGAAGAATCCTACAGTCATCCCGGGCCATTGAATAAATGTCGAAAAATTGATGTAGGTGGAAATGGTAAAGCCCAAGCAGAAGGCAGTTTGAATAGGAAAATGTTGTAAAACGAAATATTCAGGGACAAAGAGAGACTCAACAAGTCTTGCGTTTTGATAAATTAAAACGAAAACAGTACAAATAAAGAAAACGTACCAATTAACCTTTCTTAAAAGCGAATGCTGTTTCGAAATTTTACCAGCATCTAAATTAACATTCATAGGGAAAATATTTACTTTAGATAAAAAAACTGTACAATTGTAGAGTGACGCTATACTCTTCTTGTGTAAGCATTTTGAGTTATGCTTGATTTGTAACTACAGAATTAAGAAATAATGAAAATGTTTAAATCTGGTAGCTGGTAGCTCCACACTAGCTTATTATGAGTTTCTTTTCTCGTCAATGTTTTGGTAAAAATGAAACTACTTCGATTTTGGATGAGATTCGCGTTTATGCGTCAGTTCAGAAAAATGAGGAAGTGGAAAGCGCTTTAACTGGAGTCATGGCCAAATTAGTAACTATGTAACAATTTAGGAACTCATCCGCCTAAATATCTCTCAATAAAAATAATTTTAGTTGATATGCCCTTCGACATTATTTTTGTACCAAATCAAACAGAGTCCCAACCGTATTACTTCCGGCTGTGGCTACAATCGTTAATTTTATTTGTTTAGGAAGCATTCTTAAACAAAGTATTTTAGGCGAAACAACGAAACCCTAATTTGAAATTCGATTATTAAGTTTTACAAAGTTTGAATTATAACATGAACGTATAGTTAAGAGTAATACCCGGAACTTGGCACATTGACAACTAATCTGTGGCAAAGAGGAGCCATCCATTAAATTATAAAAAATAAAAACATAAAGCTTTGAACTGTGATCCTCTAATTTGTCGAATTACTAACTAAAACTGTTTTCGTGGTTTAATTTTCTTTCTAATATGTTCTCGTTGTCAGCTTTTCAAGGAAGCACGATATTATATTATTGTTGTTGTGAGTTAAGTAACTAATTTTTTTTCTGGTAGGATGTATGTAATTATATTCTTTATTGACTTTGACGTAACTAATTAACTTATTTTGACATTATCTTCCTGTATGTGTTAATATTCCTTGAACGCCAACACCACGAAAGATATAGAAAAATATGCATTTTTAGAAAATTTATTTTCCGTGCATAGTTGTAGTAATTTTATTTAAAGGAAGTGATTCTTGATAATTGAACAAATACTTTTTAATTCCGTATAATTGGAATGCCTTGCATATATACATATGTATGCAGTTATGCACCTTTTAAGCCTTGATGGAAGCAAGTTTTTCATTTTCCTGTGTCAGGGAGAACTCGTAGCAAGTGAGTATTGACCGAAAATCAATGTGAATACTAGTTTTTTCATATAAAGGATGTTTTCTGAACCCATTCCTTTTATCAAGTTGTTTTTAATTGTAATGAAATCTGGAGGTACTAACAAGGGACATTTCCCAAGTGTAAAATCCGAAATAAAGCAAACGCTATCAGAACATGTACTACGTGGTGGGGTAATTACAACATATATAATCATATTCGTGCAAATTGCGTTCTGGCGCCAAAATATTTTTTTTAATTTTTTTAAATTGGTCGAAATGAAAAAAACTGAAAAATAATTCATAAACTTGCATATTTAAGATTGAAGATTTATTTTTTGTAGCATAACTACAATGACGCCTGCGAGCCATATTTCATATTTTTTCTTATGGCCAACTCATTAAAAAGACGTCGCGCGCGCGCGCCGTTATGAAAATGCAAAACTGGGTTAACAAAACTAAATGCAGAAGACGCCCAATTACGATAAATATTTGATTATTTAAATAGCTGATTGAGAGGCAAAAAATTGTTTTATTTACATCGAAAAAGTTAATACATTGACTAACGGATAGAACCATAAATTAATGAATATTTAAGGGAAGATTATTAATCGTAAATATTATAACACATATACAAACTCGCATATATTCATTAGCTTCGTCAAATTATATACGCCTTTAAACTGGGAAAACATTTGAAGACACTATATTTTGAACACTTATTTTGTCGTTTCAAATTAGTTCTCCAAGAACTGCGAGGCCTATTTGGACCAAAGCTTACAAATAGTATATACATAACAAGAAAACCATTAGATTAGGGACTATAATATATTACAGATTGAGACTGTATAACTTTTAATAACTTACTTTTATTTGTAATTAATCGTACGAAAGGGTGTATACTTCCTGAGGTAAAGAGCTAAAGTGCTTCTGTTTATTAAGAATTCTACATTGTGTATATAAAACGTAAGTTCATACTAGTTTATTGCTGTGTATTCTGTAGCCAGAAGAGAAAATAAAATCACCAATCATAAAAGCTATAAGTAACTAACATCCTTTCATTGGAAATAATAACACAGGGCCGAACAGGCCGAGTTGCAAGTGCATTGTAATTAATAGAGTCAAATATGCCACTTGGTTTTATATTTTAGTATGATTATTTCATACATTACTTTCAGTTCCAACTGTCTCTTCATATATTTCTTCGATAAAGTGAAGGTACCTAGTGTTTCCATTAAATCTTTGTGCAGCGCCACGCTTGGAAGAACACCATCAGAGGCTTCTGAAATGTCACGAATGGATGGGATCCGAGTGGTCAGCTCAAACTTGGGAACCTAAAATGTGAAGAGAAAATAATTCGTAATTTGCTTGGATTATTAGTTTTCTACTATTTACTTAGCATGAATTAAGAAGGATATGAATATGATAGAATATTCCGAACAGAACGGGTTCCGAACGGAAAGTTTAGTTTCTAATTACGCTCTGTATAAAGCCCTGGATATTTTTACCTTTCTGTTTCTATTTCTTTCTGATTCAAACCTTAAAAAATTTTAAATACTATTGAAAGTAGGTACATAGCTCGCACATATACATGCATGATATAACTTTTATATTTGACTCACAGTGCTTTCGAAGTTCTTCTCAATGGTAATTTTAACAGCATACTTTGAGGCGCTAGTCTCGCTACCAATAAGATAGAACCCTAAGTAGAATGTTGATTCACGTGTAAAAGCGTTGCATGTGAATACTTCGTTGTTGTAACCAGTCAATGTTGCCTTCCCGTATGAATCAAGTGGAGATGTTTCTACGTGTACAAAAGACAATCAACAGAACAGGGCACAAGTTAATTTAGTGTGAAGTGACCAAGTGACTCTAAGAATTTTGATTTCTACGCAAAACATACTCATACAACAGATTATAAATTATACCTTCTTCCCAATAAGTGATTGTGAAGCTGTCCATGAACACATTGGGTCTGCTATGCGTACTATTTTTTCGGTACCCGATTCCATGAGCGTTCTTCAAATGGTGCACATATTGTGACAAGTAAAGCTCCGGCCCAGTGCATTCTTCCAGCCCAATCCTGTGACATTTCATTGGCCTGACAAAAAACCATAAGGGAATAAAATTTAATTATGTAATATGAATGACAAAAATAATCATGAACCTAGTAATTACTAATTACACCTCAGGTATTTGCTGAGTGAAGCAAAATATTCTTACAAGTGCAGTTTGGAATAGATTGGAACATTCTGCCAAATAGGCTAACAAATAGGCAATAGGTTTGGTGCATACAACCTATTTTCAAGTTTGCCTATCAATTGCCTATAGTCGGTGTATGCAAGCGAATTCAAACGCTGACTTTTGCAAGCATGGGAATAAAAGTGTGCTAGCAATTACATTCAAAATATAATTCTTTAAATATTTGTTGTGCTAATTAGTAACTTACACTTACCGAAAGGCACAACTGTCATGATGGATCTTCAATTCATCAATTGTCCCAATGAAGGTACACGAATTTTGACGATGATTGCAGAAAAACTTGGAAGTTTGGATAATTGACTCAAGAGCGTAGTTACGTGAGGTAGTAAATGAAGATTTGCATAGCGGACACTCATTGGATAGTTTTTTGAGTTTTTTCTGACAAGTCTCACAGGTGAAGTGCCCAGTTTTGCAAGTGTAAATTGGTGGCAACGGGATTTCATTACATACGGGGCACTCCATGATTTTCTCCATGTTTTTATCCACAGGTTCCAGAGCTATGTTACTTTGTGTAGTTATACTGCATTTGTAATAAAAACCTTATGACAGGACCAAGATTAAAAAAGCGAATGGATGATGATTATCTGCAGTTAGCATGGGTGGTATTAACATTTAAAAAATAAAATAAAATCTATGAAGTACTATGGTTTACGAATTCGCTTTGCAGAAATTGAAATTACTGAGTGTCGCTATAATTTATAAACGGCTTCGTAAGTTGAAGGAATTAGGAACTGAAATAAATTGATTTTTGTAAAAATTTAAATAATTATTATTGTTTTAATCGGGGCTTACCTCAATGAAGAGATATTGAGTCCTGAGCTGCCTTCACTGGCCATGGCTATGGCTTATTAATTCTAATTCCAAATTAATTGCACGAGTGATTATAGATCTACATAGCTTGGATGAATACCAGTGAATGAGAAAGATCGCTAAAAGCGCTCAGAAATTATTGTACAGGGCACAGGGTAATACATAGACTACTACAGGCACAGTCAACAGTCTAAAACAAGCAACGCTAAAACTGTGCTATGATATCACTTATTTTATTTATAATTCGAAGCAATTGAACGATTTAATCTCGTTGATAATAGAAGATGAATACGAAATACGAGTCGTCCCATAGTTACATAAACAAATAAATCAATCAAAAAAGGACAAACTAAAAACTACATACTGTTTACTATAATATACTTTAAAAAATATCGCTTTTACTAACCCAGCAGTTGTAAGTTTACGTTGTAAATGTGGTATGTATATAATTATTATGCTTATTGGCGGACGTTCATAATTTCTACCGAGTTTTAACAGTGAGACCATATCCCTGTCTGGTTGTCTGGTATAAGTACTTCAACGACAATTAATATTAATTCCGTTTCAGTTTTCTCAGTAATTGCTGGCCTAGCAAACAAAATGCGGTTTTTAATTCATGGAAATCCGAGAGGTACGTTTTACTTTGATGGGCTGTGCCATAACTGAATATGTTCGCTCAAGCAGTATTGGACACGTTCGGTTCAGATGACTTATAATGAACAAAACAGTGTACTGTAGTTTTATTACTCATAACATCCCAGTACTCGTGATTAGTTATTATTTTATTGTCCGTCAAGACAGCCAGGAACCAATTATATTATTGTGCTTTGGCAAAATGCAAGGATGGCAGAATACAATCGAAAGTCGATAGTTATTGAGTAAGAGGAGATGAATTAATGAATAAAAATATATATTCGATATTTTTGAAGTCTATATTTTGTTTTAATTAACTATTAGGCCTAATATTATAGATGTTAGCTGAACCATACGACGAATGATGCCTGTAGCCATGTAAAGAGATATTTTCTATTTATGTTTAACGTCTAGAATTACATCTCGTGACTACGACTAGTTTAGTATTGTCAAACTGATTTGGCTTTATTTTTATGGCTTCAAAATTCATGAAGAATACAATACTAACAGGGTACACACATACAATAAAGGGTACCAATTATCAATTAGTTAATCAGTTATCAACTCATTATTAAATACTTTGGCTGATTGTGTGGGAGCTACAGGTTCTCAAACTTGAGAAAGTTAGAAATTAGCTTGCAAAAACTTCGTTTCACGGAATTTAATTCCTCCTTCTGTGGTAATAGAATACGCAATTATTTTCAATTGTGTAAAGAATATCGTAGGTGAAGGACCAGTTCCGTCTAAAAGAGCCTAGTCCAGGGCTAAACGCATTTTTGCCCAAATACACGCTTATATAAAAAATATGCACTTTATTATTGGCACAATGCTATTAATAGAGGGTAAAATGAATTAGCTTTAATGCATTTGCAATGGGATGTCTACACCATTGAAATGCAAAATGTATTACCTACACATTAAAAGTGCAAGTGGTCATGTTGAAGTTGTCTACACTGTATGTTCGCTCAATCGCAAAAAGTCGTAAATGCGTCCAGTTTTGCATAGTAAATGACTCTATCTGCTTCTTCCTGTTTTCGTTAAATGTCGTAGGTGTATCTAATATTTTAATTCGAAGGAGCCAATTTATTTTCCTTTCAGAGTCTATTGCACCAAAAATAATATGTAGATTAAATATTTTCCACCTACAAAATAGGGTACCTACATGTATAATTATAGGACAACACAACACATTTTTGTAGAACTTAAAATCAGAGGTGTACTTAAATGTCAGTACTACAATAGTACTATACAAATTTGTAAAACATAAAATCCATGTCTTTGTGACTGCTTAGCCTAAAAATAAGATGCAAATAGAATAACCTAAAAGTCAAAATACAAGTTTAGATAAGTCTTTTTGATCTTAAAGGTGTAGATAATAATATATTTTACATTCCATTAATAGTACTGTGTCCGTGTGTGTACTAACAATATATAATGCATTTTTGACACGGACTTTAGTGAAAAAAAATGCTTTTACAATAGTAAATAACATATATTACTTTTAAAAATCTTGGATACTAACTAAAATGCCTCCGCAGGCATTTTTAAATAATAATAATGAACTACTAAGTACTTTATGATTGTGTTTATATTTTCAATTTTCGTATTTATACACGCGTCCTTCAGTTTTACTCCATTAGTGTTTTGAATGTATTCACAGTTACTGTGTTCTTTTCCTATAATATACGATTTGAGATTAGTTTGTTTTTTTAAAAGTTACTTTAGGCCAGTCTGGCGAACGGGTACCATTTACTGGGGGTATATTTGCAAAAGGAAATGGTGCTACTAGGCCTAGTAGAAATGTAAACGGGTTGAACTTGAAAGCCGCCGAATGCGATATCTCTTCTTTTCTGATAGATCCCAACTTGTTCAAATGGGTTTCTGTAACAATAGTTGAATCAGTGTTCATCTAAAATCAACAATTGATGTAAAATCATTTCTAACTTAAACTAATGAGAAAATAATATCATTCCTATAGGGAAGTATACCTACCTACATTTAAATTAAGATACTTTTGTAATTTTAATTTAGTACAAATATTTTGATTTCACGGACGTCTTGATAAGATACACATATTCAAGACATATTGAAAAAGGATTCGAAAGCCGTGTTCTTGAAAATAAAAGAAATTTTTAATAAATAGGTACTAGAGGAAGAAAGTAAATATTTATTTACAACTGGCTGAACTGGCATTACAATGCCGCTTGCCATAAAGACCCTAAGAAGAGCATCTTTTAAGCAAAGTAAAATCCTTTCGAAATTTAATCGAATTATTCATCTAATGCCAGATATTAAATCTAAACATACTAATAATTATTAAAATACAATAAATCTTTGATCACCTGAGATCCAGATTGTAAGTTCTCTTCAACCACTTTTTCATTTGGATATTTCTCAACAACAGCGGCAGCCGCGAAGGTTACAAATGCAATCAAAATTATGACTCTCATGGTTTTTTTAAATACTCTTCTAACAATGACCTTATTGTAGCTAAAATGGAACCGAATTTGATGAAATAATAATTTTAGTAGAAGTCTATTATGGTCAACTGTAGGCTCGTAAAACACAAAAAACACTCTGTGTAAGTTAAAACACAGGCACACAATAATTATTACATGATTTGAAGTATTTATATACCACCAAATAAATTGCATAGGTAGCTTAACAAATTAAACTGAAATTAAAACCGGCAAATATTTCTATTTCTATTAATTATTGTTAGCGACGTTACTCCTTTCTCAAATTATTCCATTCTAATCATAAGTAAATGATAAGTACAGGGTGGCACATTTAAATCAAACAATTCTAACAGGCTATAAAATCCAAGTTTATTATTCGAATATACCGAGCAATATACCAAAATAGAGACAATGTCTGGGAGATTTGTTTGACACCTTAATCATCAAAATCGGTTAACAATAAGTTACAAAATGGCCTAACTAACGAAAATCACAGTTTTTAGATGTTTTTGATCCTAAAATTATTTGTTAACAACTTTTATTAAAAACTAAAGCGTAAAACAATGCAGACTATCTCAACTAAAAAAATCTCAAAAATTTAAAAATTTAAAAACTTAAAAACTAAAAAATTTTAAAATTTCAAAATTTTTTAAAATTTTAAATTATTTAAAATCTAAATTTTTTTTAAATTTCAAAAATTTGTTTTTGAAATTTGAAATTTTTTACCAGATTTTGCTCTGTGGGGATTGTATTGTTTGTATTGTATTTGAAGGAGATCCAGCAACATGAAGTTACTGAAATGCCGCTCAGGCCAATAAATAGGCATATTGCAGAACGATCCTTTTTACTATGAACATGTCTTTATTTATGAAAGTTGCTATGTTTACTCGTTATAAATTATGCGTGAGCAAGAACGAGAAACTTTCGCACCAAACTTTCAATTACACCTCTAAGCGTATATCTATTTAGTGATTAGTGACTATGACTATGCCTATGAGTTGCTCAGAATTGACAATTAAATCAGACCATAGTACTGGTATTTATCAAGGGCCGAAGCCATTGGTGGAATTTATACAAATTCCCGAAATACCAGCACGTAGTCCAACTTGCATGTAATTAAGCGAGACTAATCAACCTACTCACAAAATACCAGAGATGTTCCAGCAGTTGCTGATAGTGCTATTAGCTGGGGTCAACGTGCCTGGGAAGATCGCGATTATTCTTAAATAACTTCAGTGAAGCAGCAATGTGCACACCACCACATTACCTCTTCACCGAAGTTACATAATCTTCCTACTTGTAAGTTCCAACAGTATGTTAAAACAGCTTTGATATGTAGATATACGCTATCTCAAATACCAAAAGTTGTCCAAGGTGAAGATGAAACCTCAACGACACAGCCCTGACACGCTAAACCCACAACTGCTAGGTAGACTCGCGAACGATATGTTCAAGTCAAAAACCAAAATGGAAAAAAGACTTTCTGAAATTTGCTCACGAGGACAGAGAAGGACAGGACACGTCCGTCTTCCTCGGAGTTCTCAGAGCGAGTCCTATAGTCAGCATTGTTTTACGCTTTAATTTTAAATCAAAGTTGTTAACAAATAATTTTAGGATCAAAAACATCTAAAAACTGTGATTTTCGTTAGGTAGGCCATTTTGCAACTTATTATTAACCGATTTTGATGATTAAGGTGTCAAACAAATCTCCCAGACATTGTCTCTATTTTGGTATATTGCTCGGTATATTCGGATAATAAACTTGGATTTTATAGCTTGTTAGAATTGTTGGATTTAAATGGGCCACCCTGTAGAATACAACTGCAAACAATGAATACTATATATATGTAGATAATTCAAATACTTATGCTAAATATTAATGATTCCACAGAAATATGTTAAGTACAAAATTATACAAAATAATTTAATCAATACAACAAACACAGACAGCTTGTGTTACAACACCACTACCTGGAAATTATTACAAAATAATACTTTTATTCCCGTGAAGAAATGTAAGTTTAATTTAAAAGTTAAATTGACAGAATAAATATAAATTATTCATGTGCAACATCAGTCATGGAATTTTAATATTTTCTTTAATTCATAACGTATAATAGGTAGGTATCTAATTTTGTAAATTTAAATATGTTACTAATATCTACTCCCAACATGTTTTTTTATTATCAAAAAAGTTAATAAAAATTGAGACAGACGCCTAAACAGTATAACTATATATTACAGACTGCGACTGTGAAAATTTTTATTGCTTAATTTTATTTATAATACATCGTACGACAGGGTGTAATTTTTGCACATATGTACATAACGTCAATAGTTAATTAATACTGTGTATTTTATATCCAGAAGAGTGAAAATTATCAATCATAAACTATAATTATCTTCCTTCCACTGGAAACAAATGCAGGGCAGAACATTCCGCGTTCCAAGTGCTTTGTAATTAAATAGACGCAAATCGTTTACTTGGTTTTATATTTTAGCATGATTATTTCATACCTTACTTTCAGTTTCAACTGCCTCTTCAAGTTTTGCTGCAATGGCGTGAAGGTACCTAATGTCTTCAATAAATCTTTGTGCAGCGCGACGCTTGGAAGAACTCCATCAGAGCCGGAGCCTTTTGAAATTTCACGAATTGATGGAACCCGAATGGTCAGTTCAAACTTGGGGACCTAGAATGTGAAGGCAAAATAATTCGTAATTTGTTTAGATGATTAATTTTCTACTATTTATTTAGCATGAATTACGAGGGCTATGCATACGTTACAATACTTCGATCTGAACGCAGTTATGACTATGACATAACTTTTATATTTGACTCACAGTGCTTTCGAAGTTCTTCTCAATGGTAATTTTAACAGCATACTTTGAGGCGCTAGTCTCGCTACCAATAAGATAGAATCCAAAGTAGAATGTAGATCCACGTGCAAAAACGTTGCTTGTGAAGACTTCGTTATTGTAGCAAATCAATGTTGGGGCCCAATTTGTGTCACGTGGCGATGTTTCTACATGTAGAAAAAGATCATCAACAGGGTACATATTAACTTTTAGTTAAAAGTGACTTTAAGAATTTAGATTTCTACACAACATACAGAATACAGTTTTAGGCATGATGTATTTCATTAATTCGTAGAAACACTACTGTAATGTTCCATAAATTACATACAGATTATGAATTATACCTTCTTCCCAGTTGGTGATTGTGAAGCCGTCCAAGAACTCATTGAGACTGCTATCCATATTATTACTGTTTTTTCGGTATCCAATTCCATGAGCGTTCTTTAAATGATGTACATACTGTGACAAGTAAAGCTCTGGCCCAGTGCATTCTTCCAGCCCAGTCCTGTGACACTTCGTAGATCTAACAAAAATCCAATTAGGAGTAATATTTAGTTATTATGAATGACACGAATAATCATGAAGCTAAATCACACATCAGGCAGTACTATAGTTCTTGCGCCGACCTTTGCAACTTGCTGTGGAAATAAAAGTGAGCTAATAATTATTATTACATTCAAAAATTTAATTCGTGAAATATTTTTTCAGTACTAATTAGTAACTCACCGAAACGCGCAACTGTCATGATGCGTCTTCAATTCGTCAATTGTCCCAGTGAACGTACACAAATTTTGGCGATGATTGCAGTAAAATTTGGAAGCTTGAATAATGGACTCAAGAGCGTAATTACGTGAGGAGGTAAACGACGATTTGCATAGCGGACACTTATCGGATAGTTTTTTCTGACAAGTCTCACATGTAAAGTGTCCAGTTTTGCATGTATAAATTGGTGGCAACGGGATTTCATTACACACGGGGCACTCCATGATTTTCTCCATGTTTTTATCCACAGGTTCCAAAGTTGTACTACTTTGTGTACGTATACTGTATTTGTATTAAAATAAATTATGGCATGACCAAGATTTAAAAAAACCGAAGGGATGATTATCTGTAGTTAGCATTTATGTATTATTAATATTTAAAAAAAAATAAAATAAAAGCTATACAGCACTATGGTTTACAAATTCGTTTTGCAGAAATTGAATTTACTGAGTGTTGCTATAATCGGTAATCGGCTTTATAAGTTGAAGAAATTAAAAAATGAATTTGATTAATTTTTGTAAAAATTTAAATAATTATTATTGCTTTAATAGGGGCTTACCTTAATGAAGAGATATTAGATGAGCTGCCTTTGCTGGCCATGTCGTATTAATTCTAATTCCAAATTATTGTACGAGTTATTATAGAGATTTACCTAGCTTGGATGAATACCAGTATATGAGAAAGAACGCTAAAAGCGCCCAGAAATTATTGTATAGGGCACAAGGTGCATAGACGACAGACACAGTCTATATCAAACAACGCTATTATAAACTGCAATATTTTTTTTTTAAATTCGAATCAATTGAACGATCTCTGCTGATGATGATAGAAGATAAAGACGAAATACGAGTGTTCCGATAAAAACAAAAAAATATATCAAAAAAGGACATGCATTTCAAACGATACTATAAATAGTATTATTTACTTTTTTCGCTTTTATTAAACTGGTGACTGGTGGTGGTGAGTAATCGTCGCTTCACCCTCGCTGTTATTTCTGCTCTAAATGTGGTATCTATGTTTTCTTGTTTTCTAAGAAGAGTCTTTTTTCTCAAGAAGTACTGGACACGTTCGGATGACTCATAATGAATACAAGTGTAGTGTAGCTTCATTACTCATAACATTCCAGTTCCAGTTACAAGTTACAATACAATCGTTCTCGTAATTAGTTGTTTTCGGCTGTAGGATATTTTCCTCCCATTGTCAAAATTACATTACTAAAAGAAACAAAAGTGTATCTGCATGTTCCTTTCCAGAAAATGTATGCATTAAAAAAGTTATTCCAAAAAATATGCAATAATAAATAAATTGTATCTGAAGAACTAAGATGTTTCTTATCCCCATTTTTATGAAATAATGATTACCTGACATAGATTTTAAATGAACCAAATGACAAATAATGTCTGCAGCCATGTAAAAAGATACTCTGTAATTATGTTTAACGTCTAGAATTAGATCTTTTGAAGAAACTATGAATAGATTAGTATTGTAAAACTGATTTGGTTTTATTTTTATGGCTTCAAAATTTATGAACAATACAAGAAGAGGGCGGTACATAATTAATTTTCTACTCTTTATTCAATACTTTGACTGTTTTTCTGTTCCTTCCCACTTCCGTACACGCCACCCTCTCTTCTTCTTTTCTTAGAAAAACTAGAGAAAGTTTTGAAAATTCATGTTTTGGAGACAATGTCCTAAACCCTATAGAGATCCCAAAACTTCAAATATTTAAAAATGTCCTACAACCGTTTGCTATAATATACTTATATCACTCCTAAAAATCTATATTTAAATACCTACATTAAAACCAAGATATTTTTGTAACTTTAATTTAATACAAATATTTTGATTTTCACGGATGTCTTATAAGTGATAAGGATAATAAAGATAATATAATTATAAGGATAAGGAATCCTATAAGCGTGAACTCACAGTTGTGACTCGCTACAGTAGACAAACATACCCTTGGTTCCTACCTATCTACATAATTTACCGGATTTTTCACGATATCGAAATATTTGACCAATTTCAACGTTTCATATACCATTCGAAAGGTAACGACGAGTACATTCTGAATAACGAACTCTGGTAGAATTTACTCACAAACTTTCACCATTTTTTTTTAGAAAACCTTAACTTTTTTTGAAAATTCCGCCTAAATTTTTTTTTATGCGTCGCAAGCCTAAAACAAAATACCCGTTTTCTTAATTTTTAAAGGGCTTTAAAGTGATATATCATGCATTAACATCGGTCAATTTTGAAAAAAAAATCTTTTAGTTTTTTAATTACAATTAACAAATAATCATGATCTGAGCTGGCACTACAAGTTAAATAGGTTTGCCTATTCATTCCGGGTTTAATGGTATATCATTTATGTGTATTTGAATTGACTTACGGGTAGAAATTTTGGTTTTAAGATTTAGCGGGAAATTAAAAAAAAATGTACTTTTCAAAAACTGAAAATCGCCTTGAGGAATTTTCGCCTGAAACATTTTTTATAAAGATTTACAAGTCTCTATTGAAATTACCTTTGCCTTATTGTTACCGTTCCAAAAATATATCACTTTAGCTAAAATTTGGCGGCAAATTCAAAATGCTTAATTTTGCTGTTAAGGCTACCAAAAACAAGGGCTTTAGCCCTTGTTTTTTTGTTCTATATATTATCCGTATATTATTGGCTTTCAAAATTGACGGGAGTATTTACCCTTACTTGTTTCTCTTGAATTAAAAGAATCACATATTCAAGACACTTTGAAAAAGGATTCGAAAGTCATGTGTTCTGGAAAATAAAGGAAAGTTTTAATAAATAGGAAAAAGAGGGAGAAAGTACATATTTATTTTACAACTGGCATTACAATAAAGCTTGCCATAAAGACACTAAGAACAACATATTTAAAAGACAAATAAAATGTTTTCGACATTTAACCATATTATTCATCAAATGCGAGGTATTAAATCTAAACATACAGATACGAACATTATTAATTTTTGTTCACCTGAGAACCAGATTGTAAATTCTCTTGAACTACATTTTCAATTTCAATAGGATATTTATCAACAACAGCAGCAGCCGCGAGGGCTACAAATGAATTCAAAATTATGACTCATGGTTTATTTTGCATTCTTCTAACAAAGATATTATTGTAGATAAAATGGAACCGAATTTGATGAAATAATAATAATTTTTGTACAAGTCTGCGCCCCGTTACCCGTAGGCTCGTAAAACACACTGAAGATTAAAACACAGGCAAATAATAATTACATGTTTCGAATTATATTTGGTATCACCAAATAAACTCTATAGGTATCAATTTAAATAAAACTAAAATTGAACAAGGCAAACATTTCTATTATTGATTGTTAGCGCTGTTTTTCCTATCATTCCATTCTAAGTAAATCATTAGTTATAAGTAGAATACAAAACTAAACAATACAAAGTATATATGTAGGTAATTCAAATACTTTTGCTAAGTATTAACCATTACGCATAAATATGTTAAGTACAAATTTATGCAAAGTCATTTAATCAATACGAGCTTTTGTTACAACTATCTAGAAACTATTACAAAATAGTACTTTTATTCCCCTGAATTTAAAAGTTAAATTAACAGAATAAATATAAATTGTTCATGTGCAACATCAGTCATGAGTTCATGAGAATTGTATTAATATTTTCTTTAAAACAAGGGCTTATACACAATATACAAGCCCTTGTTTAATGGCAGCCTTAACAGCGAGATTAAAAATTTTGAATTTGCCGCCAAATTTTAGTTGTCAATTAATAGGTTGTAAATTAAAGGAAAGAAGCCGTAAACGGGTTAGCTGTGACGATTTACGCACAGCCATTTTTATATTCTTAATAAATCCAAAAATTTAATATTGAAATTTTTGAATCTCCCGCCAAAACATTAAATATTGTGTTAAATGAAGATTTCGACCGGTCACTCAGTAAACTTACGCAAACATGATATACCATTCGAACGGTTACAATTTGGCAAATCTAAATAACTTAGTGTGCACGCACGGTAGTTATTAGTTTTCAAATGGTTTTTAAATAACATAATTGCAAATTAAAAAAAGTTAACAGATTGTGTCGAGTGATATATCATTTGAAAGCTCTTCAAAAATAAGCAGACACCATTTTTTTTGTTTTTTGATTGTGACCCATAAAACACAATTTTGGCGGCATTTTCAAATTAAAAGACCTTTATTTTGAAAACGTTTTGTTATAATGGAGGCGCATTCTGTTATTTGAATTCTAATAATGATTACCTTTCGAATGATATATGGCTCGATGAAATTGGTCCAGTATTGCAAAAGTTTCAAAATTCCCGTAAATTATGTAGATAGGTAGGAATAATTCATAACGTATAAGTGGGCATCTAATTTTGTAAATTAAAATATGTTACTAATCCACTACCCCACATGTTTTTTTATTATCAAAAAAGTTAATAAAAATTGAGACAGACGCCTAAACAGTATAACTATAATATATTACAGATTGCGACTGTTAAATACTTTTTATTGCTTATTTGTATTTGTAAAAAATTGTACGAAAGAGCGTACTTCCTGAGGTAAAGAGCTAAAACGCTGCTGTTTACTAGGAATTGTACATTGTATATATATAATGTAAGTATAGTTTACTATTGTGTATATTGTAGCCAGAAGAGAGAATAATTACCAATCATAAAGCTATAATTAACTTCCACTGGAAAAAACACAGGGCCGAACAGGCCGATTTACAAGTGCTTTGTAATTAAATAGAAACAAATCTTTTATTTAGTTTTTGGATTTAGTATGATTATTTCATACTTTACTTTCAGTTTTAACTGTCTCTTAACGTTTTGCTGTAATAGCGTGAAGGTACCTAATGTCTTCATTAAATCCTTGTGCAGCGCGACACTTGGAAGAACTCCATCAGAGCCGGAGCCTTTTGAAATTTCACGAATTGATGGAACCCGAATGGTCAGTTCAAACTTGGGGACCTAGAATGTGAAGGCAAAATAATTCGTAATTTTCTACTATTTATTTAGCATGAATTACGAGGGATATGAGTATATGTTAGAATATTCCGAATTCCGATCGGAACGGATTTGGGTTCCGTTAGTCCGTGTTTCATTCGGAGCAAAGGATCTACATTCCGCTTAGCTCCGAATTTCGTTCTGTGTGAAGCTCTGAATATTTTTAAATTTCTGTTTCGACCTTTTCTGATTCGAAGATTACAACGTAGGTACATACATAGATCGCTTACATACAAATATGATATAACTTTTATATTTCACTCACAGTGCTTTCGATGTTCTTCTCAATGGTTATTTTAACAGCATACTTTGAGGCACTAGTCTCGCTACCAATAAGATAGAACCCACAGTAGAATGTAGATCCACGCGTAAAAGCGTTGCTTGTGAATACTTCGTTATTGTAGCAAATCAATGTTGTGTCCCAATTTGTGTTACGTGGGGACGTTTCTACATGTAGAAAAAGACCATCAACAGTAACAGCGTATAAATTAACTTTTCGTTAAGTGACTTTAAGAATTTAGACTTCTACACAACATACAGAATATAAGCATAATGAATTGCATTTATTCGTGAAAGCACTGCAAAAATGTGCCATAAGCAACAGATTACAAATTATACCTTCTTTCCAGTCGGAGATTGTGAAGCCGTCAACAAACACATTATGTCTGCTATCACTATTTTTTCGGTATCCAATCCCATGAGCGTTCTTCAAATGGTGTACATACTGTGACAAGTAAAGCTCTGTCCCAGTGCATCTATTTAGCCCAGTCCGGTGACATTTCATCGGCCTTACAAAAATCCAAATGGGAATGATTATTTAGTTATTACGAATGACACGAATAATCCTAAAACTAGTAATAAATTACACACCAGGCAGTAAGAGCTTATGTGTCTGTATCTTATATTTTACGCTGACATTTAAACACCTTGACTTTGATATCACTGTTCAACAATAACAATTTACATAGACATTTTCAAAACTTATTATATTGTTTGGTGATTGACGCAAAATATTGTTACAAGCGCAAATGGGAACAGGCTAGCGCATGTCCTACCAAATAGGTTAATACAAATAGGCAATAGATTGGGTGCATACTGCCTATTTTCATGTTTGCCTATCAATTGCCTAGGGGAATTCAAGTGCCGACCTTTGCAACTTGTTATGGGAATAAAAGTATGCTAACAATTGCATTCAAAAATATAACTATTGAAATATTAGTATATAATATACTATATAATTAGTAACTTACCGAAACGTGCAACTGCCATGATGTACCTTCAACTCGTCAATTGTCCCAGTGAATCTACACAAATTTTGGCGATGGTTGCAGTAAAATTTGGAAGCTTGGATAATGGACTCAAGAGCGTAGTTGCGTGAGGTGGTAAATGAAGATTTGCATAGAGGACACGCATCTGCTAGTTTTTTCTGACAAGTCCCGCAAGTGAAGTGCCCAGTTTTGCAAGTATAAATTGGTGGCAATGGAATTTCATTACACACGGGGCACTCCATGATTTTCTCCATGTTTTTATCCACAGGTTCCAGAGCTACACTACTTTGTGTGGTTATACTGTATTTGTATTTTAAAATAAATTATAATAGGACTAAGATTAAAAAACCACAGGGATGATTATTTTTATGTAGTTAGCATGTATGTTATTATTATATTTAAAACAAAATAACATAAAAACTATACAGCACAATGGTTTACGAATTGTTTTGCAAATTGAAACTGAGTGTCGCTATAATCGGTAATCGGGTTTTTAATAGTTTCTCTCTGGAGGAATTAAAAACTGAATTAGATTGATTTGTTTTTATTTTTGTAAAAATAATTATAACTATAGTTTTAATCGGGGCTTACCTCAACGAAGAGATATTGAGTCCTGAGCTGCCTTCGCTAGCCGTGGCCATGGCTTATTAATTCTAATTTCAAATTATTGCACGAGTTAGTATAGATAATCTACATAGCTTGGAAGAATACCAGTGAATGAGAAACATCGCTAAAAGCGCTTAGAAATTATTGTACAGGTTACATAGACTACAGTTTAGCATTGCTTCGTTTAGACCGTGTCTGTATCAATGGTATAATATTTTTTTTTATTTATAGTTCAAAATCTACTGATTATATGCTTTAGAGCGGACGTTCATAATTCCTACTGAACTTTAACAGTTACGCCATACGCCATGCTTGCCTGATTGCCTGCTATAAGTTCTTCAACGACAACAATTCAGTTTACTTCAGTTTTCTCAATAATTGATGACTTAATAGCAAACACTGCGGTGTAGTGCCGTAATATTGTAAAACTATTGTAAGAAATATATTGTATTGTATTGTAAATTAATATTGTATTGTAATTGTAATTGTAAATTACAATACAATTACAATATACAATTGTAATTTATACTTTTGGAACCTTAATTAGACCCCTAATTAGGAATAAATTACTGACTTGATATTTACCATGATAACTATCATGTAGATACACGATTTTAGGGTAACAAAGGCTCAGAACACACTGCAGAAAATAAATTTGATATTGTATTGTAATTGTATTTACAATTACAATTGTAAATGTAATTTTATAAAAAATACAATTACAATTACAATTTACAATATTACGGCACTACTGCGGTGTTTAATGTAATGAATTCTGAGGGAGACGTTTTATTATTGGACATAGCGACCAATGGAGCTATGCGGTAGTAATTTATTTAAAGTAAATAGATTTAGAAATAAATAGTTTAAACAAGGAAATGACATTGAGCATGATGAGATATGCGGATGCGATTGTAGAGAATAATTTAATAAGAATTTATTGTGAAATACTTTTATTAAGAGAAGCTCGAATTGAGTTATTTAAATTGTAGATGGGCTAACCATTAATTGACCAAGATGGTTTTGTGAATGTCATGCAAGGACATAGTTAAGCAATCGCGGAAATCAATTGTAAATTCTAATGTAATTAAGAATGTAAACTAATAACACAATTCAAGGGAACCGAGTTCTAATCAGTAAGTAAGTTGGAACTTAAAAGAGTATCCTTTCGGACTCTGAGAATTACACACTTCAATCAATTAGCTTGTACCTTCAGTACCAGTAAAACACTTTGTTTTACTTTATTCATTTTATTTAAAGCTAATAAATTATCACGACTTGATACCCAATTCAGTACGATCTCCAACAGTTTATTTATTTACTCACACGTTTAACTAAAGCACAATTCAATTAGTAGTGATATTAGAGTAGTAGTAAAAACATCTCTTTCCAAATATCCAACATGGTGGCGAATACGGAGAACTAACCATATTAGCACAGAGATTTTTAAATTTTTTTGAGAGAATTTCTTTTAGTTTCAAGTTTGAGAATTTTAAAAGAATTTAATTTATTTGTTTTGTGCAGAGAGAAGTTAGTTCAACGTGTGAAGGTTAAGAGCAGTAGTATTTATTCATTTCTATTCAGTGTTTACATTTTTGTGAGCATTCAGCATTCTATTCAAGACAGGAATTTATATTCGCCTGAGTCATCTACTAGTCTACAGAAAGTAGATGTGCAAGCGAATTTCGAGAACGCGAGTTGGAATTTCGTGCTGAATTGACGAAAAGTGCGTGAAGAGACAATACGAGCTATTCGAAAGATTGAAGCAGAGCAAAGGACCCTAGTAAGTAAATTAACGTTAATAATTAAAGGAATATATATTCGAGTAGAGACACAGTAGTACTACAAATATATTCAGTTAATTACGGAATTTTTTAATTTTGTAATTTTTGATATATTCAATTTCGAGACTCCGGAGCGTGTAGGATTTTAGGTCTGATCAATCTAAGAAACTACATATAAGAAATAGATATCTATAGTTTTATGCGAGGAGGTATAAAACATTTTTGAGTTTAAAATTTTTTAATTTTTGCCGAGCAGGGTATATAGGAATTATTGCGACCTCATCGCTTTATTTCATTTTAAACTCATATGCACAGCATCCACTTGTTACTTTAGAGTTTATTTTTCAATCTGATTATTATCCAAGCATTTTATGGCAGATAATTTGAAGCTTAAGGCCTACGTTACATTGTTAGTTAACACTTTAACAATTAAAGAGACCAACGATACGCAATTTAATATTGAATTAGCCACTTTGAGAGTAGACATTTTAAATTTAATTCTTCAAGAAATTACCATTTCAAGTGTGAATAATTTTAATCTTTCACTAAATCGAGACAGTTATTAAGGGGTATTTTTATATTTCTGAATGACATATGTCAAAAAGATACGAGACTAGGCAGACATTAAAAGAGGAAGGTAAAGAAATAAGTGACTCAATATTAGGAAAGTATATCGTAGGTAGGCAACCACCAATAGACCCACCAGTAGCAGCCCAACCCAGTTCACCATCTATACCAGCAGGCAACACTAAGCAAAGGAAAGAGGAATTTGAAAATTCATTTTCAAATCGAACTGTAGAAGTAGTCAAAGAACTTCAAGACCAAAGTGAGTTAACTTTAGCTTTAGTAAACGAGTCCACAGTAAATAATACCGACAGTGGAAACGAGACAGCGACTACATCTCAGAATACTCAAAGTAAAGTAAATTTAAGTGTTGAGCCTTCAGAAAATTTAGCAGACGAAGGGGAAAATCAGAACGACAGAGACGACGATTCATATTTAAGTGCAGACCCAGGCAGATCAGGAAGTAGTACCAGTGACGGTGAAGGAGACGACGATTTTGAAATTAGAGAAAATCGGGCACAACCACCCACCCCACCAGCAAAAACGGCAGGACTACCACAACCACCGAATATCCCTGAGAACCTGAGTGAAGAGGAGAAAAAGCAGTTTATCGCCGATTTCCAAGCAGCACTCGCAGAAGCAGAAAGAAAGAAGAGAGCCCAGAAAATCAGAGACAAGAAGGAAGCCGAGGAGCAGTTAAAACTTGAGAAAAAACTTTGGGAAGAAGACATGGCGCATTTAAACACCGGAGGATGGACGCCACCCAAGAAAATTAACTTTCGGGTAGGAATAGACGAGCCAGGAGCACATTTTGATGATTTTGTTCGGACCATGGCCATCATTGGAATCAAAAAGGAAAATCAGTTGGCGCGATTTGGAAACACCTTGGATAGGAGCGCAGCTACATGGTTTGGAAATAATGTGACTAATCTGGAAATGGACACCCTGAAGGCGGCTTTCGTGAAGGCTTTCCCAGTAAGCGAAAAATTATTAAACAAACGCTTGCAGCTTCGAGTGATGTTACCAGACGAGCCAGTGGCGCAGTATGTTACGGATAAGGTAGCCCTTACATTGGCAGCCATTCCGCACGCCACGGACCCAGACTACATTAGGGAGGTCAAGAATGGACTCACGCCTCAAATGACAAGCAAATTGGCATACGGGGGCAAAGGACTTAAAACCCTTGAGGAATTTACGACTTTTCTAGTGGAGATGGAACAGACAGATATGGGTCCATGTGATACGGCTTTAGTGAAGGAGTGCCAGGCGAAAATTGCAGTTTTAGAAGCCAAACTTGGGACAACTAGCAAGGGAGGTTCTAAATCAACGTACGATAGACCGAAAGAGAAGCAAAAATTTCCCCGCAACGAGTTTAACGGAGACACCCAAAAAGATGGAGGGAATCGAAACTGGAGAGGCAGCGGCAGAGGACGCGGAAGGGGTCGAGGTAGAGGCAATGGAAGCTACGTCGAGAAGGACAAATCAGATGTGGATTGCTATACGTGCGGCGGCCCAGGGCATTTTGCGAGAGATTGCCCGAAGAAACCGAAACAGAGAAACGACAACAACAACAACAGAAGGGAAGGAACTCACCAAGGAAGGGGAGGCTATCCAAAAAATAATGGCGAACAAAATGTAGAAGGCAGGCAGGGAGAAGTCAGAGACGCACCACCAGACTATGAACCACCCAGACAGACAGCATATGTCTATATGATGACGACCGAAGACTCAAACTCACCATACGTGGATATCAAGGTCCGAGATAAATGGACAACAGGGCTTTTAGACACTGGAAGTACCAGGACTCTAATTAGCAGACAATTAATAACAACCCAGAGGATATCCTACGACTCAGACATCGACGTATGCGGCATGACAGGTGAGCCAGTGAAGGCTATAGGAACAGCGCTAGTGGCCATGGATTTGGGCACGGGGGTATACAATGTGGAAACAGTAGTGATGGACATTGTAGAGCCACTAATAGTTTTGGGGCACGATTTCTTCGTTAATTTAAAATAGCCATGGACTATGGAAACGATCAGATCCGATCACCGATCTTTGGGAATATGCCGTTCTACGAGCAGCAGAGAGAGAAAAAAATGCCATCAGCGCAGAAAGTGACGTTTCGTTTCGAGAAATTAGAGGCCCAAGAAGTGAAGCAGAGAGAGAGAGAGAGACGATTTACGAACCAGAAGGGAGGACGATCTTCGCACAGTATTAAAGTTATCAGGCCCAGTATTGTCAGGAGAAGGGGGAGAGAATTAACAAGAGTCAAGAGGACCCATGTATTTTCACCTCCGTCCGCTTGCGCAAGCTCATGGACCCTGAACTCTCATAGGAAATCATGGCCTAAATATTTCCTTGAAGGGGCTCGAAAACACTACAGAAACAGCGGAGCTAGTTCTACTTCATCAGAGGAAGAAAGCAGAAGGAGAGTCATTAAGAAAACAGAATTGACGACCATGGAAAGGGAGACTAAGACAGCCTCCGGGCTAACAAAAAGGGAGATGGAGGACTTGAGATGCGACAAGGGAGAGTCAACATTACGACCATTCAGAGTGTATGGAAGGGAAACCTATGCACACGCAAGTCCAAAATTAATAGCCACCCACTTTCCAAAACTCTCCGAATACCCAACGACATGGTATGTGTCAGCAGGAATACCATACCAACACCGCAAGTACATAATTGAAGGAGACGAGAAAATTGGAAGTTACGTTATTCGAGGCTACAACTCTACATTCTTTAGCTTTGACCCCATGTTCACTAAAGAGTACTATACTTGTTATTATTCAAATCTACGCGTAAAGTCATTTTTATTTCCAGGAACGCAGAGGGAAGTAGACTTGGCTGTAGCTAAGGATATTAAAGTATGGACGGACTCTAGCAAACTAACCACTCAGATGCAGAGAGCGATGCGACAAAAACACGGCATGGGAGGCGAATGTGATTTATGCAGATTCTACATCAAAGACGATTGGGTGTGTGAGCAAAAGAGGCGAGACACGAAGCACTTACTACATCTGCCATTCACCAATCTAAAGGAGTCCAAAGAGAGAAGGAAGGGACTACTGAAAATCACAGACACAGTGAAGGAGCGACTGGACAAGGAAAGAATACGGAGAGTCGATGCCGATATGAGAAAAATCAAAAGAGAAAGGGAGCAGAGGAGACTCATTACTTCCAAGGACACAGCAGAATCTATAATGGAGAGATGGGAAAAATATGTACGCGAGTGTGATGACAACTGGGGAGACGACTGTACTATCAATGACAACGAGAAGCCAACAACATCCAAAGGGAAGGGTAATAACAAAGCAGTTACTCATTTTTCCAGAGCAGCCACTAAGAATGTGAAGGGGGCGTGCAGCAAACATTTTGGATTTGAGGACGGGTTTGCAATGGAAATGGAAATGATGAAAGCGGCCCAAGCCGAGGCCCCTCAGAGCAAAAAACAACAAGTGAAGAAGCCCAAGAAGGTTGAGTCTACAGCAACAGCCAAAAATTTAAAGGGAGACTGCAGCTATTTCTTTGGGGAATTGGAGGCGGCCACTGAGCAGATTGACAAGGAGATAAAGAAGGCAGAACGAGAACACCATACCAAATTGATGGAAGTACAGCTACAACAACTTAGAGATGACAGGAAAAATCCTGAACGACAACTAGTTAAGAAAGATGTCGAGATGGGATGTGTGCAGCTTGAGCCTACAGACACGGACAGGAAAAATTTGGAAATAATTCGAGAGGCAAACAAGAAGCGAGACGAATGGGAATTCAATAGGCTCGAGGCACGGCAGAGAATAGACGCATGGAAAAGTGAAAGGGAAGCAGTAGCGAGACAAGGCGAGAGTGTGAGCACCATCAAAACACCAGCAGAGGCAGACGATGAGGACTGGGACATAGTAGTACTTAATGTAGAAAAAGAGGAGGAAATAACTACACCCACTCCACACCCCACACCACCACCACAGCCAACGACAACAACTGGAGAAGACATTACTTGGGAATTGATTGCGCCTATGAGAAGCTTGAGAGTACATGCTAGAGCAGCGACAGTGACTAAAAGAGTAAGAAAACCAGGAAAACTCATGTCATTATTTTCATTGGCAATTCTTTTTTTGTGCTTTATAGGGCTGACTGAGGCAAGACCATGGTGGCTAAACCCATTTAAAAAATCAGGCAAACTGGGGACGGGTATCAAGGGATACGCTCCAGTACCAGCAAGGGTACCCACTATGAACGTGGTCTTTCCAGCCAGTCCAGGCACGATTAAAAATCTACCCAAAGGTGTGCAGGCGACAGGGCAGCAAGCATTCAAGGCTGAAAAAATATCTCAGCAACGAAAAAATGCAGCGATGGAAGCTCAATCACCAAAAGCAGGGAATTCAAATTCGTATTCGGACAAGGCTTTGAGAGAAACACCAGGCAAAGGCCAGAAAATTTTTGAGAGAGAAGATTCATTATCGAGAAGCGGAGATACGCCAGCGCGGACTGGAGATTCCATATCTCCCAACGCACAGTCAGTATATCAAGGATGGTCACCGCAAGGATCACAGGGCTCTGTAGTATCAATTCCAGGACCACCAGCGACATGGGGACAGAAGATTAAAAATGTTCTACCATCTGGAAGTGCGGTCGGGACAGCAGCGGCCCAAGCAGGAGGACTAGCAGTAATATTAACGGGAAGTGAACTACTTAAAACGGACGCTATGTCAGCGATGGGGATGGTTCCACAAGAGATTCCAGCACCAATTATCAATAACACGATAGTAATTTCGAATGACATACTGGAAAAAATGTATAGACCCTATGAAAATTACGAGCCGAGAAGCCCCACCCGAGGAAACAGCGATGACGACGACTATTCGAGTTCTGATGAAGATGCGTTGAGGTTACAGGTAGTGCCAGCGTGATTACCAGAGGCAGTTAGAACAGCTAACGAGACACACTTTAATGGTACACTCAGAAAGCAGTTAACAACACCATTACCAGAGCTAGGAGCTTTATTCGGGGAAAATAATAACAAAGTAGGGAGCGTAACGGTAACTGACGGTAATTGGACCTATATAATAACTATGGGTATTGTCGGGTTTGCTATTATGGCCATGTTATTTTTTCTAAGTTTATAGATGTACGTGTGTTATGGCGGCCTACCATGGAAGATCCAGAAGGGAAAACCAGTCCAGAAAAAGCAGAAAGACCGAGAGCTGAAGCGTTATAATCCGATGAGACTTGAAGCACCGATTATGGAGAATGAACCCACAGATGACGAAGTATTTTTGAAAGATGTCGAAGGAAAGGACTTATGTTCATATAAGCCAAAGGACAGAGAATCATTCATTCAAGCATTGATTGAAAGACAGGTACAGATGCAGGTTGACATCAATGAATCCCTCAAGAAGAAGCAGGAGGGCGAAGCGAAAAAGGACCAGGCAGGCAGCAGCGGCTTGAATCCAAACGCGAGCAGTTTTAGTTATTAGTTGAGAAATTATTTTATGAAATAGTCGAGTAGGACGTAGGTATTTAAGTAGTAATTTATTTTTACACTTATTAGTAAATTTTGAAAGTGCCAAAATTTTTAGCAATTTTGAGATTTTTGAAATTTTAATTTTAATTTTAAGACCTAAGGGGTCAGGTTAAATCAAGGGTCGATTTAAAATCGGCGGTGAGGATTATTGGACATAGCGACCAATGGAGCTATGCGGTAGTAATTTATTTAAAGTAAATAGATTTAGAAATAAATAGTTTAAACAAGGAAATGACATTGAGCATGATGAGATATGCGGATGCGATTGTAGAGAATAATTTAATAAGAATTTATTGTGAAATACTTTTATTAAGAGAAGCTCGAATTGAGTTATTTAAATTGTAGATGGGCTAACCATTAATTGACCAAGATGGTTTTGTGAATGTCATGCAAGGACATAGTTAAGCAATCGCGGAAATCAATTGTAAATTCTAATGTAATTAAGAATGTAAACTAATAACACAATTCAAGGGAACCGAGTTCTAATCAGTAAGTAAGTTGGAACTTAAAAGAGTATCCTTTCGGACTCTGAGAATTACACACTTCAATCAATTAGCTTGTACCTTCAGTACCAGTAAAACACTTTGTTTTACTTTATTCATTTTATTTAAAGCTAATAAATTATCACGACTTGATACCCAATTCAGTACGATCTCCAACAGTTTATTTATTTACTCACACGTTTAACTAAAGCACAATTCAATTAGTAGTGATATTAGAGTAGTAGTAAAAACATCTCTTTCCAAATATCCAACATTATTTTGACGAGCTGTGCAGTTACTGAAATATGCTCAAGCAGTATCGGACACGTTCGGATGACTCATAATGAATAAAATAGTGTAGTGCCGTTTTATTACTGATAAAATTCCAGTTACAATCGTACTCTCGTGTGTACCCGTGTAAATAGAGCACAGTAACTTTAAACTTAACTTTTCCTTAGATATTTTCCTTCTCTTAAAGTTCCTGCCTTAATTATATGCACTTACAGTGAACAGCCATGAAAAGGACACCAGTATTTACTTTAAAAATAGGTAGAAAAAATGATGCAGTCCGATACGATGGCAATTTTCTTGAGTAAGTAATATGCACAACGGAACAAAATATACGTAGTGGGTCAGACTACGGGTCTCGCGGATTTAAAGATAATAAAAATAATTAAACCTTTTTTTAAACTTTCACACAAGTCAATCGAACACTTATATACATTAATCAATGAATAGGAGAAGCCAGCAATCTCCTAATCACACAGAACACTCAAATGAAAAAAATTAGAACTTTTTAGTACGATACTAATTCTGATTGTTCCTGTTCCGTGTTCGCCGTGAGACTGACTAGTGAGACTTACAAAGGAAAATATGTCCCTTCATTCCTACCTACATACAAACAACAGAACCTTCCCGAACTCCTATATTCCTTAACACACAACGCCATAAATACGAAAATCAAACGTAGTACACCCTTTACATTTAAACACATGGCTTTTTACCAATCCTTCTACGACATCGATTTCCACAAAATGCCATGAATTTCATACACACATAGAAAAAAGTAAATATAACACAAAATTTAACATAAAGATGGCCTTCAGTCGGCACTCTCCAACCCTGCATCTGATTGCTCAGCAACATCGTGATTAGTTGTTTCAGTTGTAAGGCATTTTCCTCCAGGACACTACTGCATTCCAGCGTCAAAATTACATCACCAAAAGAAACAAGTGTATCCGCATTTTTCGACGAGTGTTACTTTCCAGAAAATGTATGCATTAGAAGATATTCCTAAAAATATGCATTAATAAATAAGTTGTAATTGAAGAACTAAGATGATCCTTATCCCAATTTTTGTGAAATAATGATTACTAGTTTACCATTTCATTTTCATTTAATAAGTATTTGTTAAGGAAATGCCACTAAACTTTACACTTTACACTGACATGACGGGCGTAATTCAGCTTACAAATATGTCATATTCTTGAGAAAGTTTACGAATACATAAATTTGGGGGATGGAAACACTCGTTTTTAGATGTTATTAGTGAAGTCATTTTGATACTGGGTGAAAGATGTCCTCGGCTAGGAGTTGGGAGGAAAATACCCGGGAGGAAATTGTCCGTTAATCGTTGTTTGGTTGTTTCCTTGTTGTCTGTCAAGACACCAGGAATTATATTTCACTTCTCTCGATCCAACAACTTTTTCATTTGGATATTTCCTAGTTGCAGCGGCAGCCGCGAAGGCTACGCTACAAATGAAATCAAAATTATGACTCTCATGGTATTTTTAAACCTTCTAAAACAGATCTTAAGGTTGTAAATAAAGTCGAACCGAATTTGATAAAATAACCGTAGAAGTCTGGCTCCCTGTAACTCGTAGCTATAACATGCGGCAAATAATAATAAAACGTTTTGAAGTATTTTTATGCCACCAAATAAAATGCAAAGGTATACTTATTGTCGGGATATAAAGTCGAGATAGCTGGGCAAGGTGTCCAAACCCTGCCGCTTCCATTTGATTGCATGGCTATGAAACTGTTTGGACACCTTGCGCAGGTATCTCGACTTTATATCCAGACAATACGTATGTAGTTGAAACTAAAAAAAATGAAATATACATACATATTTATTTGTGCTAAATAATAGCAATTACAGGGAAATATGTTCAGTACAAAATTATGTGAAATCATGGAATAGATTTTTATTTTTGTATTTAATTAATTCTGAATAAATAGCTTTTATTATAATTATCTGGAAATTAGTGTAAAATCAAATCTTTATTACCCGCGATTAAATAAATCCCAAGATTACTTATATTTATTGTTCTTGTCAAGCTTAATATAACTTTTATATTAATTAATTCATCACGACAGGGCAGGGTGTACTTCCATAGTGGTAATGAGAGAAATTGCTGTTTGTGTTTATTAAGAATTCTACAATGTACATAATACAGCGCAAGTAGTTATTTCCGTGTGTATTTTAGCCAAAAGAATGATTGCCAATCATAAATTAGGTATTATATTATAACTTACATCCACTGAAAAGCGTAAGGCAGGACAGGTCGGTTTGCAAGTGCTTTGTAATTTGTAATTAAATAGAAACAAATTGTTTACTTGATTTTATATTTTAGTACGATTATTTCATACATTACATTCAGCACCAGCTCTCTCTTCAAGTTTTGCTTCAATGGCGGGATGGTCCCTAATGTTTCCAGTAAATCTTTGTGCAGTGCCACGCTTGGAAGAACTTCATCAGAATTATAATTTGTTATACGAATTGATGGGACCCGAGTGGTCAGCTCAAACTTGGGAACCTGTGTGAGTGAGAAGAAAAAGTTATTAGAGAGTTTCCTAAATGAGTTCAAAGTAAGAATGATGCAAATTTTATTTGACTCACAGTGACTCCCGAGCACTTCTCAATAGTAATTTTAACAGCATACTTTGAGGCGCTAGTCTCGCTACCAATAAGATAGAATCCAAAGTAGAATGTGGGTCCACGCATAAAAACTTGAGTTGTGAAGACTTCGTTATTATAGCAAGTCAATGATGTGTCCCAAAATAAATCGTGTGGTAGCTTTTCTACATATAAACAAATACCATCAACAGGAGGGTACATTAATATATTTATTTGATGTAATTTTATCTGCATATTATTTGGCCTGGATTATTAAATTGATCTTCAAGTATTTAGATTTTTTTGCAAAACATTGCGACAATTCATAAAAGCACTGCATACAAAAAACGTGGGTCACGTATTGCAGATTGCAGACTATACCTTCTCCTTCTCCCCAATACATATTTGGGATTTCAAAGCTGGCAACGAACGCATTGCGTCTGTGGTCCGTGCTTTTTTGATATCCCATTCCATGAACGTCTTTCAAATGGTTTATATATTGCGACAAGTAAAGCTCTGGCCCAGTGCATTCTTCCAGCCCACTCATATGGCATTTTATCGAACTGAAGAAAAAACGAAAAGGTAATATTTTATGATTATGAGGTACAATAAATCATGAAACCTTACTAATTACACAATTTAAGTTTTAATCAGTAACTCACCGAAACATACAACTTTCATGATGTATCTTCAATTCGTCAATTGTCCCAGTGAAGGTACACAAATTTTGGCGATGATGGCAGTAAAATTTGGAAGTAAGGATAATGGACTCAAGAGCGTAATTACGTGAGGTGGTAAATGAAGATTTGCATACCGGACATGCATTGGATAGTTTTTTGAGTTTTTTCTGACAAGTCTCACAAGTAATGTGCCCAGTTTTGCAATTATAAATTGGTGGCAACGGGATTTCATAACACACGGGACACTCCAGATTTTTCTGCATGTTTATATCCACAGCTTCCAGAGCTACACTACGTTGTGTAGTTATACTGTATTTGTATTAATAAAAAGTGTGACAGGTGTAAGATTAAAAAAGCGAATGGGAATGGATAATAGTTAGTATGGTTATTAATGGAAAATTAAATTAAAACTATGTGTACAGCGCTATGTCTTATGAATTTGTTTTGCAAATTGAAAGTAGTAGGGACACGCCTAATGGTGATCAGTCTTAATGGTGATAAGTAGCGTTCTTGCAAAAACTACTATCTTTAAAATTTTTTGTCACTGATAGTGATGTAGCTTATAGTCTTAACTACCTATAGTTGTACTTTCAGCTCCGTTCCATAAAAACTCAAAGGCTAAAATAAATTAAGAAAGTTTTAACCACTTTTTCAAACTATATCACCTATAAGACGGTACTTTTCCTATGTTGGCATTGCAATGCTTTTTCAAGCAAACTGATCACCTTTTAGGGCAATTGGGATTTCGAAATTTTTTTGACTTTTTTCAGACAATGACCTGTGTCTCTTGCAAACTTTGATTTTAGACACCGAATATTTTCCAGTATATACAGAATTAAATGACGAGTACATTGGTGCAACATGCTTTAATATAAGTCATTTGCTTCAAAAGATACAGGTTCTTGAAGTTTTGAAAAAATGAACCCGATCACCTATAGGACGAACCCTGCTACTAACAAGGGAATGGTTATGCATGTTACCCGCCATTTTCAAAACCCGCCACTCACAAAAATCAGGCTAGTTTTAAATAGCGCAGATCCAAAGTAACTCGACTGCATTTTGCGTTTTTCGGTCACAGTGGCCCGCAAAAGTTTAAAAAAGCTTATATTTTGATATTTTGGCACCCTGTAGCTTCTACATTTCTTATCCGATTTTGACGAAATTTCGTTTTTTCTAGTCCTTACTGTCCTTAGGCAATATTCTAGAATATGAGTATGAAACCATTCCCTTGTAAGTGTCGCTATAACCGGCAATCGCCTTTATAAGTTAAAAGAACTAAAGCATAAATTAGATTTAACGATTTTTTGTAAATTATGAATTATTATTTGAGTCGTGGCATACCACAATGTTGAGGTATTAAGTCCTGAGCAGCCTTTACTAGCCATGGCCATGGCTTATTAAATTATAATTTCAAATTATTGCACTAGTTATTAAATAGATCTACGTAGCTTGGATGAATAACAATGAATGAGAAAGAACGCTAAAAGAGCTTAAGTAGAAATTATTGTAAAGGGTCACAGGGTACATATTCTAATATTCATTATTATTATTCATATACTAATACTCACTAGTTAGACTACATACAAAGTCTAAAAGAAACAACGTTTAGCTGTACTACTATTGTTTATTTTACTCATAATTCGAAACAATTAAACAATCCCGTTGATGATAGAAGGTTAAGACGAAATAAGAATCGTCCGGTAGCTACAAAAACAAATACATCAATCAAAACAGGTCAAATAGGAAACTGTACTGTTTACTATGGTTTACGGACATATTCCCCCCGGATATTTTCCCCTCAGTCCCAAAATGAAACTAATGGTATAAGGGTTATAAATAATGGTACGGGGGGAAACGACCGCGGTTGCTGCTCTGGGTGGAAAATGTCCGACAGGATAATGTCCGCGGGGGAAAATGCCCCTGCTACCCTTTTCTTTAACATACTTCTATCACTCCTAATAATCTACAGTTAAGTATACCTACCTACATTAAAATCAAGATATTTTACAAATATTTTGATTTTTACGGATTCCCGGATGTCTCGAAAAGAAACACATATTCAAGAGATTTTGAAAAATGTTACGAAAGGCTTTCGTAACATTTTTCAAAATCTCTTGTCCTTGAAAATAAAAGAAAGTTTTAATAAATAGGAATTAGATGAAGAAAGTAAATATTTATTTACAACTGGCTGAACTGGCATTGCCATAAAGGCACTAACAATAAGAGCAACATCTTTTGAGACCAATAAAATGCTTTAGACATATTATATTTTTATCTTATTTTTTTCTTCAGATGCCAGATATTAAATCTAAACATAATTACACTGATAAGTACATTATTAATTATTATTATTAAAGCCCTGTCATCCGTAGGCTCGTAAAAACAAAACACATTGTGTAGGTTAAAATACTAGCCTATTTATGTAAAAACTAACTGGAAATTATTACAACATAAAAATAATACTTCTATTCCAGTAAAGAAAATGTTTAATTTAAAATTAAAATCACCAGCAAAAATATAAATTACTCATAAACATCAGTCATGTGAAATATTTTAATTTTTTCATTTATTCGTAACGTATAGTTGATATCTAATAGCTATGGTTGATAGTAAGTAGGTATCTACTTTGGTAAATTAAAATATGTTACTAAATCCACTCCCCCGAATTTTTTTTGTTTAAAACAAAATTCACAATTGAGATAGGATAGAAGCGTATACAGTATAACTATATTTGACAGATTCCGACTGTTATATTTTTTTTTACTTACTTTTATTTGTAATTAATCCTACGACACAGTGTTAACTACCTGAGGTAAAGAGCTAAAGTGCTTCTGTTTATTACGAATTCTACATGGTACATATAACGTGAGCATTTTATTACTGTGTATTTTGTAGTCAGAAGAGAATAATTACCAATCATAAGCTATAATCAACTTCCTTCCACTGCACTGGAAATAAACTCATGGCCAAATAGGCCGCGTTCCAAGAGCTTTGAAATTAATACAATCAAATTGTTTACTTGGTTTTATATTTTAACATGATTATTTCGTACATTACGTCCAGTTTCAACTGTCTCTTCACGTTTTGCTGCAATGGCGTGAAGGTACCTAACGTTTTCATTAAATCTTTGTGCAGCGTCACACTTGGAAGAACTCCACCAGAACCTTCTGATAAGTCACGAATGGATGGGACCCGAGTGGTCAGCTCAAACTTGGGAAACTAGAATATACATGTGAAGGCAAAATTAAATTTTATATTATGACTCATGACTATTATAAGAGCTTTATTCGGCACGGAACGGAGCGGAAAGTTTTTTCACTTTGTATTTCCGAGAATATCCTCAGAAACTCCTTACTAGTTAGTAACTTTGTAATTTGCTAGGATGATCAGCTTATTGTTAGTCTAATATTTTAATTACCAGGGATGTAAATAATTCGGAGTATTAGGAGCGGTTTTGGAACGGAAATTTTGTAATTCCGTCCCTTAATCCGTGTCTCGTTCCGAATCATTCGGAGCAAAATATCTAATACATTCCGGTTACTCCGAACTCCGAATCACTATATACATATCTGTGTGAAACTTTGCATATTTCTACCACTTTATTTTTCGATCTCGAATCTTAAATGCTAAATGTCATTCAAAATAGGTGCATAGTTCATACATACATACGCATTCATGACTTAAATTTTATATTTGACTCACAGTGCTTTCGAAGTTCTTCTCAATGGTAATTTTAACAGCATACTTTGAGGCGACAGTCTCGCTACCAATAAGATATAATCCAAGGTAGAATGTAGATCCACGTACAAAAGCGTGGCTTGTAAAGACTTCGTTAGTGTAGTAAATCAATGTTGTGCTCCGAAAATACAAGTCAGGTAATGTTTCTACATGTGAAAGCAATCATTAACAGGGTAAAAATTAGTTTAGTTTATGTTATCTTAATAATAATATTCATATTTAAGGGCTCTCCCGTTTCCGGTCTGTGCTGTGGTCTGTGATCTTTGATTTCTAGGTGCGATTTGAATAGAAATGGGAAGTTTTATAAGGGAAACGCTGTGTATGAGAACTATATTATGAGACACGCTGTACAGTAGCGGGCGGCCAGGATTACACGCTCTCATCCTATACTACACAAATAATATCAACATGCCATAATATGAAGTACCTACATACTACTAACATACTATAAATTATACCTTCTTCCCAATACGGGATTGTAAAGCTGTCCATGAACAAATTAGGTATTTTAATAGCACTATTTTTTCGATATCCAATTCCATGGGCGTTATTCAAATGGTGTACATACTGTGACAAGTAAAGCTCGGTCCCAGTGCATTCTTCCATCCCAGTCCTGTGACATTTCATCGACCTGACAAAAAAACCAAATGGCAATCATATTTACATTACATCATTTATTATTATGATTGAAGTAGTTCTTGTATCTGTATCTTGTATTAGACGCTGACATTTAAACACCCTGACTTTGATCTCCCTGTTCAACGATTATAAAATTACATAGACATTCCCGTATCCAGAGATCATTATCCGTGGAAGCGGCGAAGAGTACATGAGTTACTAACCCAAGAATGCTAAGATCGACATTTGAAATATTGTAAGTATTTTCTGTGATACATATTGATTGTTGATTGTTTGTGACCTACAGACTAGCCAATGTTTTCTCTTTGCCTAGTAGTGGCGATAGGATGGAGGCACTAGTTAGGTATTTATCATTTATCACATTTTTTCAAAACAAATTGTGAAGACGGTGTGATTTTATGACAGACGAGTGCAGGCAAAAACAGAATACAAGGCTATACATTTTAGGGCATTTAGGGACTGAAGTATGGTCTCTTTTGTCTACCATTATTACCAGGCGGTGCATACATGCGAAGTCACCGACCTTTGCAGATTTGGGAATAAAACAAAAGTATTGTAGCATAATTAGATTCAAGAATATAATTATTGCAATATTTTTTTAGTACTAACTATCAACTTACCGAAACGCACAACAGCCATGATGCACCCTCAAATCGTCAATGGTCCCAGTGAAGGTACACGAATTTCGGCGATGATTGCAATAAAATTTGGAAGTTTGGATAATGGACTCAAGAGCGTAATTACGTGAGGTGGTAAATGTAGATTTGCATATCGGACACTCATCGGATAGTTTTTTGATTTTTTTCTGACAAGTCTCACAAGTGAAGTGCCCAGTTTTGCAAGTGTAAATTGGTGGCAGCGGAATTTCATGACACACGGGACACTCCATTATTTTCTCCATGTTTTTATCCACAGGTTCTAAAGCTATACTGCTTTGAGTAGTTATGCTGCAATTGTAATAAAAACATTATGACAGGACCAAGATTAAAAAACTGAAGGAATGACCTGCAGTTAGCATTGGTATTATTAATACTTTAAAACTTAAATAAAAAGTATACAACACTATGGTTTACGAATTCATTTTGCATTAATTGGAATTACTGAGTGTCGCTATAATCGGTTATAGGATTTATAAGTTGAAGGAATTAAAAAATGGATTAGATTGATTTTTGTAAAACTTTGAATAATTATTGTTATTTTAATCGGGGCTTACCTCAATGAAGCGATATTGAGTCCTGAACTGCCTTCACTAGCCATGGCCATGGCTTATTAATTTTAATTCCAAATTATTGCACGAGTTATTATAGATCTACATAGCTTGGATGAGTACCAGTGAATGAGAAAGATCGCTAAAAGCGCTCAGAAACTATTGTACAGGGCACAGGGTGCATAGACTACAGACACAGTTGACAGTCTAAAAGAAGCAACGCTAAACTGTGCTATGATTCTATGATATCACTTATTTTATTTATAATTCGAAGCAATTGAACAACCCCTGCTGATGATAGAAGATGAATAAAGACGAAATACGAGTCGCCCCACAGTTACAAAAACAAGTAAATAAATCAAAAAAGGACATAAATTAAAAACTACACTGTGTATTATTATATAGGTTTTTGCTTTTATTAACCTGACAGTTGTAAGTAATCCTCGAGCTACGCTACACCCTCGCTGTTATTTCCTCTCTAAAAAATGTGGTGTCTATATACTTAAGGGCTGACATTCAAGATTCCTACTGAGTTTTAACAGTGAGGCCATATCCCTGTCGGGTTGTCTCGTATAAGTTCTTCAAAGACAACAGATTATATTAATTCCATTTCAGTTGTCTCAATAATTGCTGGCTAAGCAAACACTGTGGTGTTTTATGTAATGAAATATGAAATTTGAGAGAGACGTTTTGATTTGATGAGCTACGCAATAACTGAAATATGCTCAAAAGCAGTGTTGGACACGTTCGGTACGGATGACTCATAATGAATAAAACAGTGTAGCGTAGTTTTTGATACAATTTCAGTTACAAAAGTTCTCGTGATTAGTTTTTTTCGGTTGTAGAACATTTTCCTCCCAGTGTCAAAATAACATCACTATAAAGAAACAAGTTTTTCCGCTGTTTCGACCAGTGTTTCTTTCTAGAAAATGTATGCATTAGAAAAGATTAAACTTCACACTGACGTCGTAATAATTCAGCTTTAAATGTTTCATATTCTTGAGAAATTTTACGAATACATACATTTGATGGATGGAAACACTCGTTTCTTTTAGTGAAGTGATTTTGAGACTACTGGGTAGTGGGTGGAAAATGTCCTCGGTTACGAGTTAGGAGGAAGATGTCTGGGAGGAAAATATCCGGGAGTAAAATGTTCGTTTCCTGTTGTTTTCTTGTTGTCTGTCAAAACAGCCAGGAATTATTTGCTTTAGCAAAATTTAAGGATGTCAGAGTACAATCGAAACTCAATAGTTGTTGAGTAAGAAGAGATGAATAAAAATATATATTCGATACTTTTCTAGTCTATTTTATTATAATTAGTTATTAGACCTCATATTATAGATTTTAAGTTTAACTTAGCCAAATGACAAATGATGCCTGTATCCATGTAAAAATATATTCTCTGTTTATGTTTGATGTCGCTAGAATTACATCTTTTGAAGAGAGGAAACTACGAACTACGAATAGATTACCTAGTATTGTAAATATTTCATTTGGTTTTATTTTCATGGCTTAAAAATTCATGAAGAATACAAGAATATGATAAAATAACCGTAGAAATCTGGCGCCAGGTGACTTGTATGTATAACATACGACAAATAATAGTTTTATGTTTTGGAGTATTTAAATACCACCAAATAAAATGCATAGGTACTTGAAAGTAAAATTTAAAAAGTTAAATATGTGTACATATATACGTAAACATTTATGCTAAATAGTAGCGATTACAGAGAAATATGCTCAGTACAAAATTATATGAAGTTATGGAATTTATTTTCATCATCTTCATATTTTTGTATTTAATTAATTCTGCATAGCTTTTATAATATATCTGAAAATTAGTGTAATATCAAAACTTTTTATTCCCATGAAGAAATGTAAGTTTAATTTAATGGAAATTATTCATATGCAACATGAGCCATAATTTGAATTATTTTAGTATTTTTATTTATTCATAGCACATAAGTAGGTAAAAAGAATAATTTGCAATTCATAAATTAGGTATTATGAACTTACATCCACTGAAAAGTGTAAGGCGTACTTCATTTTAATATGATTATTTCATACATTACTTTCAGTACCAGTCTCTTCAGGTTTTGCTCCAATGGCGTGATGGTCCCTAATGTTTTAATTAAATCTTTGTGCAGCGCCACGCTTGGAAGAACTCCATCAGAAACTTTTGTTACACGAATTGATGGGACCCGAGTGGTCAGCTCAAACTTGGGAACCTGTGTGAGTATGAAGGCAAAGTTATTAGAGAGCTTCCTTAAATGAGCCTCAACGCACTTTTAGCTTAGCTTTGCGGATAGGCAAGGATGCTCATGGATACATTGAAAAAGTCAACCCGGAAGTCAAGTTTACTAAATGAGTTCAAATATAGCACTTATATATCTAACTTTTATTTGACTTTTGACTCACATTGCCTCCGAAGTTCTTCTCAATAGTAATTTTAACAGCATACTTTGAGGCGCTAGTCTCACTACCAATAAGATAGAATCCAAAGTAGAATGAAGATCCACGAATAAAAACTTTGGTTGTGAAGACTTCGTTATTATGCCAATTCAATGATGTGCTCCAAACTGAATCATGTGCTAACTTTTCTACATGTAAAAAAACCATCAACAGGGTATATTAATTAATTAAATTTATGTAATTTTGCCTGTATATTTTTTGGCCTAGATGATTAAATTGATCGTCAAGAATTTAGATTTTCATGCAATACATTGCGAAAATTCATAAAAGCACTGAATAAAAAAACGTGTGTCACCTATTGTAGACTATACCTTCTAACAAATCAATGTTTGGGATAGCGAAGCTGTTAATGAAAACATTGGGTCTGCGGTCCATGCTTTTTTGATATCCCATTCCATGAACGTCCTTCAAATGGTTTACATATTGCGACAAGTAAAGTTCTGACCCAGTGCACTTATCCCTCTCACTCAAATGGCATTTTATCGACCTGAAAGAAAAACATATAGGAATAATATTTAATTATTATGAATTACAATAAATCATGAAACCTACTAATTACGCGCTTCCACTTCAGGCTTCAGGTAATAATATAGTCATACCTGTATCTGGTATTAAACGCTATAGCCACTATAGCGCATTCAAACAAAATAGTTTTTTTAGTTTTAGTATTAAAGACTAACTCACCGAAACACACAACTGCCATGATGTACCTTCAAATCTTCAATTTTCCCAGTGAAGGTACACGAATTTTGACGATGATTGCAGTAAAATTTGGAAGTTAAGATAATGGACTCAAGAGCGTAATTACGTGAGGTGGTAAACGATGATTTGCACAACGGGCACTCATCCGATAGTTTTTTCTGACAAGTCTCACATGTGAAGTGCCCAGTTTTGCAAGTATAAATTGGTGGCAATGGAATTTCATTACAAACGGGGCACTCCATGATTTTCTCCATGTTTTTATCCACATGTTCCAGAGCTATACTACTTTGTGTAGTTACACTGCATTTGTATTAAAATAAGTTATGACAGGAACAAGATTAAAAAAGCGAATCCATGGATTATTGTAAGATGTGGATTATTTATAAGTTGATTGAATTAAAAAATAAATTAGATTTAAAGTCGTTTTTTAAAAGTATGAATTATTATTTTAATTGTGGCTTACCACAATGCTGAGCTGTCTTCACTAGCCATGGCCATGTCTTATTGCTTAATTCTAATTCTAAATTATTGCACGAATTATTATAGATCTATATAGCTTGGATGAATACCAATGAATGAAAAAGATCGCTGAAAGAGCTTAGAAATTTTTATAATATTATTTATTCTATTACAATTCTAAGCAATTGACCAATCCTAACAATTGATGATACAAGATGAAGACGAAATACCATCCGTCAGTAGTTGCAAAAATAAATAAGTCAAAAATGGAAAGAAATTGAAAATGATGCTATATGCCGACAGGGCGGAGATTCAAAATTCCTACTGAATTATAATAGTAAGGCCATATCCCTGTCTGGTACTTTCTCTTCAACTTCAGCAACAACAATTTACATATATTACCGTAAAGCTCCAAATAAATCCCGGGTCTCCATTTCTCCATTAGATCCCCGGCCTCTAATATATCCCGGGCCTAAGGCAAAGTTTCGCGTATATCCCCCCGGGATCTATTTGGAGCTTTACGGTAATTACATTTCAGTTGTCCCAATAATTGCTGGCTTAGCAAATACTGTCGTGTCTAATGCAATGAAATCCGAGAGAAGAGTTTTATTGGTTTTATTTTGATGAGCTACGCAATAACTGAAAAATATGGTCAAGCAGTATTGGATTCGTTCGGATGACTCAAAACATTGTCGTTTTTTTACTGATTACATTGCAATAACTACAAACGTTTTCATAATTAGCTGTTTTCTTATTGCATGTGCAGATAGTCAGGAATTATACTATTGCATCTTTCAAAACGTAAGGATGCCATAGAGGAGATGAATAAAAATATTCATTCGATATTTTTTGCAAGTCCATGTGTAATTTTATTATAATTAATTTATTAGACTTGCTATTAGGTCTTAATTGAATAAAATGATGTTTGCACAGCCATATGTAAGAAGATATTCTCTATTTATGTTTAACGTCTAGAATTACATCTTTTGAAGAAAATACGATTGGATTTTATTTTAGTACTGTGAAACTGATTTGGTTTTATTTTTATGGCTTCAAAATCCATGAAGAATATAAAGTTGGGTATATGTACATATAATTAATTATCAACTAATTATTAAATATTTAGACCGTTTTTTTTCTGTTCTTTCTCACTTACACGACGCATTGTCTGTGCATTAATCACCTCCAGCATCGTCCCCACCATCTTCGACGGGTGCTTCTCCTTCAGCATCTCCACCCGCACCGTCCGCTTTCGGGGTCGTCGTTTCAGCTCCTGCCCCTCCTGCTGCAGCGGTTGCTGGGGCAGCCGTTGTTGATCCACTGAAGGCGGTTGGTAGCCATTGGAAGAATTGAGTAAAGTAGTTCCCGATCAGGCCGAATGTCCTTTTTTCTGGAGCAGTCTCTGTTCCAGGTACAGATACTTCTGAGTCCTTTGGTTTGTCAGACTTTGGAGTTAAAAAAAGTAGCCAAACGAACGAATGATTAGTAATAATGAAGATAATTATGTTTAATTCTAGCTTTTGGTTAAAATTATAGTAAAATTTGTATCCCCTTTAAATATATATGAAATAGGGAAATCTTCCTAAATCTCATTTCGTTTTAGATTTTTTTGTGAAATATGTAGTGATAAAATGAAATAGTCTCGAATTATTCAAATTGTAGAGCTATACCTCAGGCTCCTGGAATGAAGCGCCAGAGATGACAGAAATAAAGGCAATCAAGATTCCAATAAGAATGAAGACCCTCATGGTTCTACTTTTATGGTAGTAGTAGGTAGTTAAAAACTGAATAGTTCAAAAAGTTAGAAGTATTGCCAGAACAGCTACTGGGACTGAAGTGATTGATATGAGACAAATTCATTTCAGTTTTATACGTCGCAGAAACGTTTAAGATTATAATTCGGAACAAAGGATCAACATTAGCGTTTAATATATTCAAAATTAAAGTCTTGTAAAATGTGAACATAATATTATTTTACAATAAAAATTATGCAGAATGAGTAATAAGCGAATCAGGATTGAGCATTTCCTACAATTCAAAATAAGCTGTGAGTATTTTGTAAATGTAAACATTCAACCACATACTCACATATGTAATCAAACAATGTGATGCGAGCAGAGTTAATTTTAATTTAATTGATATTTATATTTTTTGTATTTTCCAGAACCAAGTTTGAAGGGTAAAATTGAAAAATTGTATATGTAAATAAAAATTGAATGTCAATGTCATAAATGTGTAGGTAAGTTATCGAAAACAGCCATTTTAAAATTTACCCATAACCTATCTATGCATTTTATTATTTAAATTAACTGATGGCGAATGATGGTGATTATAAAATATCTGCAGCATTATAAAGGTTGCATTATGCCAGTGTTATTGGTTATAGTGACAAGCAGTTGGTGTTTGGTGATATGCTAATTCCATCACTTAGTATGCATACTTAAATATGGTGCATTACATTTTTTGATGTATGTATTCGACGTTTTCAGATCTGCTAACATATACGTAGGACGTACTTAGGTATTCCGGCTATAGGATTCGTCCTAATATGGCCAAGTATGTACTACTACTATACGTAGGTAAGGTCAAGGTATTTATAATATCAAGTGCATACAAAAATATTATTTCAGACAATGTATTAATTGTTGTATAAGGCATAAAGTACAGGCAACAGGGTGGGCCACTTGTTTCCAACAATTCTAATATGCTACAAACTATAAATGCCAAGTCTACCATTCGATTTTAACAAACAATATACCGTCATAGAGACAAATCTTGGGAGATTTGTTTGGTACCTTGAGCAATAAAATCGGTCAAGTGGAAGTGGAAAAATCTTAGAATGAATAAAAATCCTGCTTTACCCCAAAAATCAGTAAAATTGTCATTTAAAACAGCTTCGGATTTTTAAAAGTCGCGGTCTGCGTATAAAAAGAATTCAAAATTTAAAAAAAACTAAAAAAAAACAAACTATTAACTTGTTCTGTCTAGTCTGTATGGTTTTAAACTTAAATTTTAAAACAAAGTTGTAAAAAAATAATTTTCACCACTAAAAATCTTTAAAAAGTGATATGTGGGTTAGTTAAGCTATTTTGCAACTTATTCTAAGTCATTTTTTTGCTTGAAGTATCAATCAAATCTCCAAAAATAATCGTTTTTTTAGTATATTGATCAGTTAAATCGATGAATAAACTTGGCGTTTATAGCCTTTTAGAACTGTTGGAAATAAGTGGCCCACCCTGTATTATTACCTTATATAATTATGAAGGAATAAAATAATAACAATTAAATACTTGTATCCCTTCCTAATTTTCTTTTGTGGTTAGTTTTGAAATGCGCATAAAAGATAATAACTTGCAGTATGTTTTTAAAATTTAAATAGGTTTTTAAAGCTAGATTCCAGACGGATGCAGCCGCTCCTGAATATCGTGTTAAGTAGGATGGAGACTGGGCTGACTGCACTCGGAGTTGCAATGTATTGTGTAAGTACCTATGAAAAGTAGATATATTTTATTATTTTATTAAAAAAACAAAAGCACTTATTATCATAGCAATAAGGTTTGAGCATTTAATTTACTTACTACTTAACTAAACTAGCAATAAAGGTATGTTCAGTATGTTGTTTTATAGTATAAAAGTATAAGGGAAATGGGAAATAGCATGACTAAGGGATTTGTTAAGTTTACCATAGAAAAAGATAGAAATACTTTGGAGCGTGATTTGTATTCTGCAGTGACTGACTGAATGCATTTATTTATTATGCAATGCAGTAGCACTTTTGCAGTTAATTTACATTTACATTAATGTAAACGTCAAGTGTTCACACTAGGCCCACCAGTCGGAAGTCTGACAGAATCAAAGTCCACAATTAATCTGAGTAAGAAACTATTTTAGTAAATCAACAATAATTATTACAAATCTTACGATACGAAACTTGAGGTAAGTAGGTAAGTTCCGAACAAAATTTCTTGAAGTTCTGCTAGATAAAAAACCAAAACTGGTTACTACTGACTGGCTAACTGGAGACTACTTGAAATTTAAAGTTAGGTTTATCTACTTTATTTATCTATCGAGTGTCGAGTCGGGTCCGTAGTTGACGAAAGTATAAATTAAGAGATAAACGGGGACAAGAAGTAGTAGTAACTATTGATAAATAAGTGACATAATAATTAATATTAATTGCTCATATTTGTTGTAGTTGTATGTTATATGATGTATCGATGTATGTAGTTGTATAGTTTCTTGTCAAGTGGTCAGCTGCAGGTTATTTGGAAAGATTAGACTTAAATGCTAGTATGCTAGTAACATCTGTCATCTGTAGAGTCAGTCGTCGGTTTGGTTGTCAATTGTCGTGGTCCCTCCCGGTCAGTCATCATCATTTTTGTCACGGAGTGAGTGTTTATTGAAAGGAGACAATTGTTGATTGTGATTTTTTTGTCGTGGGTGGATCATATCATCTCACTATAGGCAGTCATCTATTGTTTGTTGTTCGTAGTGCAGAGGTCAGCTTGTTTCTTGGTCGTTTAAATTTTGTCTAGGCTCTGAAGTAGTGTTGTGACTTGTTAACAATTGTTCTTTTCCCTTATGGGATTTAACATAGGAGAACAATCTGTGATTGTGCACAATTGTTCTTCAACATTTTCCAATGTTAAATCCCATAAGAAAATCAAGAACAAACTAACATTGTGCACAAGTCACAACACTACTCTGAAGTTAGAATTATACAAAGTAATCTACGAAATATTACAAAATAAAAGCAATAAATACATGTTATTGTAATTATTACTATGTATAGGGCAGTCAGTGGTTATTATTTTTATGAAAACCACTGCCAACTGTAGTTACTATAGCCGCTTGCTAGCTTTGACTGTCTGTTGATGATAACGTGGATAAGAAATAGCGAACCATTTGAAATGAAATAGATTTGACACGCTTATTAGAGCATGAGTGACTGAGTGAAGTAAAATATGCAAATTACTAACACCACATTATTACTTCAATAATTTTCGGAACGATACTGTGAAAAATGTTGATTTTAAAGTCGTAGTCGTAGCTTTACTTATTGCTAGTATTATTGTTTTGATATTTCGAAAAATTATAAGCTAATGTTATGTACTAATGACTATGATGTTGACGTGTTGTTTTTTATTCTTTTGCAAGTTATATAAAGTGAATTATGTTAGATATATTGAGCAGTAGTAAAAAATTATTTTATTATTTTAACCTATAGGGGGAATTTTCGATTGTCATCGTCATCATTAATTAACAAACAACATTTTACACATGTACTCTCATCCCTTTGCTTTACCAGTATGATTTCTCTATCCCGCTTACGTCAGATTGCTACAGGTACAGGTCAGGTCATATATCTAAGTAATAATACATATATTGCACATAAAAGAAACTATTCAAAATTGAATGGAATTAACTGTGTGGATTTGTGGAACACAAGTTACTTGGTGAACAATAAGTGAAGCACACATTACTTAGCTTGGTCTTAATTAACAATTTACTTACAAATAATTACGCATGCTTACACTAATTTTTATGGCGAACATATTCTATTTGTAGTTAGAATTGTGTAGTTGAATCTCTTATTTAATAGCAGATAAATATTCCATTTTCCTCAATTTTGTAGGATACAATCGCTTGTCAATGATGCCGAAATGTTATTGCATTATTATTTGATTATTTTAAGCCGATTGTATTTTTGTGTGTGCATTTTGCAAGGACTATTGTTTGTTTTTATTATGTAAACTTGAAATCCAAAAGTAAGTACTACTGCATCTGTTTTGTTCGAATTATCCGAATTATGAAAACCACTGAACAGAGGAGGGGTCTTAGAATATACTTACCTATCGTAAATTAGAGGCAAACATATTTATAGTGTGAATATATTATTTGCACAAAGAATATTTTGATTTTTATTTTATTTAGACAGAGGATTTTATTTGTGATTTGAATTTGAATTTAATAGGCAGTGCATTGAAAAAAGGAATTATCATAACTGCCACGGCTGTAGCTATTATTGCATTAGCTTCCAATTACCTCTTCTCAACGAACACTACTTCTACTAACATGGTATGTTTTGTTATTTTTTTTATTTACAAATTATTCTAATTACTTCGACATTGTATTAATAATCAACAAAATAAAACTATTTTGTAATATGTAATTGAATTAAAATCACAGAGTGCTGCAACTCCTTCCTCCGTGTATGACTTTACATTCATTGACATCGATGGAAACGAGCAATCTATTGGAAAGTACAGGTGTGTTTATGTAGTTTTGTTTAGAAATTTTCATTTATTTTTGTATTTTAGAAATTACAGCATTAGCTGTAATCTTAAGTCTTTAGGATGCAGACTTTAAAATTAAAAGACTTTTCAATTTAGTTTGTAAAAAACTGAAAATAATAATAACTGACCCATTATTTTTTTATATTTTACACAGAGGCCGAGTTCTCATCATCGTGAACGTGGCAACTAAATGTGGGTTCACGACGTCAAACTATGAACAGCTTCAAGCTTTGTATGAAAAATACAAGGACCAAGGTTTGTCTATCTTAGCATTTCCATGCGATCAGTTTCTGAATCAAGAGCCAGGAACCGAAAGTGAAATCAAGGAGTTTGTCTGTAGTCGCTTTAAAGCGACCTTTGACATGGCCAAGAAAGTCAATGTCAACGGAGGTGACGCTCATCCCTTGTGGAATTTTTTGAAGAGCAAGCAGGTAAGTTGAAGCAACTTTACATCTGAATACTGATACTCATATTACGTGTATTGAGATTGGTCACAAAATTAATTTTCTTTGTCTATTTAATAAATTGAATAGATCTACAACAGTCAATTATTTCAAACTTGTGACAGGTGGTTTTGTCTCAATTGTTTAGTTTGCATTATTAGTATAATGAAAAATTCTTTTTTAAGGGAGGAACTTTCGTAAATTTCATTAAGTGGAATTTCACCAAATTCGTGATTGACAAAAACGGAGAAGTTGTGAAGCGCTATGCACCAACAACGGAGCCCAAAGTAAGAGATCTTGTTTTTAAGTTCTTTATAGCTTTCGCACTAAAATAGTTTCATTTCCTACTTGACTATATGAATCCAAAATTGAAAATTTGATAGTTAATTTACCCTTCCTTTTTTTGTATTCTCACAGACATTTGAAGCGGAGTTGGTCCAGCTTTTGAATGCCTGATTTTCTCGAAGTGAAAGTCACAGACACAAAACACAATCCGATACGAATCATCTTCGACAACTTTGTGGAGGCTACTATTACAAACACGATAAAAGTTTATATGAAATTAAAAATCATATTTGTTTCTTAATCTACTTCCAAATCCAAATGGTAGCTAATCTTATGACGTTCGTCTTCCAAACCGTTTCCATTCGGTCAAGATTAACTGATTTGCTTTCATTAGCTACCACCGCCGCCGACGATCAAATGGACTATCAACGCAAGCCAAAATTTGCAACTAATTCAAAGTATTATAATTATTATTATCACGATTCAATAGATTCAATTATTACTGCAGCTACGACTTCCTTTGGAGCCTCATTGTTTGTAGTAAAAGTCTTCCTTAATATACATCGACTAATTTTAAATTTTGCTTTAATATCAAGCGATAAGTGTAAAAAAGCGACATGGCAATTGAGTCTTTTCCATGGCTATTCATTATTGTGATTTTTTTCTTGACAAACTCTATGTCTTCTAGCAATACTACCAGTATCATGTCCTACATGAGTAGTGTGCCTATAGAGCACACTTTTAAAATATAAAGTCTGATAAACTGATAATGTACCTAACTAAACATATTCAAGAAAGAGACTCCAAATTTGTATAATTTTTATCGTGTTTGTATTGTAGGGGGAGTTTGTGCATTATTTTAAGTGAATTTCCAAAATTCATACTGTAAACTTGTTAGCTAATGTATTAAACTGTTGTTTCGTGTATAAAAACATAAACTTAATTTAAATTTGACTTTACCTTTGGAAAAATACATGTACGTTCACAGTTTTACCAACCGAAATTATTGAAAATGAAATTTTGAGCATTTAAAAATAAAGGAATATGCACTATACCAAAGAAAATTATGAAATTATACATCTATAGTATGTACTTGATAAAATGAAGATTCAAAGTCGAAATTAGATAAAATAAAAAATACAGATTAGTAAACAATGTGACAGCCATACATCTCCACACAGTCTTACATAATAATTATTATTCCACGAATTTATTTGCATTTTCGATGTCAGTGTGAAATCTTTAGATAGAACAATTCAACTGATTATGTTTGCAAGTAACGTACATGTTATAATTTTATATTTTCAGTACGCTCCGAGTCTTGATACACATTATGTAACATTTTTTCGTCATAAGCAGGGGCTTTATGTTTCTGCTTATCTCCCATATTCTGGTGATTTGTTAGGGAATATAACTACATTTTTTGCAGCTTGAAGGAATATATTGATATAGTATATGGACAGAAAATAAGGATAAATTTAAGAACATGAAGCAACTTCACTCACATGGAACATACATTAAGATTACAATGAGCATTATGCAAGCCGAAAAGTGGTTGTTGCCCAAATACGATTATTGCCATGGGCAAGGTCAGCATCATTATTAGTACGTTTACAAAAAATGCTGATGGGGTAAAAAAGAATTTAGCTGAAGGCGAACTTTGCATTGTTACGTATATCATTACATAAGAGCTTGCTCGGGGAGTGAGCGGGACAAGGAAGTAACTCACATGTAATCTGTAAATCCGGTATGTAGATTAAAATGTCTACCGATTGTCTGTTAATAGTAATAATGCGTAGAAGCCGCGCTGAAGTTGTAACCAGTACAAAAGTCATGTCCATTCGCCTAAGTGGAAAGTTTAATTAAGTAGGTAGGTTGTAAAAGGAAAACACGATTCAGTGTTACAATTTTTTACGCTAAAATCAATGCAATGGAAATGTATGTAGAAGTACTTAATAAATGTGTAATTTTATTTTCTTGAACTTGAACTGTAAGATTTGGAGCTTAAGTAGGTATAGGTAGGTAGGTACTAATATATAAATCTTTTGTCTTTGGCTGTGAGGTAACGAAATAAACTGGTCAGTACATTAGGAGAGTTGGTCTCGTTACTCATCATGCCTGTTTTTGCTGGCATTTTGTAACATATCATACTCACATAAGTCGTACATCGAATTTGTTCAATTTTTCGGATAAAACGTGAAAGTGAAAACTCCATGTGCGGCAAAATTGTGGGATATTAATTTCAAGTAATTATGTTAAACATTTTTTATCGTTGGCTTATCGTTACTTTAGTATGTACTATAGTTTGTGTTTGTAATATAATTACAGTTAATTTCAAGGCAGTTGGGCGGCGGGCGACAGTGTGTGCAAGTAAGCTTGAACCCTAATATACGAAAATGCATACGGTTTGCTATGTATTAAGCCAGCAGGTTTTGAAATACTTGACGAAATCCGATATGCAATCGCGATACACGATATGATGCATCAGAATGCATAATGTATTTTACCATTCATAAGTTTTGATATTTATCGTAAACCATTAGCAGAGGCCAGGCGTAAGTTCTTACGATTAGATGACTGTTGAGATGAGATTTGACCAGTGTTCACTTTTATTAGAGATTAAATCACAGGGCACAGCGTGCATTAGAAGAAGGGGGATATTCATCTATGTACATTGCATGTGTGCACGCTTTTAATTGTTTTGTTGCATGCAACATGTAAAATACGTTTTTTTTTCGTTACAATTAGGAGGCAGAGGCAGTTAAGTATGTACATGGCAGGATTCTCTGCGGATCGTAGGTACTTTGTATGTGCTTAATAAGCTATAGGAACTTACATATATTAAACAAGATGCGAGATTGAATAACTTTAATAATGGAATTGAAGCTATGAATTTTTATAAAATTAAATCTTGCTTTTTTAGCAAAGGTATACGGTGGGATGGAAATGGAACTGACTGTTTGATGGTAATAAAACCGCAGCTTCGTTGAGTTCCGTTCAGTATTAAGGGTTTTGTCACCGGCGGAAGTATTGGAGGGACAACCGAAAGTGAGGTCTGGCAAGGATAAAGCTGCCGTTCACTTGCATGCAAAATTTATCCTTGCCAGACCTCACTTTCGGTTGCCGCTACTGTACCTCTTTCTATTAATACGGTTATGGTGAAAAAAAAACAGTGCAATTCAATGCATAGTTGCTTATGTTTATATACATATTATACTGAGGCTTATATATGAAGAGTTGTTTGGCAAAAAGGGATAAGGGAGCTTGCAAACATAACGTTATGGAAAAATCCGTAATTTTGACCCCTACCCCCCCTTTTTTGGTATGTACGCACATGTAAAAGGATAGGGCAACTTGACCCCTACCCCCCCTAAAACCCATAACGTTATTTATAAAGTCATTATTTCCCCAGAGATTATTTGCGTTACGTATACTATTTAACTAGATACGTTACTATGTTGACTAGTAAATGTCAAAGTTCAACCAAAGAAATTTTTTGTAAATAGCCAAAATTTCGGTTTTTAGCAAAACGGGATAAGTCCATTAAATGATTTGGGGGGAAAGAAGATAAGTCCACCTAAAAAATTCATTTCTGATTTGAATTTGGTTCCCGAGTATTTTCGTAGTTTGTGTCGAGCGTAACTGTCGAGCGTAAATTTTTAATGGAAGAAAAAGTTTAAAAGTAAGAAAAAAGTTTGGCTTCACAAAAAACGATTAGAATCTCATCTCACGGACTTTTGACTCCACTTTTTGTTATTGATTTTTTAGGCAAAACGGAAAAAGTCCACAAATTAAAATTTTTGAAAATTTTCTAAAAATGTCTAGAGCCAGTCTGGATTTATGAAACTGCTGTGGAATAACGCGTCGTCAGTTGCAGTACCTGTAGAAAAATAGATTTCAAAAAAAATAATCTTGTCACCTTTTAATCATTATTTGTGGTTCCTGTAAAATATGCTTGAATGGACTTGACCCGTTTTGCAAAAAAACTCTGTATGCTTATAATGCTTATAAAAGTTTTTAACGAATTTTAACCGTGTCGATGCATTTTTAAGTTGCTTGCAGTGACTAATGCTATTATTATAAAAAGCTACCAGCTCATGAACGTGCAGTGAAAATTTATTACAATAGGGTCAAATGACTTGTAACATTGCTACAAAAATATAATTTTACCGTCGTACGGATGCCAGTTAATACTGCTGTATTAATTTGTGTATGTCACTGCACCTCCACTAATAAAATTATGCTATGACAGCTAAAATCAAGGTTGCTTCTGGTCTATGGGCAAGATAAAGTCGTGACTAATTTCACTGCACAGTGCACTTATATAGACTTTATTAATATCACAGCATGCATATACTTAAGCATATACATACTAAACATTTCTCACAATCAGCCTTTAATTGTATCACAACTTCTTAAAGCTTACAGTGATTCACTGATTCTTTTAGCGCGAATCTAAAAGTTGTGTAAATATTAAAATTGCAATTGCAATTTTTTTTCTTACATTAATATTGTAAGCTAATGTAGATCATTCTTCTGTAAAATTTTTTCCAGAGCTGGTTTCTCTTAATATAAATAAAAAAGTGCGTTGAAAATCTGAAAATGGTACAAACTGTTCCCTGCATTAGTGGCGGCAGTCTACGCTGTCAAAGTCAAAATGGGAAAAAAAAATCAGCATTATTGACAGCTCCTAACATTAAGACTCGTCACAAACGTCGAATAATCGTTTTCATGTGGGCGCTATGGTTTGCTTATCTAAGTTTAACGCACGAAATTCAGTCAGCATCTTCTGCATCTACTCCTCCCTCCAAACTTAAAGATGACAAGGAACCTAGCCTCATTTTGAATTGGGACCCGCTCAAAGGTCACACAGGTATTCTTTAATTAATTATGTCGATTATTTGAAAGGCCAAATCTTGGATGATACCCATGCTGCCAATGAAGACTCAAAAATTTAAAATTGTCCATTTCCATTTTCAGCTAAAAACAAAATTCACTATCTACACATAAAATTAAAATATCCTGATTATATAGAAAACATGCAGAAAAAATGTTGCACTTTTCAAAAAAATGTAAATAGGATATTTTGCACTTTTCAAAAATATGTAAATAGGATATTTTGCACTTTTCAAAAATATGTAAATAGGATATTTTGCACTTTTCAAAAATATGTAAATAGGATATTTTGCACTTTTCAAAAATATGTAAATGGGATATTTTGTAATTTTCAAAAACATGTAAATAGGATATTTTGCACTTTTCAAAAACATTCAATAGAATATTTTGCAATTTTTAAAAACATGTAAATAGAACATTTTGCACTTTTCAAAAACATGTAAATAGAATATCCTGCAATTTTAAAAAACTTGTAACTAAAATTTTACGCATTACATTTTCTATCTCATTTAACAAATTGTTTAACAATGCTCGTTTTAATTTTATTTAAATTGGATATCGGTCATTTTGATTCTTCACTGACGACTTAATTAAATAGGTATATAGGTAAATAACTATGCAGTACGTAATTTACAAGTTTGAGATGTAAAATTTATTTCGTCCAGTTGATAAATACTTGACTTGAGCCCACAGTATAATAATAATTGCAACCCTTACTTTACATTTACAATGTCTGAAATTGTGCCAACTAATATTTATTTTGGTTACAGGAAATCTGCTAAAAGCTAAACCAGCAAATATAAACAGTGGTAACTCTGTCAACAATTCCACATTATTCGATTCCGACAAATCCAAATTATTAGCAGGGTTGACTGAAAATTGTACTGAACCAGCCATTCTTGATTTTCCATCGGATCTTTTTACACAAGCACAAAGGCAAAAGGGCGCCATCATTGTTCAATTTATTATTTCCCTGTATGTTTTCTACGCTATTGCTATAATATGTGACGAGTATTTCATTCCGTCCATTGAGGTTATTTGTGGAGGTGAGGTGAAAATGTTTATTGCTTAATGCCTATAAACTAAAGATATGCTTACATTAATGTAATTATAATTATTGAATTATAATTACAGTGGAATGCTGCTTTAGATTGTATTGACAGAAATTTTTATTTGAACTTAAAGAGCTCCAAATATCAGATGATGTGGCGGGTGCTACTGTCATGGCGGTGGCAACTTCATCCCCCGAATTATTTACAAATATTATTGGGACGTTCATTACGGAGGGAGACATCGGTGTGGGAACTATAGTGGGCAGTGCTGTGTTCAATATTTTAGCTGTTTGTGCCTGCTGTGCTTTTGCAGCGAAAACGGTAAGTTCAAAAAAGTTACCTTTTTTACGGGTTGGATTTTTGTAGGTATTTAATTTGCCTTTCGCTGCATTAATTTGACTAAAATTTGTTGCTTAATTATTTGCAGGCTCTACCCCTGGATTGGTACCCACTAACGCGTGATTACATATTTTATTCCATCTCAGTCATGCTCTTAATTCTGGTCATTCATAATCGACAGGTGTTCTGGTACGAAGCGCTTGTAATGGTCGGTATTTATATCGTGTACATTTTCGGTATGTCCTTTTTTGTCTCGTTTTCTATGGAATAAATACTTGCGTAACCGTTGTTGAGGTTGTTACAGAAATAAATTTCTGTTGATTCACTATATAGTTATGTGGAACAATGCAGCATTTAAAAAAGCTACAGAAAAATTCGTACAAGCGATTGGAAAAGAATTTGGCTATAACTCAGATTCATCGATTAAACCTATTTCTAACGCTGGAGAAAAAACTCCACTACTGAGTAGTAAGTTTTTAGAAAATGCAATAATCACTGTGAAATCTATTTTGTTTTAACTTTGTATGTTACTTTCCGCTGAAAGTCCTGCTTTACAAAACTTTCTTGTCTTCTACAGAGGGAGTAAATCTCCCGTCCAACCCAAAAACATTTCGAGGGGACAGCGAAAATGATCCTTTTACACCCAACAACGCTTCCCCTGGAGATTACAATGACAATGCTGAAGTTTATGATAATGATAGCTTAATTTCTTCAAGTAGTTTGCACAGAAGTGAAGAGGAAACTGAGAATGACGAGAGTGAGTTTGTGGAGGCTTCCATAATTTCCAACTTAATTTACGTATTTATTCTTTATGTTGAACGAATAGGATATTTTTTTATATCCACTGTATATTTTTGTGAACAGGTAGTTACAACCTATTCAAAGTCCCCGTTGGGGAGGGGTTTCTAGTTGCACTGGAATGGGTTACCAGTTGGCCTGCCCGCTTTATCTTCACCTGCACAATACCCGACTGTCAAAGGAACCGGAAACTCTACCCGCTCACATTTATCATGTGCATCCTCTACCTGGCTGTGCTTTCTTACGTGGTCAATTGGATGATAACTGTTATTGGTGTGTAACTGAGATATCGTAAATCTGTGCTGAACCAAAATGACCTATATCCAATTTAAGCTACAATCAAAATGAGTTATTTCATAAAAGTAAAATGTGAAACATGCGTAATATGTTAATTAAGAATTTTTGAAAAGTGTAAAATGTTCTATTTACATGTTTTTTAAAAGTGTAAAATGTTCTATTTACATGTTTTTTAAAAGTGTAAAATGTTCTATTTAGGTACATGTTTTTGAAAAGGTGCAAAATCTTCCAATTCCATGTTTTCGAAAAGGCGCAAAATGTTCTATTTACATGTTTTTGAAAAGTTTAAGATGTTTTATTTAAATGCTCTCAAGACATATTATTTTATATTTTTGTAGATAGTTGATATTGTTTTTAGTGGAAAATGGATATGGGTCATTTTGGTTCTTCACAGACTATATCTTTTATTTAGTTGAGGTGGAATTTATAAATCCACAATAAAATGATAAATTTTGTTTATGGTCTTGCATCACAGGGTACACGTTTGGGATTCCAGACTCGGTCATGGGATTGACATTACTTGCATTAGGTACGAGTATTCCGGAAGCCATCTCATCCATCATCGTCGCACGGAAAGGTAAGTTGAAGGCCTTGAATTCTCTATATATTATGCGTATCTTCAATATCTGCAATCTGCAAGATAAATATTTTTTGTTGACATTTAATTATTATTAATTTTCCTATTATTTCTAATTCTTTCAGGCATGGCGTCCATGAGTATTAGCAATTCAATCGGCTCGAATACATTTGACATTCTACTGTGTCTCGGACTACCATGGCTCATTAGATCTGCAATGATTGCTAATAATCCCGAGCGAAATTTTGTTCAAATCAATTCTGGAGGATTAGAATACTCAGTCATTATTCTCATGATCTCCCTCGTCCTCCTGTACGCCGTTCTAGCCTGTAATAAATTCTATCTGGATAGAAAAGTGGCTACGTTTTCACTAGCTGTTTACGCAGTCTTCCTCGTCTTTGCATCACTCTGTGAAATGAATGTTTTCTTCCCGGTTAATTTACCTACTTGTGCTATACCCTCTGAATTATGATGACATGTCAGTTTAATATGACCTAATTCTTAATCATCGTAAATTTTATACTATTTTTTGTACTTTTGTTTGGACAGCATGTTCAATTTCTGAGTTACTTTTGTGTATTACGGTTTGTTATATTTGCAATTCGAAATCCGAATTGAAATATTTTATTCTTTTGTGTTGCCAGAGATGTTGTAAGTATTGTGCGTTACTTAACTAATGGCTTTTTCATGGTCAAACTACTTGCTTGATGGAAGTTGATTCCTTCAGTGTTCCTCCTTTACCTTTTTACTAAAATATCATTCATAACATGTACCTAACTTAAATGGTAAAATCAGCGCACAATTTTGTTATGTACGATTTAATTTAGTTTAAGAATATTTTAGAATTATTATGCAATTATTTCTACATGCCAATATTATTAGCAATCGTCTGGTTAACTTCATTAATCGCTGATTGGCCAAACGATAAGAAATTCAAATTACTATATACTTACGTTGAAAACACATTTTTTTCTTCAGACGAGGTTTAGTGAAATTTTTAATAATGTTTTTAAAATAAATGAAATAATCACGCCTAATAATATGTAAACTTGAAATGTAGAAGTTACTTTATTGCATTTTTTTGTTTCTTGTATAAAAAGGTGAAACTAATGTAATATTGACAAATATCTCGTCAATTTTGAAAGCGAATAATATACGAATACTATGTAGTACAAGCCAGGGTATGCTTTGTCTACTGTTAGCGAGTCGCAACTGCGATTATTGGCTTTCAAAATTACAGACTACTAAAATTGTCTTCCAACAATGGAAGGCAGGCTGGCTGAGTGGCTCCGTTTCTGACCGGCAATCAGATTAATCGGGTTCGATTCCTGGTAGTCTTCCTTTATTTTTAGTAGTCTTTTTTTAAAAAGTAAAATAGGGAGCTAACACAAATGGCGCCATCGACTATATGGGTGGGTCCATTCACAAAATAGTGATGCGTAATGACAATATGGGTGGGTGAGTTTTGCGATAGTGACGCCACTTGAAATGAACACAAGTTTTATCTTTTATAATATTTTTCTCTCACTGAACCTACTTCCACCGTCAACTGTAATGAAATGTGTCGCTCAAAAGTTTTGTCAGAATGAAAGGATAAAAACATGCGTTTTGAATTTTTCCGCAAAAAGTAAAGGGACGCCACTATTGGTAGGGGGTGGGTGGCTGTGGCCTATAATGACAGTGTATGACAATGGTATGGGTGGGTCCCAAAAAGTGAATTTTTTCGATGGCGCCATTTGTGTTAGCTCCCATAGGTGAGGAAATCCTATACAGCGTGAAATCGCAGTTGCGACTCGCTAACAGTAGACAAAGCATACCCTGGCTTGTACTACATAGTATTCGTATATTATTCGCTTTCAAAATTGACGAGATATTTACCTTTACTTATTTCATAATGTAATATTGACTTTGCATTTGAATACATACATACTTACATAATATAATTCATCTGTGAAAAACCAAAATGACCCATATCCATTTGTAGCTAAAAACAATATCCACTATCTACAAAAATATTCAAACATGTCTTGAAATCATTTAAATAGTACATTTTGTACTTTTTAAAAATATGTAAATAGAACATTTTCTACTTTTCAAAAACAGGTAAATAGAACATTTTACACTTTTCAAAAACATGTAAATAGAACATTTTACACTTTTCAAAAACTCTTAATTAACATTTCATGCATGTTTCTCATTTTATTTTTATTTATTTATTAGTTCTTTTCGACAGACACTTCAGGAGGTCCAGAGGTTAACATGAGTTAGAAGGCTGATTTACAATATGCAGCCGAAACTTAATAATAATAAAAGACTTTATTCGTCAACTGCTTTCATTACAGAAAGTTGCCTAAAAGACACAGTATACGGATCAAGGGGTTCACATTCAAAATGAAATTTTATAGGTTAATTCATCAATATAATGTTGTCAATAAGAATATATTTTACAAATATTATGTCGAAGTACTATGTTGCGGTGTTGAATATAGATGTTGCTGGCATATTTGTGATAAGCCTTTGAGGATTGCAATCACAATATCTTCGATAATTGATTTCGGGATCTGGTACGTGGAAAGGAAGTTGTCAAAGAATTTGCTGATTGTTCCTCGCGCCCCAAAGTATAGACCAATAGTTGTTACGGTGCTGAGGTTGAAATGATTTTGGAAGTACGGGATACATGGGTCATAGATGGATTTTTTTTCCTCGTTGACTAGGATGGCTTGGTTCTCATCGGTTTCAATTCTTATGGTTGGATCCAAGATTAATGCATTTCTGGCATGGCGGTCAATTGCAATGATATCCACTCTCCTAGGGGTTCCTGCATTTGCATCACCTGATGATAGACACGCTACTTCTTCATACACCTCCCAGCCCCTTTTTGAGAAGTGGGACGCAATGATTGAGCGTACTGTGTGATGTCGGTTGTTCCTTAATAGCTCACCTTTGGTACATTTGCCCAGAATGTGTCCTAGGGATTCAATCTCGTTGCAGTATCTGCATCGGTTAGATTCTTGGCCATGACCAGGGTTTGCGTTGACTGGAATAACATTGCCGTTCATTTTAATAGCGGTGACCCATTCGGATGCTGAAAGCCCGTTTTTGTTTAGGATCCATTTATTGCCGGCCTTATTTTGTTGGAATTGAATGACTCCTTTTCCTTTACTTGGTAGCGTACACCATTTGTGGTACTCTACGCTTCGTAAGTATTCACGAATAACTTTACTTTTACGTTTCGGCTTGGGTTTGTCCTTGTCCCTATTTTCGCTTGCATCCTGAACTGGTTCCAAAACTTTTTTGGTTTCTAATGGGACGTTGAGTTTTTCTAGACAGTCTGTTTTTTCTTTCTCGAAATTGTACATAGTATTCAGCACCTCATTCCCACTTTTTAACAAGATATCAGACGCGTTAAATTGCTGGATTGAGGCCTCCCATGATGCTTGAACTAAATTGAGTCCTTTCACGTTGTGACTGGAGTACATCATAGATGTTGGTAGACAGTCTGGGACCCCTAAAATTTCCTTAACTGCACTTCGCAATATTGAGTCCACTGCACTTAAAAATGAGACTGTCAGTTTTTTAAGCGGTGCATGTTGTAACGGAAAAATTAACATAGGCCAAATGTACTGGTTAACTGCATACAGTTTTTGGTCAGGACGTAAAAATGGGGTCGCTACTAAATTCTCTAACTTCGACCGAAACTTTTTTTATTACTCCTGCCTGATCAAGTGTAAGTTCATCTTTAAAATTAACCCCAAGGTATTTTACACTTTCATCCTCTTTAAGACACTTAATTTTGAGATTATCACTTATAATTAAGTCTTCCGTGCATAGTACACCTTTCACTATGCTTATAGCTTCCGATTTTTCTTTACTGATAGGCAGCCCTAGTTGATCAAAAAGATGGATCGCCATTTGGGTTAGAATTTTGGCAGATTCTCTAGAATTTCCTTTTAGACCCGTGTCATCCGCGTAATTGGAAACCGTTTCGTTTTCGTGGTTGGGGTGTAAATTGAACCCGTATTTACGTCTCACATCCGGATCATTTAGCTCTTCCAGTTCCTCGTCAATGGCTATGTTGAAAACAAATAGGGACAATGGACTACCCTGCAGCACCCCTCGTCTAAAGGATATTGATTTTGTTTTACCCTTGCTCGTTTGTATTGTAGTGCGGTTGTCAATCTGCAGGCTTATAGTAAGTTGTTTTATTTTTGATGGGGCCGTTTTGGAATAAATTCGTTGCTTAATGTGCTCATGACCTAGGTTATCAAAGGCTTGAACTAAATCCAAAAACACACCTGTAAAGTCACATTTGTCCTTTTTTGCTTTTTTCATACAAGCGTCAAATAACTTGGTGTTAATGAGTGTTCCGTCTACCGAAGTGAAACCTCGTTCGCAGTCTGAGAATGATACAAAGGAGCGAAATTCCTGATCAATTGCCTTTTCTACTATTCTGCGTAGAACTGAACAAATGCTGATGGGTCTCCAACTCGAAGTATCCTGAGGGTCACCTTTATTTTTGAATATGAGCACAGTTCTGGCTTCTTTCATAAAAGCTGGGACGAAGTTGAAGTCCAGCATATACTGGAGACTGAGTGACAGAATTAAAGCTGAATGAGTGGTAGTAGCCTTGACCCACCGAGGAATAATACCATCTGGTCCTGGTGAACTTTCCCTATTAAGTTTTTTAATATGGTGCTTCATAACACTGGCTGGAATCATACTGTTAAAGTCTGCGTCAATTTTTACCTGTTCAGGTAGGGTAGAAGCCGGGGATGAAATTCTAATTTTATTATTAGGATTCGACCATCGCTGAGAAAACTCCTCATGTAGCGTGTTGAGATCAATTGTGCAACCTTTGTTGTCCCCTCCCCCGGTGGCTAACACAACAGCTTTTTTCCTATTATTGGAGTAAAGCCATTGGATTTTCTTTTTTTGAAATTTTTGTTTTCGGGCTTGCCGATCGCGTTTAGAACTCCTGTCTGGATTTGAGCACAGCTGGTAGTTTCTATCTGCATTTTGGAACGTGTTTTCATTTTTCCTCATTTTGTAGAATTTGGTACATGGGTTAGTTGGGCCTGGCAATTCTTTATCACATTTTCGAAGCGTTGTTTGATAGTCAGAGATAATAGATTCGAATTTTTCGTGGTCTTGAATTTTGGTTTGAAGTAATATATTCAATTTTTCGATTATGTTTTCGAATTCAGCTGACAACGATGGGACACTAGCATCTTCTGGTGGTTCGTTTGAGTCGTATTGGGTGTCAAAACAATCAACGATAAAAGCACGGTGCTCAGCTTGATGCTTTTTGGTTATGTGAAGTTTTACTCCTCTTGCATTTAGTAGGAGCTGGGGACAGAACGGGCATGGCCATTTGGTAAGATTTGGATTTTTAGCCAGCTCTGTGTCGTGTTTTTCACGAATAATTGTGTCTAGATTCGTCATTATTTAGTTAGTATGACAACAATATAAGTCACACAAAATTGAAGGTCACGATATTATGAATTAGTGGTAGAATGCTCTGACACTGCACTATTTCAGAACCAAACCCATTTGTTATGAGCCGCAAGAATAAATCTGTCTTCCTTAGCACATTGATCTATTCGAGGATTGACCGGCAGTGGAAACAAGTATTTTTGAGGAATAAAAAGTTTATCTTCCGCGAGCATATCCATCTTAATTTTACAGATTTTAAAACAGCAATTATGGTCTCAATCCAAAAAGGAATTGTAATTCTTGAGTAGTTCCAAGGATACCTAGTGAATAAACGACAGTATATCTCAAAAGTCTGTTTTAGATGACTTGTAGGGTGTTCTTCGGAAGTATCGGAACTCACTTGTCGACTTGTTGCCAAAAAATTAATTTAATATAATTGTTGATTGTACCAATCACTCCCTCATTATTACCTTCATGTTCTGTTAAAAACTTTAAATCAGGTAGGAGCATAATATGAATTCGAGAAATTGTCATAACAGAGTGGGCTCACTGGGGGATCACCCACGACCCCACGATCAAAGTAGCACACAATTATGGCAATAACTTGAGTAGAAGCAGTAAGTCAGTTAGGAAATAATTTAGAATACGAGTCCTCCCTCTCATATTCAAAAGAAGACAGCTCACTAAAACTCACAGTTATGAAATCCATGCAATAATAATATAACTAATTACAGCATTATTACTAATATTAATATTATTACTATATTAATTAGTTGTAGGTTTGAAGAACGTAAGCTCAGGCCTAATTCAGACAGTTGAAAGATCTCCGAGTTGTAAATTGTGCATACTATTGCATTCGCTGAATTGTGGATCCTGTCCCTTACGGAGTATTTGGCTTGGGTGACTAGCTCATCCAAGTTGTTGGTCTCGTTTTCCATAAACATTGCTCTGGCACTGCAGTCTCGTTTGTACCCGCAGATGATTCTGAAGGCATCGTTATACGCGACTTTAATCCCTCGCAGCTCACTTTTTAACGGAGCCCACAGACTACAGCAGTAGATTGTTGATAAGTAGGTCCGAAACAGATATATTTTTACTGGGAGGCTGCAGGAGCTGAACCTGGATTTTATCATATTGGCTCTCTTATACACTTTATTATCTTATTACTTTATGACATAGCTCAATTTGATTCTAGCTTAAACTGGATTTGACCTCATTTTGGTCCTTCACAGACAGTATAACTTACAATTAGTCAAGCTGCGAAATATTGAAAACGAAGTTTGTAGTAAAGATTTAAGATCGAAATTAGATAAAATAAAAAATAATAAATAATTTGACAGCCCAAATATAAGTAGAAATCTCTTACTGAATTACTTGGCGAAATCAGTTTACATTTTCGATTAAATATCAAGTCTATAGAATAACAAATCAGTTCTTATAAGTATATAGAGCAATTACTGCTAACAATATTACATTATTACGGGCTTCTTCAAAAATGAAAACCACACAATTTTGGCAGTTTTCAAAGTAATACCGATTCTCTATTATAATAATGTAGGTAGTACATTTTGCTTCTTTTTCCCGCGATCATTAACAACAATTTATCATTTTTGTCGTCCTTCATATTCATAGTAATTTTTAAAGTAGGCATCGGATTTGCCCTATCGATTCCGAAATATTTTGAGATATATTATTTTGAAATTATTATGTAATTTAAAGTAGATTTTTTTCATCTAGTTGATTCAGTAGAGTTGCGACGCAGAATGACAAGGCATGCCCCAAATCTTCAGGAAGCAATTCTTGCTTGTCGGGAACACGAATGCAGACTGTTCGTTGTGGGTCAACGTGGAGGGAATTGTAGTAGGCGTAATCACACAAGTAAAACCTTGGAAATTACGAAACAAAATTATTATTATTTACAGATCAATTCAATGTCTACAAGGACTTGATCAATGCTATCAGTCAATACTCGATGCCCTGATTTTGATTAGTTATTTAAATTTATGCATAAACATTTTGATTCCTCGAATGAATTTAAATTTTAAATTTTATTAATTTATTGTAAAACTTACCCAGAAGTATTTTGACATATAGTCCCACGAATCCCGATATTTGATTCGTGTAATTTCCCTGCTAAGCCATGCAGGTCCAGGCATGTTTTCAAGAAAGCTGCTCCATCCTTAGTGCAGCAATCACTCCGGGCCAGAGACCTTAGCTGGTCCAATAAAACATGCGTATTTGTGGCAAATTCTTCGAGGATAAGCTCATTGTACTGACAGTTTTTGTATTGTCCGGTAATTACTACCAACTGAAAAAGTACACAGTGATCAAATTTTAGAAAAATTATTTTTTGCACGTTTTTGCATGCAGTAAGCACATATATAAAAATATGCATGTAATATTTTATTTTTATTACGTGGGGTTTATGTTTCTGCCAGACTCTGGCGATCTGAGAGGAGATGAAGTCATATATATTTCGGAGCTGGTAGCAGTACACATTGACAGGTCTTTTAAAATTAATACCAAGACTAGGAATCAGTCTCACGCTCTCCCAACAAGCTGTTTTCTCTGCATTCCCACTACCAAATGGCTCAAAAGCCGTGATGACCACATTTATTTATCCCATCCTCCGCTATTTCGTCTGTGTGAACCTGACTAATTTTCAGCTCTGTATAAGAATTTTGAATAACAATTAGCGACATTACAATAAATTACTTGATCAGCCATTACAGAAAATTTTACGCATAATTTTTTCTATAAAAAAATCATCAAAAAATCTAATTTTAAATTCAAAGTAAAATTACCACATTATAGCATATACGAAAAAGAGTAAAAAAATAAAATTGTAGTACGTCCTACTTAAAAATGTAAAACCGAATTATTTTACTGTGCTACTAAAACTATACTACTGGACGACATGACATTGCTTGTAGAAACAGTATTCAAGTCTTTGATAAAATAAATTGAATTATTATCTAATTAATTAATTAAGTAAGTACTTACCTTGAGAGACTGCAGCCTGAAGTTCTCGGACCATCGTAATATCGTGATGTTACACCAAAAATAAAGAATGAAGAAATACTAGTAAAATTCAAAGGTAATGCACATGCACACACAGTGCAGTGTACACTTTATACACTCACAACACAGTAACGCACGCTGCACACTAAATTTTTTTTATCTTGATATTTTGATAAGATAAAAAAATTACTTTTATCAGCCCTTCTGTCAGCTGAGCGCGCCAACGTGCCCGTCGACGGTCGACGCTCGACAGGATTGCAGAAACTATGGAATTATCAGTAATTTTCCCTCCTTCCCACTTTTATTAATCAGCTACAGTTTTAATAATTATTCACACTGTTTTTTTTCTGGATCGTATTACTGTATTTTTACACTGATTTTCACTGGGTTTTGTAGCTAAGCAAGGTGTGAATTATGAAATTATTTTAACTCGGGACAAAAAAGTATTAAGTAACTACCTTCACAGCATGAGTCATAGTATGTTACGTGGAATCAGAATGCCGTTGACTTAGTTTGTTGAGTTGTTGTTGCTACCTGCTTCGTTTCTGTGTGTCAAGTGTCAATGTTCTAATTTCCTTGGAGTATTGGAGTACTAACGGATTTGCTGACGTTGCCTTGTCAAGTGCACTGTTACACGTTTTTTACTATACTGATATCAATAATCTACAGTCCGCCCAATATAATAATATTATTACAATTTTTATGCATGATAAATAAATACCTGGATTCTGGATATCAAGTAGGAAGCATGTAGATAAAGATATGAAGGAAATAATATTCGTAAGTAGACAGCTGTGTGTACATAAATACTTTTTGTTTGTTTGAGACGTTGAGGGTGAATTTTTTTGAGGTGACAATACGTTCACACTTCTTTTCACTAGACACTCCAACTCGAGGAGATACCTCACTATAGTGACTATAGTTAGTAGATGATCAGACTCTAGACTGTCTGTTCAACTGTTCACGCTCACACAAGAATAAAAGACAGAAGATTCATTTAAATGGAAATTTGGATCGTCCAAGAAGACCAGACCAGACCAGAGTCATATTGCATATTGCATATAGGTACATACGGTGGCGAGGGTGAAAGACCTCCTGCTGCGTCGGAGTAAACGACTTTCAAGGCGTACTGTCTACAGTATAGCATCGTATAGTGATTCGTAAGCATATGCAGTATATATCTCAATACAGAAATTACAAATGAAATAATGAAGTGTAAAACAAACGAATCTTGGGATCACTCATCCCCGTCCCAATCTCCAACCCCTCCAAACCCTATCAGACCAACGCAACGTGTGTAACTGCCCTATCCCTCTACCCCTACCCGCTGGACCCTAAACATTTGGATTTTAGATTTTATTTATTACCAGCTATGTACATAGATGATACAAAATTCAACCCCTCCTTCGCAATACCATGATCCGTCGTCGCTGGTCCTGGTCCTTCTCTATAGCTATTAATTTAATTCAGTGTAGTACCGAAGCAGTATAGTAGACCTATCCACCGCCGGTAAAGTCATTCTGTCGTAATAAAGTCCAGCGTAATCCCACTGATTCTTTCCCGACACAATCCAACTTTCTTTTCTGCTCCTTAATTTGATGACCGATACCGATGAATAATAATATAATGCATACCACAAATAATGTATTGTTTGGAACTGTATGAAAACAATACAGCTGTAATAAAAGTAAAGGCAAACGACACGAGGCAGGCGTAATAGGGGCTAGGGGTGAGGTAATATCACGTTGGTATTTAGGAAGATGGGCTGGAAAAACGTTCGAGATCGGCATAAGAAATTAAGTACTTGTTGAATTTAATTTACACAGATATTTGTGTGAAGTCAGTGGGGTAGCTTTGAGGACAGATATAGAGGCAGAAAGGATTCAGAAAGGCATAAGGGGGAAGAAACAAGAGGGGAAAAGAAGGGTAGGTTTTTACCTAATTAAGTTTTTCTTGTTACTTTGGTACTTTAAGATAATGTTATCCCCGCCGCTCTTTCCATGCTGTAGGAACTTCCATATTTATAGAAATGGAATGTAAATGGATACAGGTGGAATTTGTGGCAATGACAATGACATAATAAAGTTTGGAGTTCTGTTAAGTCGAACCTTTTTTGAATATCTACAATCAACATGTCTATTTAGATGTTCTCCTACACCTACGATATACATATACCATGCATTCTTATTTCGGTGTCGGTGTCACTATTGTTAGTTATGCACCTGCCAGCCTGTGATTGTAACCATTGTACTGTACCAAAGTATAGGTAGGTAGGTATGTACCTGTAGGTAATCTGCTGGAGAGAGGTTTGAGGTTTCTACGGAATAACAGACAGAAGCCGCATAAAGGAAACAGGTCTAAGAAACTGCGTCGTATTTTTATTTTTTGGGAGTTCAAGATGGGAGTATTTTTAGCAGTACAAAATACTACTTTTAGATAATTACCTGTGTATTTTTGTAAGCACTTTTAAATGATGTTGTAAATTGCCCAATTGCTACAGTTGACAGTATAATGACGATGCGATTAAAAAAAAGAATACATTAAATTAAGAATTTTTGCCACAGCCAACAGTATTCCCATTGTATAATCACAGTCGATATTTTATTGTTATTCTATGCCGTTACTTACTCTACAGCAATTGTAAATTGTAATTAAATTAATAGCTAACATCATCATTATTATAATATATTATGATTTCATCATTATTATCAAACCGAAGCAATCAGCTTTTACAATTTACAATCTATATTTGTTTGTTTTGCATTTTTGATTTAAATAACTTAACTGGTCCTAATTCTAAAAACTACAATTATTATTACTTTTAGTCATCTAAATTCTAAAAATGTCATCGTAAAGATATTGTTTTCTTGTTGCAGTTTACTGAGTAGCCTTACAGACAGTCTACAGTTTCCTACAATTATTATAAGCAAATGTTAGTATTAATAATATTAATCGTATCTGTACTCTGTGTGTGTATTTACGTTTATTTATTAGTATTTTTCTACCTCTTCTGGATTAAATAAGTTAATCATTTTAATAGTTGTAATCATAATCTTAATAGTACAAATGTGTGTATAATTGTAACATATAATTCAAACTATTAACTACTCACTAAACAACAACATTTAGTTTCTTCTCTCTCTTTTTTTGTCTTCTTCTTTATCGAACTATTAGTATACTATACACATATTTTTTTTAACTTCATAATTTGAATGATTACTTATTGGTACTTTAATAACTGTGTTTGCTATAGAAATCCTACAATGCTATCCACTATAATAATAATTATATGTGTCTATTCTCATCAACTAGATAGTAAGACAGTAAAGCTACTTACGATTAGCTGTATAGCCTTTTTGTATAGAATAGACATGCATAGTAATGTTGCCCGTAGGTTTTACCTAAGATTTATTATTTATTAATTATTATTATAATAATTAATTCTACTGTAATGTGTAATAATTGTACATTGTATTATTACATCTATTAATAATTAAGATTGAAATTTGTAAAACCATTTAGCTTATTATCACTATGTATTTCATTTCTTTTACATTTTCCTTGTTACTAAAATGGCTTTCTAATTAATTTGACAGTATGTTTATGATTATGATTTATTTTTATGTATACTCTATAGTAAGTTTCAAAATATCTCGTAGGTATATAGTAAGTTTAATCTGAATGTGTAACCTATATTAAATCTTACTTACATACATATTGTTGAAACACGTAAAGTTAAAATTGGAGAAGTGCATTAAAGCTCTAAGTAAATATGAATATGAGAGAGTTCTCCAAATTTGTAAATCTCTCGCACTAATATTAATATGATTTACTTACTTATATTTGCTTAATTTACATAGGCATATAAGTGTCGTCTCTCCTGTGTCTGGATTACAATTAATAAGTGATTACGATTTTCATATTTAGCGATATAAAGACATACCGATATTATATCTTATCTTGTTTCATAGTAATTTATATAATTTTGACCTATGCTTTCGATTTCGAATAATAATTTTGGTGTGGTCGTACTGATATTTCGATTTTTCTTTTAGAATTTTTGCACTATTGCAATCGCTAATATATTGGGCATTTTCACTACTTTAAACCCTTGAATTTGACAATAACACAAGTGTGTAAACGCATATCAATTTAAATTGCCAATTTAGACCTTGGATTGGATGATGATGATTAAAATTAACAGTATGTACGTTGGGTCCAATTTAAATAGTATACTTGTTAGTTAAAGTAACTTTAAAGTTTAAAATAATCATATTTCTATAATATTGTGTAATGTTTTCCTTCTCGTTGTCTATATATAAATTGTATCCATAAATCGAAATCCATTTTTTTAGTACTTGATTTTAGTTGCTTACTTAGATGTAATTTGTCTAGTAAGTAATTCAGTAATTTTAGCCTTAGTTTAGAATTACTGTTTTCATTACAGTATGTACTTAAAGGCTGAAAAATATAAGCCAACACATGGATCCTTATAAATCCCGAGTACAAATCACAATAATTATTTACAATTACTTATTAACTTGCTACTTATGTACTTGCTTAATACCCTTTATATTAATAATCCATCCTTCTCTCATGATTATTATGAATTATCAACATTACATTTTTAACTTTATAAAGTTAATACAAAGTTAAAATTTTAGAATAGAATTGTAGAATTAACAATACTACGTACTACTTACTTTATGTGTAGAATGTAGCAACGTGCGTATAGTTAAAGTGTAAAGTAATTGGTATTACTGTACTTCTTCAAATCCTTTTACTTAACTTATACATATTTTTTGCATAAGATAATTGTATTCTAGGCCTAGGTAAAAGCCTATTTATATTTTCACTACACTTATAATAATTATCATGAAATATTACATGCCTAATGTAATAATTATTGTAATTATTATGTTAAAAATTGCACTCATTATTTTCCTGCTCTTCCGAAGAAAAGTGGAAAGTCTAGCAACATATTTGTCATTGAATTTGACACACACCAACATACAATCATCATAAATAATTAAAATGCTGAAGGCTCACCCAATAATAAGTATACGCTAAAGGATAACATAGAGGTAGTAGCTAGACCTGATTAAACGATTATTCTAATCCGTAAAACAACTTATAGTATAACCGTAGAAAAAAACTAGAACACTCAAATCCTTAGAAAATCTATACTATATATATGTATATATATATATATTCATATTAATTATTACAAAATTATTAGAAATAATAAAAATCAATATTGGATTAATTAAAACTTTGAAAAATTAAAATGACATGAATTGAAAGTTTATCTTACAAAATTACAAACAATTACGTAGTCGCCCTGAAAGTGAATTCGAATTTTTAAATCAAAATATTGATAAAGTTACAATCGGCAAATTGAAGTACCAAATGTACATTTTTTGATGTAAAATTCAAAAGCGAAATGCACTATAATATACCCTTTACATAACTATAATTATGTATATAGAATATAAGTAGGTAGGTGGTAATACTAAAATACAAATATCAATGTTAACTTCAAATTCACCGTCAAGCTTTAACCAAACGTAAATACTCATCAAAAATCTTACATAACACACTGAGAATAAACTATGATTCTATTTAACTAATAACAATGTAAAACTAGTTTAACTCACATAAATGTATATGCTTAGTAGTAGATTGTATTTCAATCGTAATAGATTGTAGATCAACACACATGAATCTTTAACTGTAATATATAATATTATTAGCTTAATTATTATTAGTATGTATTACAGGAAATTTAATATCAGTATATTATCTGAATCAACTTAACATTATAGCATAGTCACTAATTGTATACCTATATGTATACTAAAATTTAAATTCAAAATCATAGTAATAATATCTTGTACATTTTTAGTCTTTAAGTTTACAATAACTATGTATTTATTTGTTTACCACTATATAAGTACCTACCCTAAAAATGATCAAATACAAAATTCAAAAACAAAATCCCATATCTCCTTCATTATCAAGATTACAAATAAGAACCGTGATTCAAAAAATTTCAAAATCCAAATAATATGTCCTCATCCAATCAACAAGAGTAGGTAACCGTAATATAGTAATAACATGAATAGGCCTTAATTAAATACCTTTTACATATATGTTTTAACTATTCACTAATAACAAATACATAATTAACTTGCCTTGCATAGAAACCATAGGATAATTAAATCATTATCATTGTCGTATCCTTCAAGCAATATCAGTATTAACAATCCACATCAATCTTGACCTTGACTCGCACGAAATTAACTGCCAAATAGATACTAAATTTGTTTGATAGTTGAATTGGCTATGGCTACAATCTCTAGACTCTGAATCAGAAATACCATTAAGAAATTGAAATTTTTTGGGAATATAATTATGGCGAGGGTAGATAAATATTTAACAAAAAAACAAATAAGGTATACAGATAATTATATATTATGTAGGTGTATGAATGCATTTCTTTAACGACACTAAATTAAACTACTTACTAGTAAGTAAAGTAAATTTAATTAATATTAATATTAATCGTAATAATTGTCTTACAGGTGTAAAATAAAATAAAACAAGATAATAATAAGTAATAATAATAATTGTCAATAAATTGTTTTGGTTGCATCATCCAGGGAAAAGTACCAGGATTCTTAGCTGTTTGTAGGTGTGTGTGTGATTTTTTTATCTATAGGTATATGTACTTTGCTTGTTTCCTTCTCTTTCTTTTGGTTAAACAATTTAAACTCAATAATGAGGATACATTCGTCAAGGCTCATGTCTTCGATTAGTTTGTAATTGTAAATCCTGAAACTCCCCAGTACGTCGAGGATGAGATAGGGAAGCTTCTAATAAATTTTTCTCTTGCAGTTGACGCACAAATTCAGTTATACAAACTCGAATGGCACGAGCCATATCATCAGCACCCCATGGCTTCCCCAATGGGGGGACGTGAATGAAAGCTGCACGACTTTTGTCAATGCTCAGAGACTTGTAGTAGGTGAAGTCACAAAGATACCTGAGTAGAAAGAAAAATGTACATACTTTTAATATAATTCCTCTGATCTGGAAGTTAAAAGATAGTCTATGATAAAAATTATGAAATTAGTTTATGTATTGGTCATGAAGACAAATCAGCAGGAGGTCCAAATGTATTCAAAGAAAAATAATAAACACTTTGTTAAAAAACTATTAAATAGTACAGGAACAATTCGGGACAGATTATATAATACTAAGACCTTGAAAACTTTTTTCCAAAAGCAATATATTTTGACTGACCTGCCAGGATCGTAGGAAAACTCCGCGATAAGTCCCGCAGTATCTGCAGTTGTATTCAAAGTAGTTGTCACAAGCTTCATGTCAAAACCGGATTCAATAATGTCACAGCCACCCCCCACACACACACTTCCGTGAGGAGTGCACTCCATAATGTCTGGAGAACAGTAGCCGGAGTTATGGGCAAACTGTTCCAATGTAATGGCTGTAGCGATTCCGGAAACTCCTACGTGAATCACCAACTAGAAGAGTAGAGAAAGAAGCCCGACAAAATTGTAATAATTCAAATTCATTTTCAAGACAGTTTTACCTTTACTAATAATGCAAAAAATTTAAACGAGAGTCTCTCACGTGAGGTTTATGCTTTTGCCACAGATGCTCCATGTGGTCAGACACGTACTGGTAGATGACAGGGATTTGATGAACAATGAGATTGACACGAGTTCCAGGTTTGATATTTGGAGGCAGCCTTAGTTCTTCATTTGGAAGTAAACGGACGGACTCCCAACTTGCATTCACAATATGATCTCGAAATGGACCAAAGCCCGTCACCAAAATATTAATTACTGGACCATCCTGTCCATGTCCACCACTTCGTCGATTCTCATAATTCACAGGTCCTAAAAACCATTCCATAACCAAATTACAAATATTTCCCCAAAATCAATTTATTGACAGTATAAACAAATGACTGTGACAATGTAGCATTTTGCTAAATGAAAAAGTAATTACTACTGCCTAGGCAAGAGAAGGTGAAGCCTTCTTAAATAGTCCGAAGCCTCGAGCAATCCAAAATTAAAACAGCCACTAAAATTATCTAGATGATCAATTTCTTTTATGTATGTAATTCTCAATTTCAAATATACCTACCGTAAAGCAAGTAAACTCAAATAAACAAAATTATTTTTCTTCCATATAGTTGAAGTGCTAGTTTAGAAAACCCTACAATTTACTTTTGAAAAGTTAAAATATTTGTCGTATTAATTTCCGAGTATAAAGCAAACATTTATAAATATAAAATACTACCGAGAAAGAATACGAACTCTCTAGATAGATCCCCAACAAAGAGAAGGTCATGCCTACATATCTAAGGATTGCGACCCAAATAAACAAAATTTAAAAAACAGATGTGAGATTTTCCGTCTCCAATACTATATTTATGTGTTTTTAAAAGACAGAGATAGCTGGGTTGCTCCATGTTTGCATACCTACTTCCTTTCCATAAATAGCGAGCTATAATAAAACTGTAAACATAGTGTTCTAGCCTTCACCTTTTGGTATAACTGTTTTAATGGTCTAAAATAAAAACATGCTATCTATATTTCTGTTTAAATTTAACCCCTATATCAAAAGTTAGAAATGATAAAAGCTTGTTTGCCATTTTACAACCCCCAGCCCGTTAGAAAATAAACTGTATTTTGTAGCTAATTTTGTAATTTAATGTTTGAAGCTCAAATTAATTCAAATTACTTACCTATCGACCCATCTTTGGCCTCAGTTCGCATAGTATTTTCGTCCCCAATTTTGTCTGCGCCCTTCAAGCTGGGTAGCTTTCAGATTTGGCGGTTTCGGTTAATTAATTATTATGTAATAGCGACAAGTACTGTAAGTACTTTAATGTCTTCTCTTTTTAACTCTTGATTTTTTTAAATGAATTTGAATGAAGGTTTTTATTGTTGAAAAAAAACTAGTGATGGTGCACAATGCAGTTGGCTGCGATCGTTTTGTTGGGAAGAAACCTTGGCTGAAGCCAAAAGTTTGAGAAGTGCTGATCGATACCAAATGCCGATGCTGATACCGATGTGAGTCAGAAGCCGAAATTCAGAATCAGAAATCAGAAGTGGGACGCTGACTTGACTTGTAAAATTACCTGAAACAAATGGATACAGATAAAAATATTATCACTCATTTTATACACAGTCACAGAACACACACGAGGCTGAAAATGAGTTTTATGCAACCGACAGCAGCACAAACTGAACCACTAATTAAATATTTAATTATAGACTCTATATTGTTGTCTAAATATATTTTAATACATTTACAATAAACTCACATCAACTACGAAATACATAATAGATGGATATAAGAATCATCAGCTAAAGGTAGGTAATCTGAATTTTGAACTGCGTCATTAAAGCAGATGATATACTATTGTCTCCTATAATTACATTGGGCATCTGATCATGACTTGTGGTGAACTACGATGTAGAAACGAGATGCGAAACTAAAATACAATATTACAAATAATTACAGTGATAGCTGAAGTTATATTTACAGAAGACAGAAAACACTGACAGACTACAACTTAAGTACACAATGTTATTTAACACTGTATTAACTGTAGTTATATGTATTCATAGTCCATAAAAATTCCATGCATGGAATGGAGTCATCATTCGAATTCACGTGTGTGTGTACGCCCACAACATTATAAAAACATAAATACAAATTGCGATGCAGACATTTCTCTATACTTTTTCCTAAATCAATGAATGCATATAATTAAACCTTGCTAAAACTTAAAACTAAAATATGTAATATTTTTATTTAAACTACGCTTCGATTTTAACTGCCCACATTTAAACCGATGACCTGTCTATTCGTGGTAATATGTCGCTCTAAATTTACATTGATAAATGTCATGACCGACAAGGGTCAATTCAATGACTGGGAACGTTGACAATAGACATACACACCACTGATTTTCTTTTTAACTAATCTCTGATTTGACTATACACACTACACGATGACCATCGTACCGTAACAGTATCGTAATACTTACCAAACTGACACCTGCACCCGAGGCGATTAACTACACACAATTAAAAATATACCTATATAGTTAACAACCGAAAATACGAAAAATAATTATGACGTTTGAAATCCTTATAGGTAAGTGTCAGGATCGAACATGTTGAAAATGTTTTACACCTTTAAAATTTTGTATTTTACGAGCAACTGGCGAACGATGTAAATCGATAATCGATTCACATTGAGATATAGGGAATGCGTCAATGTCAACAGTCACTCTGTATTCTTTTACAATATTTTTTTTGCAAACCTTTCCTGGCAATATTACACAAAAGTATAAAGTTTATATCTAAATCGAACTTTGAAATTCAAACATTAAACTTCAGAATTTACTTTCCTCCGTTTTTTGTGATTAGTAGTTGGTAGTCACTATCAAAAATAATAATCTATATTCACAGTAGTATCCGTCTATTTTGCTCAGACAGCTGACTTCCGAAAGCAGCCATTTTACACGGTACAGTTACACTATACCAACAACAAACCAGTACATATCACGAACAAAATATATTTGCTCGATCAATAACAAGTATTAAAATAAAATAATAAGGATATAAAACCAAACACAAATCGGTTTCGAATAGTGTAAAGATAACGACGACAGACAAACCAACAAGTAAATAAAAATGTAGAGATACACACGGGAATCAAATCAAATATATGAAAAAATTAAAATACTGCTCAACTAGTAAGAACTAGGCGATTCCTTTCATAACTAGTTGCTAACCCTGTCATTACTTTTACTCGTAACTCGAGTTAATTTAAATGTAAAAATTTTGTACTTTAACGTGATCACAGATTATGGCACATATTGTTTTCGTTTTCTGAAACTTACCTTGAGCATGTTTTTGATTAATATTTTTTACAGTTTCTATAACTGTTTGTATGTCTATTATTGAGTATGGATGGGAATCTTTGTATACTTTTATTTCATTATTTGAAAAATTGTAAAGCTGCAAAATGAAGGTTTGAATTTGGTCACGTTCGGAGTCACCGTACTGTCACAGAGATATTTGTTTTTTTGGTTAAGAATGTGAGTAATGTTGAAATTGAAATCGAAATGTTGAATGTGTGTTGACAGTTGAATGTTTTTGCAGTTGTATATTGAACTGAAGTTCAAATATTCAAATATTGGCAATAAATATTTTAAAAATAACAGTCATTCGTCAATATAATACGGAGAACACTATAGTACGAATAATTACTGTTATTATGTAAGTTTTTTACAAGTCCAAGTCTAACGTCCACACCTTTCAATTTCAACTTTCAGTATCAGTGTTCAGCAGTCATTTCAGCAATAATTTCAGCTGGTAGCTCCTCTCGTTCTGGTTATTTCCTTCTCCTTTTTAGCTGGCTGCTGTCTGTCGTCGAGAATCGAGGGAGAGAGAGATCCCAAATCCAAACCCAAATATTCTCACCAGTCAGTCGAAGTCAGCAGGACTGTATACAGTTTTACACTGTGTGTGTGTGTGTACTCTTTTCAGTCTTGAATGTTGTTCAGGATGTGTAATGTGTAGATAGAAGATTATACTATTATTATTGTTATATAGTCGTGGAAAGAGAGAGAGAGAATGCATTCTAAACGTCAACTACAAAAGTACTTCTACAGGGAAGATACTCCCGAAACGGCCCAAACTCTAAAGTATTTCAAAAGTCCTATAGATGTATAACAAAATAATGTTGTACCTTTACTCTACTTTGACTACATATTCTACTTATAGTTTTTATTCCATTAAAGTCTCCTATTGATTTTATACCTACCTTTTCCCTTTATGTAGATACTTCCACTTCTTCCTTGTCCTTCTTCGTCTTCTTCTGTCTCACACTATAACACTTGCAGCAATACACACGGCTGATATTCACTATTTTAGGAGTCCACACCATACGAGTCAAGGAACAACATATAAGATTTTTTAATATATGTATTAATACGCAGAAGAGGCTAAAACCTCTTCCCCTATCTGACACTGTTATATAGTATATCTTCTTTTCCCTTTATTTCCCTTCGATGCGTAGACTATGTTATAATATTCCGTTTTGGGTCTTGGGCTCTCTACTACATAAGGGCATGAACTCAAAAACGCAGAATCAGAATTGAGAATCTGTTCCAGTTCGCACTTTTCTCATGCAGTTTATACACTGTCAACCGTGGAGCACGTTCACTTCCACCAAGTTCCAGTTCCAGTTCCAGTATTGTTAAAGGCTCCAGGAAAAAATTACTACTATATAAAAACATCCAAAAAATATTAATTACGCTCAGAAATAATTCCGATTTCAAAAATTTTCAAATAATTGTATTACACAATTCTAAAGTCCCTGTCCTTTTTGCCTACTTGATAATGACGGCTTCTATTTTCTCACAGCCTGCTTCATATTAACAGCTTATAATATTTTTTATATAATAACTAACTGGCTCATCTAAAAATAACACCTATTATAATATTTTTGAAAAATACCTTCTGAATTTTGATTTATTATAGATTTTTGAATTGCGATTTAATTTCACAGCTTTGTTCGATCTGCTCACATTTCTTAAACTAAAGTTCAAATTCCAAAGTACAAAGATAATACTATTGAACTATACAACATCCAAATTGGAATCTATGTACCTAGGTAGTTTGAACACCGATAAAATAAAAATACATTCAGCCAAACTTTGCACTGAGCAAATAATTTAAAAGTAAGTAAGTTTTGCAATCGTAGAAATATTTATGTTCAGCTTCAGCTCAAAGCAAAAGGCAGTATTTATTAAAGGGAAAGAAACCCAGAAAAATCCTACGAAAGCAAGAAGAGGAAGACCAAACCCTAATAACTCAAGCTCTGTTATAATAACACCAAACGTAGTAGTATATACTATATTACTATTATTATTGCTAGTGAAAAATATAGTAGAAAGAGGTTTGTTCGTACGTCGTATAGCTTCTCCGATATACAATTTCTCTGCCTCGCAATCTAATAAGTACACTGCACCGCACGACTCCACTCCACTGCTTTTTGCTTTAGCTTTGGGTTTGTTCTGTTCTGTGTGGCTCTTCTTGACAACAAGAATGTAACTCCAGCTGATTTTTGTTTTCAAAGTTTCAACTTCAGCTGACAGAGGTAAGAGGGAGAGATTCCCTAATAAAAATCCTAATGGTTGTCCGTAATGTAATGTTGAGTGGATTGCTTTTTGGATATGGACGTGAACGATGTGATGTGATGGTATTTAGCATTTAGGACTGAAACTATACAGCAAGTACAAAACACAGAATCAAATGTTAAATAAATGTAGATAATATTTAGCATCCACTGAGCTGGTGCTGGTGCTGCTATTCTGCTATGCTTGCTTTTTTAACTGCTGAGGCTCTAAACTTGTCTACCTCCAGGCTCTTTAAAAATCAAAGGCTATATACTATGTTGTGTTGTGCTGCTATGCCTTGAAACCATCACTGCTCTGTTGATCGTGGTTGCGCTCTTTAAATTTATTTTTTGCTCCGAGAACTTCGCTTTGTAGAAATCGTACGATTATAGTTGAATGTTGATCTGGTTGGATTTGGATATGATGGCAGGCAGCGAAGGTGATTCCGATTCTGGTTAATGATGATGGTGGTTCTTAGTAATATTAGTTTAGTAATTTTTGGAGAAAATAAAAATAAAGGACAACTTTTGTTTAAATCGGGATGAGGCTGAGGCAGAAAGTGTGCGTAGTTGTACCCGTGGATGTGAGAGAGTCGGATGTGGGAGACGGGGGCGATGTTGGGCTCGTGGTATGATTTTGGCAGGAGCAAAGCCAGTGCCAAGGACGGTCGATGACACAATAAAATGAGATCCCTAAGGTCTGCACAAACGTAGCTGTGTGTTTTTCTCTACCACTGCTTCCAATTTCTTATATATATACATCCGAATAATCGTGGGAAAAGGATTGCCTATACACACTTTACTGGTATAGAGAATTTCCATTTTGGAGTAGCTACCCGATAATATAATGCTTAGGAATACCGAATACCGGAACCGAAACCATTCTCGTTTCTTGAGTTTGCTGCTGCTATCTAAAATACATAAGAGTGTATAATATAAGAAACTGACATAGTCATATTAAAATGTACTTGTTATATATATTAATATATGTTTTGCAATGGAAAGTTTGCTTCAGTGTACATATATATTAGGATCGGTAGTAAATATGTTATATAACCTGTAGTGAATCCCCAACTTTAACTTGCGAGGCAATAACTCTTTCCTCCCAGCTGGTTGCGTTCCCTTTTGTTGAACTGGTATTTGGTAGTGCGAGCAGAAGAGCCAGCAGATGAGCTTTATAGGAAAAGTAGGAAGAGATCAACGCACTGTACGCATTTTCTTTCCACGCTTCCTTTCCTGTAATAATAAATAGAGTAGGTATGTTACGTCTACACTGAGATTGAACCATGGCCAAAATCAAAACCAAAGGAGAACAAGAACTGATTCCACATCGACATTCGACGACTTCGACTTTGATAGAAACTTGATCACCATTTTAGCAATAGATTTTAAATTTTTTATTGAGCATACAAATTGTAGTGAAGGATATTCACTATTACTTTTTAGGAACATTTTAACGATGCTCTAGCTCTTGCTAAATTTCTTTAGTTTATTTTTACATTCAGTAAATTCCTTTTTTTTCGGTTTAAGTTTTGTTGCTATTTTATCGTCATAGCCTTAGTAGTAGGAGTTTGGCATTTCCGTAGTTCTAGTTTCTTTTCCGCCTTATTTTCCTTTTTATAGATTAAACCTGCCTAGATACAAAAACAGTGGGAGTATGAGAGTAAGATTGGTAATTATAGGATCTGTGTTGTGTTTGTTCTGTTATTATGTTCACCTTATGTTATAAATAATGCGGATATGATAGGAAACATGTAAAATTGTATCATTATTTTGCTTCAAATATGTGCTATTCTAAATAATTCAAGAGATTTTCTAAAATGTCAAGATTATTTCTATTTTTGAATTCGATGCATTTCTGGTTTGATATTTATTCTAGAGAAACCAAATAATTTCGCACCCCAAATTCCTACTTGAATTCCCCAACGAGAAACAACGACGACCCAATCCCCGTCCGTGCATGTGAGCTACCATGACTGGCACTGGTACTGGTAAAATGGACCTCTTTAGTTTGCTCTTCCACTTGCAGAATTTGGATCTTGGATGAAAAAGAAAATATAACGTAATCGTTTGACAAAATTACGCAATGCTCACTAGGGTTTCAGTCAAGTCAAGAAAATTTTTAATTTTCCAGTTCCAAATTTATTTTTCAACACGGCAGCTCAGCATAAAAGCTGTGATGTACTGATACGTGAGTGCAGACTATTTAATTTATAACATTTTCCTATGGAATAATCCTAAGACAGTTTTGAAAAAATATTCAGCTAACTGACTATCGAAGCCATGTCGTTGTCGTTATATAATTATATATATATCAGCTATAAGTGATTCCACATTCGTGATCTTTACGTATTTTTATAACGGTGTTTTAAAAAAATTAAAATTCTGTTTGTATAATTATTTGCTACAACTTGATTACCATTATGGACAGATAATGAATGCAAAGCGGTCCTCGCAATACTCACAGCAAAAACGTTGACATAGCTGCGTGGCTGTGAAAAACACAAAGTGCGATAAAAGCGTATCGCCGGTGCTGGCGTTATTTTTAAAACTCTTGTTATGTTGGATTGGAAGTTATTATTATATAAATAGTTTATTTTCTTAATATAAAGGCCACGTATCAGTGAATAATCAAAATGACCTATATCAACCAAAGTTCAGCCAAAATTAACTATTTACCAAAAATTCTTTACTACACTACGGTATACAAGAAATAAGATTTTTCAATGTTTTGGGTTGGAAATGGCCAAAATAGGCCATTTTGTTTGTATGTAAAAATAAATATGAGACATTTTGACTTACTAGTTAGATTGAACCTGAATATTAGATATTTTGATTTTTCCCTGAAAAACATATTTGAAATACAAGTCACGCTAAAATGTCTTTCAACTAACACATTACAGATAATTTTCTGAATTTAGCCCATATGATTACGACAACGACAAATCTGTATATGAAAAATCAATTCATTGAAATCTAAGTTACGTAAATGTCTTGCTTAGAAATGTCTAATTAGGCTTATCCAAGGTATTTCCCCCTTTCCATGCCCAAATATGTAATTAGGTATATATTATTCTACCTATTTTTTATTATTAATACATTATTTCATTCGTAGTTACTTTTATGTAGTGTAAGAAGTTATGTACTTGATATTTTCCCACTGGGAATAATAATTGAAAATAATAGTCATTTAACAATAATTACAATTTAAACTTACTTTTAGGGAAAAAACAGAATATTATAGTTTGTAATTTTCTAATAAGTCTACAACGCAAATGAGTCAAATGCAAATTGTGAAGATTGCTTTTACTCTTATTCTATCTAATAATGAGGAGATTGCCGATTAGTGGGTGTGGGTTGGATGTTGGATAATAAGTTATATATAATATGCAGCTAATAGTGCAAAGCAGTGCAGCGCCAACTGCTTTATGTGTAATTATAATTACTCTTAATGGATTCTTAATTACATAGAGATTCTCGTTCTCCACTCTCAGTCAGTATAAGCTGCAGGCACAGATAGATATAGATACACGTTTCAATGTTTCGCAGTTTCCTCTTATTGTTATTGTATTGATTTTCAGTTTTCAGCTATCTACTTGTCACATAATATGTTATGCAGGTAACCACTAATTATATGGGTACAGGTTTAAAGCAGTAGAGGATTTAATGCAGGCATTACATGGGGTACCTACCGCCACTACCTACCTTTTGCAATATTCTAATTAGGGATCGTAAATTAGGAATAATTTCTCCTAATTGTTCACTTTGTTCTGTCCCTGATTTTCCACGAAAGTAGTTTACGTTTCGATACAGTCCTTCTCCAGAAATATTTGTAGGGACAGACGGCTAGACTACTAATAAGATTAACTATACTATAGTAATTAATTTTAAATAAGAGCCGTCCCTATCAAGTCCTGGACCACTGGCTGTGTGGAAATTAAACTAATGTATCACTACATTAATAACTTCAATTGGAAAATACTCCCACTAAACACAATAAGCCCAAGTGAAATTTAATTAATTCCATTTACCTACTTGGTTAAATAGTTGTTGCAAAAGTTGGAGGTTATAATAATCATAAATAATCAACTTTGATATTAGTGCTAACTTAGGGGCAAGTTTTGTGGCTATCTTTTCTCGTAATAGTAATATATTATGTAGGTAGTAGTAATATTTCAATACCAACACCAACACCAAGTGGGAGCTAACAGCTACACAAGACGTGCAAAAAGCGTATGCTGTCTGCTATACTAATTGTAAGTGCCACACATTAAAGTCAAGTACCACCTACGTGTACAATACATTTATTTTCATTTTCCTCATTCACCGTGTTAACTTATAATAGGTACTAAATAGTAACCGAAGCCGAACTTTATTAGCTTGACTTAATCATACTCGTGAAAACCGAAATGCCGAAATTGGCGAAGCCAGTCAATTCTAGGTACTGATAATAGAATGAATAGAACCATGTGGGGAAAAGGTAAAACCGATCCAAATTGACATATGGAATGGTTAAATAATTGAGTAAAAGCATATTACCCAATTTCCGGTGTGTTCGAAGGAGAAGGAAAGCGGAAGGGGAAACGAAAAAGGAAAGCGAGTTTGTTATTGAAAATTGAAATTGAATCGGTATTGCATCGGCACCGGCAGGAACAATCTGCCATTGATTTTTACATAACGCACCATTATAACTATATAGGCACCGTATTTAACCTATTTACACAGATATAATACAGAAAACTACCTGTCGATCGAATTCTAATATATCTCCTCACTCAACCCACACGTTGTACATAAACTTCTTTATTATTTGCTCACAATTCCAGAGGAACTACTCCTTCTGAATTGGGCTTAACATCCATGTGTGAGCTGGAGAGGGAAGGAAATACTGTCATAAACTGTACGGATAGAGGAAAGGAGACAGAAATCATTTTGTATATTTCAGGTAAGAACAATATTTAACTATTACTTCTACTACACGTGCACAGTGTACTACTTACCTATAAGTATGTATATATTTGTTTAACATTAAAATTTCAATTCTTAAGTAAACAATAAAACTGCATTGACGCTGTCGATGTTGAAGGTGTAATTAAGTAAAGTTATTTATATTTACTCACAAAGCCAGTATTTAATTACACACTTATGTAAATACATTTTTATTCTGATCTACATCCAAATAGTTTGTTAAATCTTGTTGTGGTCTAGTGGTGGTCACAAGAACGTTCTCTGTTTTACACTGAAAACGCTGCAACTGTAAAACGATTCTTTTGAAAAATAGATACATGTCGTCGGATTTAATCCGGTTACATGCATCTTTTTTTGCAGAAGAATAAAATACGACCTGTTGTATTCTAGTTGCATAGAAGGTGTTGTTAATGATACATTAAAAGTATTACATTTTAAGCACAGAAAACTTTACTTTACACATACTACCTCTAATTTTAAAGCAATGTAGATAGAACCTTTTAATCCTTTGGGAAACATGCAAAAAAAGATATTTCATATCTATCTGTTTTTCCAAGGGTGCTGTTTTGAATCTACAGAATATGTTTAGAATCATCAGTTTTAAAATTTTAGAAATATCCAGAATGTTTGCACTGTCTGTGAAAAACAAATAGCAGATGTCATATTTTCAACCTTGAGCGTCAATTGTGGATCTCCTGGCGAAATAGTACTTTACCTACTTATTAAAGTTTATTAACTACAACTGCAACGTGGCTGTATGCACGTGAGCGTGTCATGGTTGCTATATAATTATTTACTATTACTACTAGTGCATTAGCATCCTTTGTACATTCAATGCTTCATGCATCATCACTTTTTGTTTTTCGTATTATATTTCATGCAAATATGGTTCTGTGCCGATTTAGTTAAAACTTGTCAAAATGGACAGCGTATTAAGACTATGTACTTCTAGGACTGATGTGTATTATATATGTATATCTCCCTTTCAAAATTCGATTCACAATTAATGTTTCGCAACTACAAAAAAATCAATAGAACATTCAGCATATTACATATATACTTATTATGGTTACATAATTTAGAGCAAGTTCCATCCGCCCAGAACTATATACAACTACATGCATACTAACTGTCCTGTCTCGTCAGCAATTTACTTGGCACTAATTATTTTCATTCTGATTTAATTGACCATAAACTTAGTTTACACTTGCCCAAGCTATTCTCATCGAAGACAAGAAGACATTCGTATACTACATTCGACTGTATATAGAGAATTACTATATAGTGGCAGTTCGCCGTAATTATGCTAAGTGCAGACAGGACGACCTGGAAGCTGACGCTGAGTTAGTACATATTATACCAAAAGACATAAGACAACCACTTTTATCAGTAGATCCTGTAGTTAAATGAACCATGGTTGTATTATTCCAAACTGTGTTGTGGTGTAATTACTGCTGTGCTGTGCTCGGGCTTGGTCGCTAATCAGTATAGTCCATAGCACCTAAGTAATTAGTAGTTAAATTCCAAGTTTCTAGCTTCAGTGATGATACTTGGTATTTAACTGCAATATTTGGTATTTCTAGAAGTACAACCTCATTTACCTTTTAGCCCCAGAAACTATTGGTTGGTATTATTTATTATTTCAAAAGAAAATTGACAAGACAAACACAAACTTCAAAGTTAGTTTCTTGAAATTAAAATTTCGAATTCTATTCACACGTTTAAAAAACAAACTTGTAGACTAGCGAATGGATTGTAGCTGCTTCTTGCTACTTTACTTGCAAATATACCACAATAAATTTTCCGGCAGCGTATTAGCTATAATACATTGTTAAGGAAAACCAAAGAGCTTACATTATTGACTACATAGCTAAGTACTATTTGTTGGTTTTGTGGTAGTTGACTCACCTAAATATGAGTATGTGCTGCACTGTGGTCTGTGATCGTGGCCGTCAAATATAGATTTTTCTTAAAATTATTTCTCACTTCCAAGGTTACGTAAGTACTGCAAAAATTTGTGTATATTGCAATTTTATACATTTAATTGAGCACAATAATTATAAAGTTATATTTGCTCTACTGCGACTCATGGCGAATAAAGCTGTTGGAAAAGGTGTACCTGTGAAATAGAGGCTTGTTTTTCTTACAATTAAAGATAGCTTATTCGATGTGTTCTTTTTAATACTAAGCAATTACCAAGATAGTTAAAAAAAATTCATTTAAATATTTTATTAAGCCGATCGAAAAGTTAACTTTATATACCTTTACGGACGCCGACGATCCAATATTGGAGATATTTCTATAACTAAGCTAACAATAGAAATTAGAAGATGCGAAAAAGGAAAAACTATGCTTCCTATCATTTCTGGCTATTGATCACATAAAATTATAATCGCATTCAGTGAAAGCATGCACAAATTGCAAACTGCTCTGGACAATATTAAATTGTTGGAAATCTATAGGTAGGTATCTACAGTTATTGCTATTATAAGATTTTGCATTTAAGTTTTGACGAACGGACACGCAACCAATTCACACCCGAAGTTAGACTACGGTGTAACTCTTCAAATTACATAAGTAATTGGGCCGAAACCAATAATCTACTAAGCACTGGATTTGTTTGATCGTCTAATATAATACGGGTTCACGTGCTCATAAATTATAGGTGTCTTTTAAGAACGAAAACTGCTACTCTGCTTGGATAAACATGTCAGTTGCCATTAAATGTCGGACTGTAGGTAGCTGTCGTGTAAGAACAACGTGAATAACTATTTACTTACGCTTAATACATTATAATAATTACATATAACACTTCCTCTTAGAGTTCAAGCAGGTATTCCACCGATCAGTAACACCGGACATTTTCCCACCAAATCCTTATTTAATTAAGATACTAAAATGCACATTGTTGTGCTATAGAGAGGGATGCTTTATTAAATATTAGTTAAAGGAAAAAATATTATAATAATTACATGGGCACACAATGTATGTACATTTCAGTATCATAAATAAGGATTTAGGGGGAAAATGCCCGCTGTTATTGATCGCGGGGAATATGTTCAGGGGGAAAATGTCATACAACCAAAGTTGCAGTCGATGTGACTATTACAGAGCACGAGCACTGCACTGACTATTTCAATTCATTGAATTATACGAGACTATCGGAATACAGCTGGAATTAGAAATAATAATACAAATAAAAACCAGAACAGTGTGGCAGTGACAGGCTGACAGTTTCATCATTTCGGGGTAGTAACTTATTTGAAGTAATTGCATTACATATCGCTCTGAGGTGAGTCTCATCAGGTCTGATCTGATCTGCCTGCACTCAATCTTTTGCATTAGAAAATTTCCCAACTATAATCGTTGTCATTGAGATTAGAACCCCTCAGGTGAAGGTGTTTCGTTAGCTTTGCACAAATTACGTATGCGTAAACATACTATACGTTCTTAAGTTATTGCCTATGCAGTAGTTAATTTCAATCCAAATAAGCATCGAAAGAGTCAGCATTAGCATCAGTTGAGTGGACAAATGCATCGCTCGGAGAAACAGCGTCGTCAAACGTAATGTGGGGTTCCAGGGGTTCAGTAAAAATGTTGTGAGAGTTGTAATTTATTATATTCACGTCAATTACAAATGTAAATTATGCATTGCACTGCATTGCGGAATTTTATAAAATGGTTCCGTTATTTTAGTGAAAAAGTTGAAGTTTTGTAGGGAGATTTACTAAACAACTAAACCACTTTGAAATTTACAAATCTAAAATTTACAATCAAAATAAAACTAAAAATCGTTAAGAACATAATTTACTACACTACAGCTGACACGTGTTTTTAAAAACGGCTGCTTTCGAGGAAATAAAAATATAGTTTATGTTACTAAGTAGCTTACTAAATAAATAGGTAATACTAAAATAGGTATACTAAATACCCATATTCGAGCATTCGTGCATCTATATATTATCCTACCCTGCGCTCAGTAAGTTCTGTAACTGTAATGTAATGTTGCATAACATGTGACGATACGGCTGCGATACCGGTTTTTAACGAGCATGTGAAAACAATAAATTTCTATTCAGAACCATGAACCATGTTCTTCGTATATTACTGTCACTGTCTCTCTATAATAATAATATCGTTGTCGCAGTGATAAGACTACGAAGGAAAATTACTCCTTGCTAAATACCTGAGAAAGAGATATGTCGGCTACCGCACATTAGTAATCTTCCCAATAATGAATTATTGGAGTAAATGTGTCATGATATGACTAAAACACTATACTATTATTCAAAAACGTAGAACATCAAATTATTATGCAAAATAGCACTAGAAAAAACTTTCCACGACAAATTATTTAAAAAAATTTATTTGAAGATACTTACTTGTGATTTGAATTCAAAGTGATGAAAATTACAAAATTAATAACTTGCATCTTTATAGTTTACAATAAAATATAAATTATGTATCGTTAGCACCATTCGTGTAGTTTGTTATCTATCCTAATCTTCCCTTAGTAGTTTTGGTTTTTGGTCTTTAAAAAATTCCATACAACATTTAATTATTTAGCACCATGCATTCGTTTAATTTGCTATCAATCTTAACCTGTAGTAGTTTTGGGTTTTGCTCTTTAAAATATTCCAAATAATAATATAAATTGTATATAATTGTCATTTTTCTCTAATTCCAATACTGCGCCAAACATATACCTCACTCCATTAGATAAAATTAGTTGTGACGTGACTGAGTAGCCCATGTTAGTAGTAACTGCTTACCTTGCTATTTGGCCATTGATAATTTAGTAATCTTCTTGTATCTTGAATTTTTGTATGCCGTATACAGATATTATTCATCAGGAAATCAGGACCAGCACCAGTCAACGGTATTATTTCGTTTTCTTCCGTCGTGAGCAATGACACGCCAGCTCCTAAGCCTAAGACTCTACAGGATCCAAATCAATTAAGTCACAAATTATGAATTAGATATCAGATTACCCAGTCCAACCACACACTTTAACTCATATAAAGTCAAAAGTCCGATCGAGCTCCAGTCAGTCATCAGTGTATTCGTGCGTTTTTGCTACTAATGGTTAGTTCGTATTCAAGCAAGCACCAACACTGTTCATTCAATCATCATGCTTCATGATTAATTAGTGATACACCAAAACCTGAAAAAAGCCTGCAGTTGCTTTCCTGCTGATGATGTGTGATAATATCAGTCATCAGGAATTTTGGTATTAGGAGTTCAATTTATAGCTCATCTGTGATCTTTTATTATTCACAAAGTAAGTACTAGCAAATTACGATAACTTGAATGTTGAAAGTTCATTATCCCTTCACTTGACACTGACCAAAACTGTTTCGGTACGAACTTTTAATACAGTTTTAAAGTTGAAGTGTACACAACCGAATTGCGGTCACAGTTGAGAGTCAGTACGGACTACAGAAAATACAGAACTATATCATCACGAAATAAAAATGGACAACGGAACCTTCAACAGCAGTAAGTTTTTTATTATCATCGCTAAAACACAACTGTCACATTAATTTTCAAGTACTTAACTGCCACTGTGTCAGCTGAAAGAAATACTTTTAATCAATAATATAAACAACTTAATAATAAAGTAGAAACTGGGAGGAAAATTTCATTTGAAACTGGAAACTTGAAATGAAAATGGTAAAAAACCTACAAATATAACATGCGAACTGAAAACATAACGTCATCCTTTTCATTCGTTCTGAAATAGTTGAAGAAAACGGAAATACAGTAGGAGCGGGAAAAGGCGGCATGAATGAGAATCGGAAACGGAGCGTTGCTCGAAACCCGGAAAATAAAACTGAAGATGGCGATGAGACCGTCGGGCTAAAGAGACAAGTTGGGCTCATTGGAAGTATTGCACTTATTGTGGGAAGCATGATAGGTCCAATTGTTTTCTATTTTTTAAAATTGCTAACATAACATAAAAAGTATTACTTCAAGTTACTTAACAATATTATGCTGACGCTTGCTATTATAAGTTGCTTTAAAATCTTAAATATAACTAAATTATTATAAGCTTCAATTTTATTCAAGCAAGCAGTAATAGTCCTACTTATGGCTATTTTATGTAAGCTCAGAACTGCTATTTTTATTACTTTTTCATCTACTATTTTAGGTTCCGGAATCTTCGTATCGCCTGGAGGACTACTTGCCAAAACCGGATCAGTGGGCTTGAGCTTAGTTGTCTGGGCTGCTTGTGGACTTTTATCTATTTTTGGTAATCATTATAATTATTGCAAATATAAATATGGATTGTAAACTTAAAAAGGAAAAGCTAAAATTATTATGCCTTATAATTTCTGATCATGGCAAGCACAAAACGTATAGTACTCTTTGCTCCCTCATTAGCTAGTTTGTTTTAATTTTCCCTAAGATCCACGAATGCATAGTGTGTGTAAACATGCAATAATTTGTTAACTCTATAATAATTATTTCAGGAGCACTCGTTTACATCGAACTGGGAACGGTAGTTCCAAGTAGCGGTGGAGAATATGCCTATTTATCAAAAGCATTTGGTCCAGTACCCGGTTTTCTATTTGCCTGGACATCAATTTCGCTTTTGAAACCGGCAGAGACCGCAGTGATTTGCTTAGCATTTGCTCAATACACTGTTGATCCATTTGTCCATGTGGAGTCTGTTCCCATTGCCGTCAAACTTGTATGTGTCTGTACAATACGTAAGTATAGTGTACCACTTATTGCTCAAATTATCTGTTTGCTGTTTCATTTATTAAGATTAAGTTTAAAGAGTTTATTGAATGTATCCGAGGTCAGTAGTCATTTAAAACAATAAATTAATTCGATTTATTTCTCTTTAGTTCTCATTACATTCATCAATATTGCTAGTGTGAAGGCGGCTACCAAAGTTCAAATATTTTTTACAATTGCAAAACTTTTGGCTCTTGCAATTATTATTGTAGGTGGAATTTACAATATTTACATAGGTTTGTTATGTTTTTAATTTTTTAAATCATTATTATTGTTTGCAGTAGTTTTGAATTTTGAAGTATGTATGTGCTTTCTTACACAATAAACGCATTGAGATTATCCTCAACTCTGTATTTCCCATATTTTTTAGGTAAAACGAAGTATTTAGCTACCGGATTTGAAGGGAGTGTTTGGAAGTTTGGAACTGTGGCATCTGCATTTTATAGCGGCCTCTGGGCTTACGATGGATGGTAATACGAAAGTTTTACGAGTGATTAGTGTTACTGTTTTTAAAATCAACCATTACAACTTACTTCTTGTACTATATATTATGATATTGAGTGCAGAACTCAATACGTGTAATTGTGGCACTAATCTTCACATGTTTGAATTTTAGGAATCAGTTAAACTTGATTATTGAAGAGGTAAAAAATCCGTACAGGTAATCGATCTTCTAGAATCCTTTAAAAAAAGTTTTTTAGTCAATTTTAGTCAACACACTGGTTTATCTGCCTTCAATTATTGAGTAATGTTTTGAATGTTTTGATTTCCTTAGAAATCTTCCAATGGCAATTTTCATCGGGCTCCCACTAGTAACGATATTGTATATATGCACAAACGTGGCCTTTCTAACTTTGTTGTCACCGGAAGAAGTTATGCATTCTCCATCAGTAGCCAATGTGAGGGAAATTAAAAATTAATCATAGGATTTCCCTTATTATGTATTCGTATTCTATATACATACTACACATTTTAAAATCGAAGATATTTCATTTCAAATATTCATTTTCATTTTACTTTCATTGTGATATTCAAAGCTGTATGGTGACCGGCTTCTTGGACCAGCATCTTTTCTAATGCCACTTTTTGTAGCTTTCTCGTCATTTGGAGCAGCCAATGGGATTTTATTTACTGCATCCAGGTTGATAACACCAACAAGGGCAATATACCCGTCTATTTATACTATAAATGGGATCAAAAATTTTGATACCACCTTTGTACTACTAATAAGGATACTTAAGTATACTGTAATTATGCCAATGCTCAAATGTTTTATGTTTGAAACAGGCTTTGCTTCGTTGCGAGTCGAGAGGGACATTCCGTTGATTTTATGAGTTTCATTGATGCCAAGAGAAATACGCCTTCCCTAGCGTTGGTCTACAATGTAAGTTTATATAATATTTTATCCATCATTGTGTGGTTTTATTTTTATTAAGGTATAGACCATATCAGGGATTTATATAATATTCATTTTTTTTATTTTTTTAAATTTAGGCACTCGTGGGAATATTTTTAGCCTGCTGCCTGGATATTGAGAATCTAATCGGTTTCTTTGGATTTTCTGCGTGGACATTTTACGGAGCCACAGTTGCAGCACAAATTCGACTACGATACAGTCTCCCAGATGCCCCAAGACCTTTCCGTGTCCCACTGTTCATTCCAATCGTCGTATTTTTTATGGCAATATTTCTTGTAGTTGCACCCATCGTTCAAGATCCTCAAGTGGAGTACATCTATGCGGCACTCTGGACTCTTTATTCTCTTCGGTTTAGTTCTCTACTTACCCTTCGTTCACTACAAACTAGTTATTCCTGGAATGCGTAAGTTGATACTTATCTTGTATAATTTGTAATAATGCATAATGTGGCCATCTAAATAACATGTCATTCCATTCCTTTTCATAATTTTTGGTAAACATAATATTTAATAATATAAGAGTAGTATCATTTACGATTTTATTTCTCAATCTTAACGCAGGACCTCTTACAAGATTTTTACAAATTTTATTCCAAGCTGTTCCACCTGAAGCACCCAGGGAACATAACTATGAATCAAACATTACCAATAGTGACATTCCAACAAATTCTTCAAAAGTGAAATAATAGAACATAACGTGAAAATTTACCTGTAAATACATAATTCTATGTATATTCTTATTCTATATAGATATTTAAATTTTAATTCTCTGGAACTCTTACTCTGGACTATATCTTTTTCTGATTCCGCTATTATTGCTATTAACATTAATGTCAATTAAAGGCAAACAAGGGTATTGACTGAAAGAGCTTATTTATAGTTAGGACTTGGTTTACATGTATAATTTCTTTTTGTACCATGTATCTAAAAGAAGCGCAATTAAACAGTTTTATAATGTATTCTCACGTTTATTATTTTAGAACACCTATACTTCAAAATTATCTTTTTTATCTTTTTGTCATTTTATTATTTATACGCCGTTTTCTGCTCCAAGTGCGTATTTTTTAATATTACGATATATACACAAATTTTAAATTTTACTTCATAATACACTATGTTTAGTGTCAGAGACAAGTTTTCTTTTTAACAACAAAGCAGCTATAGCCAGCTGAAGGGCTTAACTTAAACAAAAAACAAATCCGTGCAATTCATCAGAGAAAGGACAATCGTAACGTTCTAATTTAATGTACCGATAAATTAATGTAAGAAATTATAGCTTTTAGCGTGTTTGTAAATTTAACTATTAATAAAATCCTTTATTAAAAACATTATGAATGCATATTTATGAAGCAACTTTAAACCTTGGAACGCTATATTATATATATTTGAAAAATAAAATAAACAAAAATGAAAAACCAAATATCCAATGAAATATCGCTCCACTTTTTTCGTTTAAATTTAATGCAAGAAAACTTGAAATCGTAATTAGTGCGCAAGGGTAACAAATTATACAATAGATTTTTTTCAAAAGGGTAAAATATCTGAATAAGGGATACTGAAGTGAAAAGAAAATGTGGGCACGTATGGACGCACAACATCGTGGAAATAAATTCGGTCCCGATATGCGGAAATTAAGGATGCACACTGCACACCGAGATAGTATGTAGTGCTTACACGAGAAAGTAGAAGTGATTATACTACACACACGGGCATTACTTCGTATCAATAATAATATCATGATCACGTGTGTAAGTAATTCATATTCCATACCGCCAGCGTTCCTCATAATATAATAAACAACTCACAATCGTTTTAGCTACAAAATATAAATCCCCAATCATATTTAATAGGAATAAATTTGAACCATAATATATATATAGTACGGGTGGGTATCAATTGGGGGAATCTGTGCTCGTCCTGATAGGCCACAAACCCTCAAATCGGCTTATAAAGTTTAATAATTTTCCCAGATCCGGATCCCATAGGCAGTCCTGACTGAGTCAAAATGAAAACCTCAAAACTGACTATGAATATCTAAATATATGTAGGTCTGTTTGACTCGGCATTTTGACAATATAGCTTATTTTTGACTGTGCTGCTGCGTGACGCTGAACTTTTTTTTACCTGTGAACTTTTAACCAAGGAATTCAATCTAGTAAATAATTGAACCAACTGAGCTGAAATGAACTGAGCAAAAATAATTTTCTATTTTCAATTTCAACAAGTTCCATAAAAAAGATATTTAAACTCTACAATATTTTAATTTGGATATTCAAATTCTATTTCTATATACTTACAAGATTTTTTTGCGTACCAAGCCAACTTAGCCAACAACTTGAGAATCCTGCTCGTGTAGAAGAGACCTTATATTGTGTAAAGATATACCTTCAACCTTTTCTTAAGTCCCAGAATTCAATAAAACGTAACTAAAGTAAATGTAAGCATATGGACCCTTTGCAAAAGTACACGCCCTGGCGGAGCAAAAGTGAAACAGGCAATGGAAAATCATACGTATTCTTAAATGGCTTTATTTCCAATATGAGGTTTATAGGCGCAAATTAAAGATAATTGCACAATTAACACTTTAAGATCATTAAATTGGCAGTACCAGGCCTGTGGTGACCGTAAAATTGATTCTCAGGTCGACGTATGTATTTCAACGAAAACCCCGTACCATTTTTATCTATGTCTTTTTCGGCATAGATAAAAATGGTACGGGGTTTTCGTTGAAATACATACGTCGACCTGAGAATCAATTTTACGGTCACCACAGGCCTGGTACTCCCAATTTAATGATCCTAAAGTGTTAATTGTGCAATTATCTTTAATTTGCGCCTATAAACCTCATATTGGAAATAAAGCCATTTAAGAATACGTATGATTTTCCATTGCCTGTTTCACTTTTGCTCCGCCAGGGCGTGTACTTTTGCAAAGGGTCCATTTATACTAACAATCCATGATGTCAATTTCTAAATTTAAATTCAGAATTACATGTTGTATTTCTACCTTCCCTGGCCCCCGGTATTCATTGCCAGGGCCGGATAATGTGGGCAGCGCAGGCAGCCCCCGCTGACTGAATTTTAAAAAATGGAACGTTTTACATTTTTCAAAAAGTAAATAAAATATTTTGACTTTTGAAAATCATGCATTTAAAATATTTTGCAAATTTCAAAAACATGAAAATAAAATGTTTAACACTTTTTAAAAACCAACTAAATAGATCATTTTGCACTTTTCAAAATCAAGTTAATATATCATTTTAAACTTTACTAAAACATGTAAATACAACATTTTTGTTTACCAAAGAAAACCTTTAACAAAATTAAAATGGTGGTTTTTGTATGGAAATAAATTACTGCCTAAAATTAATTCCTTCGTCCGGCCCTGTTCATAGTACAATGATTTTACAAACCTACATAATTATATTTTCAAAGATAACCTATGCGTTGCCTAAACTATACGCATATATCATCAACAACTATGAGGCGAAGTCGAAAATTCACCGTCAATCTCATTGTCATTTATTATATTAGTGAGTCGAAGTCGAAGACTCGAAGGCAAGAAATAGACCGAGAAATTGAATAAATACATATATGGTAACTTACTATTTAGAATTGTAGAATAAATTACAGGTTGCGTCTATAGTATATAGTGTGTTCCTTCTGTTAAGCAGTAGGAGTAGGACTGTGAGAGAGAAATATTGGGATACGGAAAATGTAAAGGCAAAATCAAAATAAAGATTGGCAAAGATTGGATGAGATGAGGTAAGCGTCAAGAGTGAGAAGAAGATATAGAAAAGCGAGTCTAGTGGATACATTTGTTTTTAAAACACAAATCACATCAGTCATTCAATTCTTCCTGTTCGCATTCCTATTCCTAGTTAATTCAGTCAGTTCTCGTATTTCAATTAATTCCATCCCAACCATGGCATTGCATGGCTCTGTAATTCCCTCAAGAACCCAAACTCAAATTCAAAATCAAAACCACGACGAACATCTTCTACTCTCTATGTACTTTCTACATAGTTCCTATTACTTACGATTAGACTTTCTTACTTTTATTTCAGTTTCATATTATGCTATACATACAGCCCACCGCCCGTTCCCGTTCCGCTGCATAGAGACAGTGAAGATACAGTCTATGTATGCAAGTGTGTATCGGATCGGATCTAGAAGAGATTGCTTTAGCATTCTTAACCACCTTCTCTCCGTGTAGAGCACTGTATAAACTCTGTTATTTCTGGGTCTCGGTGTCCTTGGAGACTTTTCTGGGGACTGTAAGTAAATTAAAACAAAAGGGAAAGTCAAATCAAAATCCGAACCGAGTAGCGGGTAGTAAATACTAACGAGAACCAACGACTCACGTCAAAAATAAACTTTCCAAAAACAAATTACTTTAAGAAAATGTATAGAAAGTTGTGAGATTTTCATGAATTAAAATCCCAGATTTCCCATAAGAAAACTCAATTAACGCAACAACGAGAGTTTAAATTTACTAAACTTCAAATGTAGTTAGATTGGGTGGCCTATCTTAAAACTATATGTAAGAACATACCACCTAAGCTATAATCCTACCAGTCCTATATGTTATATGTTTAAAAAAGCAAGCTCTTTTTATCGCCACGTAAGTACAATGTACTTTATGACAATCCAAAGAGAGGAGCGATCATGCATTGTGTGTGTGTAATTCTAAAACCCGCACCGGACAATTGGAGCTCGGACACATAAAGGGTGTTCCACTTGGGGAAGCATTTCTATTGCTTTCCTTTTCACTTGAGTTCAGTTGTCACTTTGTTCACTATGCTCTCCACTGTAAATCTAAACCAACAAAACCATAAGTATTTACTCCGAACGTCAATACCAAAACCAACGCTATGATCTTATACATGTAGCCATATAAGGATATGTATAGCTCTAATTCTAGAACTAGAAGTCGCTGGAACCTATCGAGAGCTAATCGAAAACGATACAATTACGAATTCTCTCTTTTACTGTCTGTGTACTGTACATTTAAAATGTCAGAGTGAAAGCGAGACCCATGCCTGTTCACGGCTACCGACCTGAGCAACAGAACATATCGTAATCTAAAGCGGCTCTTGAGCCGCTTCGGTCGGTAGCCGATTGAAAAGCCGTCGGTTTTCGACCGTCGGCTATTTCGGCAGATTATTAATTTTTGCAAATCACATCATGCAATGCGTTTCCTAATTGAAGGGATGCTCCATAATGACGTCAAGGGTCGTTGCAAAAACTAAAAGGGTCGCCCATAAATGATGTAAAGGGTCGTTGCAAAAACTAGAAGGGTCGCCCATAAATGATGTCAAGGGTCGTTGCAAAAACTAGAAGGGTCGCCCATAAATGATGTCAAGGGTCGTTGCAAAAACTAGAAGGGTCGCCCATAAATGATGTAAAGGGTCGTTGCAAAAACTAGAAGGGTCGCCCATAAATGATGTAAAGGGTCGTTGCAAAAACTAGAAGGGTCGCCCATAAATGATGTCAAGGGTCGTTGCAAAAACTAGAAGGGTCACCCATAAATGATGTCAAGGGTCGTTGCAAAAACTAGAAGGGTCGTCCATAAATGACGTCAAGGATCGTTGCAAAAACTAAAAGGGTCGTACATAAATGACGTCAACGATCGTTGCAAAAACTAAAAGGGTCGTGCATAAATGACGTCTATAGCAGGCTTGCGCACGGCACCGACCAGAACACAGTTACTACTCTTGTGAGCCTCGTCTTTGGTGATATATATAATATTTTTTGCGTCCATTGTTTTTAATAAAACCTGATGTTGAGTATTAGGCTGGAAAATTTGAGAAAAGCAGTAATAATATGCAGCGCTCGTTTAAGTACAATAAAATACTAACGACACGATGCACTTTTTCAAATATTAAGATTACATCTCCGCATTTTATTAAGACACATCTCCCTACGGCAATTTAAACAAATAATACAAAACTTCAATTATTAAAATAGTAGAAATATCATCGTGACATGTTTTTTCAACCAATACGTCCAATATTCTTATAGTTTATTCCAACTCAAACAAATTATATTTATGTAACTACTATTTTTGAAAAATCTAACTATGGCCCTGAGTTTCAGTTATTTCCTCGTTGCTTATATATGAAGATTGCGAGAGCTCAACTTCATACCTATCTTGCTTTTGTGCATCACTAGTCTTCGATTTCTTATCTTTTACTTTAACACTAGCGAGCTTTGAAGGGATTTTTAAGTACTCCCACCAAAGTACTAATTCCTCCAAAGTAACAGGGTCCAAGCTACCGCGATCTTTTCGATTTTGTTGCCCAATGAAAGAAAATAATCTTTCGACTGCTCCAGTACTGGAAGGTAATGTTAGAAACATTAGCACGAGAGGTAATATGGTCTTGTATTGTGACGAACCAAAAGATTTCCAAAATTCCAAAATAGGGTCAAAACATTGGGGGTCTTCCAAGTATTTAATAATGTCACTTGACGTAGATAGTGCATCTGGCATTAATTTGCTCGCATCCCGCATCGCTTTCATCCATTGCGGTACATCGGTCTTCTCTTCAATAATTTGGTTAACATTAGGATGTCTTGAAAAATCCAGTGACCCATTGTGAATAGGTTCTAAATGGTGCAGTACTATCTGACGAGCTTCGTTTAAGTTTGGAACTTCAAGTGGATTTCCAGAGGCGTAAAAATCTGGTTTAAGAATATTTAGGAAATGTGATCAAATTATTCAAGCACAAAAATAGAATAAGGACCATTGAAAAGATCTATTTGACAGATGATCTTACGTTTGTGATACCACGCAAAAAAATGAAGCTTTGTAGCAGGATTTAGAACGACAGGAATGACATACGCTGGGTCTTTCATCCAACGGGAAAAGTACTTGTAAATATTCTCCAAAATAGATTTTCGAAAATGCTCCAAACGAATCGCAATGACACTATCAATTTCTATAATAATACACAATTGCTGATCACTAGTCATAACTCCACATGTTGTAGAACATATTCACAAAAATATTATTTACAACAAGTAATTACTCACTATGATAAGCGTCCAAAATTGTGGGAATAACTAAGTGAGAAGTTATAGCATCTTTTTGCAAAATATCAGTAGCAACAGCAAGCGGTTTTGTAATTTCAATAAACTCTTGAAGGTCTCCACGAAATGTTTCTTCTAAACTGTATGGAAGTTTAAGCAACTCCCTTGGACGGTTTTCGAAACGAGTTCGCTCCTCTTCAATGATTTTCGTAGCTTCTTCGAAAATTCCGTTCTTCAAACAAATAATAAATACATGCTATAAAATAAAATATTTCTATATACAAATTAATAATATTTATTAGTCAAAAACTAGATCACCTCTGTAAGTCGTTCTGCACGATCAATATTAAAATTCCAGCGAGTAGCACTTGGTTTTAACAGCCCTTTACCACCAGAAACGTCGCGAGTTCTCTGAATAGCAACAACTCGTTGTGACAGAAAATTTGATGTGTGATTCATGCGGTCTTTTAACGATCTAACAGACGTTGATTTAATTGCAGTGTTGATACAGTTCTGAAGAGTGTGACTAGCACATGTAGTTTGCCAGAATAATGGAGAATCGTGAAATATAGCCTGCAGGTAGTTGTTATCAACACATTCCTGAAGAGCTATTGATAAAGAATTTTCTTCATCCTCAAACTTCTCGAAATCATCTGCGTCAAAGTCATCTTCATTTAAAATGTCTTCAACTAAATCTTTGTAGGCTGCGAGCATATTTGCCCCGTTATCAGTACATATAAACGAAACCTGCAAGAAATAGACGATATTAAAATAAAGGCACAAAGCAAAAACAATTTAAGTTTTATCATGTCAATACAAACACACACAAACACTGCTTGATATATTACTTTGTTAAGCAAGTCAAATTCGACAACAACATTCTTAACATCGTTGCGTAGATTTAAAGCCGTCTGTCGTCCTGTGACGCGTTTAACAGATAACGTGCGAATATTCCAGTCCATATTTTTATCAAAGTAGATAAATCGAATTGCAAGTATTCCTTGATTCTTTCTAGACGTCCATGCATCGACGACTAATGTTCCTGCGCTTCCCTCTCTGATTTCAGATTTTAATTCCGGAACAGCCTGCCAATATTATCACAATTTATAATTTTGTTATCTAAGGAGCATATCTAACACATTACCAATGAAACAGTGTATAGTTAAATGCATTAGTTAAAATGTTATTACTGTTTTTGTGACTGAGTCTGCCAGTCTGCGCCTAATAGTGCTTTTGCTAGGCACTGTAACTTTTGAGTCCATGTTAACTAGTAGTTTTTGAAAACTATAATCGTCCATGACAGAGAAAGGCTGTTTTGCTCCAACTACAAAATTAAGTAGCAATTCCTCGAATAATTTCTGTTTTGGGTGATTGTTAGAGTATATAAAAGAAGGTGCTTCCGAAGAAATACGGCCATCTTCGTTAACAACAGGATCATATACTACAATTCGGCAATCAGTATTAAAGATACTATGACACTAAAAAGGATACCAAAATATAATATGTTTGGTTAATTAGTTAAGGCATTTATTATTATTGTTGATTGTTTTTATTTGGTAACGAATACGTCAAATTTTAAGAAACTACTTAACTGTAATTTAATTCATTTGTGTGATTGAAAATTGATATAAAAGTTTTTGTCACATATATATCTTACCCCTAAATGTTCCCAAAGGTTTCGGTTAGTTGAATTGTGACCTGTGATAAAATCGTTGCACGATTTACATTTAACTATAAAGCACTTACTAACTGTTTGTCCATTTGCCGATTTAGCTTCTTTAAACACTGATTTTCTACTACCACCCACGAATTTACGACCGATGTAGTCGACATACTTTTTTAAATCGAATGGTAGGTCAAAAATTGGCACTTTAATTAGCTGACATTCGTTAAAGTTAAACACTTCTTCTGTACCTTCATCTAATGTCATAGGCTTGGATGAAGTTGCAACATTTGGACTCGGTCCAACTACTGAACCCCTAACTTCTGACTGATTATGTTCGAAGTTGGCTGTGGTTATGACAGTAACAGCACCTTTTTTTCTATAATGAAATGCTTCAGGTTTCTGTATTTGTTTTTTCGCTTTTTTCGGTTTCAGGTTTTTTAGTAGTTTTTTACTTTTATTGGTTTGAACACTTTTACGATTGGGTGATGTTTGAGCTGGCTGAATATTGAGAGGTGACACAGGTTTCAGTTTCTGTTTCTTTGACGTTTCAGTACTTTTGCTGCGGGATTTTCGCTTATTCATTGCGATGAAGAGAATTAGCTAGGTAGTAAATTAAATTACTATTAACTAAATGGTCAAGAATTTGTGTATCTCGAAACTGAAGGAAAAGAAAACGAAAATACAGAGGCAGGCAGTTTGTACGTTATAGTTCACTAGCATTAAAAGATATGCATGAAAACAACCCAGTGAGCCAACATTTTTCATTAAATAATAAGGTAGTTTAGGAAAACCAATCGGTGCCGTGCGCGGCAAATCGGCTACCGTGGATATCTACGGCTAGCCGCGTCTACAAGGTGTTTCCAATCGGCGACCTATCAGCCGTTGAATAGGCATGGCGAGACCAGACGGCGTTTGATATTATTATTTAGCCATATAAAGCAACTTGGTTATTACGCAAAAATTTTGAAGAGATTTACCGTACATTTACATACTATGTATAGGTGGACCCTCATGTAGTGTAATTTGTACTTAATGTTTGACATTCCACTCAAAACACAAATTGTCTGTACAGATATAGATCTGCTGTCTCTCTAATTATAGTAATTATACTAAATCTCAAACCAAATTACTCAAATTCGACATTCCACGAATACGAACGAGAATAAAATCCAGCAATGAAAACGAAAAAGATTGAATAAAAGTTGTATGTTGGTGGTGTTCAGTTCAGTACTGATACTCGTACATATCGATCGGGCTTTTAATTAATTAAGTAGGCTTAATTATACAAATACATGGAGACGACTGAGCTGGCTGCTACTCTACCTTCAATTAAAATTTAAAATGTACCCTTCTAAAAGCGTGTTTGCGTATTCTATGTAGGTAGTAGGGTTCGTCCTATTGGTGATCGGGTTCATTTTTTCAAAACTTCAAGAACCTGTATCTTTTGAAGCAAATGACTTATAATAAAGCATGTTGCACAATTGTACTTGTCTTTTAATTCTGTATCTACTGAAAAATATTTGGTGTCTAAAATCAAAGTTTGCAAGAGATACAGGTCATTGTCTGAAAAAAGTCAAAAAAATTTCGAAATCCCAATTGCCCTAAAAGGTGATCAGTTTGCTTGAAAAAGCATTGCCAACATAGGAAAAATACCGTCTTATAGGTGATATAGTTTGAAAAAGTGGCTAAAACTTTCTTAATTTTACTTGGCCAGAGTTTTTAAGGAACGGAGCTGAAAGTACAACTATAGGTGGTTGAGACTATAAGCTACATGCTACATCACTATCAGTGACAAAAAATTTTAAAGGCAGTAGTTTTTGCAAGATCGCTACTGATCACCATTAAGACTGATCACCATTAGGAGTGTCCCTGCTACATATAAACTCTTGTGTTTGTAGATACAGTACTTTGCTATCTCCCGTTAGTAATAATACCGATAAATTATAATTACTTATTTGTAACAACCCGTTCCTGTGTTGTTTTAATTAGTTCTACGGATGCAATGTAATCTGTGATTCTGTGATGTTATGTTTTTACTGTGAGTGATGCGTAATGCGTAACCGTGGTGTATAATATGCTACATATATATAATATTTAATCTTTGTGATGGTATTGCTTTGTATCTATTAATTCAGTTTAAATTAAAACCCTAATTAATATTTAATTTAACGTTTGTGCGATGCGATGAGGATATGGTGGCTGCATTTGGTTCTTTGTATTTTGTATTGTGCTTAGGTAGGTACTGTAGAGGCAACCGAAAGTGAAGGCTAGCAAGGATAAAGCTGCCATTTGTTTGCATGCAAAATTTATCCTTGCCAGCCTTCACTTTCGGTTGTCTCTACTATACCTACACGTCATTGTGTTCCTTTGATAGTCGTAATCGTAATCGTAATCGGAATTCGTTTATCTTTTTCACATGAATTAAATAATTAATTTAATGGCTAAGCATTAGATAGGGAAGAATAAATATTAATAGGACATATTAAGAGGTTCTTATGCTTGTCCAGGTAAGGTACGTGTTGTCCGCGTGTCCGCTCCGCGTTGTACAAGTGCCGTACCGTTTACCGGTTCCAGGTTCCAGAGTCTAGTCCTACAGATACACATACTAGCCGTAAGTAAGCAATTGAGCAATATGGATGATTATTTTATTATGATTATTTGTATGACAGGGTGGATCACTGATTAACCACAATTTAACTCACTGAATAGAAAATGACGTGTGTCTTTTATGTTACCTGTTGGCTTTGGCTTCGGTTATATGAGTTCTGCTAGGTCCTGTGAATTGCTTCAGGCACCCCGGCTTCCGCTTCAGAAGGTTTCCCCTGGATTGGAATATGTTTTTGGTAACAGTGTTGTATAGACTCACTAGTCAGGTCGTTGGATTCGGATTAAGGATCAGTTGATCAATACAATATAATAATATGTACCCCTGTGTAAAAATAGTACAAACAGAATATCGTCAGTGAAGAACCAAAATTGCCCATATCCAATTTAAGCTAGAATCAAAATGAACTATGTCATAAAAACAAAATAAGAAACATGCGTAAAATGTTAATTAAGAGTTTTTGAAAAGTATAAAATGTTCTATTATTGACATGTTTTTGAAAAGTGTAAAATGTTCTATTTACGTGTTTTTTAAAAGTGCTATTCTATTTAAATGCTTTCAAGACATGTTTCAATATTGCTGTAGATAGTGGATATTGTTTTTAGCTAAAAATGGATATGGGTCATTTTGGTTCTTCACAGACGATATGTATGCTAGATATGATAAAATTGTGCACACCTGTAAATATCTTTTAATGACTTAGAACAAACAGGAAGCTTTTGAGGTTGCTCTTCAGTGTTCAGATAAATTCATTCATAAATACTATACAAGAAATATATTACATACATATGAGGACGCGTGCTTTGTATTTGTTGGACCCTTTTCTCTTATCATTTTTGATGTGGATGTCGATGAGGAACTACTAATCGCTCAATTTCGTGAGTTTATAAACTCATTATTGTAGGTAAAGGAGACGTATTATATAAAATAGCATCGAGGATACATTGTGTTGCCTTGCATATTCTATTGTATTGTCGTTTGTTGGTTAATAATGAAGAAGGTTTACTTTGACACGGGTCCGTGCATCGCTACATTTGACATTACTAGATGATGATTATTACTACTTGTCTGTTACAGTTACACGGACTCGACGTTTTTCTTTCAGAAAACCACCAACATTGTACATACAACTACCGAAACCGAACTGCAAAAATGACAAGAGCATATTATAAGAAAGAAAACTAGTAGTGTGTAACGAAGAAAAGCCGAAAAGGAACATATAATAATATGTAATTCGTTAGACTTCCTCTGGTCACTAGTTCAGCGTTAGATAACTACAACCACCAGACAACATGCATATTATGTTCATTCAATTCAAACAAACAAACACAAAAATACATTTTCACTTACCATCAAGTGGATTAAATTACAATTACATCACATTTTCCCACACGCCATTTATTTACTCCAAGAAAAATATTTTCTTTCAGGCAAATTTGAAATTACTTACTATATAGGTTTACCCGGTTTACCGGCACCGGACAGCAGAAGAAAATATCGATGAGATCCAAGAGTCGAATGCTTACTGATGTGATGATTGCAACTGCAAGACCGAATCGATTTGTGATTAAACTGTGTTCTATAAAAAACATGTAGACATACCCACACTAGTTTAGTTTGACTTCATTATTTGAGGGGTAGCCGAGGGAAAGTTTGTGTAGAATAGTTTTTCAATGTACCGATAGTTAACAATCCACAGTCAGTACTTTACTAATATTATGGTTATACCATTACCTTCGACATCGGTTGCACCAGTATTATTCATCGAAGAATATCTAGGGATATACGGATATATGCATGTACAATGTGACTGCGGTACTGTAGATTGGATTGAATTGCGCATTACATTCTGTAAAATAAAATTATTTATTGATAAGATTATGATATGATTCGGGTTTGGTTATCTTTATCGCGTTGGTTACGATGTGATATCTGGTAATTTAAGTAAAGGCTCCCATGTTCAAGAAGGAAGTACCTACGGAGGAGTAACACAGGACATAAACAATAACGGACAGAGAGAAAAGGAGGGGATATGGGAAGAAGAGTATAAATTCACACCTCGATGCAGTCGACAAGTCCTGAGGGAGCCAATCAGTGGAATATGGAATAAGGAATAGAATTTAGAACAGAATAATGGAATAATCTTATCTCTGTACTATCTATATAGTTCTAACAAAACTCATAAAACTGTCTGCGAGTCTGAACTGAATGCTCTTAAGATATGATAGTAAATAATAGAATAGTTGATAGTACCAGTTCCAACGCCGATGAGAGCGAAACTTGAATAATACCGAAGCGATGCCGTTGCCGTTGCCGGGCGGTTTTCGATGATCCCAATCCCGATGCGGGGATGTGTATGGTGAATCATTGGTGAATGTAATAATATGCAATGTGTGGTTTGTGGAATAGAAATAATAATTCTGATTTACTGAATTAATTCTATGTTCAATTCACTGGTTTCAGTCAGAATTTCGGAATACTGAATACTGATGACTGAATATATATAGGCGTCCATGGATGGCGACTGCAGACTGTAGATGTCGATTCCGCTAATTCAGTAGTTTGTAGTAGCTCCACAATGAAATTTATGACTTCGATCAAAATTCAAAAAGCCACATTTACCAATTCTCATGCATACATTCATAGTCACCGAGACCGAGAGAAAAGACGTGAGCAGTGTGGACTAACGAAACCTTATTTTACACTTCCACTTCCAGAATTCAGATCGGCTCAATTTCAATTTGCAACGAATGAATAATGAATAATCTGACTATTCAATACTGTCACTAGTGAGACGATATTATTACTAAACTGATGCGGCGTGGCGTGCATACTTGTGTCTCGTGTGATATAACATCCCGTAGTGGGATGTAATGAACAGGTTCTTAAAATAATTGTCCACTACAATAAAAATTCACATGACAAAAGTGCCGGTGCCTGATGGTGATCGGTAGCCGCCGTTTAAATACTACCGCCCTTAAAATTCTGTGACTATAATACTATGGTATAGCTTATTGTCTCAACTACCTTTTTCTAATTATGCTTTCAATCCGATCGCATATTATATGAGACGCTAATTATACTTTTCCATTAATGGCTAATGAATTGACTAGATCACACATAGGGTGCTGCTACGATTTTTCAAACTTTTTTCATTCAATGACCTGCACCTACCTTGTGTATCTCTTGCAATTTTTAATTTTGAAAAGTAAATATTTCTTTGTACATATAAGGGTTAACAAGCACAAGTATAATGATACGCTCTGCTGCACTACTGTGCATCGGTTATGTAAAAACATAGATTTAAAATTTTGAAAAAATGAAACCGATCACCAGGCATGTTACCTTACAGCAATAATTTAAGGATTTATTTTATTCCTCAATCCCATGTGTTCCGTTTGGTATTGCCTGTGTTATAGTGTTGGTTTAAGCATTAACATTTCCCAGAAAATAATTTAATAAAATATATGAAAGACTCACTGAAGACACGAGCTTTCAAATATTCTGATTAATTTTAATAATAATAAATAATAACTACAATAGTACTATAACCACTAATCACGAATATTACCAAACTATTGTTTTTATTTACCTACGTGTTAATTAATTTTGGATCTATTTTATTATGTCGTAGTTAATTGAATGCTTTATATTTAGATATCACCCAATAGTTTGAGTATAGAATATTATAAAGTTATAATTACGATACAACGAAAAACTGGAGTGAGGGCATTCATAATATTAATCCAGACAAAATAATAATAATAAAAATATGATGTATAGCCTACTAAAGTAGTTCATATTCAGAAAATATTGCTATTTTATTCAGTGAGCAAAGAGGAAGGCAATTGCAACATCATTCATTTTGATTGAATTAACTTACTTTCATAATTTTATTATGGAATAGGCTACATATAGTATGCATGATAATGCTAAAAAAAGAATATGGAATTCAGATTAGGATTATAGATGGTAAAGTCTGCGGATCCTATAATTCCGACGCCGACGCCAGTGATGCGAGTCAGCGGGTACATCATATTTACAGCCTCCGCCTAATTCAACATAAATTTATACTCATATAGTCAGATTTATCTATTACAAATTCAAGTTACTAATAAATATATAAGGCTTTATAAGCATAATATGTACTGCCTAGATAGATGACGGCGGGGGCAACGCTGGTCCATTGTATTTTAGCTTGGCTGTGGTGTGTGCCTGTCTCTGTGTGTGGGCATTACTGCGGAATATTATATGGGGAAAGTGATAGTGAGGTGAATTAATTCAATTCAATTGAATTCACTCAATTCAGTGGATAATATTGTGCGGCTGAATGGGTGATTTTGAGAGTTTCTCTGTATTTTTTATCATCCTATTAGTCTTCTGCTCCTGGAGTTCTGCTGGACCTATGGATCTGGTTATATTTCTATGGTTTGAGTATGTGGCCACAGCAGATCATGATTACAATACAAAAATTGGGATACAATAAAAAAAGAAGAAATGAAGAAAGTCTGACTACTGCCTGAACTATTCGTCGAAACAATATACGAATATACCGCATAGAATAGGAGGATTACATACAAACACTGACAGGACCGGGACCGGGACCAGGGCGGGATACATAAGCACCTATAGGCAAAGTAAAGTTACCTACTACCTACATAACTAGTTACCCAGAAGGAGTGCGGGTAGCGCTGTTGAAAGATATTGGCAATTACGACTGAGTAATGAGTTGAAATACAGCTTAAGACTTGTCTTAATTTAATCCCACGGGTCACATTTGCCCAACACTACTAAAATATACACAATACAAATAGGTACCGGTACCACATTTCACATTTCAACCACAAAGAAAAAGAAACTTACATCCATACTATATAGCACCCGTCCGTATAGTTCTGTGGGAGCTAGAGTTGTGTTTAACATATGGATATACTTACTATTTAGTTAGTTATGTTCTTCAAGGTTCTAGATTCAGAGCGTTTTAACGTTGCAGTAACCTATTTTCCTATTATGCCCCATTTCAATTCGATCGCCATTTATTTTATTGGGATTCCTGGGATGGCAGGGGTTGATTTTATGTAAGTACCTACCTACTAGCTTCGCTTGGGCTTGGAAATATTCCTATTGCAGGTAGGTAAGTACAAGTTCAGTACACAGTATAAAGTAGCGACGTCACAAAGCCCCCGTCGGCAGTCTCTTTATTTCAATATTTCAACAAAAATAGGAGTACTTAGGTAGGTGCTTTATGTATAGGTAGTATAGGAAGTACTCCCTGGGACTGGGATAGGGTGCTTAATTGAATTACAGACGAGTATCATAAATTCATAAACCATAAAATTTATAAACTTATTGCTTCTCTGCTGACACAAGTTCAACACAGTGCTTGTCCAGCACTGTAATAAATGAGAAGTACTGTCCAACATAAGTATATAGCTGTTTTCTTATACTTGTTCCATTATGATAATTCTTGTTTTACGCAATATGTCGTAGTAGTCGTAATGTGGGTCTTAAAAAGGCTATTTAAAGATTATGTGTATATGTAGCAGCCAAAAAATGTATACATATGTAAGGAGAAATTGAAGTTTTTCTAAAAATAAAATTCGCTTATTATATTATGGTCGGTCACGTTTAACTTTTAGTCTTTTAGGTAATTACCACAGGGTAAACTCGGTCTCCAATTGTACGCGGGTTTCTATTTGTAAGCGGGGGTAGGGTGTCATACGTAGGACGTACCAATACCAATAATACATATCGTGAGTGAAGAGTCAAAATGACCCATATCCAATTTAAGCTAGAGTCAAAGTGAGCGATGTAATAAAAACACTAAATAAGAAAGACACGTTAGATGTTAATTAAGTGTTTTTGAAACGTGCAAAATGTTCTATTTACATGCTTTTTGAAACTTCCAAAATGTTCTATTTACATGCTTTTTGAAACTTCCAAAATGTTCTATTTACATGCTTTTTGAAACTTCCAAAATGTTCTATTTCCATGCTTTTGAAATGTGCAAAATAACCTATGTAGGCACGTGTTTTGGAAAATTGTAAAATATTCTATTTCCATGTTTTTGAAACGTGCAAAATTTTCTATTTCCATGTTTTTAAAAAATGCAAATTATTCTATTTCCATGTTTTTAAAAAGTGCAAAATATTCTATTTACATGTTTTTAGGAAGAGCAAAATGTTCTATTTAAACGCTTTCAAGATCATAAAATATTTCAATATTTTTGTAGATAGTGGAGTTTGTTTTTAACTAAAAATGGAGATGGGTCATTTTGGCTCTTCACCGACGATATAGTGCATGTATTTGTATGGACTTGGGACAATGTGCTCCTTTGCCGACGATATTTATGTATTGCCCTTTTCTTCAAACAGATTCCTCTTACGAATCCCAATCCCAATGTCAATGGCAATTTTAAGAAATCTATACATTCACATGAACATATCAGTTCAAATTATGGCTCAAAGTGAAAGCTAAAAAAAGATATTTGATTTAAAATGAAAAGTGCACAAGTTGTAAAGTAATGGGCCGGAACAATAGGACACGATACATGTGTACAAGTCTGAAGATACAACACAAAACATACGTGCAAAGTATGTAGGAAGGAGGCCATAACTATAGGTAATAATTGTCTGTATTTTTTTCATCGTCAGTATATGTATTCAATATATACAACGTAGTGTAGGGCGGGAAAACTCCCTACTATATTTTAGTAATAGTATATAGTAGCATAGTGCTTCGTACTTTGTACTAAAATGTACTTTAAAAAAAGTCTCTCTGGAGTCAGAAAAAAATTGAGGGAGGGATGAAAGTCGATGAAGTCAGGAACGATGGTTGAATGTCAAGAAGTCTCCAGATTACACCGTGCAGCCCAATACTCTAATAGTATTGAGATTTTAAATCACAAAAGTCGGGAGTGACAACAATAAGGATTATTTTCGTTCGTCAAGAAGTCAAAATAAATGAGGCCAGTCTTATTTCTACCTCTTCTCCGTAACGCTGAGTTGAACTTTGACAAATTTTATACATCATATTATACACGTGCACATAGCATAGGATTCCCTAAGGTGCAAAACGGGATATCTTCCATTTAATTTAAATGCAAAACCTAAGGCATGGCAGTCATGACATACTTACCAACATTACATGTATGCAGGGGCGCATCTAGAAATATTTTCTGGGGTAGGCATTATACATATATGTAATCGTGAGTAGAAGAATCAAAATGTCCCAAATCTAATTTAAGCTATAGAATTTAAAAGTATTTGCTATGTCAAAAAAAACTAACTGAGAGAAACGCTAGTTAAATGCTAGTATCGAGTTTTTAAAAAGTGCAAAATATGTTATTTAAATGTTTTTGAAAAGTGCAAAATATTTTATTTACATGGTTTTGAAAAGTGCAAAATGTTCTATTTACATGGTTTTGAAAAGTGCAAAATGTCCTATTTACATGGTTTTGAAAAGTGCAAAATGCTTTATTTAAATATTTAAATAGTGCAAAATGTTTTATTTACATGGTTTTAAAAAAGGGCAAAATGTTTTATTTAAATGTTTTTAAATAGTGCAAAATGTTTTATTTATATATTTTTAAAAGTGCAAAACGTTTTATTTGTATATTTTAAAAAGTGCAAAATGTTTTATTTAAATATTTTTAAAAGTGCAAAATGTTTTATTAAATATTTTTAAAAGTGCAAAATGTTTTATTTAAATATTTTAAAAGGTGCATAATGTTTTATTTGCATGGTTTTAAAAAAGGGCAAAATGTTTTATTTACATGGTTTTAAAAAAGGGCAAAATGTTTTATATGAATGTTTTTTGAAAAGAGCAAGAGCGCGAAAAACCCTATTTACATGTTTTTTGAAGTGTAAAAAGTTCTATTTACATGTTTTTTGAAGTGTTAAAGGTTCTATTTACATGATTTCAAGACCATGATATTATATTTAAATATTTTTGTAGCTAGCGAATTTTATTTCTAGCTAAAAATAGATATGAATCATTTTGATTTGCCTATGTTAAAAAATTCATTTTGGGACTGGCTAACAGCCCTGTTTCCCACCCCTGAATCCGCGCCTGCATATATGTATTTGTTAAAGGGCTTAAAATATATTTATTTGGATAGCAGATACCCCATTCTGCACCTACTGACCTTATAGCAACTTGAAAAAGAATTTCATTTTATAATATATGCATGATATGATGCCAGGCTTTATATTTTGAAAACCGGTGCATGTGTGTCGTGGTGTCCCATTTTTACTGTAGACTCATCTACAGTCTACACAGTGAAAAATAAAACTCTTGAAAAAACTCTCATAGAGAAAAGTTTAAATTTTCATTTTGTATGACCGGAGCAGCTCCAGATTAACTTTAAATTACTTTCTTCGCATTTCTTTCTTGCTTTTGTTTCTTCTTCTTTTCTTTTGTCTTACTGAAATGAAACTTTTAACTCGAACAAATTCAAAATCTTTACCGTCTTCCTAATCGCAGTCCTTTTTTCTCCGTCTAAAAGCAATGCGAAGCAAAGCAGAAACTACAGAATTACTTTCAAACTTTGGTACGATTACTATACAAATATAACTAACTATATAGAGTCTTTTGCTTTGCTTAATTTAACTTTGACTCGGTCCATGTCATATAGTGTGTTTCCTATTTTCCAAGCTGAAGTCAACATACAAATCCAAAATTACCTGAAACCAACGCTATACTGTGCGACTCACGATTTGGATTTGGATGTTGCACAGAAACAAAAAGTCCATTTAAATCGAAAGAGTTTTTTTTAGTTGAATTTGAATTCACATTCATAGCCTCAGCCCCAGAACCAGAACTCGAATCACCTCTAGAATGTGAATGACTGTAATTCTGTGATCGGAACTTTATTCCTCTGGAATAGTGATACTGTATTTCAAGAAGGGTAATATAGGGCAATATATTTAACACTGTGTATATATACCAATGCTGTATTTATAGTTAATAGCATAACATTGTGTAGTAAGTAGCATGTGTATTTATGTTTGTACATTTTTGGCCGTCCTATTCCGAAGTCCTGCGGACATCGGCATCGGCATCGGTGAATTTCGGTATATGTATAGGCCATATTTATTGCCATTTGTATGTTTGTTTGTGTGTGTGAAGGGACTTGTACTTGTATTTTGTGCTTCTCCGTATGATGCCATTGATCAAGGCAAATCGGCGGAACAAATAGTCTTTGTGTGTCAAAGTATAGAAGGAGAATGACGCTCGAGAGATATTATATGGAGATGGAGGCTGAATTTGAAGGAAGAATAAGGTGAACGTATAATAAAAGTCAAAGTTGTTACAAGTCGAAAAAGGCTCGTCCACTCGGCAGTCGTATTCCCTCCAATATTATTGTTTCAGTTTTCAGTTCGAGTTTCTCTTGTTTCGTTCTTCTTGTCGGGGTTTCGGGCTTTTGGGCGTTTGGGACGGGACCCTAGAGACTGTAGCCACTCCACTCCAGTATCATTTCCATTCAATTCTCTCCCGTTCACATTCGCAGGGCTGATATATAGTAGCCTCGGCCTCATCTATGAAGCCTATAGTCTATAATGCAAATACAGATATATAGTATTTTGTGATCTGTCCGTCTCCGTCTCCGTCCGCTATAAGTTCAAGTGCCCATAGCAATACTGATATCACATTGACATTATACACGCTCTATAGTTAACATAGGCCAGCTACAAAGCGGAACGCTTGATAAAAATGTACATTTGTAATATTATAATAATTGTTACCTATAGCTTAATTTACTAAAGTACTTATCTAGATATATAGACATACACCTTTTTCAATTTTTTACTGCGTGACCTTTCCAATCGTAAGTATGCACAGAGGACAGAGTTCTGTAGTGATTTAGTAAATACACTGGCTGGGTGTTGATATTATTGACTATATTTTAGGGTGGATATGACCACCAAGAGAGAATGAACGGCCATATGTGAGCTGACAGAAGACAATCAACAATCCTCATAATGATCATGTCAATATGTCATAATAACAGAGTGTAACAGACACAGACGGCGACAAAGGGGCAGAATGATCACTTAACCATTGACATTTAACTTTAAAAATTACTCAGAGATGAGAAAAACTTATGGCGGTCCATATATCTGTAGTTCATAGTTCATACCATATAATATGTTGTATGGTATCATTAAATTTAATATTTTCATACGTTCAGTGTCCAATCTTTAATTTATAATTGCTACCGTAGCACAAAGGCTTTTTAGGAGATTTAATATGAAGTCTGGTAACATGCACGGTACGGGATACGATTTCAATAATATGTAATTACAAATCATTTGGCGTTACGGTACGGTTATTATGGACTATTTCAAACCTGAAGTCAAGTATGGAAGGAAAATAAATTTAAATAATGGCTAATCGTATATAAGTTGTATTGATGAAATTTTGAGTCGGTAATAAAAATAATTCAATGTGCCTTAGGTACGTTATATGTATGCTATGAGAATTGGAGATGGGCAATTTTGCTTCTTTAGTAGCGATACATCGTCTGTGAAGAACCAAAATGATCCATTTCCATTTTTACTTAAAAACAATGTGTACTATCTACAACAATATTGAAAATTGAAATACGTCTTGAAAGAATTTAAATAGACCATTTTGCAATTTTCAAAAATATGTAAATAGAACATTCTGGAACTTTCAAAAATATGTAAATTTTAAACTTTTCAAAATTATGTAAATAATAATAATAATAATAATTTATTCATTGGGTCGATTTAACCGAAGTTCATACAACCAGACTCAACCAGTCACTGTGGGTGAGGAAATAGGAGGCTACCGCGTTAGATCGTCTCGGTCTTTGTACCCTTTCACCTATCCCCGTCCCCTCCTCCACAGTAAAGGAGTCTCATTCCCTAGGCCCCTGCAGTAAGTAGTGGTCACTAAGGAGCACCGAAGGAGATTGGGTTTCAATCAACCATCCAGTGACGTTTACCGTACAACACCGAGCCGTAAACGATTAGCAGTGGCCGAGGATCGAATCCGGGTCTGAGACTGTAAATTTCGTTTACAGTCTGCAGTATAATAGTGCGATAACATTCCCTAAACTATCCTTTAACCATTCATACAGCATCCTAATGGCATTCTTTATTCATCGTATTTGCATCCTTAAAGCATTGCATAAATGTCCTCTCATAGTCCTTATTATATTCTGAATAGGAGGTAAGTATGATCGCGGGATGTCCATGTGGGATGTTTTACGGATACCTTCAAACCGGACAAAAGATGGTCCCCACGATGCCCCTTTGACACCCATGTCAATTTGCTGGGGCATCCTCCGCACTTATATTAATCCGCACTAAATATTCTAAGGATTTCCACGGGAAATCCGTCTTCTAGCTGGGCGCTCACCCAAGCACGCCTGCTTAAATTATGTAAATAGAACATTCTGGAACTTTCAAAAATATGTAAATTTTAAACTTTTCAAAATTATGTAAATAGAACATTTCACACTTCAAAAACATGTAAATGGAACATTTTTACACTTTTAAAAAAAACTCCTAATTAACATTTTACACATGTTTTTCATTTTGTTTTTATGACATAGCTCATTTTGATTGTAACTTAAATTGGAAATGCGTAATTTTGGTTCTTCACGGACGATATGTATAATTTTTTGTAATTAATTTAACATTTAAATACTTTCCAATACTGCTTACAAATTTTCCATGATTTCAACGTGAATTAATTAAGGTGAGGATTACGGATTAACTAAAACTATTTAAAGTTGTGTCCTCATTTAATTACATATGAAATACGAGAAGCAATGTAGATGCAGATGTAGCCGATGCGATGTAGCTAGGTACCATACATGTACTTAATGCTGGCGAAGATTGCGATTGGAATTAACTGGGTCCATTTGGTACGGCATAGCGGCAAATCTGCGAGTCTTTGAGTGAGTGGGGAGGCGGGGAGGGGAAGGGAAGAAAGGGTTTGAATTTCGTTTCAAATAACTGTCATTTAAATTATGAAAAGGAAGGATTCACAAATACGAATTAGTGAACAGTCAAATCGACAGCCAAACGGGAAAGACAAAAACACCAACAACTATACAGACTATATAGGTGAGTTTCAATTAAAATCAGAATTAAAGGATTAACTTTTGGATAAAGGAAAGCAACGTACATAGGACACTGCACTGGAACTGGATCAAACGATCGGGTACTGTTAAATAATTATTACACGTTTTAAAAGGGGCACGGAAGTATGACAATATATCTGAATCTGGGACCAGAATTGAAAATTAACGGCTACACCGCGTCACCATTGATTAATAGTTTCTTCCGGTTAACTTAAAATTGAATTCTATATCAGCCATCATCCGTAGTTTGAAGCGAAGCGTACAGACCGTATATAGCGTAATGTGCAATGAGAAGAGATATGAAAGGGCTTGTGGCCAAAAGTAACAGCAAAGCGGGGAACACATTCAACTTAAGCACAAAACAAAGGAGGAAGGGTGTAATCCGAATCCGACCCGACAAAGTGTCCTGCATCATCCTACACTTGTCCATGTCGATAAATAATACAAATAAATTGGTTTCGGAAGTTATTTAGTAGTTCTATATGGTTCTTCATATTTTCCGTTAATTATGAGCTTCCCTTTTCAACTTGTGGCTCTACCTGTTTCAGTGATATACATTCTCAGTCTCAGTTAATATACCGACAGAAAAATAGAAATGTACGTTAACTTTATTAAGAATTGTATTCTTATTCTACTCAGTGGGCAATAACTACAGCATTCTTTCTAATACCTCCCAGGTCTCTCATAACTCCAGGGTCTTTGGCTAAGTTTGAAGTAACTCCCGGGTCCAGTAACTTACTTTTAGGGCTAAACGATATACAATTTTCAACATTTAAAGCGTCGCATAAATAAATAAACAGCAGACACGTAAGTAAAAAACTGAAATCAGGACCGGACGAAGGAATTGCTTTTAGGCAGCAATTTGTTTCCATGCAAAAAAGACCATTTGGATTTTATTGAAGATTTTCTTTGGTAAACAAAAATGTTGCATTTACGTATGTTTTAGAAAAGTTTAAAATGTTCTGTTTATTTAATTCTGAAAAGTGCAAAATGTTCCATTTATGTTTTTAGAAAAATTTTAAATTTTTTATTTCCATGTTTTTGAAATGTACAAACAAATTTATTTCGCATGATTTTGAAAACTCAAAATGTTCTATTTACATATTTTTGAAAAGTGCTAAATGTTAGATTTGAACGTTTTTTGAAAATTCAGGCAGCGGGGGCGGGGGCTACCTGTGAAGGCCACATTATCCGGACCTGGCTAAAATCCCTACTGGAGTAATGTAAAAAGAGGTGCGGTGTAATTATATATATGGAATTACACGTTGAGCATTTGAGGGAATGAATTGATTGAATGATCAGTGTCAATAAAAACAAGAAGTATCAGGCAGTATAGGGACCTTCATGCGTGTATATATATCCAACCCACAATGTATTTGTATTATACGCTATCGATGAGTATTCCAGTATCGACTATGGATATTTATACAGTGCGGTACATAATGCTGTAGGGGTGGCTTTAGATTTGTTGAGTAGATTATGTAATAGGGGGATGATTTGATTGAGCGACATGACATATAGTAATGTACAAGGACGAGGACATAATCTCACACTAGAAATCACCTAATATCAGTCGTCCAACTTTATTGTATGTGCAGTAAGTTCACCCTTTGTCGGGTTTGTCGTATAATAATGCCAAATAAAAACAGATGCCCTGCCTATAATTACATACCTACATAGCATGTGATTATACATCAGATTAAATTAACCACTGTCTAAAATAGTATGTACTGATAATAGCATAGCAGTTCCAGTGTTTACATGAACAAAGCTATGCATAATTATATACCTACAAATTTTGGTGCCCGCATACAAAAACCATGTGTATGTAAATACAAGTTCACATCCTATTTAGTCTTTTCACTGATTCTGTCTGAGCACAGAGAAAGAGAGCAAGTCTATAATCGTGATCGTGATGATGATGATGATCCGTGTTGATCGTCTGTGGCAAGTGGCACCCTCCCGGATTTCATGCCACTCTCTAATTCCACCGGCACTGGCCGTCCGTTCAATTCAGTCCTCCAAAAGCATCCCTCTTACCCTCGTTCTCCTTTGTATCGCGTAGTATTGCGCCCTGCTACTTGTTTTACTGTTGATCGCTGATGAAAGGCAACAGCACGGTAGGATGAGGGTGGCAAGATTTTATCCAGTAGTTTACTGTAGTGTAAATATATATGCCTACCAATATAAATTACATATCTACAGCCTACTCAATGCCGTGCTTGAATTTTATTCAAACAACGCTTTTTACAAAACTGTTTTTAGCTGAAATAACCGAAAAGCACAAAAAGTAAAAGACTGATTATTACCTAAGGGGTGAGTTACATTCTGTAATAAGAATTACGAGTTCAGTATTGGCCTGTGTTGTATTTGTTGGTGTATAAATTCGGTAATAAAATTCAAATAATTACATGGATGATTGAACAACAAATATTATTTGTAATTCGTAATGATGCGTATTGACCTATCCTATCATAGGTATAGTTCCATAATACAATAACATAAGTACCTACAGTAGCAGTGCGTCATTGACGCGTTTATTACAGAGACGAAGGCCGTGACTGAGTCGCATGACGGACTGTAACGAAGACCGATGCCGAGACCGAACAGAAGATTGTGATATTGATGAGATATCTGTAATGGCAGTATACATGTGGGCTAAAGTTAAAAAAAAAGAGAGCATATGGAATGGACTCCACAGATACTCAAAGTAAATCAATTTCGTGTGGATATACTAGGGTTCGGCAGAAAACATGACGGTCAACAACAAGGGCAACGGTAAAGGTGGGTGATGATTCTAATCGTAAGTGGAACTGGTGAGATCGACATCCGGATTTTGGAGATTGCTTACATTGCAAGGGAACTATTGAGCGGAGGAACTCAATCAAGTCATTCAATATTCCATTCTTCGATGTCGATTCGGCACTGTATCGTAAAAAAAAAATCTTAATCGCATCTCATATCTGTAATACACACAAACACACGGGGATCTTTCTATCCTCGGTTACGTGGTTTCCTCGGTTTAGAATCCAGTGGGTGAGAACTATATGACTGATACACAGAAAGAGGGAGGTCGAGGTCTACGGCCAAGTCTAACGCATGTGGCATGTCGCGAAGCCGAGTCACAAACTTGATTTTGATTTACCACTAACTGTAGTATAAAGCTAAAAAGGGAGTCTTTAACCTAAAAGACTTAAGGCTTAAACCTCTACGTATGAGACTCTCGAGAATAAAAGAGGAGGATGATAGCAATTTTTTTCTTTCTCCTCGTTTCTTTTTGGTCAGGAGGAAAGGGAGCAGATTTAAGCTTCTACTTATTCCAAAGCCACATCGACGTGATCAGGATCCATCCTCTGTGATACCGTACTATATTATGTAGGTACTTGTATCTTCCTTCCTCGATCCTGGTATCTATAGTCATCAAAGCCCTTTACAAATAATGAAAACGAAAAACGACAACAAAATATAACAAATAAGAAATAAGACAGGATTGATCAATCAGTAAGGATTTTTTTTCTCTTACATTTTTTTTGGAGCAGCTATATATATATATGTACATGAGATTTTCATTTTCACACATAAATACACTGACGAGGATGATGATGATGAGGGAGATGAATTGGCGAATGAAATGAAATAATGAAATAAAATCAGTTTGAGTCTTGAGTAAGTATTTTTCCCTGAAATAGATATGAAGATGATCAAATAAATAAATGTGAAATGGAAACTGATCCTACCTAAGAGACTGAATCAGAAAATGGAATAGTGTAATCAGAGAATGAGAACGAAAATGAAGGAAATGGAAAATTGACAAATTGAAAAGATTTTCACAAAACAGATAAAGATGTTTTATATACATGTGTAGTTTCCTTTAAGTTGATGACATTTTTTTTTAAGTTAATCTTTATTTTGATTTAGGTATAGTTTTGGTTTTGATAAAGTTTTTTGGCAAGTCACACAAAAAAAAACAAAATACATTCAGCATATAGGAATGAACGGGGAGAGAATTAGAGAAAGGAATCACGTACTAAATAATTAAATAACACGATAAAGAAAAAAAAGAAAAAGGACTGACAATGATAACAGCAACACCAACGCAACCAAGGGCCAAGGACGATGCGATACGATGCGATGAGCTGACTAGTGAGATGATAGTATAGTACTACGTAAAAGAGTGTTTCCAGTTTCAGTTCCATAGCAGAATGACACCGAAACCGAACCGATACCGGTTTTGGGTGGATCCCGTATGTGCGACACTGCGATGAGTCTATAAAAGACTTGAGTTTCGTTTTCCGCGTCTTCAGCTGAACCATGTTTTATGTTGAACTGAACGAACTGACTGAACTGAGCACTGAACTGACTCTGATCTGATCCCATTTCGCGATCCTCTGCGTTTTCCATTATGGTCACGAAATTAAAGACACAGTCATCCATGAAAGGATTACGATTTACGATTACGATTGACGACGATACGATTACACAATCATCAACTTTATTATTATCTGGTCCTGTGGTCTGATTGAGACTGGTGCTACACACAGCACAGGGTGGGTGATGGGATATTATGTAAGTACACGTAGTGCTCCATACAATCCACATAACACTTGTCTTCTTTTGTGTATATTATGTGGACACATAATGCACACATTTTATATTATATAATTACTTGTGTAATATATACAGTAACAATACACCAATATCATCTCTAAATTCACTATTTATGACTTACTAGTTAGTGACTACATAGTGCTTAATATATCTTACGAAACTTCTGGATCTATATTATCCAGTTTACAGTTTGTATTCTATTTACTACTATAGGTATTTATCAACATCTCCATACAGAAATACAATACAGTTATTGAGAATGATAGATTGTATATACTCACTAGTCAGGACTTTACTTACACAAGCAAGAAGAAGTAGGGGGACAAAAAGCACAACCATTAATGATTACAATTATTATTACTTACTTGAACATTATTCATTACATTTAGATTTAATCTTTAGCAATAGTAATTTTTGTGTGTTCATGTTTAACTAACTGTAACATTTCCTGTCTGTTCATGTTCATATTATACCCTCATCATACTACATATTAACTATTAGCTCAATTATGTAATTTTAATATTACATACTTAGCTATGAAACTATTGACAATTACCGAACTACTTATTCTTAGTTGCTTTTCATTTAGTTTATTAAGTAATCTCAAGAGATGATATAATGCCAATTATGGGGGGGGGGATATTTAATCGTATTGTACATAATTTTAAGACTTATTTCAAACAAGAACTAAAAAGATATGACATGTTTGCTACACTGTATAACAGCTTGAACTAAACAACCACTGCACTAGGTTTTGACTATGTATGACATGTTATTCGCCATGCGAATAACAACCTGGGACTTTTGTTTTCACTATAAAAACTGAATCAAATCCAAAGTCCTTATTTTTATTTTGACTAGCTGGTGACTAGACATGTCAAATGAGCACATGAAATAATTATATATTTAAAGATTTAAATTGCTTTGATCAGCCAGTCAACAGTAAGGAAAGATTTTAATGATACACCATAAACACCGGGTAATACAACTGGGCGATTGCAATTAAAATTTATGGTAGCGCGGCGCGGTGACAGGTGGCTTTTATTTAATAAAATTATTTAAAGAAAATGGAGTGACTGATATTTTCAAATTTCCCGCATCTTCTATCGGTCCATCGCATGCATTGTAGCCGTACTAAATTCATCAACCGTTCCTGCTTCTCTCAAACCTGTTTTCATTTTCCACGATATTGTTCGGGTTTTCAGACATCTCATGAATCAATTCAACTGATAAAACGTGTGAAAAACTTGAATTTTCTTTTCTTCGCTGTGTAGAGGAAGAAGTCAAAGTTCAAAGTGATGGGTTATGCAGCGATATCAGTTTCCTACTAGGTACCTTCAGTTTAATCCATGTTCAGTGTTGAATGTAAGTATTTATCTACATACATTTTCGTTCCCTTTCATTCACATTCTGAAATCTGATTGTGCTTATTCTGTAAGTCAAGACGTAAAACAAAAGATGATTAATTAAATTTAATCTTTGAGAGCAAAAGTTGAAAGTGAAGAATTTAACTAAACAATAATAATAAACAATAGACTCTCAGTTTGAAATCCAACTGTTTACTGTTTCAGTTTCAGGAGGAGACAGGAGACACTGTCGTCTGCATGTAGGTACATACTTACGTCATACTATATATTGACTATAAATAATAAAGAGACAAGACTTTGAATAAGAATAGACGGAGAATCATCAAATAATACATAATAATTAAATGCCTGTAAGTCAAATTCTAATTCAAGCCAAAAGAGTCAGTCAGACAACAGGGACTTTTTGAGCTCGAGATCGAGACTCGAGGGATTATAACACTGACTGGGAATGAGACCCCATCATTCATAGTTGATAGTACATATATATTCCTATTCAGTATTCAATTTCAGAATTGTTTTACAGCACAATACAACGCGAAAACTTCCTTTTGTGTAGTACTTTTGTGTCCATGTCAAATATTTAACAAAAAGTAAATGTGTATCAACTCTTTTCTCATGGAAAACGGAGTCATGGGCTGACACTGGACAATCATTATAATCGTACATTGGGAGTCGCGAGTCGCGATGATGTATTGATCCAATATTATAATAAAAGATTGTGTAATTTGTCTCACGGCGCTGAACTATTGAGCAGTTCAAATAGTAACACCACCAACTGTGTAATCATTTAATTTGCTAAAAAGATTGTCTACTTTTGTACATATAACTTGAGGCAGTAGTGTAGTATCATCGTATTGTATCACGTATAATGTAAAATAAGGACAAGAGGTCAAATAATTTTAAAAGATCTGGATACATATCTGGGTTTGTATCTGCAGAGTCAATAGTAAGTTTGGACCTCAACATGCATGCCAAACTGTGTTTGCCAAAACGTCAAATGTTTAAAAGGGAAATATGCAGATAAAAGGAAGAGATTGGAATGGGAAGTAGTAGCTTTCATATGAATATAAATGCATGTAGTCAGTAGTCAGGTAGTCTAAACACGGCATATGTAGGAATGTAAATATTACATTGTAATAATGGATGTGTAGTTTAAGTAGAGTGCTCTCAATCTCAATATCTAAAATAGTAAATACTTAAAAGACTGTCTTTTGTTTTTTGTTGTAGGATATGAGATTACTACAAGGACCTCAAAACGGGGATGACAGCAACAACTGCTGTTCCTATCTTACTGTTCAACTTTCAAGTCAAAATGAACTGAATACACTGAAATACAATTATTATTGTTCCTCTTTCTTTTGTGAGAGTGATGTTTGATTGTTTGAACTGTAAATTCAAATTGAACATGAGACGGAAAACAAGAAAGTAAAAGAAACAAGGTTCTGTTCTTTCTATACCCTCTACCTACTTGTACATACTTATGTTTATCTGTGTTATGTACTTAAAAGTCATGTTTGCACAATGTTTGACATGCTTTCTAACTAACTGAAAGATATATAGCTGTACGTATTTAGGATTCTAAACTGTCATTGTAATCCGCGGATCTGTAAGCTTTTGCAGGACTGCGTGGGCTGGGGTTGAATAAATACAGAATAAAGCGATACAGAATGAACCAAGGGTCCCGATTCCCGATGTTCTGCCATGGCGAAACATTTTCTGTTGGGGTGAACAATACCATGTTGCTCTCATCCTAGATCCGCTCCTTAATTATTTCCTATTCTTCATTTACTCTATGTATTTCATTCAACTTATCTCTTTAGAATCCCCGGTACATATCTGTATAGGTATGTATTTCTAATTTTAATTTGATTCCATGTCATAAGGAGAAAGCTTTACTAATGTTATTCTGCAAGTATGTATAGGCTGTTGCTGGCTGTCGTAATCTTGTTATTTTAAATGTAATAGTAATTCCTTTTGTTTGTTGTTTGCTCCAGTGCCGGTTTCTAGAATTCCAGCTCCAGCGCCAGCTTAAATACATAGTATTATTTGGATTAAATGTTATTGTTCTTGTTTAAAGTTTAAAGCACCAACGAAAGGTGAAGATATGACGAATGACGATGGCGACGGTGATGCCTTCAAGGGTTTACTTTTACTTTGTGCTAACAAGTAAGCAGTATTTGCTGTGCGCATTAGTTTAACTATGTATAAGTTTAGGTTCTCCTATTAAAGATGACGTACGTACCCAAGTTCAAAGTTGCTTTATTTCCCCTCTCTCTCTCTACATAACTTCCCCTTTGTAGTTTTAAGATATAACAATTTTCACTTCAACATGTAGCATGTTATGCGTATTTAGCCGTCAATTTCATATTTACTAGAATTAAAGTAAAGTGAAAAGCACTATCAAGATTACAATACAAAAACTATACAGAAAATATAGTGGAAAATTTAAGGCTGGCCAGCAGACAGAGTTGGATGGTAATCGGATAGTACACAAATGGAATGCTTGAGGAACCTGTTGTTCTACATTCTTTGGTGGATTAGGTATTCGTATTCGTGTACTTTTTGTACTCTATGTCTGCAAAATGTAATAGCCCGGTGCCAGTAGTGATGAGTTTAAAGTATTAAGGTTAAAAAACTAATATGTTTTGAATTTCATTTTAATTTTTGATTCAGCTCCAATAACTTATACCAATATAATGTGTCGCTGTTATTATTGCTTGCTACGTTTACTTCCAACTTCCGACATAGCGTAGAGGGACCCTTCAATTTTCAATTTTACAATTGTAATCTCTGTATATCTCTGTCTGCAATCCATTTGTTTGATGAGGAGGAATATTATGTATAGTAAGTAATAAGGGAATTGGAATTTGCAAAATGGATTAAAATTGAGAGCATCGTTGACAAAGGAGACAAGGACAACCACTAAAAGTTTTCATCCCCTTGCTTAAAAGCAAAAATGAAAATGAGAGATAGGTACCTACTACTTTCTATATAACTTACTCCAAGTAGATGAGTACCTGCTTCACCTGCACAACATAAAATATTAGCAGTAATAACTATATACGACATCTAAGGCAGTCTAAGCTTGAAAGCTATTGAATACAATTTACAACACTGGATGACAAATTGAAAATATTTGTCAGAGAAGCTAAAGGCCCAGGTAATACCATGATTTAATATTAAATCAACGCGCAGCGAAGCCCTCGTTTCGTATGTGTCTGTATTACATAATGTTGGCAATAGCGACAGCGACTGACGAGATGAAGCACACTGCCACCAACTCCTCTGGCTATTTGTCATTTTGTGCCGATCTGGGAATCAAATTCAAATCCGAATTCAAAGAATAATAAATGAAAGGGGTCACTCTTTCCTATTATCCTCTCGTCCTGTGTTCCTGCTCTGGGAGCATTCGATCAACATTCATTCCTTCCTTCATACTTGATATGGTGAGTGCCTGGCTCTGTTCTGAGTTCTGTGCGTAGCTCTCTTGTCAATTCAATTGCCCTCCAGTTTTCTATAGAAATTACAAACTTGTATGACCGGAGAGCGTACGCCGTTACCACAAGCACCTGCCCGCAATGCCCAATGCCCGGCCCTATTATCTACCTACATATACTATAAACACACGTGTCTTCCCGTTGGTACGTATCTCTGCTACGAAGTCTGTATAGGCTGTCTGTATTGTGTTACAATTACATACAATATTACCTGCGCCCAGTCCCTATATCAATATACTATAGATTACTTTGTATACTGTCCCATACTAGAATTTCAATAATATCAGTAGTAGGAAATCCAAATATTTCCTGGTATTCGCTTATGATTAGAATTACTAAATTACTTGGTACAGAGAGTTATGGCAGGAATGCTGATAGGCAGATGATATTTATACCTACCCGCACCTTATAATATACTATAAAGTCCCGCTTACAGTTATAGGAAATACGGTATATAATGTGTGTAGTTCCAAAACGGCTATTAACTATTATGCACCGATTGTATGTGATATTGTAGGTTAGAATTAATAACAGGTAGAGTTTGAATTTGATTTTGATGGATTTTGTACACATGGTGAAATAGAATAATGGATGACAAACGTGTGCATACATTGTGCATATACATAATATGCCGTGTGCGCTCCGGCTCCGACGGTGCTAGCCGTCTTAGTTTATCTCTGTATCATATGATGGTATTGTAATCCTATAAATCTTGTAATTTTATTCAAGCGCTGCTATGTATGCTTTATTTTATTATTTGCCATTTTACGTATGTGTTCTTCGGCTTGGGATTTGTCATTTGATTCTATTCGACTTTTCCTCGTTGCTTTATTATAGGTCGTTGTCTTTTACTCTTGTGTAGTTGGTCGTTGCTAGCGTTGCTGCTGTGCAGTATATATTAAATAGTTACCTAGGTCCCTAAATGCAGTTCGTTCTCCATTCCATATGAGCGGGACTGGAGACCGGAGTGCGGAGTGTGACCGTGTCCATTCCGTGCTTGTAAAATTGTAATAAATCAAGGGGCATGGAATTAATAAGCAAAGACCTTTAATGTGACAGGAGGCAGATTTCAATTTGAATTGGGAGAGCAGCCTTCGTTCGACTTGGAAAAGACTAGACCACTGACAGTAACTATAACAAAGACAACCACCAAAGTAAAAAATGTCTGGATTTATATCCATAAATGTTTTTTTCATTGTCAATTAGTGTGTTAACAAGGGGACAGGATACAACAACATTACAATAATGCCATATTATGAGCAATACATATTCTGCGTGTGTAGGCACCTATACTTAGGTACTGATATATTAGCATGGGGGCTTGTTTAAAAATTTTTATATAAAAGTGCCTTTCCGTATATTATTTTAGCGAATATCAGCAAAAAATAATGACCGTTTGTTGGATTTGTTATTATTACTGCCATTACATTAATTACTTTTCACTTCCAGCAGTAATAACGTTTTTTTGCTTGCTCGTAAGTTCTTTAAAGAAATATGTTCTGCCCGTAGCCCTGTGAAATTTTATAGCTTACTATAGTAATTTGTTGAAAATTACAAAACAATAATTATTACATATCGTCTGTGAAGAACCACATAGAACAATTTCAATTTCAAAAAATGTGAATAGAAAATTTTACGCTTTTTAAAAACATGTAAATAGAGCATTTTACACTTTTCAAAAAACATGTAAATAGAACATTTTACACTTTTTAAAAACATGTAAATAGAGCATTTTACACTTTTCAAAAAACATGTAAATAGAACATTTTACACTTTTTAAAAACATGTAAATAGAACATTTTACACTTTTTAAAAACATGTAAATAGAGCATTTTACACTTTTCAAAAACTCTTAATTAACATTTCATACATTTTTCTCATTTTGTTTTTCTGACATAGCTCGATTTGATTCTAGCTAAAACTGAATACACGTCATTTTGGTTCTTCACAGACGATATGCATTATAATTATGTGCGGAATAATATAATAAATAATTATGTAACTGAATTCTGATCTCGCCTATACCACCATTGAATGTACCCTTAAAATTGATTTGCTAGCTTGATTATAGGCAAAGTACTTACAAGGGAATGACGCGACATGCAACACCCAGATTTCACAGAGACCCATTTCAAAAAATCGGGCTACTTTTGAATAGCACAGACCAAAAGTAACTCGAGTGCATTTTGCGTTGTTTGGTCACAGCGGCCCGTCAAAGTTTAAAAAAATTCATATTTTAAAACTTTGCAGCCCTATAACTCCTACAGTTCTCGTCCGATTTTGATTAAATTTGATTTTTTGTGATCCTCAGCCTGTATTCAATAAAGAAATTTTAAGATTTTAAAAAATTCGAAAATTTTCATATTTCCTAAAAAAATTACAAAAAATGTATATTTTTGAGTCCCAATTTTTAAACTTTTTTTTTCAAAAAAATAAATTTTTTTGAATTTTGAAGTTTTTCTATATAATACAGACTGAAGATCACAAAAAATCAAATTTCATTAAAATCGGATAAAAACTGTAAAAGTTATAGGGCGGCAAAGTTTCAAAACTTGAATTTTTTTAAACTTTGGCGGGCCGCTGTGACCAAACAACGCAAAATGCACTCGAGTTACTTTGGATCTGTGCTATTCAAAAGTAGCCCGATTTTTTGAAATGGGTCTCTGTGATATCTGGGTGTTGCATGTCGCGTCGTTCCCTTGTTAGTTAGTATATCGAAATGATAGACACAAAAATTAAATGAAGCAAATAAACGCCGAAGGCAGAAAGACAAAACCGAAGCCAATGCTGAGGAACGCAAGTCTAGCGAACACAGAAAACAAAGTTGTTTTACTCTGTATTGTGATGGGTGTTTCTGGGAAAATGTGAACAGAAAAGAAAGACAACTCAAACGATGCCTCTTTCTCCCATTTCGTCGCCGTTGTAATCTTCCGACCTGATGAAGACTGGGACGACGATATAGGCATATAGGACATGATTACGACTACGACAAGAGAACAACTGTTCTTCTACTGATTGACTTAAGATGCCTTTGCAAAAGTCACAATGCTCACCCCATTAGGACTACGGAGCTACAGACGTAAGTACATACCTACAAACTATAATAATGACTATTACGAGCTCCTTTATATCCCGAATGGCTATACTTAGATATGTATAGTTATTTCTTAGACAACCCGGAGTCGACTTTTTCCTCATTTGTATTCAGGGTGTGAAAGTGTGTGATGTGGAAATACCTCTATAAATAGCAGAATAGCACTTGTCTGTATCTATTATGTACTTGACTTGATGGCTTGATTACTCTCTTCAACTATCTCCCCCACCCATTTGTGTGTGTAGCTGTAAGTATATGAAGAGTTGTTTGGCAAAACGGGTTAATTTCTTTTTTGTTTCAAAAATCAGATTATTTACGTTGCATGTACCATTCAAGTAGATACGATACTATGCTGCATGGTAAAGGTCAAAGTTCAACCAAAGCAATGTAAAAAAACAAAAATTTCGTTTTTTGCTAAAACGGGATAAGTCCATTACATGTTGTTTGGAAAAATGGGATAAGCCCACCTAAAACATGCATTTCTGATTTAAATCTAGTTTTCCAGTGTTTTGTAGTTTGTAGAAGACAACTGCCGTGCGTAAATTTTTTTATGCAAGAAAAAGTTTAAAATTTAAAAACTTTTGGTTTCACTCAATACGATTAAAATTCCATCTCACGGACTTTTGACTCCATGTTAAGTTATTGATTTTGAGGCAAAACGGAAAAAGTGCAAAAATTTAAATCTTTGAAAATTTTCTAAAAAATTCCAGAGTCAGTCTAGATTTATGAAACTGCTTGTAATAACACATCGTCAGTTACAGTACCTGTAGAAAAAAATAACCCTGTCACCTTTTATTCATTATTCGTTGTTCCGATAAAATTTGCTTTGATCGGCTTATCCCGTTTTGCCAAACAACTCTTCATATAGTATGCTTATAGTTAATATGAATGTAGGTAGTTCCATTTATGTAGTAGTAGTCGTATTAAGTAAAGTGTGTCTCTATACATGGAGTGTGTAAATATGTGTTGTAGTAAATAGTAGTACGCACCTCCTACACTGGTTGATATACTGCCCTTTAAACTGTATAATACAGTGTACCGTCGTATATAGGGTGAAAGTGGAAAGTATCAAATTAACAATTAATGAGATGCAATTCTAATCTAAGGCAGTCTAATTCTATAGACAGAGACTGGTGTCTTGTGTAATCGTTTAATTTAATGAATCAGTTTGAATAAAATGAACAAATGAAGACGTAGGTTCTTCTCGAGTCTTGAGTGAAAAGGAGAAAAAGGCAGGAATTAAATTGGTGGCCCAATGAATTTTCAATGTAGCTAACGATATAAGAGTGTGCCTCGGTATATGCTATGTTGTTACCGCTTAAGTTTCAAGACATGACTTGACGTCAGGTCTGAGATGGAGAAAGCAAAGAAGGGAAAGACTACATCCCAAGTATTTATTTAGAATGTACTTATACGTTGCTATTGGGGAAGTGAGCACGGAACGTGTGTTTCGTTTGACTGGTTCTAGTTACTGATGGTTCTGGTGTCGGTGGGAAATAAATGTTTCTTCTGTCTGTGTTGTTGGCTTTGTGACATTAGATTTAGATGTTGGAAGAGTATTAAGTGGAAGTTTTTGGGAGACAATGACAAATTGATTACAGTCTTTTGGTGGCGTATTTTAACATTCATTCGAGAGCTCAGCTTCTCACGTCTCACGTCACGACTCACGACTACAACAGCACACAACCTTTTTTTTTTAAATGGGACGTTCAAACAAATTTCTATCTTATGTCTCTATCTTTTATGATTATGTACCACAAAGTATGTATGAGCTTTGCCTTTTTGTTGTGTTTGTATTCTACACATAAGTAGTATGTATGTCTGTACCTTCTTTTTGAAGACACTGCGTTGCATTATCGAGATTTAAGATTTGTAAAAACGCACTATCTACATATAGTGTTTACAATCTACAGTGCTCGCGAATCTTTTAAAAAAATTTAAATGGTTTGCATAGTTTTGATTTTAAAAGGTAATTTTATGATTTTTTGGTAAAAGTATTGAAGTTATGAAGTATGAAAAGTTGAAAATGACTAAATCACGTGATTTATAAAAAGACTCCAACTTTTCTAATCAGTTGCTTAAAAGTGACAAATATTTTAATCACTCATTCTTTTCAGTTGATAAATAATTGATTTGCAGAGTTTAAAAAAATGCAATTTTCTAATAAATTGCAAAAATTTTAAAACATCCTAAATCTTCAAAATTGTATGATTTTGAAAAGCATAAAAATTAGTATAGTTTTATGTGATACCTAGGTAGGTATTTTAATTTTTGAATCGCTACAATGATACGCAAACTTAAGTCTCACAATCATTCCTTGCCTTTTCCTATATATTATTTTAATTTCCGTCTAAACAATACAGCTATACGTTCGTTGGGCATGAAATTAATTAGGGTCTCACTCACGATCAGTGTGTTGATTAGAATAATTTTGCTGGGTTAAACAATTAACAAGAAGTGGGAGTGTGACTTGTTGGCGGTTTCCCTTTGGTCCTTGCATTGCCTAGTCAATAATTTAACAAACATAACTAATGGAAGTTTAAGTAAAAGGAATAATAATTAATAATAATAATAATAATAATAATAATAATAATAATTTATTGGAATAATTAATAAACAGTACATAAACTGGCAATCAACGTCAATCCTAATCGTAACTTCTAATCTTACTGTGAGTGACAATCCTTATAAAATAATAGCTTAGAAGATTAATTTAATTATGATAATTGTGTATCAAGGTGTGACGGGAGTTGTTGGCAATTAGGAATAATCACGTGTCCATTGTATGTCCTCAGTGACATTGACATTGACATTATTCGTAATTTGGAAGTGAAAGATTATCAATTAGAAGTGTGCCCACCTCTAGATATGTTTTTTAGTATGTTTTTTAGTATGTATTATTCTATCTGCACCAACTTTTGATCATTCAGTCTTTACCCCTGATCTTACCAGTACCGGTACCTGCTTTTATATATGTACCTACCTATTTGTTTATTTGCATATATTTCTGGTTCCTATTCGTCTCATAATTTTCCTGTATGTTCTATGTATGTCCATCTGGCGATGCATTTTAAATGAGACGAGGGAAATAATAGGAAATGTTAACAGACAAATAGAAACTATTTCCTATAATAAATATGACTGGAACACAGAACACACTATGGAAGTGAAAGTGAGAGGATCATAAAGGGGGGACCATATTTTGAGTTTGACTTCTACTTGTGCTGATCGTAAAAATGTACTGGAGCGGAACCAACGACCGCGTCCGTCCACCAGCAACCAGTCCACCATGTACATATCATATGGATGTAGAGATCTGTGCTCATTACATTATATCCGCTGTGAAGAATCAAAATTACCCATCTTTATTTTTAGCTAAACACAAAATGCACTATGTGTAATATAAATTCAAAGATTGTGAAAGCATGTAAACAATAGCACATTTTATAATTTTCAAAAACATGTCAGTAGAACTTTTTAGACGCTTTATAAACTTGTAAGTAGCACATTTTGCACTTTTCAAAAAAGTGTAAAAAGCACCGTTTACACTTTTCAAATTTGTGTAAATAATCCATTTTACAACTTTCAAAAACGTGTAAATAGCACCGTTTACACTTTTCTTTGTGTAAATAATCCATTTTACAACTTTCAAAAACGTGTAAATAGCACCGTTTACACTTTTCTTTGTGTAAATAATCCATTTTACAACTTTCAAAAACGTGTAAATAGCACCGTTTACACTTTTCTTTGTGTAAATAATCCATTTTACAACTTTCAAAAACGTGTAAATAGCACGTTTCAAAAACTTTATCTCATGCAGTGTTTTTGAGATAGCTCCTTTTAATTCTAGCTAAGATTTTGGAGATGGACCATATTCATTCTTCAGTGACGATATTATGTGATTTTTGTATACTTGTCCGGCCTTACAGGATTTAGTCTACCAGTACCAGTAAACATATTGCCGTTAATTTGGTATTTTGGTACTTTAAGAGTTGAGTATTAAGTACATAATAAATATATGTAGTATTATGTAGTATCTCAGATCGTAAATTAGGTACTTACACTACACAATTGAGGACTAAACACTACAATAAAAATCAACTGATAATCAGACACTATGGACACAATCAAAGTGAGCAAAACTATAGGAGCGGACAAGGGACAAAGCCGACTCGTGAGAGGGTGTGGGCTATGAAGTGTTTTGTTTTGTTTCTTTGACATTAGAATGACAGTGATTATGATTGCTATTGTTATGATTATTGTAATGACTAAAGATCATGCCATGTAATGTTCCCGACCGACCGTATGTCCACGGTTTTTAGTTTGGATTTTTTGTTTGTATTTTAATTTGAAATGTGTGACATACGTAACATATTTTTGAATACGAGTCTGACGCCACTCGCTCTACTTCCAGCACCAGTGACACCGCAGTAGTCTGTAGTCAACATAAGCGCTCTCACGTCAATGTCAACCTTTTTTCCTTTCGATTTTTTCTTTTTAATTAAATTCACTTGGTTTTACATATATGTTGTAGAAAAAAGGAGATAAAAAAATGGTTATTGGCATGGAATTTTTCTATCTGTGTGTGTGTGAGCGAGCGAGGAGGAAGAACTTGCATATACTTATCGTTAGGAATTTGGAATTTAAAGGAAGTTTGAGTGGATTTTGTAGAATATAAAATAGGAACTGAACAATTGAGCTCTTGATTTATGACTTGTTCCGCTGTAGTGAGTCTGAATAGAGGGAAATAGACGTTTAATCAAATATGTGAATTGAGTGGTAGTTGTTGGTAGTGATGGTGGCGGGGTTGTTGGTGGGGCTGGTGGAGGACATAATAGACAGAAGACAGGAGGGACTCGAGTGACTGAAGGTGGATTTGATGGAGGGAAGGACCACCTAACCTTTTAATATGATTACCTCACTCACTCACTCACTTTCCACGTACTAATAACTACAGTCAGCGTCCCACTACGGGAAGACGGGAACGGTATAACGGTAACGGTTACCGGTTACAATGTGTCTCGCTCCCTATGTTACGTTTTACTACCGACATAATATTATTATATTTGTGTATTTTATGGTCTATTATAGTACAAATGTAAATGTAAGTGGAGGCATAATGGGCTCTATTCTATGGTGCTATGTACAGAATTATTACATAGTGTACTACGTGAAACATACGGATACGGACATTGTTCGTGGAATTTAAGTAAATTCATAAATTGAGAGTAGCTTATTGTCAGAGTCAGCTCCGTCTGAGTAATAGTACATAATAGTGAGTAAGGTAGTTAATATTTAATATTACACAATGCAAATGTGTTCTTATGAGTAGGTAGGTATACGGTAACGGTAAAACGCAGTATATGCGCCTATCTGTGGCATGCTTCTACTTACACAGTGCATAGTATAGTTCCTACACAATAATAATATTATTCATAATTCACAGGGGGGAGAGAGAAGTTTATATAATTATATATTTTTGGTAAATGTCATCATGGACAATTTCCGGTGCGAGAATCAATCTTAGCTACCTTTTCCGCCTCATTTTATTCTGTTTTCTCTACATACACGAATGTATTATGTATAGTGCCTTCTTTAATCTTCGTTCTCTGCCTGACATCGCACAAAGTATTCAAATTCTACTAAGGCCTTGTTGGTTGTAAAATTATTAAAATTTCTTATTTAATAATCAACCCAATGCAATGTCCGCCTTTCGTTCTAACGAAGATTTTTGTATTGTATTTAAATAGCATTACCAAATTAAATATAAGTGCAAAATTACATTTTTAAAGAAATTCAAAAAATTTTTCAATGTAATTATTGTGTCTCCTATATCAGTATTGACAATTGAGGCAATACTTGCGTAGTAATTAGTGCCTGCCTTTAAAACACAGGCTGCCCAAGTTCCCATCCCATTAGGAAATAAAAATGTGCAAATAAAAATGTTGAAATTCTTAATTATACTTTTGTTGGGATATTGGCGCTTGGTTGGCGTCGTGATCGTCGGCGGCTGGGGTTGACTCTGACTGAACCAACAGCAATGCTAGATTGCTAGATGTAAATATAAGACGCGGTGAAATATCATCTGTTCTCCATGGCTGACGCTATGACCGAGACCGAGAGACGGATGCGTACTTGTATTAAATTAAAATATGGGTCTCCTCTACTCCTATATGTCCCTCCGCGTGCACTCTTTTACTCCCATATCATCCTCCATAATTCCCGTCATTTGAGGGTTGTCTGGCTAATTAATTTCGGTCTCCTTGTGTTTTAAGGTTAAGTATTCATGAATATTAATATGAGAAAAATGAAATCACCTTTCTACATACCTACCTACCGTGTTGCATGTATTAATGACTATATATAGTGAGTAACTATGTACCGATAATATGGCGGCTGACTCCGTCGTAAGTATCGTAAGCTATTGATGCTTAACAGTAACTAGGTTTTATACAATGGCATAGCGATTGTGTAATATTCTTGACTGTCACTGTATAAATATTAATATTGCATCGGTTTCAGTTTTTGTAACATGATCCACATAGAGATCGATATCGACATCAACGTGGATGGTTATATCATGTCATGTAGCATATTCAGGCATATTACATATACAGATAAAAGCTCAGGTTTTTGTAGAAAGTTGACTGTATTTCAGTAGCTTCTTATGAAAGTCCCGAGTCCTGATGACTATTGACTAAACTTGAAGACGGTAATTTAATTTAGTTATCTCCTTCTCATAGACTGGTATTTATTAGGGTATGTACTTACTGGTTCGCATCAGAGTGACTGACTCAGTGAACTAACCTAAACGATAAAGACAAACTATAAAGGTTTCCTCTATAGTAATAATATCTTGCCCTTTACGTCTCTCCTTCTCCTTTTTTTAACGTTTGAGTTTGATGTATGTATAGTCCTTGATGAATGTTGAGTATTAAATGTTAAATGACCAAGAAAGTAAGAAAGGAAAGGTTTTAATTAAAACTGATAGACTCATAGTTTTCGCTTTTAGTTGCCTACTGTAATTGAAGTACTAACATGGAAAAATGTGCTTACCCAAAAACTACAACAATACCGTATAGAGCGTGGTTAAATATTACATTATCGTGAGAAGAAACTTACAATAAAGAAGTTTTATTTTTTACAGATTATTTGCAGATTCAGTAGTTTCTGAAGCCGTAGAAATAATACGCACGCGGCAACTGGCAGTAAAGCATTTAAATAGAACATTCTATACTTTTCAAAAAAAAACATGTATATAGGACATTTTACACTTTTTAAAAACATGTAAATAGAGCATTCTGCACTTTTCAAAAACATGTAAATAGAACATATTACTGTTTTTTTAAAACTCATATCTAACAATTTACTTATTTATCTTTTTTAACGTGCCATGGACTTTTAGCAAATTTTAATTCTTGCTTAAATTGGACATGGTACATTTTGATTCTTCACTCCCCATATTTGAACAATAATAATTACTGCTTACCTGTAAGTGATAGTAGTTCAGGTGTTGTTGAATTTGATCTTGAGCTACTTAGCCGGTGGTGGTGTTCCTGTTGGGATGTTCGATGTGACTCGGTTAAATACTCTGATGCGTGTTCCACTTTATCCACTGTGTCCACGTGACGACTACGATTATTAGCCCAGTTGTTTTTGTTAGATTTCGAAGTGGATGGTGGAGCCGTTCCCAGATTCGAAGATGATTTGATATGTACCACGCGTTTATCACAATCCCAGATTCGTTTTCTTTTAGCTCCACCGCCCCCACCACCCCCTCCTCCACCCCCCTGACTAGGTGGATTTCTTGCCCTCCCAGCAGACGCAATATTTAAATGTATATTTAATTTGTCTTGATCCTGGTTTTGGTTTTGGTTTAGAATGTGATGATTTGCGCATAACTCAACATCGGATTCGGACTCAGAAGATGTGCAGTCGTGATCGGGCTCATCAATGATGTCGTCCTCATCTTCCCCCGCGCTGTCAATAATAGGGGATGGGGACGGACGGCTTCTTTTGAGTCTTTGATGAGAATTGCAATTTAAGCTGGAGCCTTTTTGTTGGTGGTGTCGATGCTGATGCTGATTTTGAATGCCATTATTGATCCACATATTTGGTGTTGGTGTTGAGGAGCAAGATCGATTGTTATTGTTCGTACCATGAAAATTTGAAACTGAAGTTGAGGAACAGCATTCTTCAGCAGGATCCACTTCCGTGGATTCAATGTCCACATTTTCATCGTCCTCATCGTCCTCGTTGTCACTGGGGGTGTCCTCCCGATCTTCATTATTGTTGCTGTCATTATTGCTATTGCTACAGACGTGACTAATAACTTGTTGAATGAGATGACTAGTGTATTTTTTATTCTGACCCGGGTCGTGAGATTGTCCGTGGCCGTGACCCTCCATTAGACGACCATGTCCTTGATGACTTCGGGAATGATTGTGAAGGTTTTCCCCACTTAAATGTGTGAGGTGGGGCGGTAAATGCTTTGACATAATGAGTGGATCCACATTCTCGGGAAGGATAAGGTGGGAATTATTTGAACCCGGATTGACGACTGACCCTTGAAGAAGTATTGAAGAGTTATTGTAAATACTTTGACTTTGATTCAGATTTTGAGCGAGTGGGACGGCGACTGAGGATATTTCCGAGCCGGAAATTGACACCGAAGTAGAGCCGGAACTGGACCCAGGTGGACAAGAGGAGCTTAGAGACAAATCTTCCGGAAGTGTCAAGGACATGGATGAGGTAGTGTGGAGTAAGCCATCGATATTATGAATATTAATACCGTTATTATTGTTATTCATCCAAGACAGTAATTGCTCCGCCCCACGATTTGTCACAACTGGTTTAAATGCAGATGACAAATTTTGTGAATTTTTAGCGGCCACTCCTCCAGATGACGACGATTCATGATGAGAATGTGAATGGTTCCCAGCAGATGAAGAAGAAGAAGCAGAAGCGGGATTATTAGTGTTTGAGTTTATTGTAGGTTGACTTGGATTTGTATTGTTATTATTATTCGGAGTAGAATTCGTACTTTGATTACCGCCTTCACCGAATAATTTACAAGATGGACCAAAAGGATGAGAAAATGGGAACAAAGGACGTCGAAGCCATGGGATGGAGAGGGGGTGGAATGGGAGCGGGGGGAGTCCTGAAGTTCCGGAGGAAGTATTCGTTGGAACGCCGACACCAACACCAACGCCAAGTTGTTGACATTGTCTAGAAACTGCGGCGGCCGCCGCCGCAGCAGCTACCGCTGCTGAACTGATACCTGGGTTCCATATAGTGTCCAGGCGGGATGCTGTCGGACTGAGAAGCGGGGATTGAACATTCATAAATGAGGAGGGTGAAGATAAATGGTCCATGTATGAATGAGAATGACCCCCACTTCCGTAAGGGTGGCTATGGTTTTGCCCACCATGACCCCCATGACCCGGACGAGAAGAAGTAGAACTTGAAGTGGGGGTAATTGCACTGTTGTTGTTGTTATTATTATTATTGTTTGAATTTAGGGAGACGGGAGTAGAACTCCCTGAATTTTGTGAAATTTTACCGTGATTTTGATTATTGTTTTGATTATTATTATTGTTGTGATTATGATTTCCCGAAGATGAGGGTCTATGTGATGAGGAGGATGATCCTGCAGAATTGTTGTGGGAATGACGATGGATATGATTGGTGGGGATGGAGTGAGCAGCCAAGAGCCTTTTTCTCGTCCCTCCATTAAACATGGCCTTGACATCCTCCCAAGCATGGACAATTTGGGCTGTGGCCATGAGACCAGAAGCTGCAGCTGCTTCTTTGCTAAGACTACAGAGGCTTGGGTGGGCAGTGGAGGTGGTGGGTTGCTGCGGGATTTTTGGGAAAAGACCAGGTGATGAGGATGGGCTCACTTCTTCCGGTGGATCTCCACAAAGTTTTAAGTGTCGACGCCAGGAGTTGAAATTGGCCGCATCCGGCTGAACGTAGCGGGAGTCGGGGAGACGATGAGAATGGAATATGAATTTATTGGGTGAGAAGAATAATTGGCAGAAGGAGCAGCGGATGCATTTAGCACGGGAGGAGTTGTAGCGGGACGGGACGAAGGCTCCACGACAACCCCATGCACATTCGTGGTACACCTCAAATGCAAAGTTTTCTGGAAGCTGGAAAATAAGTTTTTTGTGGGTAAGTTTTATTAAATACAATGTTGTTCACTCTACTCCACTGTTTTGATCGGCATATTTAAGAGATAAAGTAATCATATTACTACATAATATGCAATATGGGCATTTACATTTTACGATTTGTCGTGGTTTAATATGCATGAACTTTCATCCCTGGTTTGCATCATTCTTGTAAAATTTTTTACTATTCTATGATTTGCACAGAAATTTGTTGAAACATACATGTAGGGATGAACTAATTTCAGAATATGCTATCTCTTATTTATGAAATGATCTTATTTGTATCCTTAATGTGGGAAAATGCCTGAAAAATCGTGGCTCAAAATTCAAACACTATTTAATTGCGTGTTTTCGGAAAGTGTCAAAACATCTACGCATGTAACATCGTCAGTAGGGAAACCATCATTCAACAATTTTCGGAAATTAAATAATGATTTTACTTCTCGTAAACTTAGGAATATTAGAATTGGACCGTTTGAACTTCAAAAATTCAAAATTGAAATATTGAAATATTTAGCGATAGCAATAGCAGGTGCATATAGTTGCAACTATGTATACTCTATACATACAGTTCGAGTACTTGTAATGTTGAAGACAATAGACAAGTTGACAAGTGTCCTGATGTTCTATAAGATATAATACTGCAGATAGTGCTTTTTGCACGGGCACCATTCATCTAGTATGAAACATACGTTTAGAGTATAATGAGGCTTAGTTATGAACTTGCCTCTCTGCGGCGTATGTGTAAAACTCTTGTTGTTATATTATTGAGTATAGTAGGTAGGTACCTATATATGCTTCTGACGGTGCCAGTGGTTGAAAAGGCCAAGATAAAAAAATGTTGGACTAAACGAAAGAGAAAAGAAGGGTTGAGAATGGTTCCACGGGGAATCCGAGGATAATGTTACAAACAAAGCGGAATCCCTGAATGAATCTGATCTGGAACCAGATCCAGCAGATTTTGGGATTTTTCACTATCGTCAGCATCAGCAACCTGCTTTTTAATCCCCTTGTTTGTTTTTACATATATTTTATTGCTGTGTACTATTTTATGAAAATGACTTTGGACTATCTGGATGTGGATTTTGAGTTTGGTTGAATTAAATGGGCAATCAGTATTGAATTTAAAAATTAATTTTAAGGAGATTCTCAAAACCTGTGGTGGTGCATGATCGCCGAGAAAGCTTTGACAGAGACGCTCTGCCTCCCTCCGTGTAATCATTCCGCATCTCCGGGATGTGACTGGCATTGCCCCAGCTCGCCGGAGAATCTCAAGTTGGACGGGGGTGCATTGTATGCATGTGATACCCAGCGCGACTCGACGGTTGTGGATCTCATTGTAGCTGAATTCCTTGAGGAGGGTGGATGAGATTTGGGCTAAGCAAAGACGTTCCTTCCCGTCCATGACAAGAGAGACAATAGGGACGCCAAATAGGAGCACATTTCCTACCTGGAAGTAGATTTTACACAACGTATTTTTTAACATAATTTATTTAAAAACATTTTAATGGGACTGGGACCTAGATTCGCTCATAATTCTCGATTGAATAAGCGGGTAACGTAAGTAGTTGAATAAATTACCTGATTTTGTTTGGGCACATTATGATGAGTGTCCAAAAGAGCCGCAGAAGTTGCCCGTCTCTTATTACTATTATGGTCACGCTCCCCGTGTGAATGAGAGTGTCCAGCATTGTCCATGATTTTACTTTTAGTCGAGCCTTCTAAGACTCTGTCCAGGTCTGTCAAGCTTGTTGTTGCCTCACACATTTTGATCTTTTTCTTTTTAGCGGAGCCGCCTGTACCGGCACCTGGCCCAGCATGCCCTTCCATTATAGTTCCGCAGTTGGTTCAATATTAATTGACGGATTATAATAAATATTAGATTATTAGATACTTTTGATCTATCACTTATCAAGATTCGGGTTTGGATACAGTACAGGAACGAAGCCCTGAGCCTGAAATAAAAAGGTTTTTGTCTTTAATTTTGATTTGGAAATGAAATTCTTTAAAAGGAATTTAATTAATTAATAATCATTGAGACTAATTAATCACACCGCAAACTTTCTATCTTGTTCATATCAGAAGTTCCTACAACAGGATGTCTCTCCCTTCTTCCCTTAACAACTATCTATATGTAATTAGGGATTTAATTTTGAATGAAATACTTCTGACTGCGACTACTGAATTATGAGCTTTGAGTTTTTAATACTCTCAAGGTATTAAAGTCAAATTTTAGACTACCTTAGCTACTTTACAACAAAGCCGAAACCAAAACCGAGTAACGAAAGCTTTAACCAATGAAGTAATATAGGGGTTCAATTTATTTGTATTTCATTACAGACAAGTAATTGGGTAAAAGTAAGGAAAAGGCTTTTCGGCTTTTCTCCTTTTCTTTTGATGGGATGATGGTTCAATTCAGGTTGTATATAATTAATTATACTCTATCCCTCTATAGTCCTATAGCCAGACCTATACATACAGAATATAAGCTGTATATAATTATTATATACTGTCAACCCTATAGGCATATGTCTATTGTACAGGATTGAGAGTGTAGACAACATTCATTAATTATCTGTGACGATAATAATAACAGTAATAATAATCATGGCGACCATGTAACAACGCTAATATTGGTAGTGGCACTTACAGTGAGTAGGTAGTTGAGGTCCTCGCGGTCGTTATAAAGTATTAGTCCTGGCATTAGTAATTATTTGCCGAGGCATTTTGCGTGTGTCGTTTGTGTGTGTGTGTGTATTTGTCAAAGGGGAAAGGAAAGAATAAATTCCTTTGTTTGTAATTATAATTGCCTTCAGGGTGGAGCAGTCATAGTTGGATCAGAGAAGTCACTAAAATGGGAGCCGAAAATTCAGTAATGATATTACTATGATGTTTCGATTATGATTATTCCTGATGGGATGTTATGGATGTTCAAAATTGAAAAGGTAGGGACTGTTTTTGTTTGTGACTTTGTGAGTTTCCTTGATTTGACTTAGGAAGGGATGGTAGGTTTAAGCTTTCACTACTGTAAACCTGCTGCTTTGAAAGTTGAAAAACGGGAATGCGGGATCGTCGTCTTAATCCGATTAGTTACTGTGTATGGGTCCTACGCTGACGTTGACATTGGTACTCACATTATCTGGATGCTACAATCTAAAATGTCTTTATATTTGAAAACTTGATCATCACTTACAAACAGGTTCAGCAGATTTCATGCAGATCCAGGAGCTTCCCTATGATAAAAAAGCACACGCACAAACAAGTGAAATGACCCAGTCGGATTCGGAGTCGGATCCCAATTTGGAGTTGGACAGTGTCAATGTGAATACGTAACTATAGTAGGTTAGTATTTAATATTGTTATTAATGCGGTGGTGACAATACAATCTTTAATCAATCACTCCTTTGCAGTTGTTTTTAATGTTTTCTTCGAGTAAAGATGCAAAGTGTGCTATCTTCTTTTTTTGCAGGGTATGCTTGGTGTGTGTTTAATTCAGTATTTAGCACTTTCTTGAATCTGAATCAGTTTCTATTATTAGCTCTTGTTTTTTTGCCAATCTTATCAACTGCGTTTTAGTGATAATAAGTGGTTGTAGTCGTGGTTTAACGTACAATATTAATCACCCAATTTATCTCAAATTTTGTATTTCTGTATTTTAGATTTTAAAAGCGAAAAACAAATCAAGATGAAATTAACACTGGGAACTTTCAAGTAACTTCAGTTTAAGCAGCTAGGAACAATGAAAATGAAGATGTTAACAAAGGCTACACATTTAAACCGAAATAGAAGATGTGCGAAGTTCGGGGCGGCGTGAAATTTTGATTCTGAAATGATTTAAAGCAGGTAGGCAAGTTACTTAATTATTTTTTTAATTAGTACTGTAGACTACTGTAGAGTAGAGCTGTTGCAGTTTGGTAGCTGTGTCCGAGTGGAACTGGAATAATAATCTGTCACTGTGCCAAATTATCACTCGAGGTTCCGTCGCCTCGTCTGGCCGGACGTATTATGGAGAGATTCGGTGGGAAAGTTGAGATTTTATGTGGTGGGTTTCACGTAACCGATGTTCGGGTTCGGATTAGACAGAGAGCTGGAAATGGGGAAATAGACGTTAAATAGAGAAATGGCTGGTGAACTGTAAGAGTGGAGAAGACAGGAGAGAGAGAGAGAGGGGGGGTGTTTTTCTGTTAGATAAAGATGTGAATTCTGAATTCCAATTCGAATTCTATGTACCAATGCGAGGGCCGGGCCGGGCAGTGTGTCTAATGTATTGTAATTTGTCTATATATGATTCTTATTCTGATTTTCTGATACCCGCGTAGTAGAAAGGTAGAGTTTTGTGAAACTATATATTTTCGACTGTAGGACATGTGCTTCGTTTATTTAAGGTATGAAATTTTCCATCAAATGAAATAGACATGGACATGGACGTATAAAAAGCATTTATTTAAATGGATGTGCCTGTTGTGTAAAGGTGGGCTACATTCTATTTTGTATGTCTCTATATAGTATGAAAGTGTTATTGTACCTCTGCTTAAAGAGGACGAGGAAAGAGTTTGCGGGAGCGGGAGGAGTCGAAAGCTTGATCGGGACTTCCTTCCCGGGTAACGGACCATTCAGTATTATTCAGGCTAAATTGGATCGCCTTTTACTTCCTTCCTACTACAGACTGCACTGCTTCTACCGTAACGGTACTATGAGCGTCAGCCGTATGCGCACATTCAATCTTAGATAAGATACAGATGCATTAACATGCGGATTTACAGATCCTTCCGTTTTCCTTTAATTTTCGTCCCAATAATAATTGCCTTACTTACACATACATGATCTGTTTCTGTAGTCTGTGGACCTGTAGAATTATACACTAAAATAGTTTAAATCATACCAGTCTCTGTACAATTAATAATTAGGTAGGTAGTTTTCATTTTAAATACTTTCAGTTTTACTATTGGAGTGGATTAGATTTATTAGCAGTGTCAAAAATTCAAGGTTTTTACGTTTTTGAATGACTTAAAGCTTTCGACGCAACCTTTACAAGTTTAACTAAAAGTTATTAAACATTTTCCTGTCACTATTTTACTACAGTGTTGCAAAAAGTGGTTGCAATCTATTATTGTCGCCATTAAGGCTACGAAATCGCTATTAGAAACTTAATAGGAAACAAAAAATGCTTCCTGTCCAGGAATGTATGTACCGTATTGCCTGCAATAGTACACCCTGTGTCACATGTACTATTCAAATTCTGACCTCCCAGACCCGTGTGCTATTATAGAACCCATGTATTAATAGCTTGAAGAAACTTTATGGAATAGTACTACTGCCTTTAGCATTTTGATTATATTCCTAAGTGTTATCTCTCATTTCACTCGTTTTCTTAATACTATTTTATTTTGTGTTACAATTCAATGACTGGGTTTACGTCTGCAGACATTAGTTTTTAAAATATGTGCATTTATTACTTTCCACAATCAAACTCAAACCGATTAATGTTGTAGCCCATTTTAAACTTATTAGGCCAGAATTAACATATGCGTTACATACCATTTTATACATTTATTGTGTATTGTAGGCCTTGAGGTATAGTAGAAACAGAAGTCCTTTGGGGTAGTTTGGATTTGGAATTTGTTATTGATGTACCTAAGTAGATATAACATTTTTTAGGTTCTGCGATAACACTAGTCGTGTGGATTATTATGGCATATTTATAGTTAATGTAGTACTAAAAACCCATTTATGTATTTTGGGCTGATAAAGTCAGAGCGAGAGGTCAAAGTTGCGTGATGCATTAAATAAACTTATTTAAAAATTAATATGCCCTAAAACTTGCACTATTCAAGTTTTGACCTCTCAGACCCGCGTACTATTACAGACTGCGATTTAATAAAGTGTTAAATAGACCCGCGCACTATTGAAACAGAGACCTCTCACAATCAGTCCCGAGTAGTATTACAAACCACAACAACAACAAAAGTATTAAACGGCAGTTTAATAATTTATAAATCGATATATTTGATACGGATTCTGGATCTCCTTATAAAAATTGCACTACGCTTGCTAAGCGTTGATTACATTTCGCACTCACACGTCTACAGTCTCCATACATTTGCATAGCTAAGGAACTGGATGCGCTTTGTTTGTTCCTTATAATTATTTAAAAACAATTAAAATACCTGCGTTTAGTAGTGGAATGTACACAGACTGAGACTGAGTCCATTCGTTGTGTTCGTGTACCTACTACATAGTATGACCGTGTATGTTTATAAGTAGTATGACCACTCGATCTGCGGATTAGTAGATGAATTCCCAGTAGTGCATTGAATGAATGAATGAATTTGAATGAATTTCCCCTATCTTTATGTTGCCTAGAATAGAGTAAAAAAAATAATTTATTAATGCCAAGGGATAATTTTTTACCCAATTTTTATTTTTAGTTATTTTAATTACTTAATTCAATATTAAATTATTCGACATAAGTAGGACCTGATTTTGTTACTTAAGCCTGATGTTTTTAATTATTCGAATGCTATAGCTGTATAGCAGATTTGATATGTGTGTTTTATGTCGTGTCTTGACGCGAGATGTGATAAGATACTGTACATTCACATAGTCGATTGTATAAATATCCAATAATAAATTATTTTGGCCGAAGCCAAAGTGGAAAAAATGTCGGAAGATTCTACCCATAAGGTACTTAGGTGCATACATTTACCAACATAAATGCAAAAAGCTTTATTTGCTTGGATACCATCAGGTTCTTAAATGTAGGTACTTGTCAAGACCTCTTATCACAAATGCATACATTGCAGCAATGTAGATACCTTGTTTTGTAAAGTAAATTATTTCTTTCTAATCTAATGCATAGGGATAGAGCTCAAGAGCTATATAATGAAATGTATGCACTATAGTTAATCCTTACTAGGTTTATTTCTATTGTCTTGTATGTATTATATAATAATCTCTGACACTCAATTATTTCATTTAAATGTGAAAGTGTGAGTTATTTTAAATCTAAACATGCAGGGACGACATAACGTGTCAATAATCCTACAACCAGAAGATGCGGACTGTTTCTTACATTATTTAATGTCTTCACTATCTGACATCTGATGAGAGGCAATATATGCGATGCGCTGAGGATTTATAGTTGTCTATTTCTTACTAAATGAAACCAAAGGCTAATAAATAGTATAATGTAAAATTCGAAACAATTTATTCTCAACTAAATACTCAGCTGATGACAGTACAGTTTAATTTTTCACTCCAATGCAATGTTCACTTCCACACATTTGACTGGTAATAATAATGGGTAGGTATTTAAGTTGTAATTTTGCAATTGTAAATTGTAAAATTATTTTTGACATTGGAATGAGACACAAGCTACCTACTCTCGAATCTCAGTGTCATCAGCCCCCTTCACGAAAGATCATGAAAACAAATATATGCTAAATTTCAAGTTAAAGATGTTGTTCTGAATCTGTGTGTAGTGGACGTAGTGGGGCCAAGACGTCGACCGGTCGACAAGTATAGAAATGGACAGGAGGGCCGAAGTCCAGCCATGCACGCAATGCTCAAGTGATTTATAAGCTGTAGCTGTGGACAGTATGATGACAGAAGAAACAGCTACAAATTAGGTTTTATATATAATATAAATAATCGTATCTAGCTAGTGTAGTGTAGATATAGTGAGGATATAGGGAATGGTGAAGGACTCTATATACTTGACAGTAGTTTAGGTTTCAGTGGTTTTACGCTTTCTCTTTACTGAGTATTTAGTGCATCTATTATGCTGTAAATACTCCCAAGTCCTAAAATATAATAAGTATTAATAATAATTATTATTATACTAAATTTATGATTATCATCACGAATCTCAATTAGTAAGATACATACATTTAAATACGTTTAAAATATATGGTTATATGCACAGATAATAAGTAACTACATAAGTAGCCACTCTCTTCCAGAAAATTCCAGCCGATGAGATGTGTGACAGTGTGACCTCTGGAGCTCTTGCAGGGCATAAAATCCTTAATTCAGTAGTTCAATTTTTCCATATCGACAAATTACAAGTCCTTAGCCTTTCTATGATATTATATTTATGCACATATGCATATTTGATACTGTTTAGCAGCTGTAGCCTGTCTGTATGTATATTAAGGTCAATTACTTACAGTGTATTCCCTCTACATATTTTACGAGACCAGACCTATAGAAGTAAAAAAAGGAATGGTCTACGTCTGAAGGAAGTCTATCTATTTAATACGCATTTTTATTTTAAAAGTACAGCTGACAGCTGTAAAGGTATTATCATTATTTCTATAAAATCTGCTATCTACATACAGTACTTTCCACGGAAGCCAACAAAACTCACATTTTCTTAAAGGTATTAGATGTGTTGCGTTGGGTCTTTTCCAAGAAGTATAATATGCCTAAATACAACATTATCAAAAAGACAGGACAATAAGCTTTCAAGAACTAATAAATTATAGTACACACATTTTCGCTGTATAGTTTACATGTATTTAGCAGGACTCTAAGGCAAGATGATAATTTCGTCTTTGTAGCCTGGGGATAATGATTTTTTTTCAAATTAAAAATACGATAGATATCATGTTTTGATATTTTTGAAGAATGTAGCAAGTACCTACCGACTTAAGCAAAATAATACAGAAAATTACACAGTGCCTGTGCTTACAACTAATTCTGTACGGATATTTATTTAAACAACCAGTCCTGCTATTTAAGAATTTGTCCAGTAATTTTAGTAATTTATGAGTCATTTATTTGTATTGGTACTTTCTATTTAAAAGTGAACTCGGTCGAATTCAAATTTAGCAAACAATGAATAATGATATAAATAATATTGATGAGTAAGTGTCACAGTCAGAGGCTAGGTCAGGATTTAACACAGCCAGCAATTCCGTTTTTAAGTCTCTTCATTGTGCGTCTGTTAGTGCTCATCTTGGCAGATTGAAAGATTGAACATTAAAAGTGCTTCACAGTTTTGAGTTTTTAGATGTGCGTGGATAAAAATAAAAGTTAGTTACGTTACACAATTAATTTTAAAATATTATTTTAAAAACACTCAAAATCCCAGTTTAAATTCACAATGACTTCACTTGAGGAGAAGGAGATCTCAGCTGGGTTAGTCTGTGGGGTGTGTGTGATTTTGATTTCCCTGTGTCAACTGACTGCAGCATGGAGCGTGGCTATGGACACAGAATCCGACTTATTTCGTAATTGGGAAATAGACGGTGACTACACTTATATATCAAAAGGTGAACAACTGGAAAATTCTCCATTAAAAGAATTCCTTCCTCCAGATTTTGACTATAAGGAATTCCGTGATTCTGTGGGCATCTGGTCCGTCCTTCCTGCAATTGTGGATGATAATAAAGTGAATGCAATTAATGCAACAGTAAAAACGACTGCCAGTTTTTCGTTCCAGTCTTCGACTCAACTAATGGCCTTTGTGACCGTCACCTACTGTATGTATGGAGATGCCCGGATTTATATCAAGGAGGGTTTCACTGATACGAGTATTTTTACAATTGATCCCTCAGAGTCACATAAGAACAAATGGGCCGTCACCTCAGTTCCTATTGACCTGACATCTCGAGTGAGTTTGTAAAATAATAATTAAATAATTAAGTAGTGGTTTCTAAAGTGTTATATTGTATTGAAACACTATTAGTATATTTATTGATTTATATTAACCTTTATTAGTTCATGATTACAAATTACAACACTTAGATTTCCAGGCTAAGGTCCCAACATAAAAAAGACACTCATAGATTCAAGATAATTTTTCTAAGCCAGTAAAAACAAAACATTTATAGTTTTAAAAAGCAAGTCATTGAAACGTCATTAAGTTTTTATACGTATAACCTACCTAAATGCTTTTGAAGTAGTGCGATATTGTAAATGTATCTAAGAAATTGTAAAATATTTTGAAACTTCAATAACGTCACTAGGATTGATTTTAGAAATACAAGAAATGAAAAAACACCTACTAATTAAATTGAATGACAATAATTCGCCATAAATTACAGTTTATGGCAAGTTAACAACCACAGGGCTTTCATCCTCGTCATCCAATTCTTCGATTTCAAATCCCCATCCAAATTTCCCATGAAGAAAATTACAAAATCGCTCAACTTTGTTTCTCAGTCGAGTCTCCACGCTGTGGCATTCCAAGATATTTCTATACAGCCGTTTGATGCATGTGTAAATAAAGTTATTGCTCGTAACAATATCCGCAAAGAAATCTGCATCCATATTTGAAATTTGAAAGTATAAATCTGAAACTAAATCTGAGTAGATACTTTGATATTTTAAAATTGCTGCTTCTGAGAATGTGGCAAGTTGAATAAAGGACTTCCACTGCTCGAAGGACATGTAATTTTGCCCGACAAGGAAATTTATAAAAGCAAATTGCAATTCTGACAGGAAGTCGGTGGGCCTGGAATGATTGAATTAAAAAATTGTAAATATTAAATTATATGGGTGGACACAAGTGGCTAGGCTTCTTACACATACGTCCATAATTATAATATAATTATTAATTATGTGTCCACAAATGTCAAGCTTAAAATGTAATAATATAAACATGTTTATGTACTTACTTTTTATACTGTGACAAGAGGAGTTGGAATCTATATGAAAAGTCCATAGAATGTCTAGTTATTTCTGTAGGAGTTGCATTTTCAGGATATTGTTGAGTTGGAATTTTTGAATAGTTGATTTTACATGAGGCTATTTCAGTCATTTTCGGTAACTTTGCTTCTGCTTCCTCTAATTTAGTTCTTGGATGTTCAGCTGGAGGAGATGACTGATCTTCATCTAAAACTAGTTCAGGGGCTGATAGAAGCCTGCCACTCGTAGGGCCCAATTGATCGATTATTTCAGCTGACAAAATTAATTAATGTACAAACTATATAAAGACGAGTTTTTATAAAATGGTGAATAGTATTTTTCAAATTTCAAAAATTTTAATCTAAAAAAAAGGATATTTAATTAATTAGATAAAAGAATTGAAATTGATCGTGTGGTTTAGAAAACAATAAAAGAATATCTTACGAGTAATGCGGTTCGTTAGCGAAACCCATTTTCTCCATAAATCGTAGGGATACGCACCGAGATGTTTATCCAATTCTTTTAGCTGGCCTGCCAAGCGCACAACTTCTTCTTGGCTAACTTCTACAGAATACGAATAATAAAATACACATTAAAACAAGGACCTTTTAAGGTTTAATATTAAATGAGTGGTTTAGCTCAATCAATCGTGCAACCAGTCATTACTTCACGTTAAAGAGTTAATGGTTACATCCGCTAATACTTTTCCGTGTATTAAATAGAATGAATTATGAATAGGGATTAACCGTTTAAGGAAATGTCTTCTGTCGCTGGGTCATACCGCTTTACGAGAACTTGTCGCTTTTCAAACAATTGATAAAATCCTGTCCTGGGAGCAGTGTTTCCTTCTTTATTAACTGCACTAAAAACAAAAAAACGAAAGAAACAATGTAGTGCCTGGATTAATTAAGAAATTAAAGCCGCTTTGTGATGTAATGTACATCCAGATCAGACATTGCACTTTGTACAGTATTTTAAATATGTTTCATTTATCAAATATGTAGTTGCATACAGATGGAATGACACAAAATTTAAGAATAACAAAATTGAACGTGTAGTTGAATTATTTTCCGTAGCGAATATTCAAATTGTCATTATCATTGGATTGTGGAATTGGTCAAATAATGATGAATGATAATAAAAATACTTACCTAAAATAAATGAAATGCAACCCAGGAGGTATCATTTTAATACCACGGAATTTTTCTCCAGCATTCCAGCTTTGCATATCAATCCCGATTTCAGTTCCAACCGGAACATCGAGAAAAATGAAAGTTGCTCCTTCTTCAAAGAGCCGTAAGCTTGTTTCTTGTGTCATATCCATTGTAAAGAACTTTAAGATGTACTTAAACACAGAACAGCGAGATAACGGTGACACAGAAATAATGATAGCAGTAATTAATTAATTGGAATTACTGTTAAAGTGAGTTCCCTCTTCCTCCTGGTGACTCGGTTTGTCTTTCTGCTTCAATCTTCGTTCGACGAACCAACTGAATTTAAATGTTGATTTTACCGCGTTTTCTCGTATGTGTGAAAGTGAGCCATAGAAAAAGGTTTCTATCATAATAAAATAAACATACAGTAGACAGTAACCAGTAATACAGTCAGTGAAGAACCAAAATGACATATCCATTTTTAGCTATTATCAAAGTACACTAACTACGCTATCTACAAAAAACTATATCTTGGTCCTTAAAACATGCCGAAAAAATATTTCGCGATTTGGACATGTAAAATAGAACATTTTAAACTTTTCAAAAACGTGTAAATAGGATATTTTACACTTTTCAAAAAGCATGCAATTAAAACATTTTGCACTTTTCAAAAACTTGAAATTAACATTTTATGCATTGCTTACATTCTATCTCAATTCTCAATTAGCGAATGTTTTGACATAGCTCGTTTTAATTCTAGCTTAAATTGTATATGGGTTATTTTGATTCTTCCTTCACTGACAATATAGAGCATAATAAATTAGACACCTCGCAAAGTAATTTTAAAAACTTGGCTTATGACGTACCGTATATTCTACAATAATGCGCGGGTCTGTAATAGTGAGCGGGTCTGAGAGGTCTCAGTTTGAAAAATACGCGAGTCTATTTAACACAATATTAAATGGCAGTACGCGGTCTGCAATAGCACGCGGGTCTGTAACAGTACGCGGGTCTGAGAGGCTTAGAATTGAATTATACGCCGGCGTACTATTATAGAATATACGGTAAGTATAATGATTAAAAGCTAATCAGCACATTTATTGTGTAAGGATCAAAAAGTCTACGACCCGTCACGAAAGAGAATTTGTATTTGGTTTTCAAATATTATTGTTTTAAATTTGCAGTTCGTCGTGGAAGCAGTGGTACAAGGACCAACAGATTTCATTTTCATTGATCGGATTGAAGGAAGTTATATGGAAGTTACAACAAAACCGACGACGACAAGCACCACAACCCCAACAACAACCACAACCTCCACTACAACCACTACAACTACAACAACTACAACCCCACCAACAACTACGACGACGACCACCACCACAACAACAACTCCAGAACCAGAAACAACAACGGCCATAGAAACCACAACCACTACGGAAGGAACAACAACTTCGGCTCCAACAACACCAACACCAACTGCCACTCCGATTGTGTCACAAGCAGCTCCTACTACAATGAACACATCACTATTTGTGTGTTTATTCGTAATCTCTTCCCTTAATGTTTTCATTTTCTAATTCTAAACAAACAAAAACATCGTATCAAAATTATCTTATTCCTCCCCATGTGCCATGGCTTGTAGTACTAGTATGTAACATTTGTAATCACAGAGAAGTTGAATGATTGTATTGCTAAATGTTGGTTTTTGTATCGGTGGAAGGTAATACCGTAATAACTCAAAGATCAAAACTTAATTTTATTATATGTTCATTATATGGTAATGGTATGTTGGTCTGTTCATGTTCTATCAACACTAATGTACTAATAATTAAGAGTTTAAAAAAAGATTTTATAATTTTCAAGTACTAATTAATTGTTTCTTGAGTAATATGTACCTTTAAAATAATATATTTGGCCCATCTTATCCGTACGAATGTTTTACTGTCAAATCCGTTTATAAGGGATCCGGATTTAAGGGAAAACGGCTTTAAGGGACAGTTTTAAAATATTTGGTTGGCCAGCCTATGATTCAATGTTAAAAATATCCGGATATAAGGGAATCGATATAAGGGAAAATCGGATATAAGGGACTGTTTTTCTATGCATTTGAGGCCTTTTTAGGTCACTTATAAGGGAAATTGTAATAATAAAAATAAGACGAGTTGTACATAAGATACTCTCTTAGTCACATTAAAGTAGCCTTCCTGCCTCCAAACGTCACCTCCTTGATTCAACTCATGGACCAATGGATTATAGCTAATTTGAAGCTTCACTACAGGGACGCAATACTATTAATGCAATTAATTAACTAGACCAAAATTTTACAGCGAAACAAGTGAACGTTAAACCACCAAATATCTTGCAGCTAATTATGTGGTTGTACGAATCATGGAAATTGGTCACTGAAAACACAATACGCAATTGTTTGTGTTTTTAGCGCAGGCAAATACTAAGGATAACATTTTTTCAAATCTTCATAATATTAGTGTTTGTGTTCGGCAAAATGAAACTAAAAAGAGACAAACCGCAATAACTGACTTTATTTCAAAATAACTATATTTCAACAACGTTGTAAATTCCTTTGCCCCTGACATGTTTATGACTCAAAATAAAATTAATTTTGAAATTGTAAATAACGTTTGGTTAATCGGGAAATCCCTTGAATGGTTAAACGGGAATCCGGTTAAACGGGACAAAAAAGGTCGGTCCCCCCAGTTCCCTTATAAACGGATTTGACAGTATTAGGCTATTGAATTTTTGTGCCATACATTAAGCGAGGCAAAACTTTATTTTATGTTTGCTGTTGAATAATTGCAATAGCCTTACAATATTATTATCGCTAATAACAATCGTCTGTGAAGAACTAAAGTGGCCCATATCCATTTTTAGCTAAAAGCAATATCAACTATCTACAAAAATATTCAAATATGTCTTGAGAGAATTTAAATAGAACATTTCACACTTTTTAAACATATAGAATTAGAACATTTTGCACCTTTTCAAAAATATGGAATTAGAACATTTTGCAACTTTTTAAAAGCTCTTCATTAACATTTTACGCGTGTTTCTCATTTTGTTTTTATGACATACTTCATTTTGATTGTAGATTATATTGGGTATGGGTCATTTTGGCTCTTCACAGACGATATATTGAAATTGAGAGACTTTAGTTTTTAATTTCAAATTAAAAATCGGAAATTCCTTAGGTTACATAATAATAGAAATACTACTTGCAGAATGCAGATATGTAGCTGATTGTATTAAGCTCTTTCAGCATGGATATTCATGTTCATGGTTTTTATGTTTCTCAGAAAGAAAATGTTGAAAAAATAAAATAGCACGTTAGATTTAATAAGAAATTATTATTGAAAGAATCTATTTAGATTGAGTTTATAAAAATAATAAATATTATTATTTAAAGTAAATTAAAATTTATTTTAAAACTAGAAAAAAGTAACTTTCATGCACAAGGAATAATTTATTACATTTTTGTCACAGACAAACGCATTTTCTAGACAAAAAGAAAAGAACTAACCCAGGCTGGGTTAGGGTTTCTAGCGGCAGTTGGAGGCTGGAGAGAGGAGGAGACCTAACATCAAGTTGTCCTCAATGCAATGGGTCAATTGGCCCTGACATTTAACAATATTATGATTCTTACTCCTTCCAAATTCACAACCGTCAAGTGCAGAAGTGCACGGACGTGGTCCGTTCCATCGGCAAGTATGTACTACTCAAACATCAAGAAGGAACCTTAATGAAAACCATGAAAAACCTGACCTCAATTTTACCACCACCCCGACCGTTTTGCTTCCAGCTTCATCTTGGAACTTAATATCTTAATCGGTTGTAAATTAATACATGTATGTAAAAATGTTATAACTTATAACAATTTCAGGACCAGCATTTACTTACCATATTCTGTAAACTAATAAGTCATTATCGATGGGAAGCAGATGTGACAACTCGAATGATGGAAATAGGTAAGTAGCTCAGCTTTCGAACAAAATAAATCTAATTATTATTATAACCATTTGAATTTTATCCATGTTTTTCAAAAAGTAAGAAGACTTCCACATAAAATTACTTACATTAAAAATTTTATTATGGTGACTTTATTATAGTGGCTCGGGAAACCATTACCCATTTCACAGAAACTACCACCTATTTTTCGTCAATCGAGATTTCATCCCGCGTAGTAAATACTACAAGGATTTCAGTCACTGTGACCTACCCAAAACTTCATGCCGATGTAGCAGTAACAGCTACCAAGGTGCGCCTCGACCTCCAGAGCGATATCCAGAATCAGAACGTGATAATGATTTTAGAAAGCCTGCTGGTTGTTGTAAGGGCCATGGAGGTAGGATTAACGGGAACTCTCCCTATCCCCGCTTGCCGCCATGGATAGCTCCAGGTGAGTGTAGTAGCACCAGACAAACGTACAGTTTTAATCCCACCACATTCACACTTAGGGGATACGAGTCCTTCAATCCATTCAGCCCTTCCTATGGCACCCCTGACCCATACTTTGGAAAGTCAAATTCCAATTTTGACCCATCTAATAATCCCAGTCCCGTTCACAATGATAGACCAGATAAAGAAGGTCCGGATCCGGATAACCGACATAGACATAAACAAGGGAATGGTCCGGGTGGTCCCGCAGCTGCTGGAGTAACCGGTGGAAAAAAGATCACCTCGAACTTTGACGCTTGGGCTACGCCGATTGATACCCCTAATGCATCTACCAGCTCAATTTCAATAAATAAAATAAATTCCAGAGACAACTTAAATTCTAATAAAAAGAACCAAAAGCAACCAAATGCAAAAGGTCGAAATCTGACATCTGCATCTCCTGGGAATCCAGAAAGGCTTGTCACGGCCTTTGACGCATGGGCAACACCTTCTCAGATCTCTATTACATCTTCCCGCTCCAGCACCCTAAACTCCAAAACCAACTTAAATTCCAGTCAAAACCAAAGGAAGCCAATCCCAGGCCCGGACCCGAAAATCCAAACCCTTACATCTCCCGGAAACTCGTCACAGACCCGAGACCGAGGAGGCACTGACGCCACGACGACGACCCCGAGAAAAGAAGATGTAAGCCAAGGAACCACAATGACGATAGCTCCAGTAATTACAACAAGAGCGGTAGATTATAAAAATGCTGATTATAGTTCACCAACGAAATCTGCATACACATCGACACCTCCACCTCAGCGAGAAACCAGTACCCAAGCGTCTCCAGAAAATGCAGCGATATTTTCTGGCCCCGATAAAGGTAATACTAATCTTTCACCTGATGCTCTCGGACTTCGACATACTGAAGGAGCCAAAACCGAAAGTCCCTTTAATGAAGGAAAACAACGTGCCGAACCTTCAGCCGACGGGGTTGTAGATCCTTTTAGCAAAACAGTACCCCCTCAATCAAACGTTCCCCTTCCACCAACAGTCGCCCCCAAAAAGGCAATCCTTAAAAACCGAGCAATACCGGGACAAGAACCGGACACATCAAGGGAATCTACAACGTCACAGACGCAGACTACTAATGGCATCAACGCTAGCAGCTCTTCTTCAATTGTAGACTCCGTCACCAAGAAGGTCAGAATCTCAGATCGTAAAACAGTTGATCGGGAATCAAATACCGTTTCAACGCCATTGCTATCCACGGCTACCGCCACCGCTACGACGTCTAAAAGTCCAGGGAAACCAAAAACGGAACCTTTAAATAATCAAATTCAAAGCGATGGTAATACCTCTAGGAGCTCTGCTGACGGGAAAGAGAAAGCTTTCAATACTTCAGATGGAAACCCACAAGGCAAAAGCGGAAGTGACAATGGAGTTGGGAAAGGTGGGGAAAGCTCTTTCGACCACATCGAAACTATTATTCCGCCGGAAGCTGAAACAGAATCTAAAAAGGTCCCAGATCCAGCAAATCCTGCAAAAGGATCACCACATTCTCGTGGAACTTCTTCATCGGCCAAGTCGAACTACGATGCTTTTGGAACGCGCATAAGTGATCTTCCCTCAATTACACAACTTCACCAAAAATGGGTAGAGGAAACAAAAAAAGATAAAGCGACAACGACAGCGCCAACACCTCAAGCCTCTACTACTGTGTCAAACTCAGATCAAGAAAAAGAAAACTCGTACACTGTGAACGTTGTAGAGCTCCCTGGACTTTCAAAAGCAGAGTTTTTTCAGAATGCTTCAAGAAATCAAGGATCCTGGTCCGGCGGGGAAGGTAAACAAAAAGAAAACTACAGTAATGGCGGAGGTATAGCTATGGATGACAGTGGTGGGTTATCATCTGCAGTGAGTATAAACAATGAAACTTCTACCCCTTCCAATGAATCAACGCAGCTGAACACACCAGTACCAGTACCAGGAGAAAGCAAATATCAATATGGGCAGTCAGAATATGCAGTCACAAGTCCGGCGAACTTTCTTCTTAGTGACCTAATTCCGGAACCAATAGGAGAAGAATTGCAATCTTTCAAATTGAACCAGACTTCTCCAAAAGCAAAAGAAATTAAGCTAATACCAACACCAACTGCAAGTGAAGCACCTACTCGCGCAAATAAATTAAAACAACAGTTGGATGAAATCAATGCAAGTCTTGGTCCAAGGTTGAATTCTGGAGGAAATGGGATTGCACATACCGATGCCGAGACACACCAACGTCAACAGCAACAGCAACATTACAACAAATCAGATCAAATACCACCAAACGAAGCAACAGTCAAAACTAGAGCAGAAGTCAAACCACGATTTTTACCCGGAACAAAAAATAGTCCATTATCTTCCCAGATATCTGAGATATCTGGTACAAAAGAAAACTTCGAACATCAATCAGTTGACCAGAAAGAATTTCCAAAATCTTCTTCTAGACTAGTTACCACACCTCTGCAAGAAACCCCGGTAAAAGCGACTGCTACCACAGCAACAGAAGGAGAAGAGCCTTGGGAATGGCTTGTTGGGGGTGTAAGCAGTCCCAAGAAAACACCAAGGACGCCAATAAAACTTGGTGGATCTGAACTGTCCAAGTCAACCGCAGGCCCAGCAAAAAATGGCATTTTACCACCTGAAATTTTGGAGAACGCATTGACATTAATGAAAAATGGGCCGCCAAATCAGACTCAGAATCGGCTAGCAAACCCAGATTCAAAAGAAGTAAGTGAGACTAGAATAGGGACTAGCGACGACGTAGTAGAAACTCACCCTGCAAATAACCCTGCTCCATTAAAAAATAGTGGGCAACATGTCACAGCCAAAATCCCAAACAGAAATTCAAGTACAATAAATAACCTCTCAAATCATGAGCAGATCCAATCAGGCCAGAATTCACCCACTCCAAAAAATTCAAAATTCAAATCAAACAAAACTGAAACTAATCCAAGAATGTCAAATGGAAGTGGTCGATTAATAGGTAATGAAGCATCTTTTAACCCACATAAAGGACCGAAAACGGAGGCTGAATCTCTTTTGTCAGGGTCCTCAAACAGTGAAAGAGCTGGCCATGACAATACTGGAGCGGTAAGGGTGCCAGTAAATGCCTTAAGTATAGAAGAGTCGGAAGTAGGGACGACTACACCTCCAGAGGAATTGGCAATCCATAGGTTTGACAAATGGGGCACTCCTCTGAGTGACGCCTCAATAAATTTAGCTCTGCGCGAGCGAAATCCTGAACAATTTGTTATATTGAATAGACCAGTGTCTCAAGTGGTGTCCCCCACGAACTTAAATACTGCTGAACATGTCAGTGGTATCGACCCTCTAAACGAATCTAGACAAGAATATCAGTCTTGGCACGGGAACGATTCGTCTATAATCACAAGAAGTCCAGTAGGGAATTCAGAAATTGCCCCAAACCAACAAGAACCGATGAAAGTCAGCTCAAGACCATATTCGCCGCAACCAGGCAAATTAGCAGTCCCTGCTAATGCTAATCCATCAACAGCACCTGTTGCGCAAAGACTGGAGTCGCAACAATTGGTGGATGTAGACGTTCCCACCAGAAGCCCGGTCCAGTATTCCCGTAACGGTTCAAATAAGCAGCTCATTAATCGGGCCTCAATAAATTCCGCGCTGCGCGAGCGAAATCCTGACCAATTTGGTATGTTGAATGCACCAGCGTCTCAAATGTCCCCCGTGAACCTAAATGCAGCTCAAAATGTCAATGGTACAATCGACCCCTTAAGCGAATCTAGACAAGAATATCAGCCTCGGGGCGAAAACGATTCTTCTATAATCACAAGTAGTCCAGCAGTAGGCAATTCAAAACTTGCCCCAAATCAACAAGAACTGGTGAAAGTCAGTTCAAGACCATATTCGCCGCAACCGGGCAAATCAGCAGTCCCTGCTAATTCTTCAACAGCAGCTTTTGCGTATGGACTGGAGTCGCCACAATTAGTGGATGTAGACGCTCCCACCACCAGAAGTCCGGTTGGGTATTCACGTAACGGTTCAAATAACCAACTTATTAACAAAGATTCTTCTAAATCAATTAAACCAGTAGAAAATGTGAACCCCTCAGGGGTTTCCAAGCTCAACGGCAAAGGTTTCGCCAGCTCAAATGACACAGAAATCGAAGCTAAAAGTAAAATTCCAGGGAGATACTTTGATCTTAGCAAGGTGTCGAAACTGAAACAACAGTTGACCCCATCTAGACAAGTTTCAGTTTCAGCAAAACCACCCGAGGCAGAGGCCGAGACCGATACGAAAGCAACAACTGGAGTCATTACAGCAAGAACAAAGAATGCCCTTTCGAACAATTCGCGGCCAAAATCAGAAGACACTGAATTTTCATTAAAAATTCAAAGTCCAGTGAAAAACTCGAAGACTGACCCAAATCAAGAACTTCCTGGTTTTACAGCTAATTCGTCTAATCCATCTGAAACAGCTGCAGCTGTAAATCCAATAAGGCTGCCCAATTCTTCGGGTTCAAATAAGTTGAGTTTGGGAGACAGACATAATGCATCTAGAAGCCCAGTAGGCAGTGCAAAAAATGTCACGGACCCTCATCCACAGCTGGTTCAACTGGCACAGGAATCATCTAGAGCGATAGCTATACAAACCTCAGACACCGAAACCGGACCCGTGAATCTAAATTCACCAAAGTTTTCCAACGCTGCCGTTCAGGTTTACTCTAATAAAATGGCACCACCACTGGAACTGAAAGAATTTAAAACCAAAAGTCCATTTCAAAATTCCAATAAAGCATTAATTCAACCTCAAGATGTTACTGTAAATGACAAAGTAAATTCACCCCAGACTGAGAGAAAACCAAACACTGGAAAAGTCACTCCAAAAATGTTCACTACACCGACGCCGACTACGCCACCCCAAGCAGAATCAACTTCAACGCAAACAACAGTTGCCATGTCTCCCAAGCCTTTGCCCATAAATAGGTTAAGTAGAGAAACCGAAGTCGATCTGAGTAATATGTCAATTCAAAACGAAAATGGACATGATTTTATTATTAGGAAGTCAGAACCAACTTCAACTGATTTTTTTCCGCCAAATGAAGTGGAAATGCATGGCGCTCCAAGAATTCCAAAAAAACACGGTAGACAGGTCGTTGCTAAGATTAAAACCATTAGCGCAATTAAAAGCTCAGGACAACCAAAACCACAACCACTAGAAGAGCTAGAAAAAAATAATGTAAATAAAATCAAGAACGCAAATCAAAGACAAACGCAAGATGATTACCCAAATCAAGATCAGCCACTCCCTGGAGAACTTTCCCCAGTTATAGAATCGCTTTTCTTTAATCCGCTTATCGGCCAAAATCGTAGCGATGGTAATGGCAAAAATACGGACAACACTGGAAGTCAACGCAGTTCAGGCCGCCAATCGCCAACAATGCACATAACTGATCATAAAAGGTCTGATTCGAACTCGAACACAGAAAGCAATGCTGCTACTCGACGCCATTTTGTAAAAGCGCCACCGAAGAAAAAAGATTTAAATACTGCTGACGCTAAATACGAAATTGATGAAAGGGAACAATTTATTCCCGATTTTAATAAAAGCCCTGAAAAATCAATTAAACGCTATCAAGATCCACGATCACAATTTTTATTACAATCACAACCAGAAGCAACACCAAATGAGGTTCAAAAACAAAGCTTGGACGAAGCAATTCAAACACGGGATAATCGCAACAAAAAAACTAATACTGTCAAGGATAAGGATTCTGCAATTACTGAAACTGAAGCTTTAAATTCTAGCACCACACGTAAAATATCAGTAGTTCCGACTACGAAAACGAAGGGACCAAAATCAGGAGATTGTAGCGATGACGATGGATCTTGGTTGAGCAGGGACGCGGTATCAGGAATGACGCGCACCTTATTAAATCCATGGTACTGGGCAGCGGTTGTTGGTGGTTTGGTGGTGGCTGGATTGCTTTATCAAAATTGTGGTTGTGGGTGTCAGTCACACTCATCACATTCAACATCTTCTGTGTTGCGTTTAGAGAATGTCCATAACCCCAACCCGTCGGCAGCCTATAAAGGTGCATGTCAAGGTCAAAGTCATGCTAATTCTTTGGTGAGGGTTCCACTCAATCATACGAATACGAACCCATGTAAAAAGTGAATGCAACCAGAAACCAAATTGATTGTTTTAAAATATGCTCAAAACTTTCTTTTAAATCTGCTGTAACAAGGTGATACAAAATAAACCGCACTGATAAGTTAGAGCTTACTTTGTCCTTTAGATACGTTTAACATTGTTCAGTGCTTTTAAATTTTTAATTATTATTTATGCAGCTGAAAATAAACGGAAGTATGTATCTATATAAGTCGTGATTAAGATAGGCACCTGCTGTTAATATATTCAAAAACGTAGTATGTAGTTGAAGCTTTATGGGAAATGAAAGAAAATAACTTTTCTACTAATAAGCAGATAATTACTGATCTGCACCGTCACTATCTGTAGACATATGAAAAGTTCTTTCGTAAAAATGAAAAATGGGTCAAGTCCATCAAAGCAAATTTTACAAGGGGACAACAAATAATGAATTAAGGCCCTCAGAATAATTTTTTTTTTTACCTATGACCTATACACTTTTTTCTACAGGTGCTGTAACTGACGAAGCACTATTACAAGTTAGTTTCATAAATCTAGACTGACTCTGGAATTTGTTAGTAAATTTTCAAAATTTTTAGTTTGTGGGTTTTATCCGGTTTGCCTCAAAATCAATAACTTAATAATATGGAGTCAAAAGTCCCTGAGATGAAATTTTAATCGTTTTGAGTGAAGCCAAACATTCTTCTACTTAATAATTATTTCTTTCCTAAAAACATTTGTGAATGTTAATTCATTTCTTCAAACTACGAAAACACTCAAACACTAAATTTAAATCAGAAAAGCATGTTTTAGGTGGACCTATCTCATTTTGCCAAAAAAATGGATTTTTGGCTATTTTTAAAAATTGCTTTGGTTAAGCTTTGACCTTTATCATTCAACACAGTGATGTACCTCGTTGAATAGCACATACGTAACGAAAATAATCTTATTTCAGAAAAAATGGACTTGTCTCGTCTTGCCTGCATATTATGTGGAATTGACAAATTAGCAGGAAATTCATCAAAAATATCGTGGGCGTTGTGCATTTCTCAGGAACTGTTACATATAGATTTAATAGGTGATGATGCACCAATATAATTGACTCACTAAACTGTAAAGCAGGTTTCTTATGCCACGACCTACGACATATCAACTCTGACAGCTCATTAACTTAAATAATTTCTCATGAAGCGTATAATATGCATATTATGAAATAAATGACGTAAGTAATCCCACTCTACAAGTCCAGGCTTTAACAAAACAGGTAAAGCATGTGGTCTCTTCCTGCCCTAACCCTAATAATTATACTACTGATAACCCTTTGCGTGTATTTAAATGTAAAACTTCGAACCGTGATTTCCTCGGTAATTAATTTGCTGCCGACTTATTTTCATTTTTCATGTAATTATAAAACAGACTATGCTATATATGTACTGTTAGTTAGAGAAAGTGAGACGAGGCAGGCATACCTTCTGAATGAAATAGAAAACATAAAGGGGTGATGATGATTGGAATTGGAAGTGAGAAGTGCAGCGAGACGGAAAGCTGTTATCTCAGAGCATTAAGTCCAAGTTTTAGCCAAGTATGAATGAACAAAAGAAGATACAAAATAAATTGTGGACTAAATGACACAAAATTAACATCTGCGTAGGTGGAATCTAAATCGAATTTATTCATAATCACACTCACTCATTTACCCTGTATATAAACAAGAGTATATAAACTCGACTTTCATTTTCATTCTGGAGATCAAACTGGAAAGTTGGATCCGTCGGCGTCGGCATTCACTTTATTTATTTGCCTCCCGCTTTTCCTTCTTTACATTACAAAGCCCTTTCATTTGTTGAATTCACGACCGTTTGCCTTTTTTCCATTTTATTTATCTTCAAGTAACGGCGAAGGCGAAAATCCCTAGACTTCATCTTTAGTATCATATTCTTGTGTAAGTGTAAGTAAGTGTAAGTAATTCAAAATTCAGAACTATTGTATAGTAATTAACTTGTGAGAATAATTCCTAGCATTATATTTGTAAATATCTCATTATTTTTTACAGTTTAAACCCAAGGCAGCGGTTTGCAATGGGCTCCACTTGTTTTATAACAGGGATTCTTGCGTGTGTCTTCTTACTACGTGCAGCAGGTGCCTTTTCTTCTGTAGAAGTTCATAGTGACCCAATGGCCATGGGTGCATATGGCAGCAGTATTTCTCAATTTGGGTATCAACTTCCGCAACTAGCCAAGCGAAATAGTCAACGAGTTTGTGGTAAGCGTCTTGTCGATGCGATCAGACTGTTGTGTAATGGACGATATTATTCCGGCTTTAGTCGTCGATCTGACCCAGCTATAATTCCAGGTGAGAACAGCAGCGGGTTGAATTTTATAATTAAATTTATTTTTTAAGATACATTATTCCTTCCTTACGAATGAACTTTTCACTACACAATAAAATAAAACATTACGGTTTTTAAATAAGTTTCTTGTTGCTACCGCAGAAATACATGCAGAAGATTCGCAGGACTTACATTACGAAAACAACAACGCCATAGATGTAGGCTCTTCAGACAGCAGTGTCAACACCTACGACATGCAAAACTCACACAGTGACTTTGAATTGCTCTGGCCCCAAAATTCGAAATTGTTAGCATTTAATGTTTTGTCTGAAGGAAATGAACATCAGCGGGTCCGAAGAAATGTCATTGAAGAATGTTGCTATAAGGCCTGTTCCCGACAAGAAATGCTCAGATACTGTGGTAAATAGTTATAAAAGTGTAAAAGAATATGGAATTGTAATGATTGGATAACTAAAAACTAAGTCATTTTAGCTACCTAATTTATAATATGTAAATGGTCAATGCAATGTGTTAAAAAAAACGAGTTACTATAGTTGACACACGCATAGGAAAACTAAAAATTCTGTAAGAGAAATGTCTGTATCTGTACGAATATAGTTATGTTTACAATCTAATTCAACTCAGTGTGTGTTATTAATAAAGTTTGGTTGATGCGATTGCTAAAAAAACTGGCTATAATATTTTTATAATTTGGTTGCACAGTTTTCAATTTTTCTTAGAAAGGCAAGTTGTACGTATATGTATTTTTATTGATACATGGCATACTTATCAAATATCATCCTTAAACTTTGCAATTTCTAACCTAGGAATTATTACTCTTACTCTCCCTAACTGCATATAAATCTTCCCTGTCCCTAGTACGTTTTTTAATAGCACTGCTAATTATTTCATAGGCCAGAATGGAAATGCAACCCAGAAATCCAGCAGCAATTATAAGAATGAATTTCTAGTGGAGCTGGTTCCTTCCGTTTTGCCTCACATGGTCCAGGTAAATTGCGAAAATTCACGGATGTCCAACGAAATGTAAGACCTGTTTCCTTCCAACGGGTCAGTCTACAAATACAAATGACAGAGGAATATTTAAAGTGCTATTGTTTCAAATATTAATTGCTAATTAAAAGGTGTAATAATTATTACTATTACCATAACGTAACTTATACGAAATCGAAAATTTAAAATATATGAACTCACTGTAAATTGATGGGCTTTTTTAGAGGACTGAATTTCCTGAAATAACTGACAGTGTACTGTACGTCAACATGAGTAGAAGACTTGCTCAAGAATTCACAAAATATTTCACGACAATTATTTTGACTCACTGCAGGGCCAAAGAATAAGTGGTGGCTGCTGATGAGCGCCGTTTTGGAGTCCTTGATTTTCTCTAAGGCAGCCGTTGCATTTAGAACTCTTGACTCGAAACTCACACCATCAATCGCTGCTTGTTTCTTTAATTTAAAACACAGTGGAATTTCGTATAATAAAATCAAAGACTTATTAATTTTTTGCATGGATTAATTAAGTATATAACATTGATGGTATACTTGACTTACACTGACAGACAGCGCTCCAGTGAAGGATACGTCATTCCCATATAATGCGTAGGTACCCATATTTTAGAAGGTCTTTCAAGGAGTTAATAGGGTTGATCTGGACAGAGAAGATTGCAATGATGGACGCTGCGTAAGCTGTGTAGAAAAGGAGACTGGCGAGTAGGTCGGAAATGAAGATTATTTGGAGTGACGTTGTTGTTGGAGTGTAGTGCCAGCCTAAAAAGTACGGCCAAATAAATTCAAATTATCATGGCAAGGAAATTAAAAAATATTTTGACAGTTCGAACCTGGTAAACGGACATTTTCCTCCCGGACATTTTCCTCCCGGACATTTTCCTCCCGGACAATTTCCCCCCGGACAATTTCCCCCCGGACATTTTCCTCCCGGACATTTTCCTACCAACTCGTAACCCACATTGTGCTGGAGGTACGGTTTAGTATGGCTTGGAAAGTATACTAATTCTGAGCTGGGAAGGATCCCTAAACGTCACTTTTTGTATACGGTAGTACACCACTCAGTCGTCGACGTACGTATGCGGCACCAGACTAGTAATACGTACGCTCACGTATACGCATGAGTACGCTGCTTACGAACAAAACCGTATGCTTCTTCATACTAGTAATTGATACGAGCGAGTGTACACCTACATTCTTACAACAATGACACGAATGTATGCTTCACTGTATAAACGAAAACTGTAGTATGGTACACCAACCACAGTATAAAACAAGTATGAAGATGCCACTACATTCTAATTACCTATGCGGTTTAAAAAGTGTTCTACAATGCAACTAACAGTTAGTATGAGTGCGTTACTACAATCAAAAGCTAACTCACGATAAAAACAAATCCGACACACAAATTAGTTAAAAATTATCAATATCAGTTGTCTTTATTAGTACGCGAATTCTAGAGACCTGTAGATACATAAATTAGAGCATAGTTATCACTCAATAAGTAACAATTAATCTATCTGATCGGCCATAGTCAAACACCACAATGGGAAACCGTATCACACGTTGACTTACATCTAAATTAACTTAATAGTGTCAAGAGTTTCAAAAGCCCACCAGACAGTTTATGAGACACGATCTTGAATGTTGTCAAGCTAATAATAATCACGGCACTAACAAGGATATTTTTAGCATTAATATTGAACCATGTATATCTCATTGCATGCTTTTATTGATGTAACACAGATTTAATGTTGTTTGTAGCCCTTTGGTCTTAATCACAATGGTCACGATGGAATTTTATTGTCACTTAAATTTTCAATAGATAGTGACATGTCCCACTATCAGAATATCTATTAAGACTGCCTTTTTGACACCAGAAAATTGTATCCAAGATACTTGCAATTAATTCCGAGCTTGTGGGTAATCCGTTACACTTAAAGACTTAGGAACTACTAACAGGAAAATACTGCACTGCCTGTAATTAGGCAACTTGAGCATTTCATGAAAAAACCGTTAAAAAGTAGGAAGCACGAGGTGGTTTGGCTAAAGTACTACTTATGATGGTTCGTACGAATGCGGGAATTTATAGACATGTCACATGTAATACTAATTAATGCATATTATTTGTATTGAGTGGCATGTAAAGATGTACTCACGGAGTTAGCACGGATGAGCATGATCGCAACACACAGAAGCGAGTACAGAGTGGCGTACTGACTGGTACTAATACGTAACATTGTGCTAGCATGCTTTTAATTAGCACAGCACAGTATAAACAGCGACATACTATGCTATGCTAACGAAATGTGTACTTCTAGCGTGGTATGCGTAAGTATGACTTAGCACATGATGCGCGCGCAACATACTTTTCAGAATTGTACTAACGCGTACACAACCATACTTTCAGCACAATGTGGGAACCAAGGACATTTTCCTCCCAGTATCAAAATAGCTCCACTAAAAGAAAAAAGTATCGATCCTCAAAATCTATATAATATGTACTCGTAAACGTTCTCATGAATGTTCAAAATTTCTAATCTGAAGTTCGACGCAAGTTTATAGTAGCATTTCCTTAGCAAATACTAATTTAAAAAAAGCTATATAATTAACCATTATATCATTAAGCTGGGGAAAAGATTCATTTTAGTTCTTCAGTTAGTTATGAATGCAAATGTTTTGGAATGTCTTCGAATTCATAAATACTGTGGAAAAAAACACTCGTCGAAACATGGATACACTTGTTTTCTTGACACAAGTGATTTTGATACTGGGAGGAAAATGTACTCGGTATGCTTTGTGAGGAAAATGTCCGGGAGGATAGTGTCCTAGGGGGAAAATGTCCGGGGGAGAAAATGTCCGGGAGGAAAATGTCCTACAACCTTCGAACCTTGTTGACAGACAATCCCAAGTGCCCATGGAACTGCTTCTTGACCAATCATTTCATCGGACTGCGAGCAACTGCTGTGAAAATATCGTTTCTTCAAATGGCTGAACGCGACAAGGAAGGAAATTATAATGATCCAAGTTATCACAACTAAAACCCATAGTTCCGGGCTGAATGCTTTCCTGAATATATCACGATATAAGCCAGGTTCCGGTTGCTGGAAGTAGGCGTAGACCCTTTAAAATACATGTATTAATTTTCAATTTGAATCTAGAAAGAATTAAAGTAGGCAGGGCAGGACATATTATTACAATTAACATTACAATAAAAACATATTAGCGTTAGCCATGGCTAAATTCCGTAAATTGTGAAAACAAATACTAGAAAACATAACTAAAATTTTCAGCTACCTAAAAATTTGCATAGGGTGTGACGGACTCAAACTTGCAGCCCTGTAATCAAGTAGTTCCGAGAATGATATTGTAAAATCTGCCTCATCATTTATTAGCTGTTTCCCCATTCCAAGGAGTGCAATGAATACAATGCAGTGAATACAATGAAAGAACCTATTGCAATAACATTTTTCATGAATTTTCCTAGTTCTGTATTATAGCCAAATCAAAACTTTGGAGTAATGAATTACCTATAATTTAAATGCACCCCTATCGGTTTATGGAAGCTAGAGAACAATAATCCTCCAATTACGAGCGTGCCATTTATTTTTTTGGAGGTCTGTTGTATATTAAACCGAGTATCCAGCGAACAAATAATTAATAATTATTCCATGTATGATTATTTATAAATTTTTATAATGGGATAGCATTAAAATCCTGACTCTGTGTATTAAGCACTTTTTATCAACTATGCAAAATACCTGCACAAGTGCTCGTACTGTCGCCCCTCGAAAATCATTTCGTCTTTTAACAATTTGAAAAAATTCCCAAGCGTTATTCTGGCTGACTGGCTCAAGTATGTATTTTTCATTGACACTGTAAAATTCCAAGATTTCTCGGTTCCAGCACTTTTTCTCCTGATGGTCGGTCTCGGTCTCGGTCGAGGAACCTGGCAGAAAATCATAAGTTTTCCTCAGAATGTAGAAGTGACTATCCACAGTCGCTGTCGGCACAATATGTCGTAACTTAGTTAGCATTTCGGCCTTTGAAACTGACGACTTCGTGTCTTCCGTGTCAACATATTCCGTTTTAGATTTCCACATTGAAGGCCAGAGGGTAAAAAAATATGTGGAGGATTTTTTGGATGGGTTGACATTATAAAACCACGAAATCTGAATTAAAAGGCACAAAAGAAGTTGAAAATGGCGTATCCTTAAAATTGCATCACTAAAAACTGACAGAATCAATACTTTTGTAGTAATCATCATTATAATGGAATTCTGTGACACATTTTCAAAGGTGAACCTGGAAGTCTAGTGGAAGTGTCTTGTGTATTTCTTGAAAATTCACATTTCCACATTAGCATTAACTACTGTGGTAAATCTAAAATAATATAGTGGAATACATACCTGTGAAAATATATCAGTAGCGTGATCTTCCGTCCCTGGGAGAATTATTAAAAAGACCTGCTGGTGATTAGTGTGGTCGTCATTCTGACAACAAGATATTAGAACGTCTTTAAAGCTAGAAATAACATTGTTAGTAATTTCCGATATTACAGCTGACGCTATCATTTTACTGTAAATCGGATGCTCAAGTATAAAACTATCGTAGACTTCACGTACACCCTCCCCACCGTAAAGAATTAAATGACAACTCTGAGTTAGTTCTGGGTAAATCAAACTCATTAGTTGTTCTACATTACTGCTAATATCAAAATCTGCGGCTTCGTTTTCTGAATTTTTAGTAAGTAGGATTTCTGCTGGTGAGGGCGATGTGGACACAGATAGCAAACTTACTGGTTGAAATGGTTGTACTAGAAAAATGTTCGAAAATAGGAGGCGTAGAAAGAAATTTCTATCAAATCTTAAACTAGACATAATTTTGTTCTTCTAAATGAGCTTCTGTCTCAAGCACAATATAATAATATTTCAACTTATATTTAACAAAAAAATACATTAAATTGTCGTACAACGCTTCCAAAATCTCGCGACGACGCAACACAGATAGGTATACCTACCTAGTTAGCAGCTAGATATAGTATTACTGCTTTTAAAAAGAAGCAAATACAAACACGAGCATGTTTGCACACAAACTGTTGTTCGAATATACATATTATTACGCAGGTTTATTAATTGAATTGGCAGAACTCTTTGTAGTCACGCATGAAATCAATAATGGTTGATGGCTCCATTGAATATGACCATAATCAATTGTCGTATGCTTCTATTGTAATATTTCCGAGTTGTTTGCGTTAAGCTTTTTACTTAGTGAGTATTAACGTCCAAATTCTTTTTGAGTATTTGCTAAAAAAATTTAAATTCAACTCATTTCTTTTTTGATAATTTATTGAGGCTCATTAAGCACATTATAATAAAATGGTTGTGGCCACCGGTAGCGTCGGTACCTCGCATCGCTGCCTGCCTGCATAATATACATAATTAATGCATTTGCACTTAATTGAAACACGTGCTTCGCAGTAATTAACAAATTCAACTCTCAAGAACTTGTACTCTTAAAAAAGTACCTTTGTCGCTATTAGGGATTAGGGAAAACGTGGTGCAAACTTCACAATTCAAGATTGTTCGCCTAAAGAAATATGTTATTAAATTATTTAGGAAACGGTAACCAAATCGAAATTGTAATTTAATTCTGAATACTATGAAAATCTTTACACTTTTTTCGTGGGCAAAATCATTTCGCATACCGTTTGCCGAAGTGGACGATATTTTATTGCTTGCCCTTAGAGGATCAATTAGAATTTATAATTACCATTTATGTGCTTAAGATTTACTAGTGTGTAGTATAAGTATAACTTTTCCAAAGCTATTGCAATTGTGCAGCAGTAACTTAATAAAGCGCAAAATTTGACGGGTGCAAACATTTGAGAATTTCTCAGAAAAAAGTTTAAAGTTGTAACCATGGTAGGTTTTTGAGAAATTTAGCGATGAGACGCGATGAGAAGCGATGAGAGTATGGAGGTGCATACCTAATTTATGGTCAATAATCTATATAACTTTCTCGACTCTAGCCTACAATGAACAGTTATTCTTTCACACTGCGCAAATACTATCCCTACAACATTCTTTAATCACACTAAAAAATTATTTCACACGCTAGAATAAAAAGGCAACCAAGAAACCCTGCAGCAACGATAAGAAATGCACTGCGAACGTCCTGAATGTTCAGTGGAACTGGTTCCTTTCGTTTCGCCTCACATGGTGCAGGGAACTTTCGAAAGTACTCGGATGTCCAACGAAATGCAAGACCTGTTTCCTTCCAACGGGTCAATCTACAAATATAAATAAGAAAGGAATTTTAAAAATGTGGTTTTAAATATGACATGTTAATTACTAAAGGATAGAGTAAGCCCCACAAGCCCACAAAATAATTTAAATGAAACGAGACCATAAATATGAAAAAATGAACTTACTGTAAATTAATATGTTTTTTTATGGGACTGAATTTCCTAAAATAACAGACAAAGTGCTGCAGGTCAAGATGAGTAGAAGACTTGCTCAAGAATTCGCAAAATATTTTAGGGCAAATATTTTGACTAACTGAAGGAATAACAAATAAGCCGTGGCTGCTGATGAGTGCCGCTTTGGAGCCCTTGATTTTCTGTAGTGCAGCCGTTGCATTTAGCATTCTTGACTCAAAACTCACGCCATCAGACTCTGCTTGAACCTATTAAAATAAAATGGCAGCGTATTTAGTTTTGCATGGCATTAATTAACTGTAACATTGCCGGTGTTATACATATATTTATGAGGACTTTGCTGGCAAAAAAAAACGCGATAAGTCCACGTTGTCCAACTTTGCAGGAACCACAAATTTTGATAATCATGTGAAATTTGATTTGTTTTTCGATTTTTTTTACCGTGACTACATAGTACCAGGTATATTAGTAGCCAAAAATACTAAACTCTGACGCTGCGTGGTAATTTTTAAAACATAATTCAAATTTTTGAATCTTTGACTTAACGTGTTTAGCCAAAAAACCCATAGGATTCAATGCAAAAAATAAACCTTTTAAATTATATGCAATTGTATGCTAATTTCTGATTGTCAAATTTAAGTATGAATTTTACATTTCAAAAACATGTAAATACAACTTTTTGCACTTTTCAAAAACATGTAAATACAACTTTTTGCACTTTTCAAAAACATGCAAGTACAACACTTTTAAAAAGCGTGTAAATACAACATTTTACACTTTCAAAAACATGTAAACACAAAAAAATTTTTTCACGTCATTTTTAAGACCATGTGCGGGGGCATAACATTTCACAGGGGGTGTCACCGGATTAATCATAATATTGCGTAATAATGATTATATCTCTAGCATAGGATGTCATAACTTGCCAAGTAGACCCATTGAGCATTGAACCTATCAATGACGTAATTTTCGACGATCCCTTACGTCTTTTTTTTCTCATGAGAAACACGACTGTTCTTTCGTACAATTTCTTAATTACTTGGTAACCCCTGCACTTCTGTATTTTTAAAACAGCAAATCTTTAGTATGTACCAACAAAATGTTTTTTGGTTTACCTCGTTTACCTATCGATCTGTTAAGGATCGTCCGTAAATGACGTTTTCGGTAGGGTGAGTGAATCTAGCCAGGTAGTGCTGACATACCGTGTTAAGGATAACCGTTGAAAGCAATGTTATAGTGATGACATGGTGATGGATAGGACTTAAAGAGTGATACTTTGGGGGAGGTCATTTATGGACCATCCCCAACAAATCGTACATGCGAATTTGATATTGAAACGAATACTATTCGTTTCAATATCCAATTCCCACGAGTGCGAGTGGGTGAAACTATAAAAGTTTTTGGCAAATTGGGATACCTTTTTATAATAACCAGCAGAACCAGGTTTTTATTGGGTGTAGTGGACTTAACGTGTTTTGCCAAAAAACGTTTTTAGAGAGAATTATTTAAAATAGTTCCAGTGACCTTTGACCTCTAATATTGGACGGTGTGAATTATATGTACTTAGTCGTTGTTAAGCACTAATAATCTCAATTTCTGAAAGAATTGACTTAACGTGTAAACTCCTCATATGTTGACTTCTAAAATAAATAATAAAATAAATTTGAGGTTGCCCCGATTTAACCGCAGTTCTTACAGGGTGCCCGACCTCGAATTCACTTCTTGCACTATGCCATCACACAGGTTTTGTCTTTCCAACATTAGTCGGGCCTACTTATATGGCGAACTTCATTTTACATTGACGTTCAGAGCCGCCGAGCCCTTCACTGCCTTGTGGACAAGGAAAACCCAGTGGGAAAACTTGCCACCGCCGCTGGTCTCGATCTCCAAGACCTGAAGCAAGCATTTGCTTAAACAGCAGATTTATAGACACCAGTGCAGTAAGCACTGAGCTACGCGGGCTCGCTATATGTTGACTTATATGTTTGACTTACCCTGACAGACTGCAACCCAGTTAAGGAATAATTATTCGCATATAACGTAAACCCATGTTTTAGAAGGTCATTCAAGGAGTTGATAGGATTGATATGCACAGAGAAGATTGCGATGATGGACGCTGAGTAAGCTGTGTAGAAAAGGAGACTGGCGAGTAGGCCGGACATGAAGATTATTTGCAGTGACACCGTTGTGGGAGTGTAGTGCCAGCCTAAAAAATAAAAATAAGGTCAAAATATCGTGGCAAAGAAGAAAATAAATTTGCCAGCTCGAACCTTGTTGACAGATAATTCCAAGTGCCCATGGAACTGCTTCTTGGCCAATCATTTCATCGGACTCGGAATAACTGCTGTGAAAATATCGTTTCTTCAAATGGCTGAACGCGACGAGGCAAGAAATTATAGTTATCCAAGTGACCACTACTAAAACCCACAGTTCAGGGCTGAATGCTTGACTGAAGATATCACGATTTAGTCCAGGTTCGGGTTGCCGGAAGTAGGCGTTGACCCTTTAAAATGAATTTAGTAATTTTTAATTTGAATCGAGCAGAAATAAAGTAGGTAGGAATCTATCTGGCTGTATACATACTTATTGTTAGTTGTATAATAATCCTGAGTAAATTTCAGACTGTGAAAACCAAAACTATACGAAGCTTAGCTGAACTAAATTTAGCATTACTTATCTACTGTCACAGGGTGAGACGGACTCAAACTTTTAACTCTGTAATCAAGTAGTTCAGAGAATGATATTGTAAAATCTGCATCATCATTAATTAGCTGTTTCCCCATCCCGTCAAGTACCCCATCCTTCCCTTCAGTTATCCATCCTTTTCCAAGAACAATCTCCAAACTTTTACAAGAATAAAATATAATAGATTACTTAAACATTTCCCATTATGTAATTTTGCTAGTTCCATAATAATCATAGCCAAATCAAAAAAGGTGAAGTAAATAAATTACCTATAATTTAAATGCATCCCTATCGGTTTTTGCAAGCCAGTGTAAGATGATTCTTCAATTTCGAGCGTTCCATTAACTCTTTGTTGATAAATATTAAACTGGGTATCCAGCTAACGAATAAATATTAAAAGCATAAATAATGTTAATGGGATAATATTAAAATCTTGACTCTGTGTATGTAGCATTTTTTATGAACTATATAAAACTCCCAGATTTCTCGGTTCCAGCACCTTTTCTCCTGGTGGTCGGTCTCGGTCTCGGTCGAGGGACAATGCAGACAGTCATGAGTTTTCCTTAGAATGTAGAAGTGACTATCCACGGTCGCTGTCGGCACAACATTTCGTAACGTAGTTAGAATTTCGGCCTTTGAAACTGATGACTTGGTGTCTTCCATATCAGCTACATATTCCTTTGCAGATTTCCATATTGAAGGCCAGAGGGTAAACATATAGGTGGTGGATTTTTTTGATGGGTTAACATTGTAAAACCACGAAATCTGAATTAAAAATTACAAAAGCAGTTTAAAATTGCGTATCCACATAGTTACATCTTTAAAAACCATCAAAAATACTTGTACATAGTAATCACCATTATCATATAATTTTATACGACACATTTTCGGTAGTGAACCTTTACTGCTATTAGTAAGCTTACCTGTGAAAATATATCGCTTGCATGATCCTTGCTTTCTGGTAGAACAATTAAAATAACTTGCTTGTGATCAATGGGATGGTTATACTGACAGCAAGACATTAAAACGTCTTTAACGCTGGAACTATCATTGTTAGTAATTTCCGATATTACAGCTGATGCCATCATTTTACTGTAAATCGGGTGATCAAGTATAAAACTGTTGTAGATTTCACGTACACCCTTCCCAACGTAAAGAATTAAATGGCAACTTTGAATTAGTTCTGGGTCGATCAAACCCACAACTTGTTCTACAATGCCTCTAATATCAATATCTGAATTAGTAACTTCATTTTCGTAATTTGGGCCAAGTGAGATTTCTGTTATTGAGGGCGCTGTGGTTTGTAAATGTACTGGCTGAAATGGTGGTAGAAGAAAAACTTTCGAAATCAGGACAAATAGAAAGAAACGATCAAATATGAAACGCAACATAATTTTAGAAGTTTCTAAATGAACTTGTCAGTTGTACACAAAATAAATTCCTCAATTTCCAATTAGCACAAAAATACACATGCTATTTAAATTTTTATGCAATACTTTCAAAATCTTGCGTTGACGCGTGCACAGGTGGCCAGCAGTTAGTTGTATTGCTATTAAAATAAAATGAAGCAAATCATAATAGCGACTGCGAGCATGTTTTTACAAAGAGTACAAACACATATTGTGATGTTATTAACTGAATTTCCAATGCTCTGTGTGGTCACGCTTGAAACGAATGAATGCTTCCAATAAATGAAACTACTCAAGTATACTCCTCAAGTTTCGTAAGCACTGAATTTAATCTTTCTGCGTTAGTTTTGCCTTCAGTTCTTTAGTAAGAAGTAAGAACTAATTTGTAAACGTTTTTTAACGATTTTATCACAAAATTTGTGTCAATACATTCCTTTTTGGATAATTTATTAGAGAATATTATAATAAAATATGGTTATGTCCGCCGGTCCCTCATCTGGCGGCCTGCATAATCTGATGGCCAATTTATCAAATTTTATCTCTAAACTTTGGAATTTCAAACCTACGAATTGTTACTCTCCTTAATTGCAACTTCATAGAAATTATCTGTACTGCGCCTAATGCCACTGCTAATTATTTCATAGACCAGGATGGAAAGGGAGCACAGAAGTCCAGCAGCAATGATAAGAAATGCACTGCGAACGTCCTGAATGTCCAGTGGAGCTGGTTCTTTCGCTTTGGCCCCACATGGCAAAGGTAATTGTGAAAGGATTTCGAGCTCCCAACGAAATGTAAGACCTGTTTCCTTCCAACGGGTTGCCCTACAAATATAAACAAGTGAGGGATTTTTGAAATATGGTTTTAAATAAGCGTAACTAAAATTAAAAGATATAGTAATAAAGTAATAATAGATATACCTAGTATGGCATTACTACAACGTACAATTTAAACTTAAAGCCAAAACTAAAAATACAAACTCACTGTAAATTAATGGACTTTCTTAGGGGACTGAATTTCCTGAAATAACTGACAGCGTACTGTAAGTCAAGATGAGTAGAAGACTTGCTCAAGAATTCACAAAATATTTCAGGGGAATTATTTTGCCTAACTGCAGGAACAAACAATAAGTGGTGGCTGCTGATGAGTGCCGTTTTGGAGTCTTTGATTTTCTGTAATGCAGCCGTTGCATTTAGAAGTCTTGACTCGAAACTCACACCATCAGTCGCTGCCTGATTCTTTTATTTTAAATACCGAAGTTTTATAAAATAAAATTAAGTCTTAAATATTTTGGTGTGCATGTATTAATTAACTATAGAATTACTGTTATAGTAAAATTATGCTTGACTTGCCCTGACAGACTGCATCCCGGTGAAAGATAGGTCATTCGCATATAACGTGTACCCATAATTTAGAAGGTCTTTCAAGGAGTTAATAGGATTGATCTGGACAGAGAAGAGTGCAATGATGGACGCTGAGTAGGCTGTATAGAAAAGGAGACTGGTGAATAGGCCGGAAATGAAGATTATTTGTAGTGACACCGTTGTGGGAGTGTAGTGCCAGCCTAAAATGTAAAAATAAGGTCAAGCTATCATGGCAAGAAAATTAAAAAATATTTGACAGTTCTAATACCTTGTTGACAGATAATTCCAAGTGCCCATGGAACTGCTTCTTGGCCAATCATTTTATCGGAATCGGAACAACTGTTGTGAAAATGTCGTTGCTTCAAACGACTAAACGTGACGAGGCAAGAAATTATAATTACCCAAGTGGCAACCGCTAAAACCCACAGTTCAGGGCTGAATGCTTGACTAAAGATATCACGATATAGTCCAGGTTCGGGTTGCCGGAAGTAGGCGTTGACCCTTTAATTTTAAAATTCGTTTATAATTTTGAATCGAGAAGAAATTGCAGTAGGAACCCACCTATACTCAGTTATATATACACTCACAGTAGTTCTGACTTAATTTCCGATTGTGAAAACAAATACTAGAAAACATAACTAAAATTTTCAGCTACCTAAAAATTTGCATAGGGTGTGACGGACTCAAACTTGCAGCCCTGTAATCAAGTAGTTCCGAGAGTGAGATTGTAAAATCAGCCTCATCGTTCATCAGCTGTTTTCCCATTCCCTCAAGTTTCCCGTCCTTCCCTTCACTTATCCAGCCCGTCCCAAGAACAATTTCCATGCTTTTTCCAATAAAATATGTTTATACAAGTTAAGGAATTATTTCAACAAAAGTTTACATGAATTTTTTTGGGCTTCATAATAATTACAACCAAATCGCAAATGTGAAAGAATGACTTACCTAAAATTTGAATGTGCCCCTATTAGTTTCAGCAGGCCAGTAGATGCTGATCCCCCACTTATGTGAGTTTCATTTTTCATTTTTAAAGTCTCGTGTACATTCAACTGGTTGTCCAGCTATAAGTAATTATTTCAAGTATCAGTTATGAATCGTAATGTCATAAGGCTAACATTCTAACATCTTGCTACTGGTATGAACAAGCAAAGCATTTACTATGCTGTCTCGGGATTTAGGAAAAGTTTTGAAAAACGATTCTATCTGGACCTTTGCGCTGCGTTACGCAAAACATGTATTAACAACATCCCTCCAAAATTAAAAAAAAACAAATTTTCTCAAATTTTGCCTAGCTGTCTTAATTCCTACAGTTTGTGTCTGATTTCAATGAAACTTTCAGTTTTGTGATCATCATACCATTGCTTTTTATGTCAGGCATATTACCTACAAAGCGTGCTCTACAATTTTTATATTCGAATTTTTTCAATTTTTGTTCTGAAATTTTGAAATGTACTATTGTTAATCTAAAACCTAATTTTTAAATCAGTGGTTTTGAAAACATAAAAATATCAGATGTAAAAATTCCAGAAATTAGGTTTTAGAGAATATAAAAGTCTGAAGATCACAAAATTGACAATTTCATTCAAATCTAACAAAAATTGTATGAGCCTCGGCTGGCGAAATTAGAAAAATTCGGTGTCTTTGAATTTTGGCTGGCTGCTGTTATTATATATCAATGCGCTCGATTTACTACACTGAACTACACTAGTCGTTCTCACTAAGGTCCAACTGGTCCAAAGATATAGTTTACATTAACTTGTCCTAAACCCTGAAATTATGCTAGTAAAACTTTTTATTAACTATTCAAAATACCTGTAAAAGCCCTCTTACTGTAGCCCCTCGAAAATCACGTCGTCTTTTAACCACTTGAAAAAACTCCAGCGCATTATTCTGAGGGATTGGCTCAAGTACATAGTTCCCATTTATATTGTAAAATTCCCAGATTTCTCGGTTCCAGCACTTTTTCTCCGGATGGTCGGTCTCGTTCTTGGTCGAGTAACCTGGCAGAAAATCATGAGTTTTCTTTAGAATGTAGAAGTGACTTTCCAAGGTCGCTGTCGGCACAACATTTCGTAACGTAGTTATAATTTCGGCATTTGAATCTGACGACTTTGTGTCTTCCGTGTCCACCGCATATTTCATTTCAGATTTCCACAGGGCTGGCCAAACGGTAAAAAAATACGTGGCGGATTTTTTTGATGGGTTGACATTATAATAACACGAAATCTGAGGAAAATTTTTTTTTAAATGCGACTATAAATGCGAATTTAATTTTATGATGTAAATGCCGAATATCCAACGGGCAAAAATAGTAATAATAATACCTCTAAAAATATATTGCTAGCTTGATCCTCGCTTCCTGGTAGAATAATTAAGATAACCTGGTGATAGTGATCGTCATTCCACTGACAACAAGACAATAGGAGGTTTCTGAAGCTGGAACTAACATTGGAGATTTCCGATATTACAGCTGACGCTATCGTTTTACTGTAAATCGGATGCTCAAGTAAAAAACTATTGTAGATTTCTCGTATACCAGTCTCACCATACAGAATTAAATGACAACTTTGAATTAATTCGAGATCAATCAAACCCATAACTTGTTCTAAAATACTAATATCCAAAACTGCAGCTTTATTTTCTAAATTTGGACTAAGTAAGATTTCTGCTGGCAAGGGCGATGTGGAAACAGTTAGTAAACTTACTGGCTGATATGGTGGTGGTAGGAAAACGTTTGAAATTAGGAGAATTAGAAAGAAATTGTGATCAAATATGAAACTCAACATAATTTTGTAAATGTTTCTAAATGAGCTTCTGAGTCGAATACATAATAAATACCTCAATTTTTAATTGATACCAAAAAAATTACACAGCTATTTAAAACATTGAACAATACTGTCAAAGTATCGGGTTGACCGTAACGCAGGTATAGTTAGCTGTTAGACAGCTCTCTTGATATTAAAACGAAGCAAATCATAACGACAGGGAGCATGTTTGAACACAATAAGTTTACTGAATATACATTATATTATGTAGTTTTATTGATAGAACTGGCAGAGCTCGTTGTAGTCACGCTTGAAACGAATGAATGCTTCCATTATTAAACATAATCATGCAATTTTTGTAATCACTTAATGTAAACTTTCGTATATAGCTATGTTTGCCTAAGTAAGAATTAATTTGTACTTAAATGCTTTTTAAGTATTTTCTTGCAAAATGTATGTCAATGAGTTCTTTTGTGGATTCTTTATGGAAGGATCATTAAGCATATAATAAAATGGTTACATAAGTAGGTACTTATGTCCGCGTGTGGGTGCATCTGACTGTTTGCATACAATGCAGGTTGCATTTCTTGACACACTTTCTTGTGCTTCAAATGACCTTTAAAACCTTTGCAAATGCATCCCCCAAAAGAACTATTTTAGTTTGGGGGTGACCCCATTTACATTTTCTTAATTTCTACCATTACATTGTGTGATGGTTGGACTCCAAAATTCTCCAGCTGCAAACGCTTCGATTGAAAAGACTCAAAAACTAGAATAGTTTATTACAGCATTGTAATTATGTATCCATATGTATGAATTTGCATGCCCATCCTTTATATGTATTTACATTTTTCCTCAAATGTAAAAATACCTAATGTCATGTTGCAACACTCCTATTTCGTTTAATACTGATAATTTTAGAGAAAATGAGAGTGGCTAGTTTTACACGTTCGAACCAACGTTTGTGCAATACATATTATATTATACAAATGCAAAACTTGATGCCAGCAATATACTACATGTAGCTATGTATTGCTATTAAAACGAAAGAATCTTTGAGATTTCAATGCGTGTATCGGACCGTGGATTATGAAGGATCAAAGTATGTGTCCATCACTATTTGAAATAATCAAATCGTCGGTGAAGGATAACCGTTTTTTTTCACTTTTTGATAGAAGCAAATCCGCTTCCTTCCATTTTTCGCTAAAAGCAAAACCGTTTCTTTCCTTAAGAATGTCGATGGAAGGACACGGATTTGCATCTTCTTTTAGGGAAAATTGGAAGGAAACGGATTTGCTTGTATCAAACTGACTGTGGAAGGAAACGGATTTGATCTTTAGAATTGATGCAAATTATGGCTGCTTAATAACATTCTATTTTAAAAACTATTTAACTCTTTTAACTATTTAAAAACAATTTTAACGTTATTTTCTGAATTCCTACACACAAAAATAATTCTGAAGTTAATTTTTTATATTGAAAACATTAAGTACTAAGTTACGAGGTCGCACTTTGCTCACTTATTAAGTAGTACTTAATGCAATTTTTTGTAACAATTCAACACTAATCCAAGCTACAAGCGAGCGCAAAAAGCAGATAAAACCGTCGAAAATATTACTGTGAATCGGCAACATATTAATCTATAATAATTGCTGCTAGGTCAAATATGTCATACTTTGTATACGAGAAGTTTCGTTTTGAATTTTGAATAAAATTTTATTAAACTTACCAAACTGACTCAGGGGGGGGGGCGTCCGATTACCCCATGATGAAGATATAATCATGTCGACGAACTTGATTCCAACTCTAATGTTGTTAATAATTCAATGCATTAATTATAGCGAGTAAAAAGAGTAGTACTACACTAAATTATTCAACTTACTTAACTAACATGTTAGGAAACTTTTGCGAAGTCCTAAACTTAATAACAATAAAACTACAATGATAAGTACTGCGCCCTACGAGACAATCATAATTAATGATGCCATGTAGTTAAGAATATGACAGTATTTGTTGAATAAATGTTTTCTTCGAAATGCTAATAGGGCAGGGCACGGCCAAGGGGCGAATAAGAATGGGGTTGTCAACCCCACACTACACTCCACGATACAGAGTGGACTGGTGAACTCACTACTGACTCTACCAATGATAAGTTTTCAGTAAATTATCCATCCATGCTTCAAATGAAAGCTTTACTTTAATAATTCCAGCTAATAATAATTTATTAAATGAACGTGTTCAACACATTTTAATAATTATCTACACTTTAATACTATTGGATAATTTTTATTTGTTGCAACTGTTTACTAGTTAGAAATATTATAGATACCTACTGACGACACCTGTAACTTCTGTCTTCTCTTAATTTCGTAGGTAGACCATCAAATGGCAATGGTTTGAATTTTCAACCCGCCAAATAGCCGACGTGTCATGGCATAGGCAAAGTTCGTGTTCGTACAGTAGAAACAAGCAGTAGGTTAGGTTGTCCGTGTAGATGTAAATCCATGTCTTTCCAAAAATGCATAAAATCAAAACTGCATCTTTTGCCTGGAATTTCGAAGAAAATACATAATATACTGTTTTGGTTGGAGACACTTTTCAAAAGATATGGATTCTACACATTTACTAGTTATGAGCAAGCCTTGGCAATCAGGAAGTGCCGTTTTGATTGCGACTAGCTTGCGGAATTCAATATCAAATATTGGCATATTGAAGAACCCAATTTCGAAAAAAAAATCAGAAAAAATCAGGAAAATCAGAAAATTTGTGAATTTTCAAAATTTATGGCGTGTTTTAGCTTTTGATTTTACTAAATTTTAAAAAATTCATAAAAATGCATGATTGTATTTTATTTAAGCGTTCCGAAAAAAAATACATTCTTTAAGTATGCAGATGGGCTTTCAAAAAATTACCTCAGCTTAAAAATTATTTTTAAATTCAGAACAAACCAGGAAAATTAGGGTAAAAACAAGAAAAAATCGGGAAATAGCCCTTAAAAAACAGGAAAAAGCAGGAAATTTTGATTCTTGAATCAGGAAATACCAGGAAAACCCAAAATTAGGAATCTTTATTTTCATTTTGGGGAAACGTGCCAGGGATTGGATGAGCTTATTTGTAGTGTACTGTACAAGCATGGTACAATCTTACTATGTAGTTACTAGTTAGGCAATCACACGTGGTAGCTCAGGTAGCTGGCAGCTGGCAAGGATGAAGTTTCATTTGCTTGCACGTAAACTTTATCCTTGTAAGCTGCCACTGTGCGTCATCTGAATAATAAGTTTACTTTGGGGAACCGGAACCGGACTGTTCAACAAAGCACTCAAAGCAGTAAAAGAAGCAGCAAGAATCGGTTCTTTTGTGTATCATTCGATCATTCGACTTCTTCATCAAAAGTTCGAAATTCAGCCAGAATTTTATGTGAAATGTTGGTTGTGGTAGAGCGTCGTTGATTTAGTTCGAATCATTTTACTGTCACGCAGCATTCAGATTCAGATTCAGTAAATGCAGTAAATCTTTTATCACTTTAGTGGAGTCACCCATCATCGCCATTGCTGAAGTGTTGAAATCCCTTGATTCGTACTTTCAACGGTTGTGTGTTTTCGCTGGAATAATAAGAAGCAGTAAACGATACCTTTTTAACGTGATTTGTGACCGAAAGAGCCGAATTCAGTTAAATTTCAACATCATTCATTGTTCATCAGTTGCATCAGTATTCGTCGTTAGTTTGGTTAGTGGTTAGTATACATAATTGTAATAATCATCCATCATTACCTAATATGTATTAGATTGTACTTCAATGTCAACTCTATCTAGAAACGAGCAAACAGAAGATCAAAATTACTACCACCACCAGCAACCAGCAGCCCTTTCGAGACGATGGACGGCAGGCACAGGATGATGAGTTGGATAAGTTGGTTCTGTAGCCGACGTGGAAATGAATTTTTCTGTGAGGTAAGAATAGAAGTAGTAGTAGGTACTAAGGTGCGGTCCAGTCAACAGTAATGCATTATAATGCTAAACTATTATTAATTGACGATTGATTAATGATCTTTGCGAATGTTAACTGATTGAGCAGATTTCTTTCGTATTACTACTAGGTTGATGTCAGTTATATTCAAGACTCTTTTAGTTTAACTGGGTTAAGTGCTCAAGTGCCCCATTACAATAAAGCTCTAAACTTAATCTTAGACGTTGAATCAGAATATGAGGAAGAAAGTAGTAGTGACGACAGCACTGGAAGTAATACTGTAATGGTTGAGGAAGCAGCTAAGTTGCTGTACGGACTAATTCATGCTCGGTACATTCTGACGAACAAAGGCATCGCACAAATGCTTCTGAAATATAAGGCTGGTGATTTCGGAAAATGTCCTAGACACTACTGCGGTGTTCAAGAAATGCTGCCAATTGGTAAATTCATACGTAGTTATTTTGAAATAAAAGTTGCATTAATGATAGTATTCCACAAGATACTTTGTTTATTTGTTAATTTTGATTTGAACTAATCAATCATTATTTGGTTACACGTAAGATATGATATAAGGGACTGTTTTCATCGGTCCCAATCCGTATCTTAAATCCGCATTTTACTGTATTACTAATTTAAAGCCAGTACAGCCTGCAAACCAGAACAGACACATCGGAGTCTAGACCCCTATTCGAATCGGTCGAATCCCTATCAAGGGGCCTGCACTCCGACTTTTTTCGAGCAGAGTCTACGCTGATATATCTGTAAAGGGATAGGCGATTGCAGGGGTATGTAGCCTAGTCAATAATGCCAGTTTTGACCAATTAAATCCAATTTCTGACGCGCGATCTGCGTGGCTTTTATCGAACTCTTTCTTGTTCGGTTTCCAAACACAGTTGTACAGTTTACGTATAGCATTAGGTAATCAAGTACGAAATTATATGTGATATCCACTTTTATTTGGTTAATTTAACCCATTAGGATTATCAGATGTTCCTGGAGAATCCCCGGTGAAGTTATACTGTCCCAAATGCAAGGATGTGTATAATCCAAAATTATATCCGAGCTATCAAAATTCCGACGGGGCTTTTTTCGGAACAGGATTTCCTCACATGCTATTTTTTGTAAATCCTAACTACCGTCCAGAACCTCCACAAAACAAATTTATTCCACGGTAAGAATTCTTGACCGGATTACAAATTATTTCTCAATCGTTTTAAGTTTGAATAATATTTTTGCAGACCACACGGCCACGGTTTCTCTGTATAAGTAGTTGTAGTGTTAAATTTTAGTTGAAATTTACTGATTCAGTATCAAAACCACAAAAGCATGGCATGTTGTCTGCAATAATGACTTACATACTCTTAAAAAGAAATTTAATTGCGTGTTGCCGGTGTAATTTCCCTCATGGATATAACCTAATCTAATCTGGATTTTGGATTATCGCTATATTCCAGGTTGTTTGGATTCAAAATCCATGCTTCGGTGTACGACCTGCAGTCTGAGGAAGAAGCCATTTCTACTGCAAAGGATAAAACTGTGGCTCGTGGGCAGGTGAATTTCAGCAGTACCAGTGAAAGTTAGCTTGACAATGAGGCTTTAAAGGTTTCCCTACGAAATTCTACGTTTCAAATTTTTTTTACTTAAGTAATTAGTTATAATTATATGTGATATGTCACATAATAATGATAATAACAATATTTATTATGTAGGTACATCAATTATGTGGTGTATTCGAGGACTGCCCACTGTTTGGGAGTTAATTTCTATTTTTTCATTCATTGTCCTCTTACTCATTAGTTAATACTGCTATTTTTTGAAATTATGAATTGAAACCTGCGATTATAAGGTGAATGTAGTACAAGAGCTCAGCGAAATCTTCACACTGCTGCTCATACGCAATTGACATTAAATTTTACAACCAATGAAGGGCGTGAATAAAATTAATTAGTTCATGACTTAAATAATAATTGTAATAATAATACGTAACTTAATAGTTGTTATTATTTCTTTGTAATGTGACTGAATGCTGGTTTAAAAAGGTTAATTTGCTATTGTAACATCCGAATTTCATTTTCTCTTTTTTAACATTTTCTCTTATGTCTTGCTTCTTCAATTTGAATTTAGATTAAGTTAAAAGATTAATTTAGTAAATTGGTACGTAGTTGTTGTAACTACTGAGATTATTCTTGGGAAGCTGTATACGTTTTTTAGCTAACCAGTGGCAAAATTTATGAAATCAGTAATTTTATGATCATTTTAAAATAAATAATTTATTATAAATTATTATTATTTTATTACAATAATAAAATTAATTTGATTATTTTGTAAAAATTCTAAATTAATACGCGAATAAAATTATTTGTTTTCCAAAACTCCCAAAATAACAACAGGTCAGTTTATCTTTTATTTTTGAGGCTTGATTCGTAATTCATAATTCCTTTAAACTGATACGAGGAGATATGCCTGCCGGAGGCGGAGGCTTAACTTCTAGTATTTTTATAAGAAAAATATGGCGTTCGCAGTTTAGGTTCAATCAAGGCTAAGACCATCAATTATTATTTTATATATTTGTCTCTATTGTATGCTCATTCATCCTATTTCCATACACAATTATGCATGAATTATTGGATCAACAACGCATGAACTTATCTTATCCTTAAATTAGTACATTAACTACTTATACAAACATCTTTTTCCAAAAGTGAAAATAGCTTGAAATAAAACAACTATGTCGCTGTATTACCATGAGGGATTTTACTCTGGTGGCAAGATATCATTTAATTTTCTTCATTGAAAATTACTCCCAAAGAAATAAAAGATGGCTTACGGATGCTACTGCTGCAGTATAATCACGTCTGTTTTCTCTTTGGTTGGTATCTTTTTTTCCCCAAATTTATATTCACAAACAGTAAATAAAATTCCTATACGATATTTGCACGATATTGCAGCTCTTTCTGTATAACTAATTTGACGTCGTAGGGGTAGAGGAATATAATTAATTATTGTAAATATTGATTGATCAGATAATAGCTGTGGCATTACTAAACATCTCTGTAATGTACCTCATAGAAGTTGCCAGATACACAAAGCGAGATAGCTTTGATATTGACAAGTATTGTGAGTCAGATAACAGGACCAGGTTCAGGAGTCTGAACACACAATTAAAACAAAGCAAAGTATTGCCAGCAGTGACCACATTCCCAGATTCCTCTCCAGACTCGGCCACAACACAAGGGTTTATACAGAACCAGGAGAACCGGCCGAGAAGTTCAGCAGATTTTCTACGAATTGGTGGCCTTGGAAATGGGACGAACGTGGATATTTGCACTCAGGAATCTTGGAATACAGGCTTGGCTGCGGGTGGAATTATTTTGGGAATAATACAAATCCTTGTGGCTGGATTATGTCCCGTTGTAAGTTAAACCATTTTACCTAATTTTATTATACAGTTATCAAAGCTGCTGCTCGTTTGCTCGTTAATTATTATAATCAAATCTCCATAACATGTTTTCAACTAATTTTGAGCATTTAATTTATTTTGACGTTGACAGTGCATAGAGAACGTGTGGGAGTTTTGGGTCATCTTTCATATATTCTTCTTCGCAGGAGCCGTAACCATTATATCCCTTTATTTTGGATATGTTAAAGACCCCCTAGAGGCCACCTACAGGGATGCTGCCAAGCTTCCATTCTTACAGGATTATGCGTATAATTATGCGAAACGTGGTTACACCATTACGATCGTATTTTTAATAATATTATTTATGAATTCTATCTACAGTGTCATGGGCATTATTATCGTGGTCGCGGCTTACTCATGTCGTCACCCAGAAGAAAATGATATTAACTGGGGTTAAAAGTTGAAACCCCTTTTTTCCCCGTACTTTTTCCACGACACAATAGGGCACGCCTTGACTGTGGCGATTACTCTATCACATAGATAATTGTATAACTCATTATCATTTTATTTTCAATTAAAGAATGTTTGAAGTTGAAATCTTCCTTAGTAAACCTTTCATTATTTGCCTCTCACTTGAAAATGACAAATAGATCAAGCATACTACTTACTACTTAACAATAATTACGGCAAAATGAATTTTCAATTAGGTTTTTAATCTAGGCATGGCCTGTGCCCTGTGCCACTACTGCTTGCTTTAAATGAAGAATCAAAATAAAATAACTCATATCTATTTTTAGCTAAAAACAATATCAGCTATCTACAAAAATATTCAAATATGTCTTGAGAGCATTTATATAGAACATTTTGCAGTTTTCAAAAATATAGAATTAGAAAATTTTACACCTTTTCGAAAACATGGAATTAGAACATTTTGCACCTTTTCGAAAAAATGGAATTATAAACTTTTGTACCTTTTCAAAACATGGAATTAGAACATTTTGCACCTTTTCAAAAACATGGAATTAGAAATTTTTGTACCTTTTCAAAAACATGGAATTAGAAAATTTTGCACTTTTTCGAAAACATGGAATTAGAAATTTTTGTACCTTTTCAAAAACATGGAATTAGAACATTTTGCATCTTTTCAAAAACATGAAAATAGAACATTTTACTTTTTTAAAAAACCCCTAATTAAAATTGTACGGATGTTTCTCATTTTGTTTTTATGACATAGCTTATTTCATTTTGCTGTGTAGTCGTAATTATTATAGTGGTCGAAAAATATGTAAATTCATCAAAAACGGTATCAGCCGTCAAACGTCAAAAGTCAAACGATTACAATAACGTAGTATAGAAAGCTCTTAACATTAAAAAAAAAGCAGCAGTGACAATCTCCTAATATCACTATAACAGAGCGCACATATAACCGAAAACATACATTATTATGTACTTTTACTATTATGACTATTACTATAATATATTTTTCAAACGCTTAACTATATAATCAATACTATTACTCAATCCAAGGATCAATTCATTTTTTGTATAATTACGAATGTATCTATGTATCATGAAGGGGTTGTAAGGGCCAAAGGCCACATATCAACTAGATGAAATAAATATATATATATATATAGAAAGCTAAACGTGGTATGGTAAGTACGTATTTATCCTTGTTGATTTCCATTCAATTTTTCCGAAGCCTGATTGGTTAGGTTAGCGGATTAGGGATGGTCGATGTCGTGCTGGCGATTTTGCCAGGTATAAGCTGAGTGATCACTGGCCGAGTCATCCCTATAAAAATCACCGTGTGCCTTCCTTCTGTTTTCAGTTGACATTTGACACTTCATGTCAGAACGTCTTGTGTTTCGTCTTCAGTTGGTTAGCATTACTAATAGTTTGATGTTGACGTTACATTTGTTGAAGCTGTGTTTTACTGCGTATTATTATAAAATTAAGATATTTCGACCCATCTGAATAAGTGGCTGCATTTTTCATTAGTAAACTATCTCGGGTAGGAAATTAATTAATCGGAAATAATTTCTTATAAAGTCAGTGTTTATTTTGTTACCAAAGCCGAGGTAAATTCTTGTGCGTTAAGAAACCTAGAAAACTCTTAATACTTTTTGTGTCTTAATTATGGATACAGCTAATCCATCAGAATCTATCATTCTTGGTAACGGAGAGACTGTACGCGTTGACAATTCCAAGTCAGATTTGTCTTCGTATTTAAAAGAGCATAAGATGTGGTCTACTGTGAAATTAAACAAGTGGGCTGTGATTGTTTCTTCGCCAGATGAATCAAAAATTGACGAATTTATTCAAACGATTAGAAACGCTGGCAAGCCTTTAGGCTTCATCATTTCCAAGCCCAAAGTGTAAGTATAATATGAATACTACCTACCTACCTACTTATTAGTATCTACTTATTCCTAACTTATTTTATTTCAATATTTGAGTAGTAAGCTTTTGTATATAATATTGTCTATAATAATTACTATTGCTGCGAATTGTCTAGAGTGGATGTTAATTTTCGTTTAAATTGTCAGTGCGATTTCAACAAGGATATTGTATTTGAATTTAATTTTAATGCAGAACAAAAATGTTGTCTTTATTTTATTTAAATCTGAATATAGTACTACAATTTTGCCAATTGAAAATATGACTGTCAGTTCCTTCAAGAAGTTCATCCAAATTGCAACTAGCAAGATCCGCAGCTTTCAGTTGATTTTCATTGTCCTCCCTGATGAAATGAAGGGTATCTACGAATGTGCCAAGAATGAGCTGAGTTCTCGCATCGGTTTACTATCTCAGTGTATTTTGTCAAAGGATTTGAGGAGGGAAGAACTGGAGGACTTCTGTACGAAAATTGTCATTAAAATGAACGCTAAGCTTGGCGGTATTCCATGGACGGTGGACATTCCAATTAAAGTAAAAATTGAAGCCTTGGATTCCTTGAAAAATATTTGTCATTTTTATTGTTTTAAACCTTTTATAGAAATATTAAATTAAAAGCAAATGCTGATGATTTAGATTTTTCATGTGATAACATAACAATGTAGCTATTTCTAACTTGACTAATTTTATTGTATGTTTGGATGGTGGTTGGTGGGTGTTGCAGAAAATGATGACCGTAGGCTACGACGTTTACCATCATGGAAAGGTAGTTACAACGAAGAGTGTGGGTGCTTCCGTGTCATCTTCTTCACCATCCCATACCTCGTTCTACAGTAACGTGTCGTTTTTCTCCACACAAGACGAGATGTCAAGAAACGTCGTGGATAGCTTGTTGAGTGAGTCCAAAGATTATTTTGCTTGATTTTCGTGGTTTATTTTTATTTTATGATGTTTATCCTCCTAAACTCTCATTTTTGCATTGTTTTATATAATTTTCCATTTATTTCACATCATCTGTACTGGCACTACTGGCAGAGAGCTTACTAGCCTACTCCAAGAAAAACAAAAGTGAGCTATGCGAAAACATCCTATTTTATAGGGACGGTGTGGATCAAGTTCAGCTGGAGTTGATTTTACAAGCTGAGCTGACACTAGTTCTGGATGCGTTGGACAGAATGTACAGCCAGTGGAAACGCCCTAGTCCAAAGCTCACTTTCGTTGCGGTGTCCAAGAATATTTATTCTTCACATTTTCTGAAAATGCTACAAGAAGGTCAAGCTGAAATTCGTAGTCTAGGAGCTAACTTTGCGTCTCTAGCAGGACCGGAAAGGTAAACGCCATAAATTATACATTTCTACCTTAAATCCTCTAATTCAATGCGTGGGTGTCTCTAATAGAACGCGGGGGGGGGGGGGGTTCATTTCATATAGGGTATAGTCTTCTAATTGTGATCGGTCCGGTAATTGTGATCGCTCAGTTTTTAACAGGAAAACGTCAGCGACTATTTTAAAAGTATTTACAGCACGGAAGAACTAGCGCTATTCTTTGATATAGGAAAGTCATATACTGTCAGTGTTAACGTTTTCCTGTTAAAAATCGAGCGATCACAATTACCGGACCGATCACAATTACCCACCTCTACCCTACTTTAAAATTACGTGCTATAACGGGGGTCTCTAATATAACGCGGGGGGTAAACTTCCGAGTTTTAATACAACACGGGGGTCGTTCGATTCATAGTATTTACGGTAAGTACGGTAACTTTGTTTTGAATTTTTCAGTTGTTTCATTTTTTTGTGGGTTTTTCAATTTTACTTAATTAATTGTAATTTTATTGTTTGCTTGCCTATATTTTTAGTAATGACTTCTATCTGATTAATCCGACTGCTGGACAAGGTATTGGGAGTCCGACGTACTTCAAGGTGCTTCATGATGGGAGCAATTTGGGCCAAGAAACGATCCAAGAACTTACGTTCAGAATGTGTCATTTGTACCGGGCGTCTCCCGTTGAGACTCCGACTGTCCCTGCAATGTGTACATATGCGAGCAAATTAGCAAGTCTGACTGCCAACGTCATTGGAGATGTTAGCAAGGAAGAACTCTCCAATTCATTGCATTTTCTTTAAATTAATTTAAAACCATTCTCATTTTTCGCTCGTTGTGTACTTACTTGATCATTAATTATTATTAACCTTACATTAAAAATTAAAATTAACAGTACAGCGAGGGTTAGGTACTGTATGCATCACTATGCACCTACAATTTTAGTACTATGTATGTAATAATTTTATAATTTGATGAATTTATTGATTGGCTTGTCCTATTGATGGGGTAATGTATTAGAAAAACTATTTGTATCAATTGTATTGTATCTACACTATTAATAAAATCCGACATAGAAATAATTTGAATCATTATCTTCATTTTCTTACTGCATAATCAAAAATATGTTTTGAGAGTTCAACTAGGCAGACGTTACAAAGTCATATATATTATATATAAGGAAATAAAGGAAATTTTTGAAAGATATCGGCGAAATTCCAGTTTACGTCTGATTCTGATTCTGCTGAAAAGCACTACTCAGGAATAATTCCCCGTTAATAATTTCATAGTACTTGGTACAGCGGCCAGAGTCAGAGTCAGGAACCTTCGTTTTCGTTGTCGTAACATTTAAATCCATAAAGTAATAAAGTTGAAGATCAGAAATACTTGTGGTAATGTCAACCTGTGTGTGCATGAAACGAAGTTAAGAAATTACATTACGACATTGTTAGAAACATTCTTGCTAGCTACGTCGGCTATATAGCTATAAATACAGTCACGTACACATTAAGGTAACTAATTGTTAAATCTAAATCTCCCACTCTCAAGTACTTGTCGTTAATAATGCAATACCAAATTAATCAGATAAATCTACACAAATACTATAATATCATTTGACCGGGATGTCCCTTCTTGCGTATTCCATAATTATTGGGCAATGAATATGATGAATGATTTTATTGTGATTTTGTATGTAGTAATAATGACAATATTTCCTAATGAAACATGTTTCAACTTTACAGCTGAAATATTAATTCTGTAACATGCAAATGTAGCCGATTGAGTTGAAAAATGTGCAAGACATTTGAAACATGCAAAGTAATTAGTAGGTATATGTACTTACCTTCTATTTTCTATATACATAATATGATTATAATGTATGCGAGTGCATCGATCTACATTTTATTATTCAGCATAGTTAATTAATATTTTGAGAATAATTATAGTATCCATGTAAGTTACTACTCAGAATTTATTTAGCATTATTAATGGTATTTCGTACAATTTGAATTCCTGTAATTTAAAATGTCCAGCACCGATTTCATGGAAACCACAGAAATCACTTTTATTACTAGATATATCGAAATTTGAAATACCCAGAGCGTTTCTTCGAATGATTTTCAGTATCGCACTGTACTCAGGATTGTGCGGATGCGATATCCATTTTCTAGAGAACACCATGAATGAACACTATTGTAGTATACAACTACCTCAGAAACCAGAAACCTAATGTACCTACCTACCTAATAATCTACATTCCTAATCCATAGATAGATATGTGACATTAAGTTCCCGCTATATACGTGCTTGCTTATTTAGGTAAACTAACTATCACTATCAGTCACAATTGCTGTATAACTCAGGTAATAAAACCATTTAAAAACCATCTAGGAACTATGTATATACATACACTGGTATCGCCAGTGTTCGTAGTGCCGTTTTCGGAGTGTCCTGTTTTCGTCGGGAATTGTTCGTAAGTCAGAAGTTCGTAGTGTGTTTTTTTTCGTTAGGCGTGTTTCGTAGTCTGAATATTTGGTATGTATGCAGATGTATTAATTTGTATGATATCTAATTACAAGTTATTTGCATTTGAGTCATTTGAATTTCATAAAAGAAGTGCAATAAAAAAACAAGTCCTGTACTAGGTAAAAGTCAGAGCACTGCTTAGTTCTGTATCAGCCTCTGCTAAGGATGAATTCGTCTTCAGAAGTTAGGGTTGTAGGATTATTCCTACCCGGACTTTTCCTACCCGGACTATTCCTACCCGGATTATTCCTACCCGGACCTTTCCTACCCGGGCTTTTCCTACCCACGACCAAACCTAGGACTTTTCCTACCCATGTACAAAAAAAGAAACTACACATCGCGCAAAGATATACCCACAGAATACAACGTTATTACCTATATGTTTTGCTGTTCTTTCGTCCTTTATCAATTCATGTAGATTATAATACTTTTGAGTGTTGTCTTACACCATCTTTTTCAGTTTTAATGTTAGGGATAGTTTACGTAAATTAACATAATTAATTAAAGACAATAGTCGGTATTATTTATAAAAACTTATTTAAATGAAGTATTTATTCTTAATTTAGTAATAATTTAATACACTCGTTTGACACTGCCGCGTTATTACGGTACACTCATAAATAGTAATACTTGTTTATTGTTTCATGGTCATGGGTAGGAAAAGTCCTAGGTAAGGTCGTGGGTAGGAAAAGTCCGGGTAGGAAAAGTCCGGGTAGGAATAATCCGGGTAGGAATAGTCCGGGTAGGAAAAGTCCGGGTAGGAAAAGTCCGTTTACCGAAGTTAGTGATTTTTAATTTGAAAAGCCAGATTATTTGGACAACCCTATCTGTCAGGTTCCTATCAGTTTTTCCTTGTTCGTGGATGAAAAATTCGATCAGTACTGGCAAGGGTTGACATTCTTGCGTATAACTTTTGTGACATACCTCGAAGGAACGAATGCCAATGACGTCAATGACTTGAGTCTTCACCGCGTTTAGTTTTTTTCGATTTTTTTTTCACTTTCAACACTGTCGTCGCTGTCGTACTGGGGTTGTCCAATTATCCTGGCTTTTCAAATTCAAAATCACTAACTTCTAAAGACGAATTCATCCTTAGCAGAGGCTGATACAGAACTACATAAGCAGTGCTCTGCCTTTTACCTAGGACAGGACTTGTTTTTTTATTGCACTTCTTTTATGAAATTCAAATGACTCAAATGCAAATAACTTGTAATTAGATATCATACAAATTAATACATCTGCATACATACCAAATATTCAGACTACGAAACACGCCTAACGAAAAAAGACACACTACGAACTTCTGACTTACGAACAATTCCCGACGAAAACAAGACACTCCGAAAACGGCACTACGAACACTACCCAATCCCATACACTTTACCCTGATATGGGGTCTTGCAATTATTACGTCATATTAAAATCGTCGATTTTTACCTTCCCCCTCTAAAATCATTAAAAACCATTACTCTTGCTCCCTTACGGCTACATGGACATCTTTTACGATTTTTTAAATATTAAAAGGACATCCTTAAAATTACATTGGATGCAATAACGAATTCTTTAAAATATCCTCGGGAGGAAATCTTTAAAATATCCTTGGTGTAGTATGCAACGCGAGGAAACGTTTCAGATGCCCACGTAAAATATGACGCCAATGTCGCTACTGCCCCACCCCCTCCTTCGTGTCATTTTTCGTCATTATTCTGAAATCCCACCCCCAATAAATTGTATGGCGTAATAATTGCAAGACCCCTATTCGTATAATTAGTACTTTTAGAATAAGAAGCGTGTATCAGAGAATGAATTTAGATTATTTTAGTCATGTGTTTACCACGTAATCCTTCGATATTAGGCTGAAACTAAAAATTGACACTGATTTTCATGTTTTCCTATTTTGATGAATTTGATGAGATTGTAAATGCTATACACTGGATCAAACTAGAAATTCATCGTTTTTTAAACAAAAGCAAATTAAACAATCTAAATTCATTCTCTGATATATACTTGTGATTTTATACACTAGCAATTTGCCATACATTCACCCTATTTTCTAAAAGATTATGAAATGGAGCCTAATTACTTGCACCCCTTGTATCTATTTATTATCGAGAATGACTGAACCTACCTTATTTGTACATTCACAGCACATAAGGGGTCGTCCATAAGTTATGTCATGGAAATATCCTGATTTCTAGGACCCTATGACCAGCATAACTATTACGAAAATGGCTAGCTGTAGCATAGGATACCTTTCAAAATCCAAGTTGACCCATTGAACCAACCCGTGGCATCATTTAGGGACGATCCATTATTAATCTATTTAAATCTATAGACATTATGCGCCATTAAGTTACAGTGCAGCGGTACGTATTTGCTTGCTGAAACTAAGTCGCCATGTTATTAACTCACGTAATAAAATCATTAAAAAACTATCTTGGAATATACCCCAAAATATCATATAATCAATTAATACTTTCAAAATCAGAAATGTATCATAGAAGAGAATGAATTCAGATTATATTGCTCGTGTTCGCCACTTAACCCTTCGTTATTACTGATTACTGATTATACGAAACTGATTTCTGTTTTCTTATTTTCATATAATATTCGATTGTATACTGGATCAAACTTGAAAAATTCACCATTTGTAATCTAGGACTAAACATGATTTATATAATAAACAAAAGCAAATTAATCTAAATTCATTCTCTGATACAACAACACGTTGTGATTCACGCTCATTATTGAACACGAAACCTGAACTAATTACTTAAGATTGCGATGTACCTATCGATTCTTGCAAATGTGCAATTAAGTAGTGATAATAACTCACATGCATTTCAGGAGATACAAAATAGTGGGGATTGTTGTGTGAGGAATTATAATAAATAGCAACAAGTTTGACCGACAACAACAACCAGTCATAAAGACAGACCCTCTCAGTTACTACCTCATAAGAGCAACTCCGCTCTGTGTCATTATTGTAATATCGAATTTCGTTCAAAGTTGTGTACTATAATAAATTATTATTTATTCGTACATATTTTACCTTTATTTTTATTGCAAAAGTTTGGAAAATCCTAAACCGTTCACAATGAAAGGAATCACCGCAGTTGGTTGTGCAGTTATCGTAGCTTTCGTGGCTTGCTCCCTGTCATCTGTTGAAGCTAAAACAGGTAAAAATTTTGTGTGGATAATTAACTTTAAAAAGTTGGATTTGAAAGGTAATTTAGTATTTAAACTTTAGCGTTCCGCTGTGGCTATTTATGGTATTCGAATATGCCGTCAAAAGCGAATATTGCTGATATTATTTAAATATTTACAAAACCCTCGTGTTTTTAATACATATTTAATTTAGATTTTAAAATTAATAATTAAAAGCCGCTAAATTGACTATATAGTAATTATTCGCGTACTGTGATTATTTATTCATTTATTACTGCGTATTTATAGACAAGCTGCTAGTTCCTCCACAAACCGAAAAATCACAAGGAAATTCTCCAGCAGAACTCACTAAATCTGTGACGGAACCTGAATCTGCAATTGCTGAAAATAAAAACACCGGGCTAAGTGATGGGACCAGTAGTATTGGTCAGGTGAAACACATCTTGAAAAAAAGAGATGAGGTAAGTATACTTTACTTTTAGTCTTTTTCCTACCAAATTATTTTTCGTTTTACACAACTGTCAGTATGATTTGACAATTCAGAAAACTGAAAAATTGTACGAGCAGCGAGATGTCAGTAAAAAACAAGAGACTGAGCCTTTGTTTTCTTTATTAATTTGTTTAGATTTCCGACTACGAAGGTTGGGAAAATAAGAAAAGGAAGTAAAATGGAGCTGTGTATATCAAATCAAATCATACCCCAACACCAGAGCGAAAACCAAAAACACCGCTTCACTGCCAACAATAGCGATTACGATTAAGATTAGTAATCGATTACTTTAAAATTATTTTTATATACTCAGTGAAATTATTTCAAAACTGTCAAAATTATTTATGCAGAGCAGCAAATATTTGTTTTTATCTGAAAATTACATTTATTATACATCAAGTTCTATCTATTTTGCATTAGGAAGTGCATTTATTTAAGTAGATGAGACGATTATTAATATTAGCTATGTTTATTACGTAACCCCTGCAGGGGCTTTAAAACTACTTATTATAAAACTTACAAAGACGAATAAAGCTGTCAATCTACTAAAATGCAAATATTTTATTAAGTTACTTATAAACGGCTAACCGTAGCTGTACTTAAAGTTAGTTATAACTTGGCGTTGTAGTATTTTGCAGTAAAAAATTTAAACATTGAAATAATTATTTAATTACCGAATGTAAAATATCAAAAGGGTACACACACACACAAAATGCCGGGTATGCATGAAGGGTGAACCCAAGGTACAAATTCCTTAAATTAAATTTTTTAGATTGGACAGCAATGGATAAATGTTGGTCTAGACTATAAAATGTCTGGTAGGAATCTGTGACCGTATCGGGCATGGAACCGATAAGGTACATAATATTTTTGAAGGCCATCCGAAAATAATTATTTCGCTGAAGTATTCGTACCGCATTATTAATTATCTTTTGAGAGTAATGCTACCATGCAAGTATTAAGTACTACTCAGAATGCATTATTAAATATTTATATTAGTCGTATTTCGTACAATTTGAATTCCTGCAATTTAAAATGCCCAGCACCGATTTCATCGAAACCGCAGAAATCACTTTTATTACCAGATATATATAAAGAAATAACCAAGACCCAGAGCATTTCTTTGAATGGGTTTCATTATCGCACTGTTCTCAGGAGTGTGCGGATGTGATATCCATTTCTATAGACATAAACCATGAATGAACCCTTTTGTATTTAGTTTACACGTACCTCCGGCCAGAAACCTAATAAAAAATAAAATAATCTACATTCGTAATCCAGAGATATGTGACATTAAATTCCCGCTATATACATACGTGCTTGCTTTCTTATTAGACTGACTATCAGTCACCATTATTAACTCACGTAATAAAACCATGTAAAAACCATCTTCGCACTATATGAACTATACACTAATATGAGATCTTGCAATTATTACGTCACATAAAAATCGTTAATTACCACCCCCCCCCACCCCCCCCCCCCCCCCCCCGCCTCCTAAAAACATCAAGAGCCATTTCTTCGTACCGTCGTTTCTTACGGTTACATGGACGATGTTAAAGGTTTTTTAAATACCCCAAGGACATCCTTAGAATTCCTTTGAGTTCAACATGGACATCTTTAATATTTCCTTGAGTTCTAGAACGGCATGTTTAAAACATCTTTTGGTTCTTAAAGGACATCTTTATAGTTTCCTTGGGTTCTACAAGGACGTCATAAAAGTTTCCTTGGGTCCCAAAAGGACATCATTATAGCTTCTTCGGGTTCTAAAAGGAAATCTTCGCAGTTTCCTTGGGTTCTAAAAAGACATCTATATAGTTTCTTTGGATTCCAAAAGGGCATCTTTACAGTTGAAAAGGACTTCTTTATTTATAGTTTCCTTGGGTTCAAAAAAGACATCAGTATAGTTTTTTGTTGGAAAGTACATCTTGATTTTTTTATAAGAACATCATTCAGATATCCTTGGGATATAAAAGGAAATCATTTCCTTGGGTAACGGCATAAATACAACTAATTTTGAAATTGGATATATGCAACCCGAAATAACGTTTCAGATAATTACTCGTGTAAAATATGACATCAATCTCTCGTTGCCATATTCATCATTATTCTGAAACCCCTCCCTCCCCCCAATAAATTGTATGGCGTAATAATTGCAAGACCCCTATTCATATAATTAGTACTTTTAGAATACGAAGTCTTTATCGGAGAATGAATTTAGATTAGTTTGCTCTTGTGTTTACCACTTAACCCTTCGATATTAGACTGAAACTGAAAACTGACACTGATTTTTCTCCTTTTCTATTTTGATGAGATTGTAAATATTATACACTGGAACAAACTAGAAATTCATCGTTTTTTAATCTACATCAATGATTATTCCTATTTATAATAAACAAAAGCAAATTAAACAATCTAAATTCATTCTCTGATATACTAGCAATTTGATATACCAGCAATTTGCCATACATTCACCCTATTTTCTAAAAGATTATATGGAATGGAGCTTGCTAATTTACTCGCACCCCTTCCATCTATTTAATCTATACTATCATTTTCAGTGACCCAAGCCGTTCACGCGATGTTAAAGTGATTACAGGGGGTGGGTGGGTCAAAAAATGGAGTTAATTAATTTGGAGTTAATCATTTTAGGACTCTCCCTAGCACATAATTAATCCACGGTCATGTGTCACTATATTTTACCGTGGTACGCACGTACTTTTTACTAAACAAAGTCGCCATTATTATTAACTCACGTAAAAAATCATTTAAAAACCATCTTGGAATATACCCCAAAATATATCTTATAATTTATTGATGCTTTAAGAAAAAGAAATGTATCACAGCAGAGAATGAAGTTATCTAGATTATTTTGCGCATGCTCACCACGTGATTTTTCATTATTATGAGTTGTATGAAACTCATTTCTGTTTCCTTATTTTCAAAAAAGTATGCGATTGTATACTGGATCAAACTCGAAAAATTCATCATTTATAATTTAGGACTAAAGATGATTTATATAATAAACAAAAGCAAATTAATCTAAATCCATTCTCTGATACAACAACACGTTGTCATTCACGCTCATTATTGAACACGAAACCTGAACTAATTACTTAAGATTGCGATGTTCCTATCAATTCTTGCAAATGTGCAATTAAGTAGTAGTGACAACTTACACGTATTTCAGGAGCTACAAAATGCAGGTGTGATTGTTGTGTGAGGAATTCTAATAAATAGTCACAAGTTTGACCGACAACAATAAACAGTCATAAATACAGACCATCTCAGTTACTACCTCATAAGAGCAACTCCCCTGTTTGCAAGATCGAATATTATTCCTAAAGTTGTGTACCATAATTTCTATTTAATTTTATTCGTACTGTAGCAGACTAAAATACAGGTAAGTATAATTTTGTAAATATAATAATATTAGTATTAGTATGTAATAATAATTAGGAATAGGATTAGTTTGTGTAGTTTAGTATTATTTATTTATTTAGGAACAACGGGGGCAAATCGTAGTAGTAGTACTTAATATAGTAATTAGTTATAGTGTTTAGTAGTAGTTAGTAGGTAGTCTTAATTTTAGGAATATAATAATGTAATTTTTATTTGTAGGTACCACCAAACACTGGGAAACCACAAGAGAAGACAGCAGGACCCTCCAGAAATCTTCAGGACACCGGTAGGTAAGTTTAATTTGAGAGAAAATGTAATTTTTATTTTTTTATTTTAGGATCAGGAGATGACGGACCGCAAGAAGACCGAAGCCGAAAATCCAAGTGAGGAGGGAGAGAAAATCAAGAATGATTTTCTCTGTGTTGTTTTGTGTGTGTGTGTCTAGTGTCGTTGTGTGTGTAGTGTGGTTTTGGTGAAGAGGAGAAGTTCAATGTCATGTCGTGCTCTGATTAGTCGGTTGACCCAGTAGCGAGTCAACCGGCTAATCAAAACACGACTGTGAATCGAGGCGGGAGGGATTGTTGATGATTGACGGCGGATGCAACCGCTATGGTTGCATCCGACCGTCACATTACCCTCCCTGTCTCCAAAGATTTGGTGTCCTCACCAAAGAGGTAGTAGGGAAGTACCGGGGGAGTAATATTAACGTACGTTAAGATAAAGAAATTGAGTATTATCTATTACAAATGTTATAAAGTTATATTATTTTAATATGTAATATTATTTTATCAAACTAGACCATAGTAAAGAACAACAAGAATGAATCACTTAAAACCATCAAACTAATAACATATAATAGGTAATGAACAACAATGAATTGAGTACTGATATAACAACGAGATGAACAAAATTCTAACCTAAGATAGGTATTATACTATTATCATTGTATTATCTAATTATGTCTAACTATTTGATAAGGGATTAGAGGTACAAACCGTAAAATTAACTATAACTTATTATACGATAGAGGGACCGGGGGATTATTGCTAAGTAAATACTAGACTAAGAAAATAGTTATATACTACAAGAATGACATCATGAACAATTAAAGATTAACCAAGGCCATCAGGCAAGTAATAATATAATTATTGAATATTAAATCTACAGTAACCTAGAATAATGCGTAATTCTATTATAAGTCGACTATCTAATTATATCTTATTATTTTATAAGGGTGTTCCACGGGGATAGGTAGGGTATGAAACCGCTCTCCGCGGTACGTATATGCCCTTTCACCGAAGGGACAGTCTCGCGCGTAATGAGATGCCCTACAAATAAAGCAGACAACCTCTCCGTTCTCGGTAAAAAGAGCGGACTTGGATGCCTTTAGGGGACAGTCCCTGTAGTAATGACCTGGGCGATCGCAGCTAGGACAGGTAATCTGAGTAATTACCCCAATTTCGTGAGGAGAGATTTCCAACAACGAAGCTCTCCGCTTTGCAGGTCTAATGATGACCTCGGTGGCAAATGGGTCTGCGGCTACAGTTTCCTGATACTTTATTGTAGAAGTATCTGGTCTACGTGTGACGACAGATTTAATTGGTACGGGATCATTGGAGAGTACAAATTTTATAGGAACACCCAGTTTGGTTGTGGAAATTGATTCGTAGGGCTTTCTAAAGGGGATATAATCAGTTACAGGGACTGGTTGTAGACACCCTTGATTTTCCTTGCCAAGGCCATCTCCCAATTTGTACGTATCTCCTGACATTTTCTTCATCATCGTAAGAGCAATCGGGGGAGGGGAATAAGTATTGTTCATCGCTGCGCGTGTTTCTTGGGTTACAATAGGTTGTATGGTTTTACTAACCGTAGATGGGGAATCGTAATTAATGGGACCTTGACTATTTCGAGGAATGTACCTAGGCTCGGGGGACGTTGCGGGGGTGGAATGGTATGAAGGAAGTGCTGATAATGGGGAGGAAGGACGGTGATTAATTCGTCGCTCAGCAGCAGTTGCTTGAAGGGCAGCTTCTAACCCAAAAAAGTCTTCGTATTCGGGAGAGAAAGGGTCCGTAGGAGTATCGAAGTTATCAGCCAAGAGATCCTGATCGAAGATGTTAGTAAGATCCATCTAGAAAATTAAAGTTTGATTAGGTAATTGCTTGTTATTGAGAAGGTAATGCGAGGGTAAGGACGCCAAGGGAAGGAATGTTAATTATTCGGGGAGTACCTATTTAAATGGACGCCCTTATTTGGTCGTGTGCTTCGCCTTAATAACGGGGTAGGTAATTTATTAGGTGAACTAGTATAAGATTTATCGATAGGCATTTCGGATCGAGATGATTCATGTTCATTTGAATGTGGTTGTGTCTGTACTGTATCATTGTTAGTTTGCAATTGGTGATCAGTGGATGTCAAAGTGTGTGTACTTGAGTGTAATGGGCTGGGATTGTGATCAGAACTCCTGTCAGAGTCCTGGTCTTGGAGTGTGTGGAACGGTTTTAATTGATCAATATGTACTTGTCGATTCCGTCCTGCAATTAGTTTGCCTTCAGGCGTGCAAGGAGAAATTAATACTGTAACTTCCCCTATTCGTTCCATTATTTTGAAGGGCCCAAAAAATGGAGGATTAAACTTAGGAAAAGGCCCACCCTTCTTAGTGAAATTACATAATAAAACCAAATCTTCCGTCTTATAAGAGTGTTGTTTATGGGTAGCCGCATGAGCAAGAATTCTCTTTCTTTGTCTTTCTAATGTTCTATTGTTAGCAATAATTAAATTATCCTGTTGTTTGGTACATTTTTGGTCGGGGGTTAAGTCACTATTCATATTAATAGAGGGAAGTTCAAGATCAATGGGTATTCGGGGAACTACTCCAAAAACTAGATGATGTGGTGAAAAACCAGTAGTTTCATGTATTTGCGAGTTTATTGAAAAGGTAGCCCTAGGGAGAAGTTGATCCCAGTTACAATGGTTGGCCTGGATATATTTTCTAATGTAGCGCTTAATAGTTTTATTCGAATTTTCACAATTGCCGTTACTGGCTGGGTGGAACGGGGAGGAAAATATTAAATTAATATGGTTTTGGGCACAAAAGGACTTAAACTCACTTCCTGAAAAGTGCGTACCGTTATCGAGGACAATATTTTGAGGCCAGGAAAATTTATAGAGAAGGTTATTAGTAATGGCTTTAATAACGTCCTGACAAGTACAATTTGGGGTAGGAACACACAGAACATACCTTGTTGCTAGACAAATAATTGTTAGTGCGTATTTATTTCTATATCGACTTTGAGGCATGGGTCCAATAAAATCAATAGCTACGCGCGTAAATTGTTTTGTCGGGGGTGCAATGCAATGCATGGGACCAGGGGCCTTGACGTTTTTATCATTGAAGCATTGGCAAGTGTAACAGGCTTTGCAAAAGGCCTTGATTTCTCTATGCATATTTTTCCAGTAGTAACGTTGTCGTAAAGTACACAATGTCTTATAGAATCCATGGTGTCCCCCCACAGGTGAGTTGTGAATAGCCTCCATTACCTTATATTTAAGAGCGGATGGAATAATTAATTTCCAGAGGTTACCGGGGACCTTAGAATTAGATCTATATAAAATACCATTGAATAGGGCGTAGTCCTTATAGAATATTTTTGGACTATTTATCTTGGCCATTCCCCGTATGCGTGATATAAGTTTTGAAAGGTGTGAGTCTGCAGCTTGTTTAATCACGAATGCTTGTTGTTGAGTATCGTTGCAGTAAGTAAATATTGGTTCGGTGAGTAGATTCTGTTCAGGCGAAAGATCCTCAAAAGGTACTTGGATCTTACGTAAATTAGCCTCGTTTGTTGTATACCGCGAAAGAAAGTCAGCTAAGGGAATTGAATTACCGGGGACGTATTTCATGACTACTTCGTAACCTAAGAGTTTTACTGCCCATCTTATTAACCTAGAGTTAGGGTTTTTCAAGTTATACAACCAGATTAAGCTACTATGATCCGTATGTACCGTAATGTGCCTTCCATAAATAAACGGTCGAAATTCTTCAAATGCATGTACTACTGCTAAACATTCCCGCTCTGTAATTGTGTACGCCCTTTCTACTGCAGATAAGGATCTTGAAGTATATCCTAACGGTCTATAAGGCTCATCGTTAACTCTTTGTTCACATACGGCTCCAATAGCATGTCCTGAAGCATCAGAAATAATACGGATCTCTCCGTCTGGGTGTGGGAAAGTAAGGATCGGTGCTGTGCACAACCTATCTCTAAGATTTGTAAATGCCTCTTCGCATGCTTGTGACCAAATAAATGGAGTATTATCTCTAGTTAAATCTGTGAGAGGACTCGCTATTGTAGCAAAACCCTTGATGAACTTTCTAAGATAATTACATGTACCTAAAAAAGATCTAATTCCCTTCACAGTAGTTGGTCTCGTACACTCTTTGACTGCCTTTACCTTATCTGGGTCTACCTTTACTCCATCTGAGCTAACTACATGACCTAAGTACTTCAATTCATCAAAACAAAAAAAACACTTAGAGGGTTTAAATTTTAGGTTTGCCTGTTGTGCCTTTTTGAGTATTATAGCTAATCGTTCTAAGTGGGTGTCCAAATCGGGGGCAAAGACTAATATATCATCAACGTAACACATTGAAAATTGGTATGCTTGGTTTCCTAATACGTTGAGCATCATTCGTTGGAACACAGCAGGTGAGTTGGCCATTCCATACGGAAGAACTGTTGGTTGAAATTTTCCTAAGGAACACACAAACGCCAATTTCTGTCGTGCCTCTTCGGATAATTTAACTTGATGAAATCCGGATCGGCAATCAAGAGTAGAGAACACTCCCATTCCTTCTAAACGCTCCAAAGTTTCAGATAACACTGGTAATGGAAATCGATCTTTTCGTATCTGCAAATTTATTAATCTAAAATCTATTACCATTCTTTTGGTACCATCCGCTTTGTCTACAAGAAACACTGGGCTACTATATGGTGATGTTGACTCTTCAATAAATCCCAGCCTGAGATCCTCAAGGACTTGACGTTCAACTTCTTCACGTTCTTTTGGTGCAAGCCTGTAAGGTCGCAAATGTACCGGTGGACTTGATCCAGTATCAATATCACACACTACTCCCTTTACCGTACTTAATTCTTCATCGCTAAACGCAAAGGCGGTGCGTCTGTTTTCGCTCTGAAAAAAATTTATTACCTTTGCTTTATCCTCTTCAGTAAATTTAGGTGAGATAGGGGGAAAATGAAGAAGGTCTAATTCTTCCTTAGTAAAAGAGGTCGGGTGGTTAATGTTAGGTACGTCTTGAGCACAGTATTGAATACTTGACAATTCATCTAAAGTACCAAACAACGGCAGTCTTGGTAGTGTGGCGACATCCTTACTGAAATTAACAACGTAGGTTTCTGCTCGTCCCCTCTTAACTGTTATTACTGAATTGCCAAGTGCTACATTTGTCTTTATACGGTCATTTGGGGAGATAACAAAATCACCGTTCACCGAGTCGTCCGTGTAAACCGTAACTCTCTGTATAGAGCGAGGTAATATTTCATATGGTCTAAAAAATGGAGGATTAAACTTAGGAAAAGGCCCACCCTTCTTAGTGAAATTACATAATAAAACCAAATCTTCCGTCTTATAAGAGTGTTGTTTATGGGTAGCCGCATGAGCAAGAATTCTCTTTCTTTGTCTTTCTAATGTTCTATTGTTAGCAATAATTAAATTATCCTGTTGTTTGGTACATTTTTGGTCGGGGGTTAAGTCACTATTCATATTAATAGAGGGAAGTTCAAGATCAATGGGTATTCGGGGAACTACTCCAAAAACTAGATGATGTGGTGAAAAACCAGTAGTTTCATGTATTTGCGAGTTTATTGAAAAGGTAGCCCTAGGGAGAAGTTGATCCCAGTTACAATGGTTGGCCTGGATATATTTTCTAATGTAGCGCTTAATAGTTTTATTCGAATTTTCACAATTGCCGTTACTGGCTGGGTGGAACGGGGAGGAAAATATTAAATTAATATGGTTTTGGGCACAAAAGGACTTAAACTCACTTCCTGAAAAGTGCGTACCGTTATCGAGGACAATATTTTGAGGCCAGGAAAATTTATAGAGAAGGTTATTAGTAATGGCTTTAATAACGTCCTGACAAGTACAATTTGGGGTAGGAACACACAGAACATACCTTGTTGCTAGACAAATAATTGTTAGTGCGTATTTATTTCTATATCGACTTTAGAAAATCCAAGTGAGGAGGGAGAGAAAATCAAGAATGATTTTCTCTGTGTTGTTTTGTGTGTGTGTGTCTAGTGTCGTTGTGTGTGTAGTGTGGTTTTGGTGAAGAGGAGAAGTTCAATGTCATGTCGTGCTCTGATTAGTCGGTTGACCCAGTAGCGAGTCAACCGGCTAATCAAAACACGACTGTGAATCGAGGCGGGAGGGATTGTTGATGATTGACGGCGGATGCAACCGCTATGGTTGCATCCGACCGTCACATTACCCTCCCTGTCTCCAAAGATTTGGTGTCCTCACCAAAGAGGTAGTAGGGAAGTACCGGGGGAGTAATATTAACGTACGTTAAGATAAAGAAATTGAGTATTATCTATTACAAATGTTATAAAGTTATATTATTTTAATATGTAATATTATTTTATCAAACTAGACCATAGTAAAGAACAACAAGAATGAATCACTTAAAACCATCAAACTAATAACATATAATAGGTAATGAACAACAATGAATTGAGTACTGATATAACAACGAGATGAACAAAATTCTAACCTAAGATAGGTATTATACTATTATCATTGTATTATCTAATTATGTCTAACTATTTGATAAGGGATTAGAGGTACAAACCGTAAAATTAACTATAACTTATTATACGATAGAGGGACCGGGGGATTATTGCTAAGTAAATACTAGACTAAGAAAATAGTTATATACTACAAGAATGACATCATGAACAATTAAAGATTAACCAAGGCCATCAGGCAAGTAATAATATAATTATTGAATATTAAATCTACAGTAACCTAGAATAATGCGTAATTCTATTATAAGTCGACTATCTAATTATATCTTATTATTTTATAAGGGTGTTCCACGGGGATAGGTAGGGTATGAAACCGCTCTCCGCGGTACGTATATGCCCTTTCACCGAAGGGACAGTCTCGCGCGTAATGAGATGCCCTACAAATAAAGCAGACAACCTCTCCGTTCTCGGTAAAAAGAGCGGACTTGGATGCCTTTAGGGGACAGTCCCTGTAGTAATGACCTGGGCGATCGCAGCTAGGACAGGTAATCTGAGTAATTACCCCAATTTCGTGAGGAGAGATTTCCAACAACGAAGCTCTCCGCTTTGCAGGTCTAATGATGACCTCGGTGGCAAATGGGTCTGCGGCTACAGTTTCCTGATACTTTATTGTAGAAGTATCTGGTCTACGTGTGACGACAGATTTAATTGGTACGGGATCATTGGAGAGTACAAATTTTATAGGAACACCCAGTTTGGTTGTGGAAATTGATTCGTAGGGCTTTCTAAAGGGGATATAATCAGTTACAGGGACTGGTTGTAGACACCCTTGATTTTCCTTGCCAAGGCCATCTCCCAATTTGTACGTATCTCCTGACATTTTCTTCATCATCGTAAGAGCAATCGGGGGAGGGGAATAAGTATTGTTCATCGCTGCGCGTGTTTCTTGGGTTACAATAGGTTGTATGGTTTTACTAACCGTAGATGGGGAATCGTAATTAATGGGACCTTGACTATTTCGAGGAATGTACCTAGGCTCGGGGGACGTTGCGGGGGTGGAATGGTATGAAGGAAGTGCTGATAATGGGGAGGAAGGACGGTGATTAATTCGTCGCTCAGCAGCAGTTGCTTGAAGGGCAGCTTCTAACCCAAAAAAGTCTTCGTATTCGGGAGAGAAAGGGTCCGTAGGAGTATCGAAGTTATCAGCCAAGAGATCCTGATCGAAGATGTTAGTAAGATCCATCTAGAAAATTAAAGTTTGATTAGGTAATTGCTTGTTATTGAGAAGGTAATGCGAGGGTAAGGACGCCAAGGGAAGGAATGTTAATTATTCGGGGAGTACCTATTTAAATGGACGCCCTTATTTGGTCGTGTGCTTCGCCTTAATAACGGGGTAGGTAATTTATTAGGTGAACTAGTATAAGATTTATCGATAGGCATTTCGGATCGAGATGATTCATGTTCATTTGAATGTGGTTGTGTCTGTACTGTATCATTGTTAGTTTGCAATTGGTGATCAGTGGATGTCAAAGTGTGTGTACTTGAGTGTAATGGGCTGGGATTGTGATCAGAACTCCTGTCAGAGTCCTGGTCTTGGAGTGTGTGGAACGGTTTTAATTGATCAATATGTACTTGTCGATTCCGTCCTGCAATTAGTTTGCCTTCAGGCGTGCAAGGAGAAATTAATACTGTAACTTCCCCTATTCGTTCCATTATTTTGAAGGGCCCAAAAAATGGAGGATTAAACTTAGGAAAAGGCCCACCCTTCTTAGTGAAATTACATAATAAAACCAAATCTTCCGTCTTATAAGAGTGTTGTTTATGGGTAGCCGCATGAGCAAGAATTCTCTTTCTTTGTCTTTCTAATGTTCTATTGTTAGCAATAATTAAATTATCCTGTTGTTTGGTACATTTTTGGTCGGGGGTTAAGTCACTATTCATATTAATAGAGGGAAGTTCAAGATCAATGGGTATTCGGGGAACTACTCCAAAAACTAGATGATGTGGTGAAAAACCAGTAGTTTCATGTATTTGCGAGTTTATTGAAAAGGTAGCCCTAGGGAGAAGTTGATCCCAGTTACAATGGTTGGCCTGGATATATTTTCTAATGTAGCGCTTAATAGTTTTATTCGAATTTTCACAATTGCCGTTACTGGCTGGGTGGAACGGGGAGGAAAATATTAAATTAATATGGTTTTGGGCACAAAAGGACTTAAACTCACTTCCTGAAAAGTGCGTACCGTTATCGAGGACAATATTTTGAGGCCAGGAAAATTTATAGAGAAGGTTATTAGTAATGGCTTTAATAACGTCCTGACAAGTACAATTTGGGGTAGGAACACACAGAACATACCTTGTTGCTAGACAAATAATTGTTAGTGCGTATTTATTTCTATATCGACTTTGAGGCATGGGTCCAATAAAATCAATAGCTACGCGCGTAAATTGTTTTGTCGGGGGTGCAATGCAATGCATGGGACCAGGGGCCTTGACGTTTTTATCATTGAAGCATTGGCAAGTGTAACAGGCTTTGCAAAAGGCCTTGATTTCTCTATGCATATTTTTCCAGTAGTAACGTTGTCGTAAAGTACACAATGTCTTATAGAATCCATGGTGTCCCCCCACAGGTGAGTTGTGAATAGCCTCCATTACCTTATATTTAAGAGCGGATGGAATAATTAATTTCCAGAGGTTACCGGGGACCTTAGAATTAGATCTATATAAAATACCATTGAATAGGGCGTAGTCCTTATAGAATATTTTTGGACTATTTATCTTGGCCATTCCCCGTATGCGTGATATAAGTTTTGAAAGGTGTGAGTCTGCAGCTTGTTTAATCACGAATGCTTGTTGTTGAGTATCGTTGCAGTAAGTAAATATTGGTTCGGTGAGTAGATTCTGTTCAGGCGAAAGATCCTCAAAAGGTACTTGGATCTTACGTAAATTAGCCTCGTTTGTTGTATACCGCGAAAGAAAGTCAGCTAAGGGAATTGAATTACCGGGGACGTATTTCATGACTACTTCGTAACCTAAGAGTTTTACTGCCCATCTTATTAACCTAGAGTTAGGGTTTTTCAAGTTATACAACCAGATTAAGCTACTATGATCCGTATGTACCGTAATGTGCCTTCCATAAATAAACGGTCGAAATTCTTCAAATGCATGTACTACTGCTAAACATTCCCGCTCTGTAATTGTGTACGCCCTTTCTACTGCAGATAAGGATCTTGAAGTATATCCTAACGGTCTATAAGGCTCATCGTTAACTCTTTGTTCACATACGGCTCCAATAGCATGTCCTGAAGCATCAGAAATAATACGGATCTCTCCGTCTGGGTGTGGGAAAGTAAGGATCGGTGCTGTGCACAACCTATCTCTAAGATTTGTAAATGCCTCTTCGCATGCTTGTGACCAAATAAATGGAGTATTATCTCTAGTTAAATCTGTGAGAGGACTCGCTATTGTAGCAAAACCCTTGATGAACTTTCTAAGATAATTACATGTACCTAAAAAAGATCTAATTCCCTTCACAGTAGTTGGTCTCGTACACTCTTTGACTGCCTTTACCTTATCTGGGTCTACCTTTACTCCATCTGAGCTAACTACATGACCTAAGTACTTCAATTCATCAAAACAAAAAAAACACTTAGAGGGTTTAAATTTTAGGTTTGCCTGTTGTGCCTTTTTGAGTATTATAGCTAATCGTTCTAAGTGGGTGTCCAAATCGGGGGCAAAGACTAATATATCATCAACGTAACACATTGAAAATTGGTATGCTTGGTTTCCTAATACGTTGAGCATCATTCGTTGGAACACAGCAGGTGAGTTGGCCATTCCATACGGAAGAACTGTTGGTTGAAATTTTCCTAAGGAACACACAAACGCCAATTTCTGTCGTGCCTCTTCGGATAATTTAACTTGATGAAATCCGGATCGGCAATCAAGAGTAGAGAACACTCCCATTCCTTCTAAACGCTCCAAAGTTTCAGATAACACTGGTAATGGAAATCGATCTTTTCGTATCTGCAAATTTATTAATCTAAAATCTATTACCATTCTTTTGGTACCATCCGCTTTGTCTACAAGAAACACTGGGCTACTATATGGTGATGTTGACTCTTCAATAAATCCCAGCCTGAGATCCTCAAGGACTTGACGTTCAACTTCTTCACGTTCTTTTGGTGCAAGCCTGTAAGGTCGCAAATGTACCGGTGGACTTGATCCAGTATCAATATCACACACTACTCCCTTTACCGTACTTAATTCTTCATCGCTAAACGCAAAGGCGGTGCGTCTGTTTTCGCTCTGAAAAAAATTTATTACCTTTGCTTTATCCTCTTCAGTAAATTTAGGTGAGATAGGGGGAAAATGAAGAAGGTCTAATTCTTCCTTAGTAAAAGAGGTCGGGTGGTTAATGTTAGGTACGTCTTGAGCACAGTATTGAATACTTGACAATTCATCTAAAGTACCAAACAACGGCAGTCTTGGTAGTGTGGCGACATCCTTACTGAAATTAACAACGTAGGTTTCTGCTCGTCCCCTCTTAACTGTTATTACTGAATTGCCAAGTGCTACATTTGTCTTTATACGGTCATTTGGGGAGATAACAAAATCACCGTTCACCGAGTCGTCCGTGTAAACCGTAACTCTCTGTATAGAGCGAGGTAATATTTCATATGGTCTATTGGTATGTAATCGGCGGAGTTTGTGAAAGGCCGGTTTGAGCGCAGGCTTTACTTCCTTGGTTGTATTGGGGAATAATGTCCCTATCTTTGAAATATTAGTGTCATCCGATAATGAAAAAACATCACTTCGCTTATCTAATTTAGCTAAAAGTGCCTCAGTTCCTTCCCTTGTCTTTGTATACAATCTGCTTGTCTTGCAATCACGGCAAGTGGCTGAACACATTGAGTCATCAGAGTCTAGAGAGCAAGGAAGAAACGGGGAAGGTGTACGGGGAATTAGCTTAAACTCATCGAAATCTAGTCTTTGCCAGTATTTAGGAAGGATATCCATACCTAATACTAACCTGGATGTACCACCTTTTAAAATTGCAAATGAGTGCGTAAATTTAACTCCCTCTGTTACACATTCTAATTCCGCCTTGAAATCAATAGCTATCTTATTCTCTAGATTAGCGGATTGAGTTGCACAGATGGTATCGATTTTGAAAATTTTAATACAGCGGGGATTAGTAGTTTTTAGTTTATTAGCAAATGCTGACGAAATAATACTTAAGCTAGCACCCGGGTCGACTAATGCTTGAAGGCATTTACCAGGCATTGGGGGCATACCGACAATCTCGACTTGTATCCGAATTTCTCTAGGAAACTGCTGTTGTGTTTGAGATTGGTTGTAATGTGTTTTGGTGTGAATAGTATTATTGACAAGTACCTCACCCTTAGAACACGATGACTCTTGATCTGAATTATCTGTTGACGTAATAGATGTACTACGTTTACGGTGTGACGCTAACCTTGGTTTATTAGAGTTCTTAAAACGTTGTAAGCGGTAATTTTTCCTTTTACGGACATTAACGGGAGAATTACTTGAATGGGGAATTGGTTCGGGAATCGTAGAGTTATTAGGTGTCATGCTGGGCTTAATAGATGTACTAGAATGGGGCTCTGGTTCGGGGAACTTAGAATTAATGGGTATACCGGTGTGTGGCTTGAAGGTATAGTAAGCGGGATTTACTACCCTCGCAGCGGGGTTCTTAGAACTATGCTTAGTTAAGCTACCTCTACTACGTGTACTACATATGCTCTCCGAGTAACTACTATAACCGTCTGTACTACTGTTGCTATACTTACTATTATAGAATGTACGAGTCTTATTACTGGTCCGGCTAGTCCCGCACTTAGTCGGACACTTCAGTTTTCCGCAAATTGTTCCGGGGTCAACTCCAAATCTAATAACGACGGGGTGTCCTGTGAGGTATGTAAAGCACGTATAAGTTGTTGTTGTTGTTGTTGTTCACGTATAAGTTGTTGTTGTTGCTGTTGATGATTTTGTGGTGGTGCAAAATTGTTTCGAACTTGTGGTTGTGGCTGAGCTCCCTGAGCCTGCACAGTCGGTCGCCAATGTACTTCCTGATTTCTTTGCCATGCTGGACGGACGGCATTGGCAGCGGGTGCGTTCTGCTGATTTCGCATGTCTCTTGCCTTAATGTTGCATTCGCCCTCCTCATGTCCGGGAAACTTACAATAATTACATTTCTTAAATGTGTTACCAGGCTTATAAAAACAGTTCTCTTCAGTGTGGTTATTTCGCTTGCAGATAGTGCAGCTTGACTTATTGCGAGATCCGCAGGCATCGGTTAAGTGACCAACCATGCCACACTTGGAGCATTGGGATCTGTTTATTAGTTCTTTCAGCATACGTTCCTCTTCTGTGGATAAGCCACGCAATTGTGGAGAGTGTTTGGGAGCCTGTGCATATGCATTCTGATAACGAACTGTAGTTGCAGATTTGGTTTCGTGATCCGCTTCGGCAGCTAAATATCTTTCCAAACAGGCACAGAATTCATTTTCGTTTTGAAATTGATTAGCACTGAATACTCGTCTAATCTCTTTAGGAAGTCCCTCTCTCAAGGCCCGAATTAGCTGAATTGTTGGAGTACGACTGTCAACCTTCATAACTAAATCCTTCATTTTTGATACATACTGAGTACCTGTCATAGAATAATCAAATGCATAACCCTTCTGTTCAGCAATTGCGGATTCCATACGTGTCTCTTCCGTAAAGAAGGAGCGTAGATTCATTTCAAAATCCTCAAATATGGCATGATGATCGACACACCTACTATGTATAATCGGGGAGTATTGGGTCCAAAATCCACTAAACCATGTAATGACAGCGGGGGACTTTGAAGTAGACATAATTTTTTCCAAATGAGTAACAATTATTTTATAATCTAACTTAAGACTCATACGGAATCCATTTAATTGAGCTAGCCAAACGTCAGTGACAACACGGGGGTCAAACGGGGTTAAAGACTGCAACAAGGATCGAATTTGACGGTTTGGGTCTAATTCCGACTTACTTGCAGCAAGAGATAATTTTTGAAATCTGAGCAACTCATCGTCTTCTAGAAATTGCTTTCTTTGAAGGTCTAAAGATGCCCTTTCATCTTCTAACTGCTGCCTTAAGTTAGCTAAATCTTCCTGTTGTCGTCTCATCTCAGTAATAGACAAATACCGTTTTGGGGTGCTGTGGTTGTGGGGTGTCAATTGTGGTGGTGACTGAGAATCCATTATGGTAGTTGTAATATATGGGTACCCTTTTCTTGTTGAATTGGGAAATATTTTTGTCTTAGGGGTGTTCTTGTTTGCTTAATAGTTTACAAATTAATTAAATTGGGATTAAGCACGATGAATTATACACGGGGAGTCTCAAACATTAACACCAGTATGTAATATATGGATGAGTTTTGGTTAATATTGTTTTAAAATTTTATAAGTGTTTGAAATCTTGAAAAATTTTGCGTGGAGCTTCGCCTGACTTAACCTTTTTATCTTATTGGTGTTTTTATTAGTATTATTTAATAATTTCAGGTCAAATTACGCTTTAATGTCTCTAGGAAAGAGAAGTACTATAAATATAAACGGGGAACACTTATTTCTATAATTGTAATTTATGCGGAGCTCCTAGTGTTAGCAACAATGGCTAATATATGGATGTCCCCTTGTCAAAATTTTCAAAATTTTTTTTTTTAAGTGTTTAAAATCTTAAACAATTTTGCGTGGAGCTTCGCCTGATATGACCAATTTGTAATATTGGTTTCTAATATTCAATAATTACCAAAATCATTTAATTTAAGTTATCACGGTGAACAAGAAATGACAAAATATATAAACGAGGGGGGGGGCAAGTAATTGTAGGAATATAATATATGCGCGCACCCTAGCTTTGAATTTGAAAATTTATAAGTTTTCGAAAACCCAGCAAATTTTGCGCAGGGCCTCCGGCGTAGGTAAGTGTTTTTAAAATTTTGGTATTTTTAATTTTTAATGTAATGATAATTTGATAATTTTAGCTAGTTTAGAAATAATTTACCGGGATTTTCCGCAACTCACACCATAGGAAACAAGCAAGAATTAAAGCAGGTAAGTCCTTTAATTTTATATTATTAATTTATTTACCTCGGTTGTTGTAGCAATGGGATGGTGTATTACTAACTGGCCGTGAGAGGAGAGAAGAGAATCTTGGCTGAAAACCGTAGCTGTGAATTGCCGTGGAAAACCGCCCAGGTAGGAAGAGTAGGAGAAACAACACACGCACCTATGTGTAGCAGACTAAAATACAGGTAAGTATAATTTTGTAAATATAATAATATTAGTATTAGTATGTAATAATAATTAGGAATAGGATTAGTTTGTGTAGTTTAGTATTATTTATTTATTTAGGAACAACGGGGGCAAATCGTAGTAGTAGTACTTAATATAGTAATTAGTTATAGTGTTTAGTAGTAGTTAGTAGGTAGTCTTAATTTTAGGAATATAATAATGTAATTTTTATTTGTAGGTACCACCAAACACTGGGAAACCACAAGAGAAGACAGCAGGACCCTCCAGAAATCTTCAGGACACCGGTAGGTAAGTTTAATTTGAGAGAAAATGTAATTTTTATTTTTTTATTTTAGGATCAGGAGATGACGGACCGCAAGAAGACCGAAGCCGAAAATCCAAGTGAGGAGGGAGAGAAAATCAAGAATGATTTTCTCTGTGTTGTTTTGTGTGTGTGTGTCTAGTGTCGTTGTGTGTGTAGTGTGGTTTTGGTGAAGAGGAGAAGTTCAATGTCATGTCGTGCTCTGATTAGTCGGTTGACCCAGTAGCGAGTCAACCGGCTAATCAAAACACGACTGTGAATCGAGGCGGGAGGGATTGTTGATGATTGACGGCGGATGCAATCGCTATGGTTGCATCCGACCGTCACACTAATAATATTTTAAACTCAAAAAACTACCCTTGTAAGGTATTTATA